>VDFB02270651.1:458042265-458079313 GCA_007258455.2 Sequoia sempervirens | reverse complement strand
CCCACTCAAAAGTCTAGATAGGTTCACTCAAATTAAGATGTGTATGATGTTATTTAGGCTAAATGAGATTATCTAAATTCAACTAAGCTATGAAATTGATCGAATATGAATGAAAAACCTAAGAAACAAGTGATGTTTGAAAAAACATTGTGTAATACAAAACACCTAGAAATGAATGCAAATTGTAACAAAACTTGATGAGACTAAAAGTGTGTACTTGGAATATGAATGGAGACTAGAAATTGCTTTTGGAATGCTGCTGATGCTAATTTTCAGGCCTGGTGGGACTCATTTTCCATTCTTGGTGAATTAGTCCCCATTCTACAAAACTATTCTAGAACCTATTTCAGACAAAAGGGTATCTAAAAATGCAGAAAATAAAAAATTGACCTAGAAATGGAACTCATTCACTACCCATGGCGAATGAGTCCACTTTTGAATTTCTAAATATTTAAAAGTGGAATATAGAGCTCTCAATATGCACTTTGATTCTCTACAAGTGTCCGCTTCTAAAACTCTAATTTCCAAACCTAAAAAATGAGTTTTTGTTGATATTTTGACTTTTTGAATGAAGAGAAGACTTGAAGAACCTTGAAACTTGATCTTCAATTATTTCCAAGCTTCCAAGAGTCCTAAATCTGCAAACACAAAAGACAAGAGAGAAAATTTGGATGTTAGGGCATGGGGGTTTGCCTTGGTCAAACCCCTTTTAGGTAATTAAACCAAAATGATGAAAGAATGGAATGAAACATGCAATAATGGAGTTTTTTGCATTTCCATGATGTTTGATCTTGACAGTCTGTAGCAAAACATGAAGAATATGCCCTTGAATGTCTGAAACTTGATATCTTGGGGACTTGAAATGAAGAAACCCTAAGTTGCTTGACTTGAGATGGAAGATTGGTGGATGAATGAATGCTAAGGGATAAGAGATGTGAATTAGGTTAAAAGACTTATATTTATAGGAAATTCACCTATTTTACCCATTAATATATCATCATAGGCCGACATGAAGAAATAATAAACTTAAATTTCACTTTTTCCCGCTCAAAGGTCAGAATTGGGCCAAATGGGACTCATTTTCCACCCATGGCGAATGGTGTAGTGCCCTCCATTTGTGGTTGTCGTTGATGTCAAGTAAGTTGTTGTTGGTAATGTCATGATGATGTGGTGATTTTATTATTTAATTTAATTTTAAGGTTATGAGATAACACTAATAATATGCTTGGATTTGATTAATAAACGTTAATTTAATTATCTTTGGGAGTTAGTTATTTAAAGTAATCAGATTAGATGAGGAAAGATAATTATCGTTTAATGATTAAATTTGATTAAAAAATTTAAAAGTGAGAAAATATTAGAGAGGATTATATATTAAAATTGTACTTAAGTTTAAATAAATTAAGGTGAAAATATTTATTAAAATAAATATATTCTATTGTAACTAAAAGAAAGATTAAATTATTAAATATTTATTAAATATTTAATAGTTGATCTATTTGGTTCATATATTAAAGAGTCAATTATAAAATAATGAATAGGGGTAGTGGATGGCTTACAATCGTAACTAATGGAAGTGCAACGCTCTGCTAATGGGAGTGTAAAATACACCATCAAAGAAATTTTAATAAGTGATAGAAGTCGAATGGTTCCCGGAGGGGAGTGGAAAAGACACCATGAAACAAATTATAAACAAGAATTGTTTTGGAGGATAGGGGGAGGGAAGTTTGGAATCTGGTGGACGGTGTAAACTTGGCGATCATCATCACTATGAAGTTTGTAACTCATGGGAATTCGATTAAGGTCAGATCTTAACTTTATTCTCTTGTGCCTTTGAAGCCTTTGTAGTATTCTTACCTCTGTCATGACTTGGAGTAGCCGATTTCCATTGACTGTGATTTCATACATGGAATATCTCATATCGACATCTATATTTTGTTATGTGTTAGTAATTTCTTGAAGATTTGTGTGTTAAAACATTATGAATCTGCCTTGCCTCGAAATTCTTAACAGTTCAAGTGATGGGTATTTCATTTACTTGTGAAACTTATCAACCCTTATTACTGATTCTAGCTTAATGTCCATACATTATTCTTGCCTTAAGGAAGTTCTTGATTTCAGTTATTACCTTATTAAGTTTCATGCAATTAAAGCTTTGAATTTGTTGACGTTTCATGATTTTCCTAGCACCTACTAATCGAATCTCATTTGAAAGTTTCTAAATTCTGCCATGATATAGCAATTGTGTGTATCCTGTAGTCATAACATTCATCTCCGGCATTCTAGAAAATAGATCGCTGTCTAGAATAAGTTTTAAAGTTTGAATAATCTCCTTGATTTTGCTAACAATCCTCCACAACTGCAGCACTTGAAAATATTTTTTTTCCAAACTTCAATCTTGAGCGCATCTCTGGAAACTCGCCTCTAATCAGAAATGCGTCTAGTTCAAAACAGAAAGAGTTGTGCATTAATTCTCCTTCTCTTAAGTCACGTATTTGGACCTCACCTTTCTCCTTTCCCTACCATCTTGCGGATAACACTTGATATTGATAATAATGCAAGTAGATGGTGATATTTCCAAATTCCAATATTCACTTTCTAATATTCTTGGCAACCTATCACTGTTACGCCATTTAGAGTGGAGGCATTGTGCAGAATTAAATAGTCTCCCTGAAACCATTGGAACCCGTCACAGCTGCAACGTTTACACTTGCAAAGGTGGAGTAAATTAAATAATCCCCTGATTTCATTGTCAACCTGCAGTAGCGGGGCACTTGAACATGGTAGGGTGTATAGTTTTAAATAAACTCTCTATTTCTTTTTGGCAACCTATCTCAGCCATCGCACCTGATCATAATAAGAAGTTTTAAAGGTTTAAATAATCTCTCTATTTTCACTGTCAACCTCTCTCAGCCGTGCACTAGAACATGATAGGAAAGTTCAAAGGTTTAAATAGCCTGCTTGATTCTTTTGACAATCTATCGCAGTTGCAGCAATTAGAAATAAAATATTGTCAAATACAAACATTTTGAGTATTTTACTTGTTATGGATGCATGATATCTATCCTCCTGCATTGAAAATTTAGTATGTCAATAGTATATGTGTTAGATAACTACTGTGGTTATGTTAGTTAAGAATAATGAGATCTCGTGTGAGAGGGTTGGTTAAAATAAGAGCCTTTCCCTGCCATTTGATTTGTACTTGGTCCCTGGTGATTAAGTTTCCATTCATTCCTTGTTCTTCTGCATCCAACGTCTGTGACTAATGTATCGATTGAGTCTTTTGCATAATTGATAGGGAATAGAATGGTAATAAGATTTCTTTTATTGACCATATGTAATTAAATTGGTGGAGGTAGAAGGTAGTACGTTGTCTTTTTGTGTACTGTATATTCAGGAATCTCTTGTAGTATAATGTGTAATTTAATGGTACATGCATATATATATAAATATATACCAATATTATCATTTGTATAAATTTATTGTGGCAGAGTGGGTGTTGAAACCTGGAACTAAAATGATATAGCTAGGGTATGGAATTAAAAGATCATGATAGGAGTTATTCTTGAATTTGAAAGTCACCTACCATAATATTAATTTAAGGTCTATTTCGCATTGGAAATTAGTGATATTCATATCTATATAGTTATTGGAAATAGATTAGTATCAAATAGAATATCACTTACCAAATTATGTTGGTACCAATGGCTTAAACTTAATTCCTTCTAAGATCACTTCCTTATTACAATTTTATATCCATTTTCTATTGAGGTTATTATTATTATTACCAATCCAACACGCTATCCTTGCTCCTTCTATCTGAGGAAAAATGTTAGCTTTAATTGTGTGTCAAGTCTTGATGTGAGTAAAGTGATAGTTGGTTAATTTGTTTCATGTAGTAATGAATTGGAAATATATTGGATGGTATGGATCAACTGTGAGAAAGTTAAGTTAGAACATAAAGGAATTGTATTAATTATAGTTGGGTAAGAGAAGAGTTTATTAAATTAGGTTGAAAGATTAATTATATTTGTGGTTATGATTATAGTCCTTTATTTTTTTTCTTATGGTTTCTTAATGAATGTGTTAAGAGATGGTTAATGAAGATTTAAGTGTTCCTTATGATATTGATAGGTGGTTTAATTTAAATGAGTTCAATTTATTGACAGATAACTTCTTTAGTTATTTTAAAATTATTCCTTATTAAACGAATGAATAAAATGTATTTGATTGTTGTCATTCTTTATGGTTTATTCATTAAGTGTATTCATGTGTTTAAAGGTTGGTTTGATGTTTTATTTCAATGTGTCTATCCTTTCTAAGTTGCTTGGTTTTGGAGGTGATTTTATTCGTCAGGTTCATTTTGTTCTATCTTGACGTGATTTTCGCTTGAGTCAATCTTAGTTTGAGGTGATTTTTGTTCTTTAAATTTGTGTCGGAATTTATTTGGAAACTCATTTTGTTTTGTCTTACCCTCATTTGTGAGATCTTGGGTAGTTGATTTTCTTGGACTTCCAAAGGCGTGAGATGATTGTCAATTAATGTTCTCTCCTTTTATGTGCCCTTGAAGTGGCAAGAGTTTTGGTATCAGGATTTTGAAAAGGGTTGTACGAGAATTGTTGAGACTTTGTTTGGTATTTATTTGCGAGATGGGTTATGCCTTGCATATTATTTTTATTGTTGCATTTCGATGTTCATGATTGGAATGGTACAACCCCTGTTACTTTTTGGTTTTGGTTGGGTCTCTAGGGAGAGTGGCTCCTCGTGAGGGCCGGCGCCCCACTTAAGGGGAAGGGCACAGGATAACCCACGAGTGAGTTAGTAATCAAGTGAAAACCTAATAATTAACTTAGGAGGGTTGGGTAGTAATATCATTATAAGATTTAAAAAAAATGAATGCCTTGTCTTCATTAGTGCTTCCGCAGACTAATGGAAGGCTGAGAAGGTCGTGGTTGGCAAGGTCGTGACCTCGTCTTCACGAGAGGTTTACGGCTCCGCATGAGTCACCCTATGGATCGGCGCCTCCAGTTGGGAGGAAGGGCACATGACATCCATAGATGGGACCGACACCTCCAGTTGAGAGGAAAAGCATAGGAAAACCCATGTAGGACTATGCAATGACACTCTCCCCTAGTTGCCCAGGTGTTTTACTTTATTGTGTTCCTCTGGAAGTATATTATGGGAGATTGGTTAAGTTTGTTGTTTATATTGACTTAAATCGATTTATGATTATTGTCTTAATACATCTTTGGTGTACTTTGTGGTCTTGGATGATCTCATTGATATTTATGACCTTGTACTTTTATGGTGCTATGATATCATGTTATTGTATTGTTTAATTGCAATTTGGAATTGTATTATGTTCATTATTTTAGTTTGATTTGGAAGTGTTTCATGATCATCCTTTGGTTACTTGTTTACTGGTCATTGCTTTGATTTATGTGATGAGATTTATGATTTTAAGTTATTTCGATGACTCTTGGATGTTGTTGATTATGTCATTGTAATCCTTGAGTTTTATGATACTTTTGTATTTTGTCGAGTCTTGTGGTTCTGTGTTTGGATGTTCTTGGTTGAAGACTCTTTCTTGTTAGCTCTTTAGCACGGGGGGTGGGTCTTCAGACCCACATGGTCGGGTGGAATGTGCTAAGCACCCCATTGGGTCCCCAGTCAAGGATTGAGAGGTGCAAATTGTGTTGTTGCAGTGACTCCAGAGTTGTATTTGTCTTGGAGCCAGTTATGATGCTATGTATTCATCTATTTATTTGTATCATGATTCTTGTTGTATGGTTTCCGTTCATGTTTGGAAACATTGTTGTATCATTGTACCTCTAGAACATTGTACTGTAATGTAATGTTAAACTCGGTGTGGATATTGGCCATGGCAATTGTTACTCAATGTGTTAAGTTAATCATGCATATGTTGCATTTATGTATACAGATGATTTCTTATCAATGATAATAATATATATTGATTGTATTCATGTATATATAACCATTAAAAACCAAAGAAAACAATAATCAATATGAAATAATATAATAATAAGAAAATATATATAATAATATATTTAATAATAGCTAATATATTATTATTATATATATGTTTAACTATTAAATATTATAATATTAGTTTAATATATATATATTATTATATTCATATTAATATGTTTTAATAATAGAATGAATGTGTTTTATATTGTATATTATTTTTCAATCCCATGTTATTAAATCTATTATTATATGTAGGTTTTTTAGATCTCTTATGTATTTGTTGCTATCCCTATGGCTTACAAAATATGTGCTACTATTAAAGAAAATTTTCTTAGTGGGATCACTTTTTATAATCGGTTGAAGATTAATCTCAGCCCCTATGATATCTTTGTTACTCAAAGGTGGAAGTTTCCTTGTGAAATCTCCCTCCCAGTGACTAAATGGAAAATCTCTAGAGAGGATGTGGTTTGGAAAGCTCCTCTAAATGGATAGGTGAAGGTTAATTTTGATGGAGCTTCTAAAGGGAATTTGGGACCTACAAGTTGTGGGGGAGTGATCATAAACTCTAATAGTAGGCTCATCTCTGTTGTGGCACTCCCTTTGGGAATCTAGGAAAACTACTATGTGGAAGAGGCTACAACCTATCATGGTACTAAGTTAGCTCAAATAAAAGGTTATAGGAAAGTTTGGTTGGAGGGGGATTCTTTGAATATCATTAATAATTTGAAAATTTGTGTTTCCCCCTCTTAGACTATTGAGTCTTTGGTAAGTGATTCCATTGATATTTTGAAATCTTTTGATGAATGTTACAACTCACACATTATGAGAGAGGGGAATGGTCTAGAAGACATATTCACTAATATTGATGTTAGAGAGGTTAGGAAATGGGGTTTGAATGACCCCCTCCCTATAGAAGCTATTGTAACTATTAACTATGATGGTCATTTTTAATCTACTTAAGCTTTCATTATGGTTGGTGGCGAGCATGTCTTTCTTCACATGGCTAATTATAATGAGAAAGGATGGTAAGCCAGATTTGAATCAAGTGAATGGTATGGGGGCTGGGTGCCATAGGGAGCAGAACTCAATGTTCATTAATCACTGCCTTTTCATTTTCATTCTCACATGGATTTTTGGTTTCCTTAGCTTTGTCTTCCAGAGTTTTCTTTGCATTGTGCATTGAGCCCTCAAGTTGTTACCTTCTTTAAATTGTGTTGATATGGGTGGAGATAGAAATCATGTTGAACCTTTCTCATGCAAAGCTACAAAGAAGAAGGAGGTGTGGTAGGTCTTGGAGAAAGGAGGGTTAACTCCCTATCTAGAAAAATTACACAGAAACAATCCTTAGGTTATGACACTATTTGTTAAAGGATGGAATGATAGGGTGCTAAAGCTATATGGTACTGAGTTTGATGCCAATGAAGAGTTTATAGCTAATATTACTGCTTTGTCTATGGATGGTATGAATGTATTTAGAGATAAAAAGGAGTCACAGACCACAATGCAAATATTCTTAAAGGGAGACGAAGCTAAGGATTTGGGGATGACCAGGAGTGGAGGCTACCAGAGAAGCTCTCTTAAGGCTTTGTGGGGAGATGTTGCTAAAGAGTTAATGCACTTTATAACCTTGGAGGCTTGCTATTCAGTGGCTAATGCTTACCACTTCATCTTGCTTAATCACTTATGACATAAGAGGATTTAATTTCTATATTATCTCTTGATTTCTCTAGATTTGAGGCTTAAGGATCATAAGAAAAACCCCAAAAATCTCATTTTGCATGTGGGGTTAGTCCTCTTTATCTCTGATTATGCAAAGACCTTTGAGGTGGCTAAGAAAATTGTTACCCCGAAGGGTAAACATCCCAATCCTGTAGAGTATGAGACTACTTCTGAAGAGGAACCGACCAGCGAAACACCGAAGAAAAGGGAATTGATTTTGGAAAAATAGTCTAATTCAGAGGGGGATGTAGAATTTATTCCTAATTCACTTGCTTCTATGGAGGTGGGTCCCCAATCCCCTACTGCAAGAAATGTGAAAAAAGGGGGGTCGTGCGCTAGTGAGGGTTATGTGACTTGTAGTGATGAGGAGGTTGCTGATTTTCTGTGTAGGGGTGTGAAGGAGAAGGTTGAATTGTATGGCAAGGCTTCCTCATTGCCCCTTGTAACTAAGAAAAAGAAGGAGATGAAGGAGGGAAGTAGGAAGAAAAGGGTTATAGGGACAAAAAGTCAAATATTGGAGAGGGGTTCTCCTCTCACTATTGTGGGTGGCCTCTTTGCTGATGATTCCTCGAGTGTTAAGCCGAATGTGCAGTAGAAAGGTAAGTATGGGGTTGGTGATGTTGTTGTGGAAACCCAAGATGTGGAATTGGAAAGGCTAAAGAAGAGAAAATTTGTGGCAGAGGAGATTGCGAGCTCCATCCAAAAAATCAAGACTCTAGTTGCTACTAGAAAAGGTAAGGAAATGTTTGTTGATAAGGAAAAGGGTAGTTCCTCTAAGGAGGAAGATTCTTTGGGGAAGGGGGTTTTTAATATTGATAGAGAAGAGATGTCTGATGTGCTGGGAACTGCTCGTGAGAGTTCCATTGTTTTGTTTAAACCCTTTAAATGGTTTTCTCATGAACTCAATAAAACTAATGTCAAAGGGGTGTGGTGAGTAAGGCTAAGGAGACCTCTGTCCAAAACTAGATAGATCATTTTTTTGATTCCTTAAACACTTTGGTGGATACTGTGGCAAAGCAAACTTTTAAAATGAAACAGAATCTTGAAGGTAGAATCTTCACCCTTGAGGATAAAATGGAGAAAATTTTGGATGCTATGATGAGAGGTGGGGAGGCTTCTAAATCTGTTGTTAAATTGGATTCTATTGGTGTGATCTCTCCTATGGTTAGTGCCAAGAAGTGTAAAGATAGTGCTCATGCTGAAGAGATAGGTGTTGCTGGTAAGTTGATGGGGAAGGAGGGTGTTGCTGGGAAGGGTGGGGAGAAAGATATTGTTTTGATTACTAAGGTAAATATAGATGGTCTTGGTGCTAGGAAAAGAACAAAACTAAAGCTCATGTAAAAATAATATATATTAATATATATATATATTGATTGCAGAAAGGGTAGGTCTAGAAAATGGACTTTTATACAGCTTTGGCTTTATAATGCACTGGAAAATGCTGAACCAATGGGTCCACGCCATAGCTTTTCTGCCAAATATTCTCAGTCACACCTCTTACAAAGAATTTCAGCCGCCCAACATCAAAATAGTTCTGAAAGAAATTTGTAAGGATTTGGACAAATTTTTCCTGTACATTATCTATACTAGCTATGCCACTAGCATACCTTGATTCTCCTCCTTAACTCGGGCTGAAGGGATGAATATGCAGTCTTTAGAGCCGCCGGCCTATAAGAATAGACAGTAGCAAGCAAATCAAGGTGAAGAAAATTGGTAAACAGAAGAAGATGGATGTTGCATCACTGCTATTACTAGGTGCAATCCCCAAGCCTCCATTTCCAATGCTTGTGTTAAGAACAGATGAATGGCCGCTACTGAAAATTTAGAAAAAGAAACATCAACTGTATAGTCTGCACTAGCACAATAATATCATAAAATATAAACAATCACGATCCTGTATTTAGCATTAAAATGTATCCATAAATGCATTAGAAAGAGTTGTCAAAAACAGAAAAAGTATCTGGCTATCTAGTATATACCTTGTTAAAAGTGTGCACGTCCCAGCACCTGTTAAAATTCATAAAGGAAAGACTTACATTCCATAAATTAAAGGATATTGAGAGAAATGCAGGATGTTCAAGTATTTCAAATAGAGTAAAAAATACTTAATAGAATAGAAGTAAATGAGTATAAACCTATCTAGAATCATGTTGTACCTTTATCACCATAAAAAATTACAGACAATAACTTCAAAGTCCAAAACGTGTTTATAATTCTGTTGGGAGTATCAAGCAGGACCAGCATTAAGTAGACTAAATATAGCATAGAACAAATCAATGAATGATTTAGAGACTGTAATAGGAAGTGTCAGCCCTCTATTTTAAAGCAAATGTTCATTTCCAAGATTGCTCCCTCTCAGGCTAACTTTCACGCATTATATGAGGTTTCTCTGAGTTGTTGTAAATATAAGAGCAAGGCATCCAAACAGCTTAAGATTGAGATTCTGTTGAGAATTATAATGGATCTATGTACTGCTCAGTTCCTTTCTATTATTATAATTAAGCTTTGATTGTGGTTTAGCTCTGAATAAATAACAGATATCGCATCTCTTGTGTTAGTTGTTGTGTTAGTTTGTTTACTTTGCTGGGACATCAATTACAGCATTAAAAACAGAATAGTTAATTGAGATGAAGTTCACAAGCTTATAACTTATTTTTCCAAAATACAAATTCCAGGCATTTCAGGAATCCACAAAATTGCATTGCATTCAGAAGATCCGAGAAGATATTAAAATTACTCTTTTGAAATGCATCTCATTTTTTGCGGTACAAGCCAGAAAGGAAATATGTCAACCAGCATGTGTTGTATACATATTAAGGGGATTCAATCCAATACAACAAGAGAGGTTCTACAAGCATACAATTCGAGAAGTACATCATTGGAAGATTTCCTAAATTTAACATATCAGGAAGACGCATAAAAGTGAGACTCATGAATGTAGCTCATCTATCATCTAAAAATTACTAGGCAAAAGTAAACATCAAACAAACTAGCACATAAAAGTTCAGTTCGCCCAATGGATTGAAACAAGTTTGCTGGATAATAAACTAATTGCAGAATCACCAGATCATTTGTAATAAAAAATCTTTTGGGAACTTATGCAAGATGATGCATCCAATGCTTTAAAACAAAGAATGAAAATATAAACTGAACATTAGAATAATATAACTAACTCACTTGGATCTTGAGCAGTCGTGATTGCATTGCCACCAAAGTCGCAACAGCAGTTATGCCATTCTTCTTGTAGTAGTTATCAAAAGCATAGGAAGCATGAGCTGCAAGAGTATCTGGATTTTAGCAAGCACCTCGTTGTTGTATTGGTGCACAGTCTGCGCCTCCAAGTCAACATGCATAATCCAAGGCAACTTGCAAGCTTGTATCTGGGACACCAGGCTTTGCTATGCACCAAGTTCCAGTTGAGCCAGTTGTGGGTGTTGTTGGAGTGGTAGGGGTTGTGATTGGCGTTGAAATAGGAGTTATGGGAGTGGTGGGCGTTGTGATTGGTGTTGTAACAGGAGTTGTTACTAGTGTTGTGGGTGAGCTAATGGGAGTTGTGGGCGTGGTGATGGGAGTAGTGATAGGCGTAGGTGGTGTAGTTGGGCATCGTGTTTAAGCATTGAAAACCATTCTAGAATACGACAGTACTATTTACCAGTTTTATCAAGGCCTGCAACCCACAAGTAAGATAATACTACTAAGACATGTAATTGATATGTTCATTTATTTTAGGATAAAACCTCTAAGCACAATCTCTTCCTTAATTGATTTGAGATACATTTTAGGAAGATAATAGACTACTCACAACAAAAATGTTTCTGCGCTGAAACGAATATGAACAGTTCATGCATGTGGCATGTACTGGTCCATAGCCTTTCTTGGGGCTCGTCCTCATAACTTCTAGCAAGCCAATCGCTTAGCTGATGCGAAAGATGAATACTTCTGAAAAGTTAATAACCTTATGATTAAGGGGTGGTAGAATAAGTTTCCAAGATTTATTAGTTCCTGCTAGCACGCCTCTTCTTTAACTAGTTATTAATGTTTTGAACTTCAACCAATCAAAATTGACTATTTTCCTTTATACATCATATTTAATTTTTTTTCTAAAGTTAAATGCATTTTTTTTAATTTTTCTAATTTTCAAAATTATTTCTGTTGAATATTATTATGAGCGATAAGGGCGATTTTCCCAGATCCATTATCAAAGTTGTGATTATAGTGGGAGATGGAAAGGGCAAGAGAAAATTAAAATTACTTTTAACTTAACTATTCTATTGACATCTGTAATATAAATTTAACTAAGTCTAAATGCTAATAAATTCCCCTATACTAATTTATTAAATATTCTATGTAATTTATATATTCCCCTATACTAATTTCTTAAATATTCTATGTACTTTAAATTATATAGGTTTATTATTCAATTTGTTTATGCAATACAAACCTTGTTAATTCTTGATATTAATAAATTCAAGTATGCTAATTTTTTGAAGATTATTTTTTTGTTAAATAAATTTATCTATACATTCAAACTATATTTTTAAAGACTAATTTTTGGTTATATTAATTTTCATTTGCCTTTGATAAATTAAAATATATTTCTTGAAATCTATTTTTATAATATAAAATCAATTAATACTAATATCTTTTGAAATTTGATAAATTGAACTAAACTAATTTTCTTTTAAAAAAATACAATATGAAAATAATTAATTTCTAGATAGTTTTAATATATACTAAATTAAATGCTAAATTAGTTTGATATATTTTATTTAAAAAATAAATTTACTAAATCTATTTACTTTGTCAATAAATAATAAATCTCTTTATAAAATAAAATTTTAACTAATATACTTTTGCATCTAGATAAATAAAATATATGTCTAAATAATGAAAAAATTAACTAAATTTTTTTCCTTATCCATTTAATTTAAGTATCATTCTAAATTTTATTGGTCTATTATCAAATATTTCTTAAAAAAAACTATTTTTTTTTCCTTATTTTCTATTACAATTATAAACTTATGATTTTTTCTAGTTATTATTTTAAATTTCTTTTTTGAAAGTTTAATATAAACTTCTATTTAAATTCTTAATTTGTGATTTTTAAAAGGTTTTTTTTTAGCATGATAAGGCTTTTATCTAAATTCTTAATTTATTATTTTAAAGGGAAATTTAATTAACATACAAAATGATAAATATTTAGATTTATCTATAAATTAAATATGGTTCTCAATCATTTTAAATAAAAATTTCTATTTTTCAAATAATTTTTCTCATAACATGGGGTGATCCCATAATAGTGGTTTACAATTTTTGGCCAAACTGGACACTGAAATTATTATTTTTAACTAAATCTTCATATTCGGGCACCTATAGCGGCTAAACTGTGAGGAATTTGAAGATGGTGCAAACTAGAGTCTCATCAAATTTTGTCTGTAGATTCTAAAATATTTTTTTCAAAAATTTTTGGAATCAAATTGCACTCTTTTTCTATCTCCCCGAGAAATTGGTTTTGAGGAAAACAACATTTTAAAAAGAATGGCCCTACAGGTATAATGTATAACTATTTTTCCATGAAGGATAAAATTATAATTCTTTAAAATTTAGATTTGTAACTTTGATATAGTGCTTCCACTTGGTTAGATAATTTTCTAATGAATAGATTTTCCTTAATCAAGTTTCAAAGTCAAAGAATTACAATTCAGACCATTATAGCAGCGTAACCTTTTTTGTATATGTCAAAATTTAATTTAATTTTTTTTGTTGGATCAAAATTCAATGTCTAGTTTTGCACTCATATTTTTTTATTTTTTTATAATCTTCTATTTTTCCACATGTGAAGAACAAAGAAATTCATTTTCGATGAAAAACCTATATTTAATAAAACTTAAAAATAAATACATAACAAAATGAAAACATATTAAAATTATATTCATTGGATAGCTTGTTCTAAGGAATGCCATAATCATTTGAAATAAATTTTAAATGAATTCATTTGATCCCAAAAGCTAAATCAAAAGTGATTTTTTATTAGCATTTTGATAGGTGTAAAGGAGATGCATTTATAGGTATGGTTTAAAACTAGCAAGGTCCTATCAAGGGGTTTGATCTAAGGTGATTTGATCAAACCTTTTTCAATGGAATCCTTAAAATGAAACTTTTAAGGCTTAAATCATTATATTTTTAAAAATATGTGATTTCAGCTAAAATTCGTTCCTCAGGAATTGTAAACCACTATTATGGCCGGCACCCCATGGATACAAAAAATTATCTGCACAAATCTCGGGCTCCATGGAAAATGTGGCCAGTTAATTCAAACCATTTAGTTAAATTCTCAACGTTTGGCAGTTATTTATTTTTAATGGTTTTGGTTATGTCAACTACATTTTGCTCTCAAATTTATTGTTACTTCATTGTAACCTTTTTACTTATTTTGACATCAATTCCTTTTTTTTGCATAGAAGCTTTTTTTTACTGTTGAGTTCTTTAAAATTTAATTGATTTTTTGTTGTCATTTCCATTCTTTTTGTTTCAAAGGTGGAATAATGGATGAGAATCATGGCTTTTATTTTCATTGTTTAAATTTGGTGGTTAATAATTAAAATAGTTTTTTTCTTAAATTCTCTTTACATTTCATTTTTTGTGTTTTCCCATTATTTTTGTTGGAGCATTTAGATGGATAGTTTCCAGTAGAAATCAATTTTTTAATTTCACTGCACTTGAAAGTAGATAGTGGCTTATCATCAATTGACTAGTAGGATGGATGAATCATGCCTTTTCCCTTTTTATCCTTTTCCACCCATGTATGATATTAGAAAGATGGTAGGAAAAAAAAATCTATGTTTCTTTTAAATAAATTTTTAAAAATCTTAATTTTTTTCTTCATACATTGGCTAGGCCCAATGAGTTAGGATTGGTGGTTTTTTTGCTCTCTGACTTCATAGTATAAATTTGCATGAATAGAAAGGAAGATTAGAAGTAGGTTTGAAAATTGTTTGCTTCCTCCCAAAAATTTGCATGAATATAAATGAAGATTAGAAGTAGGTTTGAAAATTGTCTGCTTCCTCCCAATTCAGCATGTCTATACTTTTGTGAATCTAACTATAGATGGTGTGGTAAACAAATGGATATGTTTTTATGAAGGGAATACTTTTTGGGAAGTGAGGAGTGATTGCTATAATTAGGGATTCAGGGAAATTTTTCTATCAAACTAAGATGTAGTGTAATTCAGTATGCATGAATATTGGTGGGAAGAGGGTGGGGTGTCTTCTTTATGAATATTGGCAAGAAGGGGGTGGGGTGTCTTCTTTCCTTTGTTTTTGCTTTTGGCATGCTAGAAACTAACATCTCTAGATACTAGAGACAAGGAATATATCAATTTCAATCCAATTTGCATGAATTTTGTTGGAGCTTGAAGACATGGTTTGCATCATCAAGATTTTTGAGTTGGGAAAGGTAGTTCAGGACAGGAGAAAGCCAATCAAGTTATATTTGATTAAGTTTGGTTTTTGTTGATATAAGAAAAATAAATAATAAGAGTCTAAAAATATTGAGCTAGCCTGATTCTACCCTCATTCATCTACCCCTTAGATAAACTAATTTATAGTCTCATTGCATGATTTGGCTCTAATATATGCCAAATATTTCAAATATTTCTTATGGTTGGGATGACCAAAGGGGCATAAAGTCTTGTTTTAATGGTTTTCCAATTCAATATTTTGTTACCTATTCTTTGGCATCAAGGCCACCATAGACTTGCTAAGAGTACATTGCATGTTCTGGCATGAACTTGAAGTTCCAATGACCTCCAATAAGATTCTCATGTGCCTCTTGAAGTACATTCCCAATCTCTTACCGCACCACACACTTTAATACCTGGTTGGGCCCCAGCTTGAACAACAATCCATTGATCAGCTGGAAAGCCTTGGTTTCCCATGCTAACCTTTAGTGGTTTCTTGCTTGTAATTCAGGTATATTAAATGAGGTTCGATTAATACTTGACAGAAAATAGTGATCAACATTAATTAGAAAGATGCAACAATAAATATTGATAGAGGGAATCCATTCATATTTTTTCTCATCAGTTTCTAAACTTATTGAGTTTTGCAGACATTAGGCATCTATAAGAGGACTTAGGACTATATGCTTTCATTTTCATTTGTGTAGAAAATTGTAACATTTAAGCAAGGTGGTTATACATGACTCTATGTACAATGAAAGTTCTAAAGATTGTTGCTTTTTTAAAGAGGATTTTTTATCATATATGTTGAATGGTTAAAGAAATATTTGAACTCATAAATATTTAAATAATGTTGACAACATATAAATTGTGCTTTCTTCATGGCCTAAAAGCACAACCAGAGCATCTCAGAATTTTGAAGTGACAAAAATTCTTTTGTTATAAGGGTCATTTTCTAATGAAAGACAAAGTTGACTCTATCAATGATCAAATTCCTAAATTTAGGTGACAATCTTGACCAATTGTTCATAAAAGACAACAAACTCAACAAATACAAACAAAACTATTCTAAAACTTTCTGGCAGGAACTTTGCTGCTTTGCAGCTCTTGTTTTTAATGGGCGTATTTTATTTTAATTTCGTGGAATTTATATAGTTTTGATTTTTTCAAATAGATTGTTAATATCAATTTTGTAAATCGATTTCTACTTAATTTAGGAGGAGAGGGGGTTTTTTTTTTTGAGATGCAGAAGATTAAATGATATTCTTAATAGAATGAGAAATGGATGAGATATTGTAGAATGGGAACATTTGATTTAAAATAATATTTCTTTTGGAAGAATCGCATAGTATAAATTTATTTTTCCCTTATACCAAATAAAAATGCATTTAAATAAAGTTTAATCATATTTCTATATTTTGTGTTCTAGAGTAAATATAGATGCAAGACTTTGAAAGACTCTAAGATGAGAAACATTTGGTATCTAATTTGTCCACATTTCTATGGGTGTAGCAAGATTTAATTATTTTGATGGTATCCTTTTTTTGTATTAAAGATAGTTTAAAAAAGATACTACATTGTGCGGAGCTACTGCCCCAATTAAGTCTTAGAGAGGATTGCATAACCATCAAAGGACATAAAAAAGTATATAAACTAATTACATATCAAGCCCAAAAATCTAATATTTTGCCTAGATTTAATTTCATTCTCTTATGGCACGATTACTACATTCAACTTTATCAACATCATAGGCCCCAATAGGGGGCAAAATCATATGAGGGTACATGTTCATTAAGCAGGTTGGTCAATGTCCATTTCTTTGGGATGGTATTCTTTCTTTAAGTCTTATTCCCTTATCTTCCTCTCTTGCAAATATTTGTTTACCAATTCCAGCTCCTCTTGATTCAATTTATTCCTCCCTTAAGGGAAGAAGTGTGTAGATGTAATACCAGATTTGTAAATCAGCATGACACCTTTCAACAAGACTATGAAGCGGTCCTTAGGGATCTCCATGGCAGCTGATATCTACAACATAATTTTCAAGAAGGTGAGTTTGCAATTAAATTGAGTAATATGCCTTCTTTTGCCCTAAAAACCTCTTCGCTCCTTTTCTTCCAAAGAAACAACAAAACTTCATTTGATAAAAGAAGCCACAATTTGTTCAAAGTAACATCAAACTTTTCAACATAACTAGCAAGAATCTCATGCTAAGAAAAACCAAGATCATCATTCCAATTCACAAGGAGACCAAATAGTAGTGGCATATTGACAATTAAAAATGGATGCTCAAACGTCTTAGGCATAGAACAACAAGCACAAATTTTAGTAGGTAGACCATATTTGTGCAACACCTTACCAACAACAAGTTTTTTTTAAATCAACATCCAACAAAGGCATGTTTTTTTAGGTTCCACATTGTTATGCCAAAGATGGGTAAAATTTTTGGTCCACTTAGTAGCATTCCAATTCAAATTCCAAGAAGTATTTAACTAGTCATAGACCTCTCTCAAGTCAGCAAGCATTAGATAGATATCTTTACCAGAAACATATAACAATTTAGAACAAGTGGCCCACTTTATTTTGTCCATAGCATTAGACTCTCCCACTAAAGTTCTTTGGAATCCATTGCCCAAACTATTTCTAATCATCAAGTATAAGTATTTTTCTGAGAGGGAGGAAGCCTATAAGTATTAGTATGCATCTGCACCCAAGAGCCCAAGAATTCATCAAACAACAAATCCTTGAAAGCAAAAATTTCCTTTGAAAACCAATTCTTTGCAAAATATCCTTGAGAGAGGGCCAAAGGCTTCCCATTTAAAGAATCATTCCACCATAAAGATCTTGTAATGTTGTAAAATTGTACCCAATGACAATTTCACATTTGTGCACTTGCCCCCTACATTTATGGCACCTAGCCGCATTTATGAAGAACCTCATGAGTTAGAATTTCATGATTTCAACTCTATAAGGACCAATGATGAAGAAAAAATAGTCTACCACCTCATTTCTATTGAAACAATGATTAAGATGCTTATGCAATGCATAGACATCTGGGTGATGCACTAGCATCCTCGTAATTTTGTGAGTTCAAATGAGGAATCTTGGAATTATTTGCTCATGACATGTGTCATCGTGGCAATATTTTAGGACTAACAAGATTCTCACCCATGCAACTAAACAAAGCTCATTGTTTCACTCTCATTTACAATACTTTTCACTTGAAATTGCTCTTCTTGCTCCTCACTTCTACATCATGTTTCTACAGTGAAGCTTTGTTGGATTGAAGTCTCACCAAAAACCAAAGCTCTCTTGCAAGCACTCAATGTCACATTTATTAAGCCAAGAGGGATCCACAGACTATTGTAATGCTCTCTTGATTCTTGTCAATTTTCTAGCATATTGTCTATTATGTCTCTATTTTGTGATATGAGTTCTCCTCCATAGCAGGGTTTTCTTTTATCACTTTGGTGTTTATTTTGTGATATGGGTTATCCTCCATAGCAGGGTTTTCTTTTATCACTTTGGTGTCTATTTTGTGATAAAAATCATCCTCCGTAGTGAGGTTTTATTTTATCACTCTTGTGTCTAGTTTACTTAGTTTCTATTATTATCTCTATCTATTTGGCTATTCATGGACATGGGAACACCAAAATGGGGGTTTGACCGAGGAGAACCCAAAAAAAACCCCAACATTTTCTCTCATTCATCTTGTGTGCAAGTTGCTCATATGGAGCTTGGTGGAAGGTCTCAAAGCACAAGACCTCTTGTAAGTTGGTATCTTGCCTTGTCATTTATCTTCTTTCTTATTTTCTAATAAATCAGTAGGTTAAATAGACCTCAAATCTGGAATAGTTAGCAGATCTTTTGAAGTTCTATCTAAGGATTTATTTCTCTGTCTATACAGGACATCAAATTGTCCCTAGGACTTCAACACACTACGTTGACATCCAACTCCTGTGCTGCCATCCTTTGGCCAAGAGCTCTTCCCTCTATCTCAAAAATCTTAGTGATCTTCTCTTTCAATCCATGAAGTTGTCTATCTATCATTCTTCCTAAAACTCTACTTGTGATACATTTTTATAATCCCCTTTATCTTTCTCAATTTATTAGGTAGTCTAAGGTAGTTAATGGAAGTTCCCTCTCTCTAGGATCTTTAGAGTATTAGAGATTGGGAAGTAGAAAATCCCCCTTCTCTACATTTTTGGTGAACCTAACTTGAAAGTGTGAATCATGTCAGATCTTTTTCTGCAATGTTTTAATGTTTACAATAATTCTTTTCTAAGAAATATTTTGATATGTTAGATGACACCCTAGATGATTTCGTAGAGGCAACTTCTCTTATCCATAGATCTCCCATTCACAAACTTCTTCATCACAACCTTCTACTTCCTCTTTTCAAGTTGAGAATTTCATAAATGTAGTAATTGTCTTTGTGGACCCTCAAAGGCATAAAAGACCTATTATTTAATTCACTCCATCTAGCCCTTCTCCTAAAAGTATTCATTCTATCCATGGGGTTCTAGTCTCTGATGACTTAATGGACCTTTACACAATATTCTTAAGAGCTACAAACTCTTCTTCTTACAATGTAGTTGGGAATACATATAACACTAGAATAAATTAGGAGAATGTGAATCAACCCACTTATGTTCCTACTTCTTTACCACCTTCTCAACTAAGTTTTTCTTCAACACCTAAACCTATAGCTAAAGCACCTGGTGATTATGATCTTGTAGAGCAACTCCGTATTACTCTGACTAATATCTCACTATGGGAATTTCTTCAATTTGCTCCATTTTACCAAGGTATGCTTCAAGAAGCCTTGTAAAAGATCCTCTTGCCTTCTTCCACTAGGCCAATGGATGTTAATGCATTGATAGCGCATATTCATGTGGATTTTCCAAATATTATGTTTTATCCACGAGAAAACCTACTCTTGAAGGTATAAGCAAATCCATTAATGATTATAGTTAACATCAACAATATTGGTATTATATGTGCTCTTGTTGACACCAATTTGGCTCTCAACGTATGTGGCATAGATTTATTACCTAAGATTAAAATTTATTCTTATTCTCTAGCTACTTCTTTGTATATTTGTGGATTTGATAATGTTGGTTGTCAAGCCCTAGGCATGCTAGTTTTAATTTTGAGGCTGTGACCCATTACCGTACCCACCTCAGTTTATGTAATGCTTGGTCTTTTACCTTACAACATTATTTTGGAAAGACCCTTGGATTCATTCTTTAAGGGTTGTAACCTCTACCTTACATCATTACATAAAGTTTATTGCTAATAGTGAAATAATAAAAATCAAGGTTGACCCCAAGGCCATACACCTATGCGAAATGGCAACTGCTAGTGGAGCCTTAGTCATTTTCACTCTAAAAGACTATATTCCATCATTATCTTTTGAGGCATTGGAATGCTCGTCAATGGTGTCTATTTTAAAGGCTACCCCTGAGATGAATTTCGTTGAAGAAGATCAGCCTAAAGTTAACAATATTGAGTCTTCCCTTTCTACTCATTTTTCTAAGTTGAATGCATGTCCTAGTGATGATTGAGGTTCCTTGGACTTCTCCAAATTCTTCATTGAAAATTATAAAGTAGATCCTATCCAACTCAAACTTCTGATAGTTTCTTGCACCTCTACCAAGAAAGTTGACCATCCTTCCATCGAGAAGGACAATTGGGATCCTATTAAAAAAAATGATTATTCTCCGGTTGAGGAAGATAACCATTCTTCTATTAATGAAGCTAATGTCTATAGTCCTATCAAGAAGAATTATTGTGATCTCATGGATACATTTAACACTCATTGGTGGAATCATGCTCTCTATATAGATCCACCTCCTTCCTAGGATTTACAAAATGTGATAGACTGTGGTTATAAATTAGTCTCTAAATATGGTTATAAATGTAAAGTTTGTGAGTGTATCGAACAAGGAATCTAAGTCCCTATCCAAGTTAGGCCATGTAAGTGTAACTTAGGGTTGGCCTGCTCTCTAGAACAATCTATGTGGAAATCGTGGTGCAGTGTTAACATGATTTCTACCAAACCTCTTGATCTAGTTCATCCTAAACTAATTGAGAATAAGGTAGAATCTAATAAAGTTCCTCTATATTTTTTTTCCTCATAGGAATCGATGTAGGAATCCTTAGGTTTCTACTCCCATTTTAATTCTTATCACCATAAACGATGATTTTCGTATCACTTGCATAAACAAGCATACTTTGGAGAATCTATTTTGAGTATGGATGAGAAGGCTCATTTATCTAATTTGGATGATGATGTTCCTATTCCCCATCCTAAAGACCATGATTCTCTCCTCAAGGGAGATACTACTCAAGTTTTCATGGATCCTAAATCTTCGAAAAGGTGATTAAAATTGGAAACTATCTTTCTTCAAAATATTCTAAGAAAAATTCTAATCTATTGCATTCCCATCCCAATATTTTTGCTTGGCCATACAAGGACATGCTTGGTATTGATGAGTCTATGGTGGTTCACAATATCATACTATGTCTTGATACTAAGCCTTTTAAACAAAAACCTAAAATATTAATCCCAACGAGGCACTATTAGTTAAGACTGAGATAGAGAAGCTTCTAAAAATAGGCTTTATCTGTCCTATTGACTATTCACCTTGGATATTTAATATCATTTCTATTAGCAAGCTTGATGGTCGTATTCATATTTGAATTCACTTTTGTGATTTCAATAAGGCTTCTCTTAAGGATGATTTTCATTGCCTAATATTTATATGATTGTAGACTCGACAACAAGCCATGCATTGTTGTTCTTCATGGATGGCTTCTCAAACTATAATTAGATTCGTATTAACCTAAAATATTAGTATAAAATAGCCTTCACTACCCCTTGGGTTACTTTCTATTATTTGGTCATGTCGTTTGGGTTATAGAATGAAGGATCAACTTACCAATGGGAAATGACATTAATATTTCCTGATTTCATTCATAAAATTCTAGAAGACTATACTAATGAAATCTTAGTGAATTCCATGACTCATTTAGATCATGTAGAAAATCTCTATCTTAATTTTGAAAGACTTTGACTCTATAAGATGAGACTAAATCCTCTTAAGTGTGTCTTCGACATTGATGCCAACAAACTTTTAGGATACATAGTTTCTCACCATGGAATCAAAGTCAACACAAATAATATTGATGTGATTTTTAACATGCCTCCACCTAGAAACACCTCTCAACTATGTAGTTTGTAGGGGAAGATTTAGGTAATTCGAAGATTCACATCTTAATTGGCTAATCACATTGTTTCCTTCATATGTTTGTTGAAGAAAGATGCATGCTTCTAATGGGATGATGAGTGTGAGAAAGCTTTTGAATTGATCAAGACTTATTTGCTCAATCCTCCTATCTTAATGTTAGTTGTGCAAGATAGACCATTTTTGCTTTATATTGTTGCATCATCTCATACTTTAGCAACTTTGTTAGCTCAATAAGATGATGACATTAAATAAAGAGAAGCATAAGTTATATTAGTCGTATCTTGGTGGATTATGAAACCTATTATTCTGCCATGGGAAAATAGTGTCTTGATCTTGTCTTTGCAATGAAGAAGTTAAGGAATCACCTTTTTCATGTTGAAACTCATGTAATTGTAAAAAGTGATCTTCTAAAGCATTTGTTCACTAGAATTGATCTTGTTGGAAGGTTGGTGAAATGGGTATCTGAGTTCGACATCAATTGCATAACTTATAAATCAATCAAGGGTCAAGTTGTTGCTGACCAATTGGTAGAAGCTCCCTCATCTCACTCTTTCCTTAATTTTCATTTATTTCTATATGAATACCTCTTTACAATTGATCATGAGCATGTATGGGAGATGTATTTCAATCAATCAAGATGTCAAGCTATCCCTAGAGTGGAGGTAGTTTTGATCTCATCTGAGTGTAATCTAGTTCCTCTATCCTTATAATTGGAATTTCATTACACTGATAACATCATTGAGTACAAAGCCCTTATCATTGATTTACATGTGACGATTTTCATAAATATTAAACTTCACATACATGGTGACTCTAAAATTATTGTAAATCAAATTATGAGAACATATCAAGAAAAGAAAACTAAGATATCTCAATATTAAGATTTGGTCTTATCCTTGTGTGATCGCTTCTCTTCCTTCATGATAGATAGTGTTCCTAGGAGAGAATGATGACATGTGGATATAATGTCAAGTATTGCATCCCATGTGTCTTTGAATAAGGATATAGAATAATAACACTTTGTGGTTCATATTCTTTTCTCTCCCATTGTATTGAATAACCTTGATTCTAATACTCCCATGTGTGCTCATTTAGACTCGAAGGAATGGTATCCTAACATTTACAATTATTTAAAGATAGGGAATTTTACTGATGATGCAATGAAGAATAGTCGTACTCATATACAAAAAAATTCAATCTAATACGTTGTATTTTCAGATGTTCTTTATCGAAAGTATTATAATGGTCTTCTCCTCAAGTGTCTCACTAAAGAGGAAATACCGCTTGCCCTTAAGGAATCTCACTCTAGCTCTCACCAAGAAAATTGAAGCAGGGCCATGTCTCAACAACTAGGTCTTGAAGCCCACATGATGCTTACGTTATCCATGGGCAACATCAGGGATCGATCACCATCACTTGGACTCACTACGCTCCTGACTACTCACATGTATGATGGGGGCATCAGGGGAATAATCTTTACAATCTTGAACTATTACATGACCTAGTGCCAATAATAGGTCATGATACAAAAATTAGTGTGGCTAGCCAAAAATTTATCACATTGCATTGTTCCACAACTGTTACTAGTCTAAAACCCATTGCATGTCTCTATAAAATCACCATCTAGATTGGTTTGACCACAACGTATCCTTAGAGGTCTCCATACATCCACCAATGTACTATCTCTTATGCATGGGCCATTGATGTACTAAGGGAGCTATCCTTCGAGGATACCTAACTGGCTAGGTGCAAGTAATATGAACAAACACCCACACCTGTAAAAGTGTCCAAGTGGTAAGGCTCGATTACTCAATGCATGAACCTTCCCAACTCTTGGTACAGGTGTGCAAGCATGCTATGACCCAAATAAAATAAGATGTACTACTCCTCCATAGCTCTGATCGTGTATAAAATACCCTTGTGAAGGTGAGAGCCTCACCCATCCATGGTCACCCAGAGGGTGATTGTCACTACGATCACCCTTTACAATAGAGGGACTAACACCCAACCATGCTTGAATCACCAAATGTAAATGTGGTTAGTGGCATCGCCAGGGCCTATGCACCCTACATAGTACTGTAGCCCCTTGAACCTCTCTCCAGCTGAGCATGCATCATCCAGTGTCACTCATCATCTGCATATGGGTAGGTTGGTAATCTTGTAAACATCCTCTAGTGTAACAATCATCTCACCCATAAGGAGGTGGTAGAGTCCTAATACTCCATCAATGCCATCAAAATGTGGTAATGATATAACATATCTCTAGCATAGTAAAGGCCCACAATAGGCCTACCCATCAGAGATGTGTCTCATTGTCAAGGGACATACACACTACTTGATCACGCAACATCCAGAGTATGTTCCTGCCTCTATGCTCTCACATCTTTAGATAATCCTGCAAAATAGAAAAAATATTTAAGTTAGATCCATCTGTATCAAAAAAAATCTAACTTTTACATCTTGATTTCTTTTTAGACTAGCCTTTGGGATGCAGGCGCGCCACATAGACATTTGTGCAACACAATGTTGTCTAAGGTCATTCATGATGAATACTTGGAATATTGAGAGGAGGGTGAATCAATATTCTTTGGAACCACTTAAGAATTTACACATTCATTCAACATACCATATTGAATTTGAAATAAGAAAGGAAAGCATGAAAAAAACATCAAAGCACATAACACATGAACACCAAATTTTTAAGTGGAAAACCCATAAAGGGAAACCACGATGAGGATTAGCTCATAATATATTATAAATAGTTACAACATATTATAGAAGGGCTCACTGCCAGGTGGAATCACTTTCTAGTGGACTCACTTCCCACAAAATGAAAGAAAGATAAAAGCAATAGAATGACACACTACCAAAGTTGAACTACTATAAATGCATCTAAAACATGCTGGAATTATAGTTCCACTAAAGCTCAAAATATTGAATTCACACACTTCATAGTATTATGTACTAACACTCTAATCTACTTTTCCTTAGAATCACATTCATGTAATTTGCATCAACAACACTTTTATTTTTCTTTGTACAACACTGGAATGATCTTATACTTATATACATCTGCAAACCTTTGTAGCATCAATTAGGTTGACCTAATTAGATGTAATATGAAAAATAATGACTTGCCGCTCACCATTCAAACATGCAAACTTCAAACCTTAATTTAAAAATTATAATTCATCAAATAGGTCAAGGTGGACCTATATTAATTCCCACATAATGGATTAATTCTTATGTTAACTATGCACAACTCAAAACATATTAGGTCTACATCACAGATGACCTAACATCAAAATTCAGCAATAAATCATCCTCAAAATAACATGCAGACCTCCAAACTTCACACCACTTGGAATTTAAATGCAATTGACACCTATGAATACTTCCACAAAAGTGCAAGATTAGATATTCTTCTGATATAAAGTGTGAACATATCAAAACGTATACTCTATACAAGAAACAATGTCATTGGAAAACTGAATGTTCTATTACTCATAAATTTTGTACACTAGAGGATAAAATAATGTGAAATTTTGGATTTAGACTCCTTTAACATCCAAAAAATTTCTTGAGAACTGTAGATAAAAATACTTCAAGTCGGACCAATGCAGAGCAAAAATCAGATGTGTTATGCATTAAAAACTATGTTTTGAAACTTACCCAATTCTTCAGTGCCTCAACTTCATGCACTAGATTGAAACTTCTTGCATATATACACTGGATTATCATTGTTATACACACTCATGCTTCACTAATCGGTTTGCACATCAATCTTCATACCAAAACTACAATGTTGACATCAATGACAACATTGTATCTACAAGCTATGTAACTAATGCTTATACTAATGCTCATGTTTCCAAGAGGCATATCAATGACAAACTCCTTAAACATCCAACATTCTTCTCCTTTGTGATTGATGGAAACACACATCAATGCTTCTCCAAAGCTTCTCAAAACTACTCTCCCCCTTTGACATCAAGAGTAAAGGACACAAAATGTGTAGAAATATTGTTGTTACCTTCTCTTCTCCTTCAAATGTTTTACATTATCAACCAACTCTTATCATATTACATACATATACTCCCCCTAATTGATATAAACATGTACACATGAGGGTAACAACCTCCAAAAATATGACCAACTCTCTTAACAGTGCTATTCATCAAACTAGATCAAAATTGGCACTGAAACACTGTCCTCTAATATCTGCATATATCCAATGAAGTCTAAATTGCATAAAAGAAATAGAAATAAATACAAATTAACTATTGTAGGGAACATTACTACTGTTTGACACCTGCAATTTCATAAGGTGTGCCTCCCAATCCTTCTTTTCATTGTCCAATTCCTTCTCGATCTACCAAGCATGTGGCTCTAGGTATCAAAATCCATGAGCAATTCCTCTACATCATATGGACCATTAGGTATCAGATTCATCTTTGTATCCTTCTCTGCATTTACTAGAGAATTGGATATAGATGTATACGTTGCATTTACTAGAATTTTTCATGCAAGTTTTTAATTTCCAACCTTGTTGATCCATCTACATCATATGTCAGGTTGTAGGCATTAGACGCCATGTCAATCTGGGACTCAATGGAGTCCATTTGTTCCTTTATACTCTTTGTGGACCTCTACCATTTTAGGAAAAATTGAAACAAGTCTTTGGCCTCTTCTACACAATCCTACACATCCTTGATATTTTTCTAAAATTTATTATGTGCAATGGCACATTTGTCCACCATTTTTGCTAACTTCCTATCATCCACCTTCTTGGTGATTTCATTCTCCAATTTTTTCTCTAGTCCATTAGAATATTCTTTAAATGAATCAAGTAAAAGCTTTAAATGTTGTACACTGGATAGAGAATTTCTGATGCTTACCTCAGGTACATTCTCTTGTATCACCTTTATTGCTTCATCCATTAGTTTTGCACTTTTCTAATGAGTCTACAAGATTTCTTTCCTTGTAGAGGCATGAAATGCATCTCCTAGTTGTATCTTGTGCAGTGGAGATATTTTATCCATATCCACCTAACCTTGTTGCATTGGTATTTATAATAGTTAAGGGGATACAAATAGTTGAAACTACAACTGCATGCTCAAAAGACTCTTCAAGGAGTCTCTGGAGGTTATGGAAGACTCTCCAAATGATTTTATGATCTCTCCAACCTTTTCCCTTTCTTTGTCACCAATGATGAACTCTGTATTTTCATCCTTCTCCTTTTCTTTAGTACCAAATGCATTCATAGTCATCTTTTCATCATCAACAGATTAATTAGTGTTATTCATAGGAGGCATATGTTCTATGTTTCTTGCCTCACTGGTATCTTGGTTTTCTTGTACAACCTCTTCTTCAACATTCTTTCCTTGTTTTGGAGGAGGGGAGTTATGTTTTGTATGTGCATCCTCCTTCTGCATCTCGGTATCTTCTTTTTTAGCAACATTTTCTCCTACCAAAGAAATTTTATTAGTGGCATTTTCTTCCATATCTAGAGGGGTAACTTTAGTATCCTCTTGCACATTTTATTCCTTTGCATTATTATCATGTTGAGAATCTTCCTATTGTGCATCACCTATTCCATTAACTTCTAGAATAGGCATATCATCATGCATTTCCTCTTCACCGTCCAATGCCATACCCAACTGTTTTCCCATCAACAAAGAATTGTACAACATAACAAGAACATTAGATCACAATATAGAAACGTGCGAGGCATTACCCATCTCGCTATAAACACATAATCAAAGTCTCAACAATTCTCGTACAACCCTTTCAAAATCATGATACCAAAACACTTGCCACTTCAAGGGCACATAAAGAGAGAAAATAATTGACAATCATCTCAAGCCTCTGGAAGCCAAAAAGAATGACAACCCACAATGAGGGTAAAATAAAGCAACAAGAGTTTTTCCCCAATAATTCCAACACAAGGATAAAATTTCCCTCAAATATGAGATTAACTAAGAAAATCCACAAAAAAAAAGATTCATCAATACCCATCCACAAATCAGTCAACCCTAAAACACAAATATAATCCATATATCAACAAAGATGTCACCTAAAAAAGGGAATCACAAAAGAAAATCAACCTTTAATTCAACAATAATCACTCAATATCCAAAAGCCACCAACTAGGCATTCCATGGGAGGCCTCGATTTTCTCCTCACAAGAGCCCCTTACAGTGGCACACAAATCACCTTCATAAAATCAGCAACATGGCAATGACAACAATTATCTATTCGCATTCCCAATTAAAAGAAACCTACTCAATGACCAAAAAAATTACCATCTCAAGATTCTAAATAAGTATCCATATAAGAAGGACATTTATTAGAAACTCAGATCGTCATAAATTTATCCCCTAATCAACAATCCAAGTGAAATAATTAAGAAGGAAGTCTCAATTCAAGAACAATTTATTTCAACGTTTATGCAAATTTATAAAACTACCAAAATGAAGACAAATAAAGTTTACAACAATACTTAACCATGGCCAAGGATGCCAATTAATTCTAATATACACAATTCCACTATTAAGGAGTTCAATACAACCACCCATTACAAGATTACCAAATGCAACCATATAACTAAACCCTTCAATGATCCCAAAGATAAATATACCATTTCCCTGTAATTATTACTCCCCAAATTAATCAATTTATTTTAACCTCTAGATTAAATAACTAATGAAATGCAACTTATGTTCCAACCACAAGTCCTTATTGAGGACTACTATATCAATATGACCACTACCAAGTGTAGACTTCTTAATAAATTATTAGACTAATATAATTCACTAAGTAAATTCTTCCCAAACCAAAAAACGAGCATACTTCTCTTATTATCCCAAACACAATAAAATATACATATAGATACTTTTATAATCACTTTAAGTTTACATATATAAGGTCACACACCTGAAATCGGAAATTATAAATATTCAAGAATGACATACTCTTTTTCCTAGAGTGATGATCATATTTGACCTACATTCTCCTTGATCTAAACCTTATCTTTTATAGAGGGTATAATTTTATATCTATCACAATTGTAAATTACAAATACTAATGATCATAACGATTCATAGAAAATGAGTAACCTAAAAGATGTAAATGTATACCTAAAGAATACCTACTTAAGTTCACAATACCCAACATTTACTTTAACTCGTTAATTGAATTATCCTTTTCATTAACCACTTTCTATAGATTTCAAGTGCTACGACTGTGGTAGATTGACAAAGGGCTCAAAGAGGCTATTTAATTTACTACGCCTTTCCAAGTCTAAAAGTTGCAGCTGTGATAGGTGGCCAATGGTTTTAGGGAGGCTAGTTAATTTTGTACAATACCTCAACTCTAAATGTTGTAGTAGCGATAGGTTGCTAAGTATATTAGAAAGTGAATATTGTAAATTGGAAATATCGCTATCTACTTGCATTATTATCAAGTTCCAAATGTTATCCACAGGCTTGAAGGGAAGGATACAGGTGAGGTGCAAACATGTGACTTAAGAGTAGGAGAAATATTATGTTAGAAATGACAATATTTTATTTTCTAGTGCTGCAACTGTGAGAGATTGTCAATAGAATCAAGAAGCATATATAACCTTAAAAAAAACAATTTCCTAGTATGTTCAAGTGCCACAGCTGAGACAGGTTGATAATGAAATCAAAGAGATTATTTAAACCTTTAAACTTCCTATTATGTTCAAGTGTGATGGCTGAGATAGGTTGACAATGAAATTAGAGAGATTATTTAAACCCTTAAACTTCCTATTATGTTCAGATGCCACAGCTAAGATAGGTTGATAATGAAATTAGAGAGATTATTTAAACCCTTAAACTTCCTATTATGTTCAGACGCCACAGCTGAGACAGGTTGATAATGAAATCAGAGAGATTATTTAAACCTTTAAACTTCCTCAAATAGTATTGTCATATCATAAAATGCTATCATTGTAGGATAAGAACAAAGTGGAATATGTAGGAAGGGTTTCATTATCTTTTATTTAAAGTTGCGCTTCTAAACACAACCTAGCATTATAAGCTTTGGTTGCTTATTATGTGCATGGAGCTACACAAGTTGTAGCAGAGGAGACTGCGAACTCATTACACACATTAAACCCCTAAGGATTACATATATAATTGATCACAGGTGCGCATTATTGGCCTTCATGGCACCATTGAGGTGAAAAGAAGTCTATGCTAGGCAGCCTAGAAGTGGCTAAGGAAATTCTCAAGCAACAGCAACAAGGGAAACATAACCAATGTACATGAGCTATTTGTCAGATTGATTTAAGAATCGCCATCTCATGGATCTCAATAATGGAAATGTAATACCAAGTTTTGCTGCGATAAAGTCATATAAACATTGATAATCATAGCCCATCAAAGGTTGAATAAATGAAATTCCCTATTTAACTAGCATACTAAGAGCAATACATAGTCACAAATTTAAGAGAACAAAGAGTAAAAGTGATGCCAAAGAGTTTGCACAAGTGTGTGTGAAACGACATGGGGATCAAGGCTTTAAGGCTTCCAAGAGATCTCTATCACTCATTTGATTTAAATTTCACTAAATTGCTTGATTTATACTGGAAGTACGGTAGGGGACTTACCTCAAGACTTGCTATATGAAAGTCTCCTAGTCTTCCTTGCATTGAGGCATAGATAACCCAATAAATCATTCCTCCTGGAATCTCACCATTTCACCGCCCCCTCCTCTTCTCACCATGTCTCCCCCCTCCCAAAGTTTCTGGTTCCATCATTCTCATCCCTCATCCACTTTGAACCTGCCTTCCCTCAACTTCTCCAAAAAGATCCTTTTAAAGTAAGAATCCCTCACAAAAACAAGTGAAAATCTCCAATAACCTTCGAGTTTCTTTTTCCAGTGATCTCTTCATAGTTCAGAATGATCTTGCATGAGAAATTTTCTATTCCTTGTTTCCTTTTCTTTTCTCTTCATCATTTTATCTTTATTGATTTTAATATTTTATTTATTTTTATTTCCATTTTCAATTAAAATCTAATTTATCTTTATTTAGTAACAAGTTATCTACTTTCCATTTTTATTTCAATTGCTTTTCTTGCTTTTATAATCATTCAAACTTAAGTTCAAATTTTAATATTTTATCCACTTTAATATTTTCTCACTTTAAAATTAAATTCAATCATTAAACAACAATTATCTTTCCTAATGTAAATCATTTACTTCCAATGTTAATATAATTAACATTTCTTATAAGTTTAGTTCTTTATTTAATTCTAAATAAATCAAATGACCTTATAATTAAATTAATTTTGATTAATCATAATACTGGTGTTATTGCATCACCTCGACCAAATTAAATAATACAATCACAAAATCATCAAGGCCTTACCAATTCGACCAACCACATTTAAAAAACACTTTTAACAACGAAAAATGACATGACCACCCAAAAAGAACTACTTACTTGAATTTCATGACAACTAAAATGAAGGGACACTACATTTTCCCCTCGAATTTAAGTAATACTACATTAAAATTTCAAAATTTCACCAAATAGATTTTTTTAAATAAACCTAGTAGTTTAGGAAACTACATCTCAGTTTTCTACATATTCTATTCTTATTGTGACTGACTTGAAGGATTTAATCTTTACTTGAAAGAACTAGCAAATCACACCACATAGATGCAACAAATGTGCATAGATAAACTTAACATATACTTGATATATCAATTTAAATAGCATAAAATTATCAACCCTGGAGACAACTTAATAATGTTTTCAATTAATCCAATAAACAACTGATACTAGAAATGCACCAAAAAATCAAATAACTTCCATTTATTCCTTCAAAGTTTCAAACATGCATCCAAGTCTCTTGTAATATGAACATCATTGAAAACTATCTATCATATATTTCTCCTATTCATCCTATGTCCTTTTGATATCAAAAAATGGATACTTATGCATCAAATGCTTGAAAGGACATGTCCTTTTAGAAATGTATTTGTTTAACAACAATAAATTAAAACAAGTGATTAAGCTCTGTTTAGCCACAAGTGAATATTTGATAAGTTATCCAAGTAGTCCTAATGCTCATGCATGTCTACATCTCCTAATGCGTTCTGAATTATGATCTCCATTTTCACCATCTTCTCGTTATGTTCGCATGCTTCATCCAATGTTGTATCTTTCTTAGTAGCCTTCTTTAGGATCTCCTGCAATATTGATTCACATTCACCATTCCACCTGGTTGCTTCCTTCAATCTTCCTCCATCATCAAAGAATGCAGTGAATCCTTGTTTAGTATCATTGATTAGTCCCTGTGCATCCCCCTATAATTCTTCAAGAAAATCTCTGTGTTTTCTTATAAGATGATTTGTAGTGTCGATTGCCATGCTATTAGGAGCATCCATTTGGTTTATTTCCTAGAGCTTCTCTTGGATCCTGCCATCTATCCTCTTATGTTCCTGTACTGTAGTAAAATTGTGTGAATGTGTTCCTCTGAGCTTACTCAACCAAGTCATTAGGTTGGCTTGTCTCTTTTTAATTACTGCTACAAGTGCATCATATTTCCCTTTAGAATAAGCACTTGATCCTTCCCACTGATCCTTTCTCTGTGAACTTTCACCATGAGTTAACAACTTAGTTGATCCCATTGTGACTCCCAGCATATCTTTCAGGCAGTCATTTTCTCTCAACATTCTCTCATTGTTCATCTTGTACATTTATTTTTCTTTGATCAACATTTGTATCTGGGCCTTGTTTAGTTTTTCTATATTTACCCCAATTTTTGTTGTTGCCACAAGATCAACCTCTCCAATCTCCAGAGTCATAACATGCCCAAATGCTTTCTTAGTATCAATAACAACTTATTTTTTGTGAGGTGGATACAAGGCCCAAATCATTAATGACCTTTCATCTGGATTATATTTAGACCCTGCATATACTTTTGTCACCCCCTCAAGGCTGAGCTTATGTGTGGCATTATTATTCTTTAGAAAACTGTCAAGAACCAATGCAGAAGTGAGATCCAACCCCAGAAAGATCATAACACCAACATCTTCTAACATTTTCCTTCCTTTCTCAGGGGTCATACCCGCCATCTCTCTTTCCACACTCAATTTTAGATCATTTAATAACTGCTCCTTATTACTTGGTGTGATATTGTCAACTATTTCTCTTATTTCTTTTCCTTTCTATTTATACAAGAAATCCCTAAACTCTGGAGAAATTACAAATTCACTATCTACCACAAATGATTTGTATTCCATTTGTCTTGTGTTTGTGTCTAGGCTTTCTTTAGTATCCAATTCTCTGGCAGGGCATTTGTAGTCCTGGGTCCTCAATCTAGAATTCTTATTGAGTGGGATCTGTGGCATATCATCTCCAAATGCCTCTTCTCTAGAAGATAGCAATTATGTATCTTGCAGTCCTTGGTTATATTCTTCAACTGTAGGTATGTGTGTAAGATCATGATGGGCCAAAAAGTGGCAAAATGATGGGTATCCGGATGATGAATTTTTACCCAAAATTGATGAAATGAAAAGGGTTTTGAAGGAGATTCTTATATTTCCATCAATATAAATTTATGTCAAATTGAATTTAATAAGTAATTATTATTATTCATTTTCTATTTGAATTATGACAAAAAGTTATGATTAATAGGTTGATTGAAAATATCTATAGCTTTCAAATGATATCACATTTTTTGAAACTAAAACATGTATCATATTCTATACGGTATATTATAGTATTAAGAAAAATAAAAAATTGAATTTCATGAAGTTTTGACCAAGTTAAGGTAGTTAGACATAATGCTTATATTTTTTAAAGTTTTAGCAAAATTCATAATTAATTATTTACTTGGAAAAAAATTATGAAAAGTATGTATCAAGACGGGTACATGAGTCCTCTTACTTATATCTAAAATCTTATAAAAAACATATCATTTTATTATGGTTAGGGTGGCTAGACAGACACCTACTTCTTATTTTTTCCCTGAAATTTAAGTACTACTACATTGAAATTTCAAATTTTCACCAAATAGATTTTATTTATTTTTAAATAAACCTAGTAGTTTAGAACCTACATTCAATTTTATATAGACTTATTCTTACATATATTTTTTAAATAATATAAATTACTTATTCAAATTTTATGTCAATTTTCCTAACTCTGATTTTTGATTTTTTGCCACTTAAGGGCCTATTTTTCCATGATAGTCCCCAAGCATTATTACCCACCACTCCTTTTTCTATACTTCTAAGTTTTTATCATATCACTCCAAATGGATAGGGACATGATTATATCCTCCAAAAGCTTATCTTTATTTTAGCATAATTAATGTATCCTTCTCGAGTCAAAAGTTCTTCTTGATGGTCCTTGTCAAGTGTTGTATTGCAATAACTTGTCAAGAATCAGATCATATCCTTCCTTTTCCAACACAGTAAAATCACCAAAGCATAGTGTACTAGGCATAAAAGCTTGCTTTCCAAAAGAGCTCAAGTTCATAACACTAGAAAAGTTCATTTGCCTGACAATTTCTAAATAGGCAATCCTATCTAGAGCTGTTTTGGGTAGAATAAATGGGGTATCCTCAAATCCATACACTCTAATCATAGTAGCATCCTCCAAATAGTACCAATCCCCCTAGTTGTGATTAATTGTCCCATTAAAATCCTTAGGTCTAAGAAACTTCTTTATTTCTTCAAACAAAGAATAGGCACATGGATGATTGTAGAATTTATACAATGGTTTTACAAAATATTCCTCAAAATGCACAAAATAGGAATTAGAAAACTTGCTATCCCAGATAGCAGTCCATAACTGAACAGGAAATAACTTTCCTTCCTTGTCGAACTGCGAAACCCTCAGTTCCTCAGGACACATCCCTAACTCTTATCCAAAATATAACACTATGTGCATTAATAGTGAATAAAACTTAAGATGTAAAACAGGGGCTCCATTCTTTATTGCCATCAATCCTGAATCAAGACCTTTGAAAATATATGAGGCATAGTCAAAAGGCATGGAGTTGTGACATTGAATATCTGTTGAAATCACCATGGGCACAATTGACATGTATTCAAGGACTTCCATTCCCAACACCTGACCTACCGAAAAATAGGTGTATCTTATATAGGGCTTAAATAAGTCAACATGGAATGGGGGGCCATCACTATCTTCTAGTGGAACTGGTTTACCACCCTATTTAGTTTTGTGTAATGGTAGCCTCCAACCCTTATAAATTGTGTCCATCCTCCATAATTCCTTCTCTAATTCTTCACATACAATTTTTTCATTACATACCCCTTCCAATTTGAAAACCTCACCTATTGCATCTTTTGATACATGCACAAATGGTTTCCTGGATGGGTCACAGATGGCTTTAAGCTTTGAATTATAATGGGTAGCTAACAACTTCACCAATTCTACATTAATGAACACATTAGGGAAAACAAGCCTCCCTAGGTTAAGATTCCATGGATTACATATTAGTTTGAAATGATTCCTTCGATGATAATGAAAAATGAACAACTCATAACCTCTTATTGGGGTCCACATATCACCTATGTGCTTACATTTATCATCCAATTTATCTACTTCTACCCTAAGTTGTGCAGAACGTCTAGATTTGGGTCTAGAGCTAGGTAATTGATCAATAAGATCTTGATTTAATTTTCTCTCAGTGCCCTCTTGCTCAACTTCAGACTCAATTTTCTATTTTTTTCCTTTAGGATGACTACTTTATCCATTTTTCCTACCCTTTAATTTTCCTGAGCTGGTAGCTTTCATTTTATCTTCTCAAAATTGCAAAGTTTAGAGTACAAAGAACTTACTATATTTCACTTGAAATCTTTAAGCTAAAGAAATACCCTGGCCCTTCATTTCTCCCCTTTGCTTCCTCTATTACCAATTCCACAACAATGTCTTTGATCAATTCCCTTCAATTCATGAAATTACTTATGCTTCGTGGTGTCATTAATGTGTTAGCTTAAGCATGAGTGTAGCAGATTTTTTTAATTTCTAACTGTCACATCATGTGATCATATTGGCAAGACATTTCAAACCTTGGGTGATCCTTGTGTTGATGGAAAAGACATCTCATCCTTTTCATCAATACATAATTCATCCATTCAGTTTATATAGATATCACCTAGAGTCACCTTGACAATTATTTCAATTCATTTGTATCTTCATTGACAAGAGATTATGTATCGCTAGGATATTCTACAGTTTCCCCAATGTTGTGAGTCTCCCTGATGATTGTTACTTCAATCTCAATTATGTCACCAAAAAATCCTACCGATGTAATCTTATTGGCATGACATAACGGGTTGGGTAGAATTCAGAACTTATCCTGATAGCATTTGTCTTGGCGATAGTATGTTTGTTTTGTTGACAAGACATAATGAGTGCTTTGCATATTATCTTTCATCAGCAAGACAAATGTGCTTAGGTTGTCTTAGGGATATTACACTGATGGCTTTGGTCTAGCTGATATAACTCCTTGTTCCTTGATTAGTGAGACATAACAGGGTTCTTACTGATAGAACTTCATTGGTGAGACATATATGCTCACTTCACCTCAATGACCATATTGATCTATTTGTGTCTTCA
>VDFB02270651.1:457980114-458015851 GCA_007258455.2 Sequoia sempervirens | reverse complement strand
CTTGAATTTATAAAAATGTGTATATTTAGAAAAAATCAATTTTTTTCTTGACAAGTTGTTGGAGCTAGATCTTTAAATTTGGTTATCAAATTCTTGATTAGTATTGGCAATTTCTATTCCTTCCCTAATTATCTTCAAATTCTATGAATAAAATGAGTCAAAATATAACCTATGACCATAGTTGGATTGATTTTCTATCTAAATTGAAAGGCCATCATCCATAGTAAATTTGAGCATTGTTAAGCATTCAAGCGTAGGGAAAAATGATTCATTGATCCTAAACTAGCTATATTATTCTAGGGAACAAGGTCAAAAAAACCCTTAAAAGGTGAGTCAATGTAGAGATATTTTAAGAGTATTTTCCCATATACTTATTAAGTAATGATCTTTATATCATGGGCCAAGTTTTATAATGCTCTTGCTAGATACCTTGCAAACATGGGTTTGAGCCTAGGCTTCACACATATGTTTACTCATTGTAGATCCATAAAAATAGAATATATATAACTACCTTATATATGAGTGATCATAAAATTATGTTGAGGTCTATACTCTTCTAGTGAGGAAATTTAACTATCTACTCAATTTTTAACAATCATGGTTTAAATTGTAACATATTATGGCATAGTATCATGTTGTAAGATAGTATGAATCATAATAGATGCATAAGGCCCATATTATTAACTCAATTAAGGTACCACATAAAATTATCATTTAATTGGCCATTAGAAAACAATATAAACCATACAAATGAATTTAAAACATACTTGTCTCCATACAATGCAAATGAATTTTTGCAAATGATTTTTTTTCCATTTTCAAATATTAAGCATGAAATTAGGTTTTCAGTTTTCAATTTCAATTTAGGGTTTTCAAATGCAATTTTTTTTTTTGAATTCAATTTAGGGTTTCAAGAAGAATTAGGGTTTTCAATGCATTTTTTGTTTGATTTCAATTTAGGGTTTGAACAAATGCAATTATTTTGTTTAATTTCAATTTAGGGTTTCAAAAAGCAATCAAGGTTTTCAAATGGAATTTTTTGTTTCATTTCAATTTAGGATTTTCAAATGGAATTTTTTTTGTTTCATTTCAATTTAGGGTTTCCAAATGCAATTTTTTTTGTTTGATTGAACAAATTACGGTTGCATTACATAAATTTTTTCTTTGGTTACAATTTAAGGTTGATTCTATCTAAGGGTTTTATTTCATGTTTTCTTTTGATTTCTAGAAATCAACGTTTCTTCAATTATAGTTGAATACAAATGCCAAAAACTCCATAAAGATTGAAAAAATACATACTAAATCTATCTTTGTATTAAAAATTAAATAAAAGACAAAAAATGCAAAAAAAATGGGTTCAGGCTCATACCTAGAGGTCGATGTAGCTTTTCCTCAATCAAGATCCAATGCACAGTGAAAATGATTGTGCTTCATTTCTTTTAAAAAATAAATACCACTATAAAATAGAATCATGTTTTGTAAAATGCGGGATCATGTTTCTAAGTGGCCGACTCAAGACACCATTAGTAAATGGGATCCCATTTTAAAAAAAAAAGGGATACTGTTTAGATTTTAGACTCCATACCCCAAACCTATTTACAAGATCCCATTTTATTGAAGCTGGTTTCATATTTTTTCGTAAGGAAAAAAATTCCATGTTTCATGGACTAATCTTTGTGCTTTTACCCCAAATAATAAAATTAATAATAAATTACTACTTGTAGTGCATCATTGAAATAGGTGAAGGCTTATCAAGGAGAAATGTGTGAGGGAAACAATGAAGCATAAAATTATAGGAGTGCATGAGGCATAGGTGTGAAGATTTTGGCATCTAGAAGAGTTGCTAGTGCAAGTAAGAAGGGAAAGATTCCAAGCCGCAAAAGGGGCTCAAGTCATGGCTCTTCCCGTGTGGTGGAGGATGGTGAGGGACGATAGTAATTTTCATTGTGTTCTAGTTTTTCTAAGGTTGCGGATCCAAGCTCACCACCACCTCTACCTGTTCTTATTTTCAATCCACTAGGTGGGGCTTTTACTGTTCATGTGGATGGATTTTATTCTCCCAAACTAGATTCTAAGGCACTAAAAGGTTACAAAAAGGGGACAACCCATTCCATAAATGCAATGACTATTGTTTGGATTAGATCCAAAGATTGAACCATATTCCCCCTACCAAGCCATCTAATCCACACCTCTCTACTTCTAAGGAAGTGTCCACTTGTACAAATTCTATTTTCTCAATTGGGGATGTAGAGGTTGTTTCGTGGATGAACCTATGGACTTCCACATTTCAAATGAGTGGGTGAATTCAATTTTTGATCGATGTTGGAAGTAATTCTTTGATTATCAGGTTCTTATAGAAGCAACCACCCCTTCACTCTATTTTGGATTGGGCTAAGTATTTTTGGAGCAACTTCCCTTCTCCAGCGATTCATTCCCTAGATTTCAATTTCTTCTTATTCATCTTTTCTTCAACTGTAGATTGCAAATTTGTGCTACAAAATGGTCCCTTATTTTTTGGGAACTTCAACTTGTTCCTTACTCTATGGATCCCCTTCTTTGGTCTTGCCATGGAAAAAATCACACAGATCCCTATTTGGATTAGGCTCTATAACCTCCCTTTGGTTATGAGAGATCATGATCTTATTGGCCACCTGATCAACTAGATTGGTTCCTTTTTCAAGCTCGACTTAGATGTGGGGGCCTTGTGTAGGTTTACCAAGTTTTGTACCCTTGTGGATATTTCCAAACCTCTCCTCGACTCCATTTGGATCAATTCTTCTTTTGGCACTTGGCTGCAACTTTTAAACTTTGAAGCTCTCCCCTTCAGATTCTTTCATTGCAATAAGATGGGGCACAAGATTGATGCTTGCACCACCCAAAGTTTTTTTGGAACTAGATGAATCAGCCTTAAGAAGTGGATTAGAAAACGGGTCTTTGTATGGCTGTAATGCGGGATTATAATGGAAAAAACAAGCCCTTAAATGGCAAAAAATTGTGAGAAAAATGAGTTAGGAAACTTAACGTAAAAATTTGAATGAGTTATATATATTATTTCAAAAATATGTAAGAATATAATTTTTTAGCAAATTAAATTTAGTTTCTAAACTACCTAGGTTTGTTTTTTTTAAATCTATTTGGTGAAAATTTGAAATTTCAATGGGTAGTACATGAATTTTAGGGAAAAAATAAAAGTAGGTGTCTGTCTGACCACCTAACCACAATAAAATGATAATATTTTTTTATAATTTTTTAGATATAAGTAGATGACTCATGTTTGGATGTGATGCATATTTTTTTGTAATTTTTTTCTAAGTAAATAATTAATTATGAATTTTTTATTACAAACTTTAAAAAATATAAAAAATTTGTATGTCTGACCACCTTAACTTGGTCAAAACTTCATGAAATTCAATTTATTTATTTTTAATCCTATAGTATGTAAAGGATACAATGTGACACATGTTTTGGATTCAAAAATGTGATACCATTTAAAAGCTATAGATGTTTTTCAATTAGTCTATCAATGGAACTTTTAAGTATATTTGAATAGAAAATGAATAATAATTACTTATTAAATTAAAAGTAAGCCATAATTTATATTGGTGGAAAGCTAAGAATATCCTTTAAAACCCTTTTAGTTTAATCAATTTTGGGTAAAAACAAGTCTTGATACATACCCATGATATTGCCACTTTTGGGCCATCATGATCTTGCACATATAATGCTGAATTTATCTAGTGCAATCATGGCAAGTTTTTTTAGGGTCTAATTCTATAAAACCTCTAGATCCTTTATCAGTGCAGTCTTCAATGTTTTTCCCTCCTCATGAGGTTCTTATCCTTGATAAATCTACTAATATTCCTACTAAGGTGGATGAGGATGACTTTGGATCAGATGGAACCTTTCCTTTCATGGAGGATATGGATGATTTGAATCCTTTTTTTAAAACAAGATTTTGTGGTGTCTCCTCCTCCAACACTCGATATCTCTTAGACTGTGCACATCAAATTAAAAATAGATTGTAGTGAGATAGAGAGGATAAAAGGTAGGAGGTCTAAGGCTGAAAAACTTCACACTTAAAAGGTAAGGAAGTAGTTGAGGAGGGATCTCAGAGGACCATGGATGCCTTCCTTTCTCTAAAATTTATGGTAGAGTTTAGTTTTTGTGTTAGCCTTTTGGCTATAGATGTATGCTATTTGTTGGATTCACCTTCTCTGGTGGATTTATCTCTATTCTTCTCCTATTAGATGAACTTGTTTGTACTCTTCCCTAAGTGACAATTGGTAATTTGTAGAAGGATATGTTGTCAACTTGGTGGGTTGTTTTCTATTGCTCCCCTTAGTTTAAGGTCTTGCATGTTGTACTCCTTTTACTTTTTTATTTATAAAAACCTCACTTATGAATAAAAAATAAAAAATTATTAGTTAAAAAACAAATTTAGATAATAGTTCTAGTTAATATGATTAAATATATATATACATATATATATATTTATTTATTATTAATTATTTAAAATTAAAATTGATGAATAAAATATAAATAATTTATATTTTGAATTTCTATATTTTGACAACATGATCTATGATTTTATTAAAAAATGATCATTTTGGATTTTGACAAACTTCACACAAATGACAACTTGATGATGAAATTAATGTATCACAATTAAGTTTCAAATTGAGTAACATAATAGACACTCAAAAGAATTGAGAGACCATTTTTTATTATTAGAAAAGCAGGTTTTGAAGGGGCCCCAAAACCCTTTGTAGAAAGAGAACTTTCTAGAAAGATAGATCATTAAAATGAATCCCTAAAATAAAAAGCATTCAAAACTAAGAACAAACAACTAGCAAACAAGCAACAAGGAAGGAGCAAACAAAAAGCTAGCCAAAATAGAAAGGAAACTATTGTAAGTTCTTCAAAATATGTGTTACCTCTAGGTCCTTAATGATAACCTTGGCATGCATCTCCATAACCTCATTTAGTTCTTGGACTGAAATTGTTGCACTTTTCTTAATTTTTCTCTTGTTTCGAATACAAGGGCTAGTACTAGTACCTTTTTCCTATTTAAACATTGAGGTATCTTCCACCACCTCATGCACTTATTTTTCTTTGAAGAGTGTCCTATCAGTCCATTTTCAAGCCTTTTCATTTAAAACAACTGATCCCTCCATGCTATTCAAGAGAAAATCATGACTAACATTAACAAGGGTTGACAGGTCTTCTTAAATTTTAGGCACTTTCAACTCAAGGGAAGAAATTCTTGGGTCATCATCCTCTCTTAGTTTAGTTATGTCATCTACAACTTTTTAAGGATCATATTCATGTTTTTAACCTTTTTATAAACCGTCATCTCCAATTTATTGTTACTAGTAACACCCACATTGATGTTGGCTAGAGAAACCATATTTACATTAATATGTTTGACTTTATGAAGAATCCACATGAAGATATTAAAGAGAACATCAATCCCTTCCTTTTCCATTATGACGAAATCATTTAAATCAAGAAATTCCCAATTCAAATGCTCACCCTAAAAAGAACTCTCGAGCTAACCCTCAAAACACATACCACCAAGAGACTCAAACTTCTCTTTGCCTTTGCTCACAGACTTCATAACAATAGGGGGCCCATCAAGATCAACCACATTTTTAGAAATCCCTCCCACAACTTCAGTGTTCACCTTGCTCTCACGATTCCCCTTCTCAACTGCTACAACATCTTGAATAAGATCCTCACCTAATTGAGGCTCAACTAGAGAGACAACTTCCTTCTCCTTACCTCAGGCCAAATTAGGGGCATGTTACCTACAGAGACCTTACCCCCCATCCTATTCTCCTCTTCCCCTGCTAGAATTTTCCTCTTCACCCCAGAAGGGAGGGATGACTCTAGACCTTCTTGTAACCCTGAATCCACTTTGCAGTCTTCACAAAACCTTTGTTCTTAGCCTCAATTTAAGGGGACACATCTAATTCCAAATCAATACATGTGAGATGTTAGACCAAAACATGGATGCCTCCTTAGCCCTTAATCTGGATGAATTCCATGAGCCTCCTAGGGCTCCTCAAAAGAACCTAACTCACCCTCCTCCTCATCATTATCTTTAGAATATTCATTTGTTTCATAGTCAAAAGGCACCTCCTTATATTTACGAGCTCTATTCACTCTAGGAGTCTTAATCACATACCTAGCTTTAATACGCCCAATAATTAAAAGCATAAGCCCTTCATGCAAATAAGGGTTATTTGAGTTCTTTCTAAACTTCAATATGTCATTTTATAGAGATAAGAGTAGGTTAAAAAGAAATGACACCAATTTACCATGTCTAAAGTGCTTGAGTAGCATGAAATGATAACCATAGATGAAAACAAATTTTCCATCTAGGGTGAAGTACCTCATTATCACCACCACCACAACCCTCCATATGGGCTTTATGGATTTCCAATCATAATCACCACAACCCAACTTCTTAATCTTCACTCTTTCTTTATCTTTCAAAAAGATAGGCCTTGTCACTTTAGCCATGAACCTCTCCCTATAAAATTTCCTTCCTTGCATCGAAAGACCAATGACCTTAGCTATAAAATCCTTGGTTAAATTCATCTCCACCCCAAAAATCCTCACCATTAAATTGTTATTCCACCCATTCACAAACTCTTGGAATACTTGAGAGTCAAAACCATGGAGTTTCAGCATGAAGGGAGTGACCCCTCCCTTTTCAAGGATCTCCTAGACCATACCATTAGCCTTCATCTCCTCATAGGTAATTATCTCAATACTGCACCTATCACCCCCCATAATCAACAATTTAAAGATACCCATAGCCTTTTTCCTAAAAAGGAAAGTCAACAAGAGAAAATGAAGAATCCAAAATGAAGGGAGGAAAAGAACACCCATAAAGCATGTTGATCTGAGAACCCTAGTATAGAGTTTCATCATGACTACTTCCCTTGGGAATTTTCACCACTCAAAACCACAATTGCCAAGATAGATGAAGCACATCTCAAGTCCAATAAAAAAATAGAGATAATTATGAGGCCTTACACTATCTCCTCTAAATCCTCTACCACCCACCATCATATGAAACATGTGACATTTATTAATTTTTAATAATAGCTTAGAGTTTGATGGGGATGGGATTAAAGTCCCAATTGTTAGAAGAGTAAACTCCCAAGTTAGCAAGGTAGTTAGCTAAAAAATTAGCTTCCCTATACACATGGAAAACATAAAAAACTTGAAAGGAGTTTAATATAGAAATTGAATCCTTAATAATAATGCTCAATCAACTGGGAGGGATTGACTATGTGAGATGACAACTTGCTAGTTGAGCCTTAGTTGTTTCCACTCTAAAAAATTGTACTCCATCATTATCTTTTGAGGCATTGGAATGCTCCTCAATGGTGTTTGTTTTAAAGGATACCCCTGAGATGAATTCCCTTGAAGAAGATTAACCTAAAGTTAACAATATTGAGTCTTCCCCTTCTACTTATTTTTCTAAGTCAAATGCATGTCCTAGTGATGATTGAGGTTCCTTGGACTTCTCCAAATTCTTCATCAAAGAGTATAAAGTAGATCCTATCCAACCCAAACTTCTAATAGTTTCTTGCACCTCTACCAAGAAAGTTGACCATCCTTCCATCGAGGACAATTGGGATCCTATTAAACAAAATGATTGTTCTCTAGTTGAGGAATATAACCATTCTTCTATTAATGAATCTAATGTCTATAGTCTTGTCAAGAAGAATGATTGTGATCTCATGGATACATTTAACACTCATTGGCGGAATCATGCTCTCTATATAGATCCACCTCCTTCTTAGGATTTATAAAATGTGATAGACCATGGTTATAAATTAGTCTTTAAATATGGTTATAAATGTAAAGTTCGTGGGTGTATCAAACAAGGAATCTAGGTCCCTATCCAAGTTAGGCCATGTAAGTGTAACTTAGGGTTGGCCTGCTCTCTAGAACAATCTACGTGGAAATCATGGTGGAGTGTTAACATGATTTCTACCAAACCTCTTGATCTAGTTCATCCTAAACTAATTGAGAATCAGGTAGAATCTAATAAATTTCCCCTAGATTTTTTTTCCTCATAGGAATCATTGTAGGAATCCTTAGGTTTCTACTCCCATTACCATAAACGACGATTTTCGTATCACTTGCATAAACAAGCATACTTTGGAGAATCTATTTTGAGTATGGATGAGAAGGTTCCTTTATCTAATTTGGATGATGATGTTCCTATTCCCCATCCTAAAGACCATAACTCTCTCCTCAAGGGAGATACCTCTTAAGTTTTCATGGATCCTAAATCTTTGAAAAGGTGATTAAAATTGGAAACTATCTTTCTTCAAAATATTCTAAGAAAAATTCTAATCTATTGCATTTCCATCCCAATATTTTTGCTTGGCCATACAAGGACATGCCTGGTATTGATGAGTCTATGGTAGTTCACAATATCATACTATGTCTTGATACTAATCCTTTTAAACAAAAACCTAAAATATTAGTCCTAAGGAGGCACTATTAGTTAAGACTGAGATAGAGAAGCTTCTAAAAATAGGCTTTATTTGTCTTATCGACTATTCACCTTGGATATTTAATATCGTTTCTATTAGCAAGCTTGATGGTCATATTCATATTTGAATTCACTTTTTATATTTCAATAAGGCCTCTCTTAAGGATGATTTTCATTGCCTAATATTTATATGATTGTAGACTCGACAACAAGCCATGCATTGTTGTCCTTCATGGATGGCTTCTCAAACTATAATTAGATTCATATTAACCTAAAATATTAGTATAAAATAACCTTCACTACCCCTTGGGTTACTTTCTATTATTTGGTCATGTCGTTTGGGTTAAAGAATGAAGGATCAACTTACCAATGGGAAATGACATTAATATTTCATGATTTCATTCATAAAATTCTAGAAGACTATGCTAATGAAATCTTAGTGAAGTCCATGAATCATTTAGATCACGTAGAAAATCTCTATCTTAATTTTGAAATACTTTGACTCTATAAGATGAGACTTAATCCTCTTAAGTGTGTCTTCAACATTCATGCCAACAAACTTTTAGGATACATAGTTTCTCACCATGGAATCGAAGTCAACACAAATAAGATTGATGTGATTTTTAACATGCCTCCACCTAGAAACACCTCTCAACTATGTAGTTTGTAGGGGAAGATTTAGGTAATTCGAAGATTCACATCTTAATTGGCTAATCACACTATTTCCTTCATATGTTTGTTGAAGAAAGATGTATGCTTCTAATGGGATGATGAGTGTGAGAAATCTTTTGAATCGATCAAGACTTATTTGCTCAATCCTCCTATCTTAATGTTAGTTGTGCAAGATAGACCATTTTTGCTTTATATTGTTGTATCACCTCATACTTTAGCAACTTTGTTAGCTCAATATGATGATGACATTAAATAAAGAGAAGTATAAGTTATATTAGTCGTATCTTGGTGGATTATGAAACCTATTATTCTGCCATGGAAAAATAGTGTCTTGATCTTGTCTTTGCAATGCAAAAGTTAAGGCATCACCTTCTTCATGTTGAAACTCATGTAATTGTAAAAAGTGATCTTCTAAAGCATTTGTTCACTAGAACTGATCTTGTTGGAAGGTTGGTGAAATGGGTATCTGAGTTCGACATCAATTGCATAACTTATAAATCAATCAAGGGTCAAGTTGTTGCTGACCAATTGGTAGAAGCTCCCTCATCTCACTCCTTCCCTAATCTGCATTTATTTCCATATGAATACCTCTTTACAATTGATCATGAGCATGTATGGGAGATGTATTTCAATCAATCAAGATGTCAAGCTATCCCTAGAGTGGAGGTAGTTTTGATCTCATCTGAGGGAAATCTATTTCCTCTATCCTTATGATTGGAATTTCATTACACTAATAACATCGCTGAGTACAAAGCCTTTATCGTTGATTTACATGTTATGATTGTCTTAAATATTAAACTTCACATACATGGTGACTCTAAACTTATTGTAAATCAAATTATGAGAACATATTGGGAAAAACAAAATAAGATATCTCAATATTAAGATTTGGCCTTCTCCTTGCTTGATCGCTTCTCTTCCTTCACGATAGATAGTGTTCCTAGGAGAGAATGATGACATGTGGATACAATGGCAAGTATTGCCTCCCATGTGTCTTCGAATAAGGATATAGAATAATACCACTTTGTGGTTCATATTATTTTCTCTCCTATTGTATTGAATAAACTTCATTATGATACTCTCATGTGTGCTCATGTAGACTCAAAGGAATGGTATCCTAACATTTACAATTATCTAAAGATAGGAAATTTTACTGATGATGCAATGAAGAATGGTCGTACTCAGATACAAAAAAATTCAATCCGATAAATTGTATTTTTAGATGTTCTTTTATCGAAAGTATTATAATGGTCTTCTCCTCAAGTGTCTCGCTAAAGAGGAAATACCCCTTGCCCTTAAGGAATCTCACTCTGGCTCTAGAAGTGGAAATTTTGGTGGTAAATACCTAATGTGAAAGCTAATCCACATAGGATACTGTTGGAAAACAATGGAGCAAGACTCCTTTTCCTTTATCAAAAAGTTCCTGCAATGTCAACAGCAAGGTGAGTGCAAGATCATGGAGGTCCAAAAAGTGGCGATATGACAAAAAATTGGTTGATGACTCTTTTTATTTGAATTTGATGAAATGAAAAGGGTTTATTGAAAAATTTCAGCTTTCAAAACATAAGATATGTCTTATTTGGAATTAAAACATAATTATTATTGATTTTCTCCATACATTTTGAGTAAAGTCCTAATTGATGGGTTAGTGAAAACTATCTATAATTCTTAACAATTTCATATTTTTTGAATCAAAAATGTAGAATATTCTATACTTCCAATACTATAGGATAAATAAAATAAAAATTAAATTTCATAAATTTTTTGATTAAGTTATCTTGGATAGACAAACAAGTTTTAATATTTAAAAAAAAAAACATTAATAAAAAATTCCTAACTAATTATTTACTTGGAAAAAAATGCAACACATCCAGCATGTGTCCTCTACTTATATTAAAATTTTCAAAAAAATAAAAAAATTGCTTGTACTTAGGTTGGTCAAACATACACTTGCTTTTTTTTTCCTAAAAATTAGTACTACTTTATTGAAATTTCAAAATTTCACCAAATAGATTTACTTTTTTACAAAAGAGGACCAATATCTTAGAAACTACATTCAATTTACTATTTTAGACACCTAAATTTGACACTTAATTTATCCAAATTTGCATCCCCTTCGCCTAAGCATCCCCTTATCTCAGCATTAATTATAATATCACTATTATTTAATTAACTCTCTAAAGCTCCTAATCCCTAAGGTATCTAGTTAAATAATTAAATACCTTCCCTTTCATCAAATGAATTAAATAAATATGTCATTTATTTAATTCCCCTTATGTCACATCCTCCATCATTTTTATCTTATCATAATCCATCTTCTAATCTCATCATTAAGGTGTGCACATGCCTAATCCTTGATTAGGATGTGTCACATCCTCCAACTTTTGCAAGTTGGCCTCTAATCTCTCTTAGCCACCCAATCCTCTTCTAATTCTTCATTAACTAGCCTAATCAACTTCTGAAGGAATTTTTAATTCATTTTATCCTTCCAAGGAATATTAAATTTGTTTTTCTCTTCCCCATGTGATCTTTGACTTGTCACATCAAGCCACATGTCACACCCTCCATAATTCTCGCTTGCCTCTAATCTCTCATTAATTAGTCTAATCAAGTACTTGCACAACCTGAATCACTTAATCAAGTCAACCCTATTAAATGCTTTCTCCTTTTGGACAAGGCATCTCCATTCCCCATGTGAATTTTTAATTCACATTTAATCCCCCAATGCATTTAAGGGAATTTTAAATTCCTTCTCTCTTCCCCATGAGAATATTTGATAAATTTTAATTCCCCACTTGTCCTCTCACTCCACATCGGGACAAGTACCTCCTTTAGGATGTCTGTCCCAAATCCCAAGGTACTATGTACCCTCTCCATATCATGTACTATCCTTCCACCTCATGTCCACTTCACCTTTTTAGGGCCATATCACATGCCACATGTCAAGATGTGAGGGATTGTGAGTTCTCAACTCACCTTAGCCCTACATCTTGATATTGTTGGCTCAATCTTGACCATCCATTTCCCTAGAGATTTCCAAAATCTCTATAAATACCCCCTCTTTTCTCTCATTTTGGAGAGATCATACATTGTAGCCAAACTCTTGCAAAATTTCTCTAGAATTCATACTTAGCCATTTTCATGCTTTCATCCATTTTCATTCATCCTCACATCATCATCTAGCTTGCATATCTTGCCATCCAAGGAGCACACAACACCGAAGATCAAAGGGCCAACCAAAGGATCGATCTAACACAAGGTAAAAGTTCCATTGTCTCTTTAGTTTGTGTTGAATCCAACTTAGATAATCTTTGAGGTGTAGGTTGTTTTAGTGTTTATTTGCACTCTTTTGTTTGTTGCTCATTTCTAACACTTATATTCTAACTATCACAACTACAAATTCTATTCTTACATATTTTTCAAATTATGTTAATAACTTATTCATTTTTTTATGTCAAGTTTCCTAATTCCATTTTTTTGAATTTAATTGCCACTTAAGGGCCTAGTTTGGACCCCCATGATCCTGTACTAACCCAACATAACCATCTCATTCATGCTCATGCTCAAGAGCTTCAAAATAAAACCTCTCCTTGGTCATTCAAAAAATGGGGGTTGGATATTGCTAGCAAAATATCAACTACTTCTAAGGAACATGGATTTATCATCTTTACTAAAAATAAATTTATGAAATGGGCTGAAGCAATTTTTCTTCAGTCCACAAATGTTGAATCCATCTACATCTTTCTTCTAAACAATACCATTACTTACTTCATATTTCCTTCTATTCGTGTCTCTAACAATGGTACACCATTTAGGAACAAGGAGGTGAAGCAATTCTTGGAGAAGTTTCACATTCATAATTGATTCTCTACATCATAATATCCTCAATCTAATGGCCAAGCTAAAGCATCTAAAAAAATCTTAAGCTCATTTTCTAAAAAATAGTAAATAAATATGGTAAAGATTGGTATACTCAATTAACATATGCCTTGTGGGATTATTGCAGAGTGTTTGTATGGTGACTAGAACAATTCCATACAACCTTGTGTATGGTGTTGAGGCCATCATGTCTTTAGAGTTGGAAATTCCATCTTTGCAGATTTTCCTTACAGGGTTAATTGATGATGAAACTTACCACATTAATCATTTGCATTAGCTTGAGATGCTCAATGAGCATTGATTGTAGGCCCTCGACCATCTTCAAGATTATCAATAATCACTTTCTAAACACTATAATCAAGGTGTTCTTCCTAGTTCTTTCAAGGTAGGTGATGTGGTTCTCTATGAGAATAAAAAAAAATAAAATGCATTACTTGATCAGAAGGGAAATTTTAGCCCTAATTGGTTAGGTCATTACATTGCCATCTCCATGTATGGTTCTAGTGCATATGGATTGTCATTGATGGATGAAATGCCTCTAAAAGAACCTATCAATATGGTGCATCTTCGTTGATACTATACATAGTATCCATGTGTCATGTGTGTAAAGCTCATCCCCCACATATTGTAGTTTGTTATACTATGGCATTCCTTCATTAACACATTATTTTATTTTTTGTTATGATGTGAACATGTATGTGGTTAGTTTCTTTAATAAGGAATTACATACTTACATGTTTTTTATTGTGTTATGTATCACTGCATTGCATTTGATCACATATTTTGGTTAATAAATTACATCATCATTGTATTTAATTAACATAAATCCATGTGTGTTTATTAGATCATGATAGCATCCAATCTAAAAATGCATCCATAAATATGGCATCCATCGCATAATCATACATGAAAGTAAAAGAATACACATACAAATGAGCACCATAATGTCAGAATCAATATCTCATATATATATAGAGAAAATGTATGTCATGTACATGTATCACACCACTACAATAAAAATAGTGGTGACTATATCTGTGTATGTCTACACATCAAAAATAATGTTGTACAATGTATATATGATCAATACAAAAATGACACATATCAAAAATGGGCATCCAGCCCCTAGGTGCTTGGCTCCCCAACCCTCTAGTCTTGGTGGTGATCGTGGTCTAAGATGGATGAAGGTGAGAAAATGGGATCTATGTGATCACAAGATTAACATGCTCTTCTGTAATCCTCTAATCTCATCTTGCACATCAATTATCTCCAACTGTGCTTGCCTTAGGTCCTCTTACAGCTGTGGATTAACCATCAACCTCACAGTTGTTGCCTACCCACTGAGATCATCTAGTTGGCTCTAAAGAGTGTCATGTACCCTCTCAACATTCTATACTCTCATCTTCACCTCATCTCTCTCGGCTAGTGTAGTCTACAACTTCACCGACTGTTGATTCCTCAGTCCCAATAGGGTGGTGATGTTAGTATTCCTTTGTATTGCCTCCACCCATGCCTCCTCATATGTTATCTTGAGATGCACACTAGGCTTAAAAATATGGGCATGTCACCCCACTAAATCCAACCTATATGCATCTAGGATGCTCCCCTAAATTGGAACAATCGAGGCCACCTCTGAGATATGGTGTGCAATAAATGTAGTCCACTCTTATGTGCCCACTGTAACCACAAAGTAGTAGACCCATTAATACCACATGATATTTCAAAGAATAAACATATATATAAATGAGATGAAACTAAAGTACTAAAAGAAAATAACATAAATAACTCTTGTACCTAGGTCCCTAACTTGCTAGTGTGGGTCAAGGGGAGGAGCAATACTAGGACTTACGCCTCTTGGGCTTGCTACTACTACTACAACTAGGTTGACGAATCCTAATGGTGGTGCCACCAAGACTATGATGACAACCAAAGGAGATGAGAGCCTTTGTCTTTTCCTTAGCCTATGCATCGATACACTCACTACCTCACCCTATTTCTCATCACTATTGCCTCCATCTCCTCCTCATCCTACTAGTGTTTCCTGCTCCTAAACACCAACATTGCCTCTAGGGGCCTTCACCAAGAAAATCAAAGTAGGGCCATGTCTCAACAACTAGGTCTTGAATCCCACAAGATGCTTACGTTATCCATGGGCAACATCAGGGGTCGATCACCATCACTTGGACTCACTATGCTCCTAACTACTCACATGTATGATGGGGGCATCAAGGGAATAGTCTTTACAAGCATGAACTATTGCATGACCTAGTGCCAATAATAGGTCATGATACAAAAATCAGTGTGGCTAGCCAAAAATTGATCACATTGCATTGTTCCACAACTGTTACTAGTCTAACACCCACTGCATGTCTCTATAAAATCATCATCTAGCTTGGTTTGACCGCAATGTATCCTTAGAGGTCTCCATACATCCACCAATGTACTAGCTCTTATGCATGGGCCATTGATGTACTAAGGGAGCTATCCCTCGAGGATACCTAACTAGCTAGGTGCAAGTAATATGAACAAATTCCCACACCCATAAAAGTGTGCAAGCGGTCAGGCTCGATTACTCAATGCATGAACCTTCCCAACTCTTGGTACAGGTGTGCAAGCATGCTATGACCCAAAGAAAATACTGTCTACTACTCCTCCATAGCTCTGATCATGTAGAAAAGGCCCTTGTGAAGGTGAGAGCCTCACCCATCCATGGTCACCTAGAGGGTGACTACCACTATGATCACCCTTTACAATAGAGGGACTAACACCCAACCATGCTTGAATCACTAGATGTAAATGTGGTTGGTGGCATCGCGAGGGCCAATGCACCCTACATAGTACTATATCCCCTCAAACCTCTCTCCAACCGAGCGTGCATCATCCAGTGTCACTCATCATTTGCATATGGGTAGGTCAGTAATCTTGTAAACATCCTCTAGTGTAACGGTCATCTCACCCATAAGGAGGTGGTAGAGTCCCAATACTCCATCAATGCCATCAAAATGTGGTAATGATATAATAGATCTCTAGCATAGTAAAGGCCCACAATAGGCCTACCCATCGAAGATGTGTCTCATTGTCAAGGGGCATACACACTACCTAATCACGCAACATCTGGAGTATGTTCCTGCCTCTATGCTCTCACATCTTTAGATAATCCTACAAAATAGAAAAAATATTTAAGTTAGATCCATCTGTATAAAAAAATTCTAACTTTTACATAAATTTCTTTTTAGACTGGCCTTTGGGATGCAGGCGCACCACACAGACATTTGGGCAACACAATGTTGTCTAAGGTCGTTCATGTTGAATACTTGGAATATTCAGAGGAGGGTGAATCAATATTCTTTGGAACCACTTAAGAATTTGCACATTCATCAGCATACCATATTCTATTTGCAATAAGAAAGGAAAGCATGAAAAAAATCATCAAAGCACATAACACATGAACACAAAATTTTTAAGTGGAAAACCCAAAAAGGGAAAACCACGATGAGGATTAGCTCATAATATATTATAACTAGTTACAACATATTATAGAAGGGCTCACTACCAGGTGGAATCACTTTCTAGTGGACTCACTTCCCACAGAATGAAAGAAAGATAAAAGCAATAGAATGGCGCACTACCAAAGTTGAACTACTATAAATGCATCTAAAATGTATGTTGGAATTATAGTTCCATTGAAGCTCAAAATATTGAATTCACACACTTCATAGTATTATGTACTAACACTCTGATCTACTTTTCATTGGAATCACATTCATGTAATTTTCATCAACACTTTTATTTTTCTTTGTACAACACTGGAATGATCTTATACTTATATACATCCGCAAACCTTTGCAGCATCAATTAGGTTGACCTAATTATATGTAATATGAAAAATAATGACTTGTCACTCACCATTCAAACATGCAAACTTCATACCTTAATTTAAAAATTATAATTCATCAAATAGGTCAAGGTGGACCTATATTAGTTCCCACATAATGGATCAATTCTTATGTTAACTCTACACAACTCAAAACATATTAGGTCTACACCATAGATGACCTAACATCAAAATTCAGCAATAAATCATCCTCAAACTAACATGTGAACCTCCAAACTTCACACCACTTGGAATTTAAATGCAAATGACACCTATGAATACTTCCACAAAACTGCAAGATTAGATATTCTTCCGATATAAAGTGTGAACATATCAAAACGTATACTCTATATAAGAAACAATCACTAAAAAATTGAATGTTCTATTACTCATAAATTTTGTACACTAGAGGATAAAATAATGTGAAAATTTGGATTTAGACTCCTTTGACATCCAAAAAATTTCTTGAGAACTATAGAGAAAAATACTTCAATTCGGACCAATGCAGAGCAAAAATTGGATGTGTTATGCATTGAAAATTACGTTTTGACACTTACCCAATTCTTCACCTCAACTTCATGCACTAGATCAAAACTTCTTGCATGTATACACTGGATTATCATTGTTATACACACTCATGCTTCACTAATCGATTTGCACATCAATCTTTATACCAAAACTACAATTTTGACATCAATGACAACATTGTATCTACAAGCTATGTAACTTATGCTTATACTAATTCTCATGTTGCCAAGAGGCATATCAATGAAAAACTCCTTAAACATCCAACATTTTTCCCCCTTTTAATTAATGGAAACACGCATCAATTCTTCTCCAAAGCTTCTCAAAACTACTCTCCCCCTTTGACATCAAGAGTAAAGGACACAAAATGTGTAGAAATATTGTTGTTACCTTCTCTTCTCCTTCAAATTTTTTACATTATCAACCAACTCTTATCAGATTACTTACATATACTCCCCCTAATTGATATAAACATGTACACATGAGGGTAACAACCTCCAAAAATCTAACCAACTCTCTTAACAGTGCTATTCATCAAACTAGATCAAAATTGGCACTAAAACACTGTCCTCTAATATCCACATATATCCAATGAATTCTAAATTGCATAAAAGAAATAGAAATAAATACAAATTAACTGGTGTAGGGAACATTACTACTGTTTGACACCTGCAATTTCATAAGGTGTGCCTCCCAATCCTTCTTTTCATTGTCCAATTCCTTCTCGGCTTTACCAAGCATGTGGCTCTAGGTCTCAAAATCCATGAGCAATTCCTCTACATCATATGGACCATTAGGTATCAGATTAATCTTTGTATCCTTCTCCACATTTACTACAGAATTGGATATAGATGTATATGTTGCATTTACTAGAATTTTTCATGCAGGTTTTCAATTTCCAACCTTGTTGATCCATCTACATCATATGTCAGGTTGTAGGCATTAGATGCCATGTCAATCTGGGACTCAATGGAGTCCATTTTTTCCTTTATACTCTTTGTGGACCTCTACCATTTTAGGAAAAATTGAAACAAGTCTTTGGCCTCTTCTACACAATCCTGCACATCCTTGATATTTTTCTAAAATTTATTATGTGCAATGGCACATTTATCCACCATTTCATCTAATTTCCTATCATCCACCTTCTTGGTGATTTCATTCTCCATTTTTTTCTCTATTCCATTAGAATATTCTTTAAATGAATCAAGTAAAAGCTTTAAATGTTGTACACTAGATAGAAAATTTCTGACGCTTACCTCGAGTACATTCTCTTGTATCACCTTTATTGCTTCATCTATTAGTTTTGCACTTTTCTAATGAGTCTACAATATTTGTTTCCTTGTAGAGGCATGAAATGCATCTCCTAGTTGTATCTTGTGCAGTGGAGATATTTTATCCATATCCACCTGACCTTGTTTCATTGGTATTTATAATAGTTAAGGGGTACAAATAGTTGAAACTGCAACTGCATGCTCAAAAGACTTTTCAAGGAGTCTCTGGAGGTTATGGAAGACTCTCCAAATGATTTTATGCTCTCTCCAACCTTTTCCCTTTCTTTGTCACCAATGATGACCTCTGCATTTTCATCCTTCTCCTTTTCTTTAGTACCAAATGCATTCATAGTCATCTTTTCATCATCAATAGATTCATCGGTGTTATTCATAAGAGGAATATGTTCTATGTTTCTTGCCTCACTGGTATCTTGGTTTTCTTGTACAACCTCTTCTTCAACATTATTTCCTTTTTCTAGAGGAGGGGAGTTATGTTTTGTATGTGCATCCTCCTTCTGCATCTCGGTATCTTCTTTTTTAGCAATATTTTCTCCTACCAAAGAAGTGTTATTAGTGGCATTTTCTTCCATATCTAGAGGGGTAACTTTAGTATCCTTTTTCACATTTTCTTCCTTTGTGTTATTATCATTTTGAGCATCTTCCTACTGTGCATCACCTATTCCATTAACTTCTAGAATAGGCATATCATCATGCATTTCCTCTTCACCATCCAATGCCATACCCAACTCTTTTTCCAAATTGACTATCTTCTCAATAGTCTCATTTCTTAATCTCTCAATGTCATCTTTGTATCAACTCATCAATGTAGTGACTCTTTGTTTGGTTCTAAACTCCTTGTTGTATAATTGAGCCATTTTTTCTTTGTTCTCAATTAAGAGGGGAGCACGAATCTCTTCCAAGGAAGATTCCCTCATTCTAGCATCTTCATCAAATTCATTTTGTCTTCTTGCATACAATACTCCTTTTAGATCTTTAGGTAGCCGATCTTCTATATCTTTCATGTTCAAATCAACAACTATCGTGTACCTACAATTGCTTCCTCAATAGTTGATTTATTCGTATCATCTACATCAAGGTACAAAGTAGTAGCCCCTTCAAGATTTCCATACTCATCAATGCTACTCATGAGGGCTTCAAGCTTCATTGGACTATGTTTCCATACGAGAGGGGGGGACTTCTTCTTCTTTGCTTTCGGTGACATATTTCCCTTATTGGGTTCTAATTTCATCCCCCTCATCTAAATTTTGTATCCTTCTTTTTCTTTCTCTATCTCAACTTTGTTATCTGTGTCCACACTATCAATCTTGGATTTATTTCCACTTGCTTCTCCTTGTGAAACTTTGGATTTCCTTTTCTAGATCAACTATGGTCCTTCTTCTTCTTCCTCCTCATCATCTATGTTTACACCAATATAGTTTAATCTTGTTGCCTTTCTCTTTACTCTTCTCCTCTATGGATCGCCTTGTTGCTTTGTCGAAATATCCTTTTCTTTCACCAGAAGACTCTACTATTTTTTCAAATTACTAGTAGACTCATTTCTCTTTGTTTCACTGATAGATGGCTTAGTCCCGAAGGGCTTGAGGGTAATCATAGAGGGGTTGGATGTCCTACAAAATATTCTTTTACTGGATGTACCTTTCGAAGAGCTATATATGCCCTTAGCTCTCTCCACTTGTTCCATTGTTAGGCCCATTTCCTCCGCAAGTTGTGCAATCATCTTCTACATATTCTTTGTTATCTATTTTTGCCTATGATCCATATGCACCTTCATTGACATTTCTTCATAGGTGTCATATCTCTCCTTAGTGGTATCTCTAGGTTTTCTCAACATGAAATATGTTGAACTAGTGATTTCTTCCTTTGTAATTTAATATCCCATTTATAGGATCCACATAGTTCTAGGCTCAACAACCTCCATTATGAAATATCCTTTACTTACCATGAAAATAATGTCATTCTTGTATTTTTCCACCATAATTTTTGGTATTCTTTCTCTGCCCTACATATTTTCTTGGAAAGTCTTAAATAACCCCAACAAAGCTTTTTTATTTGTGTTAGAATCACCCAATCTCAACAAGTAATCTCTAATCTAATGTACCACATGTCTTTCTTTCAACCATATTATATTTCTTGTGTGAGGAATCTCATTTAAAAAGTAGAAAAATATTTAATAGATAATCCAAGTACCAAATTTGAATGGGTGCTTGGAGTCTTTATTCTTCTACAGATTTTCCAAAAGTTGTGATCTCAATAACTCCCATAGGTCATAGTCTGCACCTTTCTTCACCATCTCATGTATGTTGTGTGAATAGCAGTTGCAAAGACTAAATTCTCTCTATTAGTGAAGTATATCTTATATCCAATTATCATAACAACATAGTTGACTACCAGATCTTTAATATATTTAACTTTCAAAGCTCTCTTGTCATATTTCACACCTCTTAACTCCATCACCACTTCATTCTTCACCAATTTGAGTATCAAAATTGGTTTGATTGAGAATAATCCCATAACAACCCTAATAGCCTCTTTATTGATTAAATGCAGTATTTCCAACTAGAGGAATCTATCATCAACTCACCTCAAGGTATACCTTACCCACTCATCATCATAGAAAAAGTCTGGGAAATTGGTCCAAACATCTAGGTTTTACTTCAAATTCATCTCTAGTGAGTTCATTAAACCATAATTCATCCAACTTTGAGTGATTATACTCTTCCAATTTAACATGTTTGTAGATTATTACATCCTCGGTATGAATCACACCATATGGAATGTGCAAAAATGCTCCATCTGGATCTACCTCCATAGATTTATCAAGTTTTTTTTTGAATTTTGGATGGGGTCAGTCCACAACCTTTACAACTTGTTGGGTATGCATTGTGCAACAAATTGAAAGAACTTCTAAAACTTGGGATAAGTAGAAACTATAAATACCTTTTAATTGCTTTCTGATTAGGGTTTCATCCAAAAGAATTTTGATCTCCTTCAATAACTTCACATCTCTTCTCTCCTTGAATGGTAATTTGTAAATGATATTTTGTTACATGAAAATAATTATAAACCATTTTTAGGAATTGACCTAATTTGCATTAAATTTTTGAATTGATATTTAGCTGCCAAACCCAAACTGTAATGCACAGTCATCTTGAACTGCTCCGCAAACTTTTGTAGCATGATTTTTTCCACTAATATCTTCTCCAATAGGTTAAGCATGTCAAGCTAAACCTCATATCCATGTGTTAAAGCATCAACACCATTTCTTTGGTAGGGAATAAAAGTTTTTTGTTAATTCTCCCCTTGAGCCAAAGCTTTTTAATTAATTTTTAGAGGAAATATTTGTATCAAATGTTGGCACAAACTCAAACTTAATCTTTGTCTCTTCCTTCTTTTTCCAAATATTATACGTCTCTTTCTTCATCTCTATTGAATCAACCTTTTTCACTGGAACATTCTTCCTTACCAGATTAGCCTTCTTCACATTCTTGCTTTTTTAAAACTTGGACATGTGTCCTAGTCTATTGTAATTGTAACATATAACATTCTTTTGAACAATATTACTTCCATTTACTTTGGATCTTCATTGATTAGCCTTGTGCCTAAATCCATTGCATGTATAACAGTAACCATTGAAATAAGGAACCATCACATTATTATGATAACTACTCATAATCTAATTTTTGCATTCACTAGCCTTATGACCAAATATTTTTGCATGTTAAGCACTGATGAAGAAAGGATGGAACATTATAATTTATTATACTTCTACACTTTACAACCGTATGTCCAAATTTATTGCAAGAATAATAAAAACCATTAAAAGATGGGTATTGTTATGCATTTGGTTGTCTAATTAGTGGTATTTTGACTTCATTCTTCTAGTTCCAAACTTGCTTGCCATTTTCCTTCTTGTCATTCTTCTTTTTGGCCCAATTTGGAGTTTTATCTATCTTTGATCTTTCGCCTTTCTCAAACCCTAATCCTTCTTTTCCTTTGAAATATTTTTTATTTACAATCATCTCATCAAGCATAGATGTACTCTTCTTGAATTTTTCTTCATGAATATTTAGTTTTTCAAGATCTTATCTTAGATTTACAACTTCTTGTTCAAGCCTTTAACATTCTTCAGATTTGATTCTCGCCTTAGCATTCAAGCATTCTTCAACTCTTTTTCCTTCTTCAAATTGCACTTTCCAGGCTAGTAATTGTTTCATTTGCTTGCACGAGCTTCTCATCAACCTCCTTATGTCTCTCGTTGAACTTCTTGATTTCCTTCCTCATTTTTTGATCCATTCATCTGCTTCCTTGATGTTTTCTTTCAAAACTCTTTTCTAACTCTTAGTCTTTTCTAGATCTCCAAGGGCTATTTTGGGTTCTCCATTCATGTCAACCATGCAATCTTCTTCTATGAATCCAACCATAGGAATTTCTTCCAAAGAAGTAGGATATCTTCCAACCACCATGTGTTCAACCTCCAAGACCTTCCTCGAGTGGTTAAGCTTCTTCTAAGGAACTAACCTTTGATACCAATTGTTGAACACCCAAAATATTGAGAGGGGGTGAATCAGTATTCTTTGAAACCACTTAAGCATTCAAACATTCATTCCACATACCATATTCAATTTATAGTAAGAAATGAAAGAATGAAAACAATCATCAAAAAACATAACGCATGAACACCGGATTTTTATGTGGAAACCTCAAAAAGGGAAAAACAATAGTGAGGGCTAGCTCACAATATATTATTACTAATTACAACATATTACAAAAGGGCTCACTACCAGGTGGACTCATTACCCATAGAATGAAAGAAATATAGAAGAAATAGAATGGCACATTGCCAAAGTTTGAACTACTACAAATTCATCTACTATTGGCTTGCAGTTGTTTATGATTTGTGGTTTGTCCTTGATGACAGAATTACTGGTTCTCTAATTTGGAATTCTTAGCTTGTTTGATGTATCATATGGATATAGATATTCACATATGGTTGGTGATATGATATGTAGTTACATTGGTTTATTCACATATGGTTGGTAATATGATATGCAGTTACATTGGTTGGTGTTATGATATGCAGTTATAGGATTTTGATTCAGGATTTTGATATATGATGATGGTGACAGTGTTTATCATTTTGACAGGATGATTTTCAGTTTGATCCTTCAAGGTTACGAGTCATAGGTATATTCAGTTGACTATTGTCATTTTTTTTGAATGATATATTAGTGCATTATTAATCTCATATTATTGCACTACTGTATTGTTTTAAGGCATTCATGATATTTATACTTGATTTGTATAATGGTGTTTACATTTGGCTTCTTGAGATGACTTTTGGCTTAGTTTGGTTGCATTGGCATCATTGACATCACTGTGGTCTTTTCAATTGAAGTATTTCAAATTGATCAAATAAGGTGATTCAAGTATATTCATTTCTTTTGCTAATGATTCTTAAGCTTCCTTATTACATTCAAATGTAATGATATTGTTTTAAGGAAGTTGACACTCACATTTATTTGTGGCATTGTCAATACATACTTCCATGGTTTTTCTATGGTAATTAACATCTTATATGGTTATGAGATCTTTGATTTACTATATGGTTTATAGTTTATAAGTTATGGCATTGCTAGCAATCACCTTGTAAAGTGATAAAGGTATCAAGCAGCATTGTTATTGACTTATGTGATTGGCATTTTATTTCAATGCAAAGTTTAATCACATTAAACATGTGATATTGGGATCTTTATCATTGTAGTTGTCGATATGTTTAAGATGTCGGTAGCTATCTTTGACTTTGGTGTTGTTATGATTCTTTGTATTATAGTTGTCGGCACTTTTGGCAGTATTGGTTGAAAAGCATTCGGATCTCAAATGATTATTATTGTTTGTAAAGTCTTCAAAAATAATAGAAGTATGTTTAGGGAAAAAGATATTTTTTTCATTCATTCATCTTGTTTAAGAGTGGAACCCTAGCCACCATGGAAATTTTGTTTGTCTATAGTTTTGAGTCCTCTCTCAGTTGACATACTAAGAATATGTGATATTGATTAATGTGTGAGCTAGTTGGTAGTGAGGATGGTCCAACATATTGCCATTTTGGTTAAGATTTTGAGTGTTGACTGTGAGCTAATGAAAGCTCGACTGTGGAAGTTGGACAAAGAAGAATTGTTGTCATCTTTTAGTTGGGTAGTTATGGAACTCCTCAACAGATCTTTATGGTATTTGTTCAGTTTTCTTCCATCGTAATCAGGTAATGCAAAAACCCTCTTGATACTTATGAGCCTTGAGACAATTTTTTGAGGAAGGTGTTAAGAATGATAAAAGGATTATCTTTTTTTTTTAAAGGCATGAAACTTTTTTTATGCTAAAAAAGATAATATCATTCCTAGATATTTGATAGTTATAGCAGTTGACTATAATAGGTTTTGGTTAAGATCAAATCTATATGGGTTTTGTGAGTAAAATTTTTGGTTTTGAAATATTATTGTTAAGGATATTTAAGGGCTTAACTTTTGTTGATTATGATTAAAACCCTTTAGGGTTTCTGGATGATCCTTCTTGGGTTGTAACAGAATATACTCTCATTTGCTATGAAGTTAATGTACCTGCTTAAACTTGTTAAAGATTTTGTTAAAATACTCTTTAAGGTTTCTCACCTGTAACCCTAACCCGAGTTGGTTTACATTTATTTAAACTACATACAAAGGTTATTTCACACAATGACTTTAAAAGATAACCTTTAGACATTTTTCTTGGTTACGTGGAAGAAGAATATGAGACTTCAAACTTACCCTTAATAGACATTGTATAGAAGTTGTATTGCATTGAAAATCTTTATAACAGTGATTCTCATATTATTGTATTTAAGGAAGATGTTGTCATTCTCATACAACATTCTTCAATGTTCTTATGGAAAATATTCATAGTCTTTTATTGAGACACTAGGACTACAAATTGCACTTCTAAAGTATTGATAGTATACTCTAACTATTATAAAATGAGTTGGTGCTCCTGTATCTTGTGAAGTTGGTGCTTTTGAACTTTGTGGAGTTGGTGCTCTTGAACTTTGTGGAGTTGGTGCTCCAAAACTTTGAAGAGTTGGTGCTCTAAGTGAATAAAGAGAAATATTTTTCAAGTGTTTTTTATTCCCCAAGAGAGTTTTCCAATTAGGACATATATTGTGTTATGTGATGATTTTATGTGTGTGATTTTTCTTATCTATTTGATCTCAATGTGTCATCAAATGCATTGAATGGTTGTTAATTATAAGTCTTTCATCTCTACCAATGTTTATGTCAAAATATCATGCATAAAACGTTTTATTATTAATGTGGGCTTTGATACATATGAAAGTTTAAAACATATTAAGTTCAACCTATGTTAATGTTATGTCCATATGTTTAATTCATGGTTAATGCAAACACTACTATTCATGCACAAGTCAAATCTGTTCTATAAACTGCATTTGATCTTTTGGTTCAAAAGTCAATTAAATCCTTGGATTTGTAAAAAGTTTTTGAGTTACATGAATCACTAATTCACCCCCCCTCTCAGTGATTCTAGTCTTCCAACATCTACAACATGCTAGAATTGCAGCTCCACTAAAGCTCAAAATACCAAATTCACACACTTCATAATATTATGTACTAACACTATGATTTGATTTTCATTCACAACAAATTCACACAATTTGTATCAACAAAACTTGCATATTTATTTTTACAATAATGGAATGATCTTATACTTATACCCATTACATCTACAAACATTTGTAACATCAATTAGGTCAGCCTAATTAGATGTAATATGCAAAATAATAACTTTTCAGCTCACCATTCAAACATGCACACTTCACGTATTAATTTAAAACTTGTAATTCATCAAATAGGTCAAGGTGGACATATAAATTAGTTCCCATTTAATGGATCAATACTTATTTGAAATTCACCAAACTCAAAACATATTAGGTCGGTACAACAGATGACCTAACATCAAAATTTAGCAACAAATCATCCTCAAACTAACATGTGAACCTCCTAACTCTACACCACTTGGAATTTGAATCTGTTAAAACTTCCACAAAATTATAAGACCAAATATTCTTCTATAGAAAAGTGTGGATAGATCAAAACATACACTCTATACAAGAAACATTGTCACTCACAAACTAAGTATTCTATTATTCATAAGTTCTACACCAAAGGACAAAACAATGTGAAATTTTGGATTTAGACTCCTCTAACATCCAAAAAAAATTCTTGAGAACTATACAATAGAATACTTCAAGCAGGACCAATGCAGACCAAAAATCAAATTCGCTATACACTAAAAACTTTGTTTTGACACTTACCCAATTCTTCACATCAATTGTCTGCACCATATCAAAAAATATTACATCTATACATTGGATTGTCATTGTTATGCACACTCACGGTTCACTAATTTTTTTGCACATCAATCTTCATACCAAAATTGCAATGTTGACATCAATAACAACAATGTATTTGCACACTATGTAACTCATGCTCATACTAATGCTATTGTTGCCAAGAGTCATATCAATGAAAATCTCCTTAAACATCTAACAATCCACCATTGGAGCTACCTAAATAGTAGTGCGCCTAGTGGACGCTAGTGTGGTAAAAGTCCACCAACACACCAGTGAGATGCTAGTACATTGGTTGAATGCCTTCACACTGCTGGGACACCTACATTGTGAAAATTGAAAAAACTACTAAAAAAATGTTATCAAATGCAAAGTAGTTGTTGATTTAGACTCACCTCATCAACCTCGCCTCCCTCTACTAATGCTTTGTGTAGTTGCTCGATCTTGGTCTCCTCAAACTCTCATTTATGAGGCACTTTTTTGACTTTTCTCTCACAAAATTCAACAAATTGCTCATGGTGAATAGTGAAAATAACCCTTCTCGAGGCCCACCCAAGTATATATAAGCCCCTTGGGGCCTATTTTTCCAAGAAATCATGGTCTCATCATTTTACCTAGTTTTTACCCCTCCAAGCTAGGGGAAAAATAGGAGGGGATATATACTCACCTCTTTGGTGTAGGAGCACTTGTTTGATTTCTTGCCTCCATAAGGCCATTTGTAAATAGTTGCTCTATTTTGTGCATTGGGTCTTATAATAAGGTTTTTAAAACCATTTTAAATGTTTTTAAGTCTTAGGAAGTCATATTTTAATTCATTTTTCAAATAATGTTTAAATTTGTTCCATATTGTAAAAATTGTAAAAGTTGCTCACGAAAGTTGTCAAACAACTTGTCAAAAAGTGTCATTAAGGTGTTTTGTCAACAAACTAATCAAAAGGTGGTTAAAAATAGTTGGTTTTGGTTGGAAATGTATAAATCCACCATCCAAAAATCGAATTGGGGGTTGGAGACATTATTTTTGAAGTTTGATGAATGGCAACCTCAAATTTTATGTGCATTTTCTAATTTTTACATTGTTTCCAGGCTGAAGTTGTGCATTGTATGGCCTGGTATGGATTAAAATAATGGATTATCATATATGGATGGAAATATCTCTATTTCTAGTTTCCAATTCTTTTTGTCTCATTTAATTTTATTGAGTTTTGTGGAAGATATAACTATTTTGGTGAGACTGCCCTATTCTAACAATATTGTACAAAATTTATAGTCTGAAAAATATGATGGTACGGACTGTAAAGTCTATATTTTGGATCTGAAACCAATTGGATTTTTTTTCCATGTGAATTTACTTTCATTTGCTTCAATTCTCATCAAATTTCATTAAGATTTGAATAAGTTATGACCATTTTTGTGAGGGCAGGTTTGAACCCTACCTAGGGTTTGCAGTTTTTGGAAAAATACAATAACTTTCTTTTCCATCGTTGGATCTTCATAAAAATTGGAGGAAACGTCTATATATATTTTTTCTACAATCTCACTAGAGAGATTGATTTTATTATTTTTTTTGTGGAATTTATTAATGACTGTTCATTGCATTAAATTGTGGGTTGCCACAGTTATGTTTCCAATGTGATATAGAATGCCTAATAGCATGTGTTATAAAAATATTGCTTTAAATTATTGTTGAAGGTTTGTGAGATGTGTTGTTGAATCCTCCTATATCTGCATCAAATTGGTATCAAAGCCTGAGAAAGATTTGGGCTAGTGATTTGTGGTATTGTGGTTTTGTGCTTGGTGTTGGTTGTGGTTTTGTGCAGGTTAGAAGAACCTGGTTGCTGCCATTGAGAAGGCAAAGAGAAAGTTGAGAAGTTGTGAGCAAGGAGATCTAATTTATGAAAGATGGAGAATTTGAGAAGGCATTTTCAAGTAGAGGAGGAAATAAAGAAGAGGAAAAGGCAAGAGAAGATGGACAAAGAGATTGCTAAGTTGAAGAAAGAGTTGAAGAGGTTTGAAGAAGAGTTCCAAGAATCCATGATGAAGATAGAACAAATGATGAAACAAGAGACAAGTTGGAAATTGAAATTGAAAAGGAAGATGGTTTGGCCTATAAATAATATTGTGCAAAGAAGAAGACACAAGAAGATGAAAGAGGAAGAAGAAGCATATGAAGATGCACATGAAGAATTCCTAGATGAAGACAAAGATGTTCCTGAGAATGAAGATGAAGAAGAAGTTGAGATGAAGAACCTAATTTTAGAGGGAGAAGATATTAAGTTGATTTCAAGATTTGAAGAAGAAATTATCAAGGATGAATTGCTTTTGGAAACCTATATTTAGTTGAAGAAAGATGGAGGTATTGTGGTAGAAGCCATATTTCCTTTTTTTATTGTGCTAATCTTTTGGACAAGAAACAAATTGCACATTAAGGTGAAACATATTGAAGAAGAACAAAAGAAGGTTGAAAATACAAAGGACAAAGTGAAAAGGAATTGGAATATCAGGAAGAAGACAATTCAAAGGGGCTTGAATTCTTTTTCCCCAGGAGTTTGGTGCAGGAGCACTTGTTTGATTTCTTGCCTCCATAAGGCCATTTGTAAATAGTTGCTCTATTTTGTGTATTGGGTCTTATAATAAAGTTTTTCAAACCATTTTAGAGTTTTTTGAGTCTTAGGAAGTCATATTTTAATTCATTTGTCAAATACTATTTAAAGTTGTTCCATATTGTAAAAATTGTAAAAGTTGTTCAAGAAAGTTGTCAAGCAACTTGTCAAAAAGTGTCATTAAGGTGTTTTGTCAAAAAACTAATCAAAAGGTGGTTGTAAATAGTTTTTTTGGTTTTAAATGTATAAATACACCCTCCAAAACTCGAATTGGGGGTTGGAGACATTATTTTTGAAGTTTGATGAATGGCAACCTCAAATTTTGTGACATGCATTTTCTGATTTTTACATTGTTTTTAGGATGAAGTTATGCATTGTACGGCCTGTTATGGATTCAAATAATGGATTATTATATATGGATGGAAATATATCTATTTATAATTTCCAATTATTTTTGTCTCATTGAATTTTATTGAGTTTTGTGGAAGATATAACTATTTTGGTGAGACTGCCATATTCTAACAATATTGTGCAAAATTTATAGTCTAAAAAATGTGATGGTACGGATTGTAAAGCCTATATTTTGGATCTGAAACCAATTGTATTTTTTTTCTATGTGAATATACTTTCATTTTCTTCAAGTCTCATCAAATTTCATTAATATTTGAATAAATTATGACCATTTTTGTGAGGGCAGGTCTGAACCCTACCCAGGGTTTGCAGTTTTGGGAAAAATGCAATAACTTTCTTTTCCACTGTTGGATCTTCATAAAACTTGGAGGAAAGTTCTATAGCTATTTTTTCCTCAATCTCACCAAAGCGATTAGTTTCATTATTTTTTTTTTGTAAGTTATTAATGACTATCATTGCATTAAATTGTGGGCTACCAAGCTTATGTTTCCAATGTGATATAGAATGCCTAATAGCATGTATTATAAAAAGACTGCTTTGAATTATTGTTGAAGGTTTGTGAGATGTGTTGTTAAATCCTCCTAGATCTACATCACTCTTCATCATATTTTTCTTCTGAATCAGTAGATTTTTCTTTAGCATTCTTCTCACCTTGGTAGCTTCTTTTGATTTCTAAGCTAATCTAAATTTGAGTTATGTAGAATGAAACTTCACATCAAAAGTTGTAATTTCTTGCTGAGCTCGATCATTGGGGGCATTGTTGGTACTTTCCTTTAATCAACCTCTACAGCCTCTATAGTATCCTTTTTTGGTACGCAAATCTATAAAAAAATCAACTTTTTGAGTTTTCTCCAATGTTCTCTTTTCTACTTCAGTGTGGCTATTTTTCTCAAAATTTAGCCCACTAAAGTGGGGACAAAATATAATTTCATAAAATTGTACCCTATGGAAATTTCACATTTGTACACTCACCCCTAGCATTTATGGCACCTATTCACATTTATGACAAGAATCTTATGAGTCAGGATTTCATTATTTCAACTCCATAAGGACCAATTATGAAGTGACAACAGACCACCACCTTGTTTCTCATTAAATGATGAGTTGGATTTTAGCGTGGTGTGTGAACATCTATGTGGCATGCTAGCATTCCCATAATTTTTATGAGTTCAAATGAGGAATCTTAGAATTCTTAGCCCATGACATGTGTCATCATGGTAGGATTCTACGAGTAACAACTCTTCCTACACATATAGCTACAAAAACTCATTCTTTCACTCTCATTTGCAACACTTCTCACTTGAACTTGTTCTTCTTTCTCTTCTCTTCTACATCATGTTTCTATGGTCAAGCTCTATTGCAAGCACTCAATTTCATGTCTATCAAGCCAATAGTGAGCCATGAATTGTTGGTAATGCTCTCTTGCTTCTTGTCAATTTTCTAGCATATTATCTATTGCATCTCTATTTTGTGATACGAGTTCTCCTCCATAGAGAGTTTTTCCTTTATCACTTTGGTGTCTTTTTCATGATATGGGTTCTCCTCCATAGAAAGGTTTTCTTTTATCACTCTTATGTCTACTTTACTTTTTGTCTATTATTCTTTGTATCTATCTATATTTCCATGGAGGTGGGAACACCAAAATGGGGGTTTGATTGAGGCAAGCCCCAAAACAACCCCAACATTTTCCCTCATTTGCCTTTTGTGCAAGTTTCTCGTTTGAAGGTTGGTGGAAGGCCTCGAAGTGTAGGAACTCTTGTAAGTTGGTATCTCTCCTTCTCATTTATTTTCTTTCTTTTTTTTTGATAAATCAATATGTTAAACAGACCTAAGATCTGGAACAATTAGCAGATCCTTTGAAGTACTATCTGAGGGTTTATTGTTTTTTTCCATATAGGACATCAATGTGTCCCTAAGACTTCACTGCATCATATTGACGTCCCGCTTCTGCACTATCATCCTCTGGTTGAGAGCTCTTCCCTCTATCTCAAAAATATCAGTGATCTACTCTTTTAGTCCCCAAAGCTATTTATCTATCATTGTTTTTGAAACTTTTCTTATGATACATTTTTACAATCCCCTTTATGTTGTTCAATTTATTAGGTAGTCTGAGGTAGTTAAGGGTAGTTCCCGCTCTCTAGTTTCTTTGGAGTCTTAGAGATTAGGAAGTAGTGAATCCCCCTTCTCTACGAATCTATTAGATACAAACCAAGAAGAAGAATAGTTAAGAGATTTTCGTCCAACTATCAAATGTCTAACTTGAGACCAAGCTTTTGAAAGGGAGGAAAAGACATTAGAGCCAAAAAACCCTGACCTTAAATTGACCATACAAAATATCATGCACATGAATATTTTTCCATTATACAACATTCTTTGGTTTGATCAGTGCAAGGATATGTCTTATCAAGACTTTTCATGGTTCATCACTAACCAAGGCTTTAAAAACCCATTTTGAAGTGAGTGTAATCCCTTGGATCTAGAGGTCTTTCAAAACCATACCACCCTTCTTTTTTGGGAGACAACACTGGTATTTACAATTCACATTATTCCTTTTTTATTCCCCTTACTATCAAACCACAAAAATTCCCTCGAGATCTTCTCAAGCTTTGTTAAAATGGATATTAGTAAAAAACTAGGCTAGGGAGTGGTAAATAACATGGGAAGAAATAACCTTTTGCACCACTTGATTCCTAGTAGCAAGAGAGAGTAATTGGTTCTACCACTTGTGATGTTTATTTTTTATTTTTTGGAGTATCCATTCCCACATATTTTTGAGTGAGGGATAAAAAGATAAGGGAATTCCTAAATATATTACAATCTTATAAGTTTTGGACCACCCTCATCCCTTAATTACAAGATAGTTTGTTGGGTCATGATCCCAACCAATAAAAATTTATTTATGGGGGACAATATTTGATCTAAAAGCATCACATAAAGCTTCTAGTCTCTTCACAGTGCTATGAAAGTTAGTTTCAATCAATTCTATGAATTAAGTAGTATCATCAACAAATTGTGCATTCAATAGATAATCTTGATTGGATAGTCATATACCAGATACAAGGGGGAGATCAGATTTTATCTATGAATATAGTATAAGGCATTAGCAAAAATAACAAATGAAGCAATAGCAATAGGAAAACTTTATATAATAGATCTTTGCAGTGGAATTGCATCTATAATCTCACCATTAACATCAATGATAGTATAAGAATTATAAATAAAATCTTAATCCATTTATAGGAGGGTGAGAAACCAAAAGCATGCAACATATCTAACACAAACAATCATTCAATCCTATCATAAGCCTTTTCAAAGTCCAGAAGGATCATTTCCACATATTTCTTATCATGTTTAGCCTAGTTCATCCCCTCCCAATTAGTTATAATATTCCCAAGAATATGTCTTCCCTTGATAAAGCATGTTTGGGTGATTGAAACCACTTTCCCAAGAATGTCAATTAATATGCCAACCAATTTTTAGCAATAATCTTATAAGAGGTATTCAAAAGGGTAATGGGCCTCCAACTCTTAATGAGGGTTCTATCACCCTCCTTGGGAATCAATTTAATTACCCCTTTATTAATACTTGGACCCAGAGAATTGTTCTTAAAGGTATAGTTATACAGTTCTACTAACTCAACCCCAATCCAATCAATGTCACTTTTATAGAAGTCAACTATAAGTCCATGCATACCAGGTGATTTTCCTTTGGCCAAACATTTGATAGTGCATTTTCAATTTATTGCAAGGAAAGTTATTTTTCGAGCATCATAACATCCTCAACACTAATTTTCTTAGGAATCATTCTAAGACTAAACTTTTTGGCTTCATTATTCTTGCAGTTCTATTAAGAAGAAAACATTTTTTTGAAGAAGTACAATACAATTTAGTTTTCATGAAGGAAAGGTCCTTAGAGAGACAATTGTTATGGATCAATTTAGCATCATCAGGGTCCAAACTAGGACCCTAATTGGCAATGAAAATTTAGAAAAACAAAGTTACACAACATGACATAAAAAAATGAATAGGTTATTAAAATAAATTGAAAAATATGTAAGAACAAAATTTGTAGCAAATTGAATGTAGTTTCTAAGATACTAGTCCTTTTTTGGAAACATGTAAGTGTATTTGTTGAAAATTTGAAATTTCAATGGAATAGTACTAACATTTTAGGAAAAAATAAAAAGCAGGTGTTTGTTCGACTACCCTAATGGGGAGCAAAAAAAATTTGTTTTTGAATCTTTCGATATAAGTAGAGGACACATGCCCACATGTGATGCATAGTTTTTTTAGTAATTTTTTTTCAAATAAATATTTAGTTATGAATTTTCTAGTAGGAATTTTAAAAAATAATAAAAACCGTTTGTTTGACCACCCTAACTTGGTCAAAAAATTATAATTTTTTAAACCTATAATTTGTGAAGCATAGTGTGTGACACATCTTTCAGATTCAAAAAATGTTTAACCATTTAAAAGTTATAGATTTTTTCCAATCAAGGCCTATCAATTAGGAATTTACACATAGTGCATTTAGAAAATCACTAATAATTACCTATTAAATTCAAAATAAAGCATATATTATATCAGTAGAATGCTATCAATTTGTTGAACAAGCTCTTTTTTTCATCAAAATTGGATGGAAAAAAAAGTTTTCAGCACGAAGGGTGAAGTTCGAAAAACTCTTGCAACCCCTGTAAAAAAGTTGGTGATGTTGACTTTTTAGGTTGGTCACCCCAAGCCAAATACTAAAGCAATACCGAAGTAAAATGGATATCTGTTACTATTGAATATCTAATAGAAACATATATATCCATTTTTTCAAAAAAAATGGATATCCAATAAGAAACAAATTATTCATTACTTAAAGCTTCTTAATGGATGCTCATTATTTATGCTTTAAAACGGATATCTTTTTATTAAAAGAAGAAATATTAATATGTAAAAATTATTATAATTTAAAATTTAAGATATTATAATATTAATATTAATATAAATATACTATATAATATAATATAATATAATATAATGTACTATTTATTCATATAATATTAATATTATATTTATTATAATATTATAATTATAATAATTATTATATTTAATAAAAAATTATTTATTCTTAATATATTATATATAATACTAATATATCTTAATATTAAGATATTAAGACATATTAATATTTTTTTGTTGGATGGGTGAAATAGATTTTGTGTTTATTGCATTGTACTCATTTATTGTTTTACCAATGAAAAATATTTAGGCATGGATAGAAAATAACCATAGTGGAGGTGCATTTATTTTTGTACAACTTCTGAAAAGTGATTAAACACGAGAGCATCTTAATATATTAATATACATAATATTAATATATTATATATATTATTATAATATTGATATTAATATTATATATATATATATATATATATTAATTTTATTATATAAAGCAAACTTTAAATTGAAAGAAAAGTATTTATACATAATGAAATGAGTACTTGTGTTATCACTAAAGATATTCATTTTTTAAAATGGATATCTATTATTTAATAAAATGGATATATTTGTTATATGAAAGTTA
>VDFB02270651.1:457895207-457980014 GCA_007258455.2 Sequoia sempervirens | reverse complement strand
ACACTAAAATTAGGTGCATAAAACTCAAACATAAGATACACAACCCTATTGATAAAAATGTGCTTCAAGTAGCGGGTATTAATGACAATGAAAATGAATCTATAGAATCTTCAAATAAAAATATAAAGATATTTATTGATCTCTTCACCATGCATCAACACAATTAATCTAGTCAAGTGGAAGTGGATGATGAGGATACTCTAGTCCTAATTATAATTATTATAATGGTTTTACTAAAAAAATTAAGGGTACATGTAGAAAATCCAACATCAATGCAAATTTGAAATGATGAGAACCAAGGGCAACTATAAATGTAAGTGAGCATAAATGGTTAACAATGTGGTGGTATGGTGATTGACACTAGAGCTCTAGTGAATATTAGGGTTGAACCAAAGACACTTTGGGAGAATCAACATGAACAAAAAAAAATGGAAAGGATACATCATTAGCATTATATTCTCACGGTAATGCTCAAAGTGGTGACAAAGAAATAACTACCAATTTTTTGAAAGAATGATCATAAAATATAATATATAATGTAGGGGATACTATCTCAAATAGTTTCTTCAAAGTTAACAACAAAATTTCCACCATTGTACATATATTTCTCATAGAGAGACAAACTATAAGCACAAATCATCATCATCATTGCCACGTGTACATTATGACATCATAAAGGATAGTTCTATGGGGGCATTGATTTTATGAAAAATCTTCTTGCCCTATTGAGGTAGACCCATTACCACTAGAGTTCACTCATATTATTGGTTAGCATTTTTATTATCTCTATTAATTATCTTTAATTACATATTATAATATTATACCAAGCATATGCTATATTCATTTTTTCATTGCTTCCACTTGATCTTGCCACTTGAGAGATAAATATGTCGTTTCTTTTTTATGGCTCTATGTCGTCATACTTGTCGCTGGGAGTGAAATTGGGGGGAACTTTATATAAATTTATTGCACATTTAGGTAAGTATAAATTAGGTATGTGCTCTAGTTAGTTTATTTATCATACCTAACTATCAACCATACTTCCTATATCTCATTTTTTAATCTCCCTTTCCCTCTCGATTTGTGAGTGTTGATTAACATGGTAAACAACACAATAAAAATATTATCATAATAGAGATTTAATTTGATAAAGCATGTGATTAAGCCATAAAAGTCAACCAATGAATAAGAAAAAATAATAAGGGTGAAAGTTCAAAGTTGTCCCACTTTTATAAAGGAAATGACTAAACATTGATCTAACTTTTTTACTCAAATCACTAGAAAGTGAATTGTTTTGAAATTTGAAATGATGTAAACTAATGATTACAATAAAATTTCAATAGGTAAATTTTTCCTTTGCCAACACCATGATTCTATGAACCATCTTACACCCATCACCATTAAAGAATACTTGTGCATTTTGCACCATTCATCTTGCTAACAAATAACAAGTTTCATGCCAAACCTAGGATATGCAAAATTTCTAAAATACCTTTTATCCTTCCTTTAGAGAGTATGATATTGACTTGACCATGCCCAACAATACTCAAAAAAGAGTTGTCAACAATATAGACCTTTCCACCATTAAACTTATCATAGTAAAAAAACCACTCCATATGAGGAGTCATGTGGAAAGATGCATTAGAGTCAATCATTTATGCATCCTCATATGCATGTGTGGCAAGGGATGCAACAAATGCATTAGATTCATATTGAGAAGCTTTAGGATCCAACTTCTTTTTTCTTCTTCTCCTTGCACTTATTCTTGATGCAACCTTTCTTACCACCATTTCCAACATATTACCTTGGATTTACTAGGAGATTTAGATCTCCCCCAAGACTTTGATGTGCCCTTGTCCCTTTTCTTGTCCTTCTTGCCTTTTTACTTTGATTGTCCACAAGAAACTATTGCTTACTTGGTTGGTTCAAAAGTCTTTTGCCTCATCTCCTTTGAGAGAAGAGAAACCACTACCTCATCAAGCACAAAATTTGAAATAGTACTTCCAATGGCCATCACCAGATAGTCCTATGAGTTTGACAAAGAACATAACAAGGCCATGCATCAATCTTCTTCCTCCATCTTTACATTGACAAATTGTAACTAATCTACAATAGTGTTAAATACATTAAGATCCTCAACAACATACTCTCCATTGCCCATCCTCAAAGAATATGGCTTCTTTTGTAAAAAGTCTTATTCTCCAAGATTGAATACACCCTAACTTTTTCTATAGAACTTAGATATGCATATTATTTATCGGTATCAAGATACAAAAACTATACATATTATAACACCAAATTACAATGTAGATATGCCAATAACACTAAAAAAAAACTCACCAAATAAAACTCACAAGCTTTGTTCTCTTTGCCTATAAACTTCAACTGTTGCAACTCCTATATAACTTGAAGTTCATACTCCTCGGGCTGTGTTTTGCCCTCTTCAACACCCTATATGTTCTCCATCCACGCCTATAACTCTGCAATTGTAATCTGTTGTTTGTAATCTCTTTTGAACTTTAATCCATTAACTTTCCATTCATTTGTATAATTTTCATCTCTATTTGCAGGTAGGGGGGCTCTTTTATCTTAGCAACAAGAATCTTGAACCAAGTTAAATTAAGCAGAAGAAACGATTATATAAATACAAATATCTTCAAGTAGCTTGGGATTTCGGGGATGACGTAGGCAAGCTTCCAAGCAAATAGCGCGAAGGGGCAAATCGGCCATGTCGCATGTCATGGCGGACGGCCCAACTGGTCGATGTGAAAGGCGGCTGAAGCCGGCGCGCGTCGAGCTTGGGACCTGCAACCGCCGAAGTCTTCACGCTTGCCTTATTCCACACGCAACGTGGACCGCCTCCACGTCACGTACTTTCATGCCCATGCAAGCATACGTCCGTCCGAGGACGTAATATTTTATTTCTATTTTTCATCGGACTTACCGACGGAGAGAGCACGCCACGCCGGACACTTTCCTCCCGCTATTAGTAGTTAACACGTCACCCGTCAGCTGACCCCTTTCCAGGGGATAAGTTCGGAGTAGTTAAAAATGCTTTTGTTTTATTATTTTTGGGTAACGTATTTGGGATTCTTTTTTCTTGACTTTTCTCGCCTAGGATAGAGTGGGCAAGTTATGCTAATGATGGGGCGACTTGGGCCTAAATTTGATGGCCGTATGATCGTATTTCTTGATGATTGCTTAATAGGTAGAGTCAACCGTCAAATTTAGGACAGGTGGAAGTATGGACTTGGAGATTTAGAAGATTTAGACACTAGGAATGTTTGCCACGGGCTAGCGTCGTGAGAATTTTTAACGGACGGCCCCCTTTTGGAGTAAACTTAGGGAAAGCATCAATGGTGGGGAGAAAATAATAAATGTTGGGGTTTCGGTTTTTTATTTTCCCATCATTGTCATTCCCAAGTATTATGTGACTTGTTTCTATTCTAGTCAACTCTATTATTTATATCCCACAAGGGATAATGTGAAGCCTAAGCATAAGATTCTCCCACTCCATGCTAAAAAATACCCCATTGGACCCCCTCTTAAGACAAGATTTAAGGATATACTAGTCAAGTAAATTAAATGTCTTTGTTGTAATGGTGGAAATTTTATTTACCTGTGTTTTTTCCTTTTATCTTTTTGGTCTATTTTGAATAGAGAGTTTTGAGTGTAATAATTACTTTATGAGTGGTATACGTTTGTATGATTTTAGTTTATGATTTTTGTTATTTGGATTTTTATAGATTCATTCATGAAAATGTATTATTTTATTATCTTAGATCATGCCTACATGTACGAATTTGACCTATGTCACTTTTATAATTATAGATTTGACTCTTGAAACTTTCAAAATATAAAAAATAATAATTTATCAATTTATCAACTACTTCACTAACCATTGTGAGGCGACCTACACATTTTGTTGATTTGTAGGATTGCTTTGTGTATTTAAAGACAATCATTACTTCATTTTCAAACAACTTGGGTGTTTTTATTAAGCATGTCTAGAGTTTTACTTGCAAGGAGAATACAAAGAATCTAGAGCATTAACATCAACGCATCATTATAGACCCATTGCACTCTTCCTTCTTGTCTTTTTCTTTCGCTTTGTGCCATAAAGGTAGTCCATTAAGGGTTTGACTAATGAGAACTTGACCCCCACAATCTAGTAGATTTCTTTGAACATACACCATCTTTCCTTACACATATTCAAACATCTAAAATCAAGGCAAGAGAATCTCAACTGTTTACATCATGTTGGATCTAATTTGTGAGTTTCAAATCAAGTATGTGATACAAAGTGAAAAACAATTATTTTATGGAAATTGAGATCTTCATCCAATTCAAGCCTTGAATTTTAGAGCATTAATGAATCAACTTTTGACATTTGTCATAACATATCTCTATCAACAAATTTCAAGCTAAGTATCCCATTTAATTCATTTTAATTATTATTTAATTCTAGTTATTTCAATTATTAGTCCCAACTAATTTTACCCATGTTCATTATTTGCTAATTAAGTGCATTTATTTAATTAGTTTAGACAAATTTAATAAAGAGATAATTCACCCCCTTAACACCTATTAATAAAAATTAAGTGCTTGTCATAACAAAATTAATGGTATAAGGACAAAAATTGCATGTATTATAATTTTTCCATTCATTTTGGTCTCACCTTAATTGATTTTTTTAAAGAATGATTAATGTACAAGTGGCATGTTTCTACATAAACAATGATAATTAACCAAAAAAAATCTAATCCTATCTTTAAATATCTTCAAAGTCTAGACTAGACTCAAAATATTTGCATATGCTTATCCTAGTTCAAATTTACATCAGATAAATGAACTTGGTTCAAATACATAGCACAAAAATGATTCCCTAGATTCTAAATTTAAATTTAAATTTAGGCCCAAGTCAAATCTCTCCCTACTAGTTGTTGTATGGTCACTTATACAACTAATGATCTAGAGTAGTATGGTCATGCACTTCTACTTAAAGGACAAAGTTATCCTACATTAAGCAACCATCAATTGTAATAAGAAACTTTAAATTATCAATCAGGGGCATACACTTGAGATGAGGCATGTACTATTTGTGCACTAAGAGATTTATGGGGTATCTAAAATACTTTCATTCATTAAAGAATTCATAAGATCAAAAGGTAATAATTACTAAATTAGCAATTAACTAAATGATTAAAGAGTGCTGCTAATATTAATCTTATAGATTACAACTACAAGTAAATGGTAGGTTCAACTAAAAGTCCTATACTAAATTCTAATAAATAGTAGCTACATGAATATTTAACTATCTTTAACTAGCAATCGAATGCAACAATCTCAACAACTTAAAATACAGTGTAGCACCATACCTCAAGTGGGCCCTTACTTGAGTATGTGTACTCGTTACACTAAAGAATCAACCAACAATAAAAGCTTCATATAGATTACTTCACATGAATGAATAAAACTTGCTAGAACTTGATTGCTTACTTAAAAATAAAAATTACATAAGATTTTTAATTGATTATTCAATCCATTATTCTTTGAAATATATAAGCTTAACTAGTCCTAAATAATCTTGGACTCGTGACTATATTTGTTACTCATCCCTTTTAAGCAAGGAGAGAGCTATTTTATAGAAGAATACAACCAAGAAATAAAGTCCTTTCATAAATATTCTAACATTAAAGAGAAGATCCAATCATGGACATGTGAGAGAATCATGTAAGAGAAAAATATTGGTATTAACTATAGAATAAGAGTCTTTGTTTCAATAGTCATTTGTTGGTAGTAGAAATCTAATGCAACTACTGATTCTCCTTAGCCATAACCAGCTCAACACTAGTTTGCTTGATGCATGTTGTTGCAAACCCACGCCTTCTCTTGGTTGTAGGAATACATTCCCTTGTTGACACTATAAACACCTCAGTTACAAGTACTCTCGTGTTTTCTAGCGATGACTATCTCATCATTTATTTTCTTGATATAAAATACATTATTTTTACAAAAACACTTATTCATCAAGATCAATCATATCATTTCATCACATCTTAATCAACAACCATATACTTCATGTAAATATTTCATCAAAAACATTAACAACTATGTTTAATGCATCATATTAACACAATCTTAAGAAATTTCATAGAATTATATGAAAGTTCAAGAATTCTTTGGGAAATAACAAGTCAAAAAGTAGCAACTAATGGAAAATTTCAAAACCCATCACTTTTCTCAACCTAATTTCCCACTTTCCCTCAAGTAGGAGGTGGTATTTGATTATGCATCTAAGCCAAATCCCTGAAGTCCCTTGGGGTTGTGATATCCATAAACTGATTGTGAGGATTCAAATAAAATCCATTCATCTTCTCTAATCTTCTCCACCTACTTTCTTTTGATTTATCATCATAAGGCACCATCCCTTGTCAATGTGGAATAGGCCACCATAGTAATGGTGGCTGAAACAATATAGGTATCTACATTATTTTATAGTCACCTGTGATCCTTGTGTATTTATGTTCTCTTCAAATTGTTTCATGGTAATTATACAAGGAATGGGTTTCCTTTCTTTTCAATTCATCTGGTAGTTCATGCCACCTCTCTTTAATGAATCCAAAAGCCTCTCATCCTACAATTTTAGCCATATGTGAAAACATAATCTAATTTGAATTCCTTTATGCCAAAATATAATCCTAAATGTTTGGTTTGCTAACAATGGTAAAGAAAACATCTAACATTTTGACTTTGGTTTAAGGCTCAATAAAACTGATTTCTCTAGTTCCCTGCACTCACTAATCTATTGCCCTCTATTTGTTTCATTATGAATTAATGAGGTCAATTCTCACAACTGAAAATCCTCTACATAAAGTAGAGATTTCCTTTTGGTGTCACAGGGTAGAACATAATTGTGCAAAATAAGTTCACTTAGGGTATTCTACAATTTTGTGATAGAGTTTTGGAAGATTTTGAAGAATTTCCTAGAGGTTGTCATGGAGAAATGTAGATCGCAACACAACTACATAAATAGAAAACTCAAATATTGCTCCCTTATGAATAAGGCATAAACCCTTGCAGGTGGCCTACATTTGGCAATTTGGGGTGTAATGAGAGTCATTTGATCAATTTTACCTTTTAATATTTTTATTTCCACATCCTTCTGTTGGATATCTAAATAAAAAATTGACTACATTTATACATTCTATTTCCTCCACTTCTCTTCCTACAACTTAATTGCTACACTTGATTCTATAGCTACAGGGTAATTTTTGACCATGAAAAACTAGGAGTCAACTATACTGCTCTTGGTAGATTTATTCTAATATTCTCTCCTTCTACAATGACAACCATTTGGGCCACTTTCTCTAGGAAGGTATGGCAATTTCTCTTCACCCAACTGTTCCCCCCTATCTATAGTCTCTAGCTATGGGTGTGACTACTTTTCTTCTATTTGATCTTCTTAGTGCATAATTGGTGCATCAAATGAATGCCCCTCACCACTAGTTTTAGGATATGAGAGTTGTATAGTTTGACCTAGGATTTCTCACTCTGTAAACATGTACTCCCTTTTAGAGTTGGTCTCTAATTCTATTATAAGCGGTTGTGGTTTTGTGGGATTCATTTTGGTGGTTTCCTTTCTCCTTTTAAGGTGATGTGATCGCTTGGAAGGTTTCAAAGGATCCTTTTCTTCCATTTTCCTATGGAAAGGGTTGAGGTTGTTTCCCTTTCTTTTTAAGCACAACTAGGGGTTAATTTTTTTTTCTTTTTCTTGAGGAAATTATAGTTATGGTCACAAAATCAAAAGAAATTGAGTTATTTGAAGAAGTTTTTAAATTAGGGCTTTCAATAGGCACATGCTCGATAGCAGATGTAGGAGGTTTAGAAGAAACTAAGTGTTTAGGGGATGCTTCATGTGCAAAATAAGTTGCTTGAACTAAAGGATGTTGTAGGGATAAGCGAGTCCAACCCTATTTTCCTCATTTTTATAATCATTCTTGTTGTTCATTTTAAATATAAATGGTTGGCTATGAGGCCCAATAATTTACCCCTCTTACCCTTTTTACTATAAAACTCTTCCCCAAAGACACATTTGGAAATTAAGATACTCATACTCCTTTTAACTAACAATTAGGATGCTTGATATTAAGAGATAATGTAAGTAACCTTACCCTTTACAGGAATTCTGTGGTCATGGCGACAATGAGTGACATAGAAATTTGGGTACATTTACATACGATTATGCCTCAAATGGCTAAGCAATTTGAAGTGAATTGTATCTGGCCGAGAGAATGTCATCCTTCACGAGGTCAAATGCTATAATGTAGAGATTGGGTGCATGCCCATCTCTAGGGCAAGGAGGTGCTTTTATTGCCTTGTAAAGAGACATTATTTTTATCATTGGGCATGGTAAACTCATTTTTGAGTTACAACACATCAAGATGTTTTAGGAACACTCCTACAATGAGTTAATCTAATGTGTAGCGTCCGCCCGTTACAAACCCCGGAAAACAAACATTGCAAAACAATTTTTTTAAAATAATACACAAAGTAAACATGCATTTGTACATTAATTACATTTACATATTAATTACATTAACATTGCACATTAATAACTTAACGCTACATTCTCTGGGGCACGTGAGGTTACTTCGCAAAACAACTAATAACAAAAGTAAAAGATAATTATTAAACAACTTGACCAATTATACTACAATAATCATTAATAAAAGTACATCCATAAACTAAGAGTGAAAGTATCACTACATCCCATACTACAATCATATAGAATCTCATCCAATAAAGTTACATAGAATCCTAACTATTACATCATCATTTTAATATTACATTACAAGCTCATGATTAATAATTACATCAAATTTCCCAAACGTGTGGGATAATATAAATACAATGAAAACTAAATTACAAAGGAACACTGGTGCAACACCAACTGCAGAAATGCTGAGAAGATAGACTGTTGATGGGGAACCCAACGGGTGAGGAGCACGTTCTACCCAACCATGTGAATTATGAATAACTCACCCCCCATGCTCAGAGGTGACAAGGAAGTTAACTCGACCATGATTGTCAAACCGACTCCATGAGCAACATAGTACGAATACAATTACAACTCAAGGTTACAATGACATAGACCACAACATTCACGAGTCAAGAAATAAGGTAAGGATAAGAAACTCGCCACAATTAATCAAAGCAATGACAATTAAACAAGTCCAAAGAACATTTATAAATCATTCTCAAAAGAATTTGAAACACATTAAGCATATCACTCCCAAAACACATTTCCAGAGGCAATAAGCAACAAAGCAAATGGGTATCTAGTGGAGAGTGTCATCGCTTAGCTCTCCCTAAGACCCCTAATATAAACCAAAATACGACAAGGCTTGTACCTTCAAGTATAAGACATATAACCCAAAACAAGACATGCGAGGAAAATCCATCTCGCGATAACTCAAGTTACAGTGACTACCATTCTCGTACAACCCTTCCAAAATTTAATTCTTAAAACATGTAATATTCAAATCCCAAAAGTACAAGAATAAATGTCCAAGAAAATAAATCATATACCCATAACACAAACAATCATAATATAATATTATAAATATGTGTACATTAAAATCTACATCAAATGGACACAAATCAAAGTCTAAAGTATATAATATGTTTGTCACAATACAAACATTGAATACCTCAACACAGAACGATCAATAGAATATCAAAATCTAATTTGCAATGTCACTATTAGAGAATACAACAAAATCATCAATAAGAAGATTATCTAAAGCATTCATTGAATTAAACCCCTTTCAAATACCAAAATACTATTATCTCAATTTCTTTCCTTTCTAATTTAAATAAATATATTAAGACATTTAAATATTTAAATATTTCATTTACAACTTTCAAACGTAAAAATTAAACATATATATTTAAAATATCTATTATATCAAAATAACCAATTAAACAAATATATTTAAATATATATATATATATATATATAAAATTAAATATATATAATACATATAATTAAACATATATATAAATACTTATTAATTAATACATTAAAATAATTTACTATATTCAAACAATGCTAATAATAAAACTAGTGTATTGCGACTTGTATAACTTTTGTTTTCGGATCTGGGTCTTTCTACAATTTTTACTGAAGGTGCGCCATTAAGTATTTTAACACATAAAAAATTCAGCCATACCCAGTTCGTAAATTGTGAGTTATGATAAATTTAGTGACCCTATGTCTCTGCTATTTTCTACAGAAAAATATTTATTATTTTATCATAGGATTTCATTTTTCCTAATTTATCAGAAGATTTCCTTTTTTTTTCAATCCTACAGAGGTTTTCTAAATTATATGTGAGATTTTCTAAATTATCTATTGTTTTCTTTTCGAATTTTCTACCATTTTAAATTCATTTCCTTATAGAGGATCTAAGATTTTCACAATCCTTCTACAAAGATTTTCTAAAATTTCACAACAAATTAACAGACAATATTTCAACATATGTAAACAAATTATCTAATTCTTTTTTTTATAATTTCACAAAATCAAAATAAACATCTACAATTTTGTACAGACAATCTTTTAACAACACAATTTAAATAAATATTTAAAATAAAGAACCTGGATCCTTAAGCTCGAATTGATGAAGATTGAAGTTGAGCCTTCGTATTTCGATTCCCAAGTTTTTTCCAAATATTTCATCTTTCAGAAGATGTGCAAAACCATCCTCTGCCAAGAACTTTTTCCTGAAAGTCTTTTTTTTCATTTCCTTTATTTTATTTTATTTTTATTTTACCAAAGAGTAGTTTGCAGAGCAAAAATTTACTTGTTCAGCTTTCGTCTCAATAATCCTCTATGTGTCTAAAACCCCCAAAATTTTCAATTAAAATAAAAGATAATACCATTCCATTGCAAAAGCTCCAAAAATCATCAATAAAAGAAATTATATTTTAAAAAGCAAGCTTTTCAGTTAGATCCGAGTTTTCATTCGTTCTCACATCTTTTTCATACTTTTATTTGTTTATTTTTCTATTCTTCAATACTTTTTTTTTTAATCAGCTTTTGCAAGCTTTACTTGCAAGGCACATTATCTAAATAATTTAAATAATTTATTCTAACAATTATCCTCAATAAAATAATTAATTAAAATAATAAACACTATTTAATATTTTAATTATCATTTAATAAACTCATGACTTTTAAAAACATAAATAAAACATTTAAAAATTTAAGTACAATTTAATCTAACATTTTAATAAACAATATTACCCTTATTTAATTAATTCAATCACAACTTATAAACTATTAACATAAATAAAGTATGACAAAACACAAACGACGACCACAAGAACAACAACAACAAGAATGCACAAACCCATTCAAACAAGACAGTCTGACATCATGGGACAGGATGACTTCATTACCACCTCTATTTCAACATTATACCGTTGGGTTATTGGTGCTCGCCTTGTCCTGCCGAAGCAGGTGGAATCGAGACTATGTACCTACAATCCCTGCATACAAACGAAGTCATGTACACACACATACATATATAAAATCAAGCATTATATTGTGAGAAGGAATCAGAAAGATAGCGGTGGCACTCATGAATCCAGTGGTGTTGCTAATCAGTCTTCATCACATCTATCCAAACAATATATTATAAACTAATGAATTAATCATTTCCTAAACTAACAAATCACATCATATCATCATGAACAAGTACTAATTCACTGCATCACCACCTAATACTGCATCTATATAAAAACATCACCAAATAAATGCAATCATAGTGTAATATCATACTCACAAAATACCATTAGAAGCTCTTGTCCCATCTTCCTCTTCTGATTCCTTAGGCCAAATCCACCACCCATCCCAGAGAATGGAGGGTACTACAGAGGGAGGAGAGAAACAGTGAAGGAGGGAGATATGGATTGCAGGGTGAGGAGGGAGAGAGAGAAGGAGATAGGAGGGTAGGATGGGAGATAGAGATAAAGGAGATATGGAGTGGTAGGGTGGGAGGGATAGAGGGAGGGAGAGAAAGAGGGTTGGAGGGAGATAGGGATTGATAGGGTGGGATGTATAGAGAGAGGAGATAGGTATTGGTAGGGTGGGAGGGAGAGAGAGAGAGATTAGGAGATAGGTATTGGTAGGGTGGGAGGGAGAGAGAGGAGATATGGATTGGTAGGGAGGGAGGGAGAGAAATAGGAAATGAGGGAGATATAGATTATTAGGGTGAGAGAGAGAGAGAGAGAGAGAGAGAGAGAGAATGAAATAGGGAGTGATAGGGTGAGAGGGAGAGAGATAGAGAGGATATAGGGAGTGGTAGAGTGAAATGGAGAGAGAGAGAGAGAGGGATGGAGGGATATAGGGATTGGTAGGTTGGGAGGGAGAAAGAAGGAGATAGGGACTAGTAGGGTGGGTGGGAGAGAGAGGGAAGGAGAGAGATAAGGATTGGTAGGGTGGTAGGTAGAGAACAAGGAGATAGGCATTGGTAGGGTGGGAGAGAGAGAGAGAGAGGAGGGAGATGAGGAGGAGCAACAATGCAAAGGGATTGGTAGGGTGGTAGGTAGAGAAATAAGGAGATAGGTATTGGTAGGGTGGGGGAGAGAGAGAGAGAGAGGAGGGAGATGTGGAGGGAGATAAATACGGAAGGAGGATATAGGGAGTGGTAGGATGGGAAGGAGAGAGGGGGAGATAAATAGGGAAGGAGGGAGATATATATTGGTAGGGTGAGAGAGAGAGTAGATAGGGATTGGTATGGTGGGGGAGAGAGATGGATAGGTGGAGGTAGAGAAAGAGGGAAGGAGGGAGATAGGGAGTGGTAGGGTGGGAGGGAGAAATAGAGAATGATATAGGGATTGGTAGGATGGGAGGGAGAAATAGAGAATGAGATAGGGATTGGTAGGGTGGGAGGAATGATTATAGATAGAGTTATGGAGTGAGGAATGGGTAGGTGGAGAGAGAGGGAAGAAGACAAGGAGTGATCAGGTCGGAGGGATAAAGGGAGGGAGAGAAAGAGGGAAGGAGGGAGATAGGGAGTGGTAGGATGGGAGGGATAGGTATAGAGAGAGTTAGAGAGAGGGAGGGAGAGGGTATGTGCAGAACCATCATGGAAAAAACATGCTCTTAACTGGCAAAAAAATCAAAAAAAATCAGAGTTAGGAAACTTCATGTAAAAACTTGAATAAGTTATCTATATTCTTTCAAAAATATGTAAGAATAGAATTTGTAGTAAATTGAATGTAGTTTCTAAACTACGAGAGGTTTTTTATTGTTTTTAAATCTATTTAGAAAAATTTGTACTCTAATGCAAAAGAGTAGTTAAATTTCAGTGGAAAAATAAGAAGTAGATGTTTGTTTGACCACCCCAACCACAATAAAATGAAAAAATATTTTATATATAAGTAGAGAGGACCTATGTCCCAATGTGATACATATTTTTGTAAATTTTCCAAGTATATAATTAATTATGAATTTTTTATTACAACTTTTAAAAAATATAAAACTTCGTATGTCTAGCCACCTTAACTTGGTCAAAACTTCATGAAATTTAATTTAATTTTTTTTAATCCTATAGTATGCAAAGCATAGAATGTGACACATGTTGCAAATTAAAAAAATTTGATACCATTTGAAAGCTATAGATGTTTTTCAATCAGCCTATCAATCAAGATTTTAGTCATAATTCAAATAGAAATGAATTTAATAATTATTTATTAAATTCAAAGTAAAGCATAATTTATATTGGTGGAAAGCTGAGAATCTCCTTTAAAACCTCTTTTCATTTCATCAATTTTGGGTAAAAAAAAAATTGTCAACCACATACCCTACACATTACCCATAATATCGCCACTTTTTGGCCCATCATTATCTTGCACATACCTAAGAGATTTAGGGATATCACCGTCCTTTCCTCTCTCTCCCTCCCACATTATCAATCCCTATCTCCCTCCTTTTGTCTCTCTCCCTCTCTCTGTTTCTCCCACCTTACCTCTCCTACCCCACCTCTCTCCACCTACCCCTCCCTTCCTCCCTAACTCTCTCTACCTCTCTCTCCATATCTCCATTTCTTTGTCTATATTTTTTTAATAATAATACTATATAATATATATTAAATACATTAATATATAATATATATTTTAAAATAATAATAATATGTAATATACATATAATATATCATATAACACAAAATATATATAAGTTATAATATATTGTTGGAAACTTGTATTGTCATTGATGTCAATAGAGTGTTGTTACATTGATGTCAACCCTTGAGGAAGTAAGTGTGTTGGTTGCATTATATTGTCATTAGTATTGTCACTAGTGTCAACCTCTAATGTAGAAATGATGATTTAGTTCTTTTGGATATCAACCTCTTGTATGGTTGAGTTGTTGAGAAAGAGTTGTAAATGTTGAGACGGTGTTTGTGGTGTTTGGTTTCCAAGTTCTTTTAAGAAAATTTGAATAAAAGAGAGTTCAATGTGGCAAAGTGGTGTTCCGATTTGTGCTAAGACATTTCTTCTATATTAAAGATATGCTTATGTGATTTAGATATGTTGATCAAAGGTGTTCATAGGTCTTATATCCTAAGTTTCTTGTTCTGTATAGTTCAACAGAGAAAGTTGTGTTCACTAGTGTGTGAACTGTGAAGCAATACTATTTAGGAGAAATGGAATTGCTCCACATTTCTCCATTTTTTTTTAGTCTTATAGATCTAGGAATGTGCATACATTGTTTGTATCTATCTCATGTCAATTTTTTATTTTATTTTTGGTACTCTGCAAGGTTGGATTCATAAGTTATAGTGTGTGGAAGGTTAATTGGTTGTATATAGTCTAATTATTATATTCTTCAGGTATATGAAGTTGTGAAAGTTTTGTTGGATTTTAGGGTGTTTATGGAATATTCTCAATTGTTGCTAAGTGGTATGTGTGGTCCATGATTCATCTTTGTATTTTTTGAAGCATGTACTTAAATGATTAAGGGTGTTAACATAGGTTTGACCAACTTGGCATGTTAGCACTAATTATGGATATTCTTTGGTGTTTGTGGAAGCATGGTGTGGCATGCTAGTATAGATTTGGGTTATAGTTAAGGTGTGGCATGTTCCACCTTCATTTATTTCCATTGTGGAACTATTTTGGTGTTGACCTATTTTGTATTTGCACATTTGAGGTACATAACAGACCTTGGAGATTGCTTTCAAGATTACAAACAACATATATGTGTGATGAAGAGTTGCACATGTGGTGTGTGTGATGTAAAAATGTGTGGAGGTGTGAAAATTGATTAAGTGCTTTGCAATATTTAATGATTGAGACTACTAGAAGCAGTGAGCAGAAGGTGTCTACATTCTTTAGAGTACCCGAGGTTACTAGAGGCAATGAACTGAAGGTTGTGGATGGTCTAGAGTTGCAGTGGTGGATCTTTTATGTTGCTCTAAGATGGATTTATCATTCTGACAATCTTCTTTCTTTTTTTTTTTCTAATTTGGCAGTGAACCTTTAGTAGTGATCCCTTCTTTCTTTTGGGTGGTGTGCACTCTAGCAATGAACCTATTGTATTTGGTATTACAATTACTTTATATTGTGAACTATCCTCATTGTGGTTCTTCCCTTCTTTGGTTTTCTAGGTAAATCTAGTGTTATGTTGTGCATGGTGTTTAATGTGCTATTTTTTCATTTATTTACTTTCATGCTAAATTTAATTAAGGGTTTAAGGAATAATAGGGACATGAATGATAATGAGGGTATTGATGTTTTAACATGTACAATTGATTCACCCAATCTCTTAGTTGTCTAGTGCATTCAACAATTCGTATCAAATCAAGGTTCCTTAGAAGAAATCTTAACTAATTGAGGTAGATCTAGATGGCACACAAGAAGGAAGCTCATTTGTTTGATGGATCAAATTATGCATTTTAGAAGAACAGGATGGAAGGTTTCCTTGTCTCTATAGGGTTTGGAGTTTGGAACTCAATTGAAGATGGATATACCATGCCTACAAATGGTACAACAATTGATGATGAGATCATAGCTTATGAGAGAAATGGAAAATCAAGATGTGCTCTCTTGAGTGGTCTTGCTAACTCAAAACTTGTGAAGTTATGGGTTGCAAATCTGCTAGTGAGATCTGGAAAAAGCTGGAAAGTATTTATGAAGGAGATGATAAGGTCAAGCAAGAAAAGATGCAAAATATAAAGACTAAGTTTAAAACCCTAAGGATGTCAGAGGATTAAGATATTTCAACTTACATGCATAGAGTGGATGAAGTTGTTGATCCCATTAGAGGCCTTGGTGGAAAACTAGAAGAAGATGAGGTGGTGAAGAAGGTACTAAGAAAACTTCCTAAATTTTAAAGCTCTAAATATTTTTCTATTGGGGAAGCTTAGAATTTAGATCAATATTCTAGAGATCAGTTGTTTGGTGCTTTAACTATTTTTTAATTGATTGAGTTTGGTCCAAGTGATTCAAAAAAATGATATATTGAATAATTTTTCTTATTCTATTGTTGCAAATATTGAAGTGTGAGATAGTGCAAGAAATCAATTTCAAAGCTTGCAAGCATAAAAAATAGAAAGCTAATCTTTGCATGGATTTTTTTGGGAGTTACTAAAATTTATCATGGATAATTTTATGCTTTTTATATTTTTTGGAGAATCCTTTTCAAAGGATGGAAAAGTATGATTTTTGAAAGTAGTGCTAAATGTTTTATTTGGTAAATTTTGAGTTTGTCATGGGGTAAATTTTTGGAGGAAGAAGAGATAGGCATGGCTTTTCTTGGGGGAGGAGAAAAGAAAAAAAATGCAATTTTTTCAAGGTGTTTTAGCAACAAATGGATTATGAAATCCATGGTTAAAGAACAATAACTTTGATTGTTGAAAATTGTAGATTCGGGAGTCAATTTCTCAGTGTAGGAGGATGATTTGAGAAAGGGGAATTTTCAGCTTTTTTTTATGTTGTTGTTATCATATTAAAGATTTAAATATGTTATGTAATGGATTTTCATCCAACCATATGGTTGCAATCATGAATTTTTAGATTGGATTTGATTTTATGTAAAATGGGAGAATTGTGAATGATGAAACAATCATACTTGTAGATTTTAGCATTGTCTAAAATAATTTTCTTGTGTTATATATGTGTTGTTGGAGTTGTGATTGAGGGTCTAAGAATCCCTTGTATCAGTGGTATCAGAGCACGTTGAACCTCCATTTTCATCATTAAAGAGACTTCTTTTAAAGTTGGAAAAGAAGATAAGAATGAGGAATTAGACGTGGATGACTTTGATGAGATATAAGAAAAATTTGTGATGAGATTGAAAAAGCGCACTATAAAATACAAAGGTAAGTTACCTTTCAAATGTTTCAATTGTGGAAAGATGGGTCATTATGCCTCAAGGTATTCTATCAAAGCTTCAAATGAAAAATATAAGGAGAATAAAGGTAAATCAATTAAAATAAGTTATTATGTTAAAGAAGATGTTAGTATATCTAATGATGAATCTGATTACCCAAATGATGAAAATGATGAATGCTTATTCATGGCTCTAAATTTTGGAACTAATCCTAATAACTCTAAGAGATGTATGAAGGAAATTTCTATGGAAGCAAGTCATAATATCAAAGGGACTATGGTGACTGCTTTTCATCCAAGAGAGGATAAAAAAAACTAGATTATTGACAACGAATTCTCAAATCATATGACTAGTGATAAGAATAAGTTTGTTAAACTTGAGAAATTTGAAGAAGGTATTGTTAAGTTTGGTGATGATACATCCACTAAGATATGTGGAAAAGGTTTAATAAGTTTTGATGGAAAGCATAATAGAAATGATGTTCTTTATGTTAAGGGTCTCTGACATAACCTTCTAAGTGTAGGAAAAATGTGTAGCAAAGGATATAACCTTATGTTTCAGGATAATGGTTGTGAGATCATAAAGGATTTGAAATCATGGTTGTTGTAGGAACAAGAATATATGGAAATGTTTATTAGCTCAAGGGTGCTAATGGTCAATGATTTATGACTCAAATAAATGAAAGTTGGCTATAGCATAGAAGAATGTGTTACATAAATTTTGATAGTGTAGTGAGGATCATCTCTACTCAATTTGTGAGAGATTTTCCAAAGATTACAAAGCCTATCAATGCAATTCACAAGGAATGTCAGATTGGGAAGCAAACTAGAAAGAGGTTCAAAATCAAAGAATATTCTACCACAAGACTTTTTGAGTTGGTGCATACATATCTTTGTGGACCTACCATAACAAGAAGCTTTAAAGGTGATAAGTATTTAATGTTATTGATTTATGATTACTCTAGAATGACTTGGGTAACTTTGCTCAAAGAAAAATTAGAAGCTCTAGATAAGATTAAGGCATTTAAATCTATGGTTGAGAATGAAATGGATATAAAAATGAAATATTTAAGACTTGACAAAGGTGGAGAGTTCACCTCCAATGATCTTAACATTTTTTGTGAAGATCATGGAATAAAAGGCTTTTTTTAGCTCTTAGGACTCCCTAGCAGAATGGAGTAGTGAAAAGGAAGAATAGGATTGTTCAGGAAGCAACAAAGACAAGGATTAGAGAAGAAAATATATAGGATTTCCACTAGAGAGAAGCAATTCATATTTTAGTTTACATAATTATAGAGTGCAAGAAAGGACAAACAATTTAATGACTCCCTATGAGTTATCATATAAAAGAACTACTGTAAAAAAATTTAAAATATTTGGAAGAAAATGCTATATCAAGAGAGATGATTAAAACATAGGAAGGTTTGATGCAAGATTTGATGAAGAAATATTTCTTGGATACTCTACAAGAAGCAATAATTGCCAATGTTACAACAAGAGGCTAAAATGGATTGTTTAAAGTGTAAGTGTTAAAGTAGATGAAGACTTAAGTAAAATTTCAGTGCCGATAGAAGGATATGAATCAAATGAGTCCTCTTACAGAGAAGAAGAAAAAAATGAAGGAAAGGAAAAATAAGTACAAGTTGAAGAGGAAGAGGCTCTGGAAAGGATCCCTACGACACCTAAGTATGTGCAAAAGAATCACTCTAAAGATCAGATCATTGGTGAAAAAAGAAGAGGTGTATTGACAAGAAGAAAGGATGCTATGACAAAAGAGTAGGTAAATTAATGTTTACTCTCTAAAGTTGAACCTAAAATGGTGAGTGAGAAAGATGAATATTGGATCAAGGCTATGGAAGAATAATTAATGCAAATTGAGAAGAATTAGACTTGGGAACTTGTCCCAAGATTAGCAAACAAGAATGTGATTGGAACTAAATGGGTATTTCAGAACAAATTGAATGGGAATGGAGAAGTTGTTAGGAATAAGGAAAGAATTTTGTGTAAAGGCTACTCACAAATAGAAGGAATAGAATTTGAGGAGGCATTTTCTCCATTGGCAAGAATGGAGGCTATTAGGATGTTTTTGGCTTTTATGGCACATAAGGATTTCATATTTTATTAGATGGATGTGAAGTTTGTATTATTGAATGGTGAGTTAGAATAAGAGGCATACATTAAACAACTAAAATTTTTTCAATTATCAAATAATCCTAATATGGTTTTTAGATTGAAGAGGGAATTATATGGACTCAAGCAAGCTCCTAGAGCTTGGTATGTTAGACTGGATAGATAATTAGTGTAGTAGGGATTCAATAAAGGTACCACATATAGTAATATTTATTTCAAAGTTGAGAAAGATCAAATATTGATTGTCGTTGTATATGTTAGTGATATAATATTTGGAGGAAATGAAGCAATGTGCAAGAGATTTGTAGAGCAGATGTAGAATGAGTTTGAAATGTTAATGTCTAGGGAGATGAATTTCTTCCTTGGGCTATAAATCAATCAGATAGAAGTAGGTATATCCATTTCACAATCAAATTATGTTGGTTATAAGTATGTTGTCATTAGCATTGTCACTGGTGTCAAACTCTAATGTAGCAATGATGAATAATTGTTTGTGGATATCAACCTCTTGTGTGATTTAGATTCTAAGAAAGTGTTGCAAATTTTGAGATGGTGTTTATGGTGGTTGGTTTCATGGTGCTTTTGAGAAAATTTGAATAAAAGAGAGTTTAGTGTGGTAGAGTGGTGTTTCGGTTTGTGCTCCACATTTCTCTTGTATTGAAGTGATGCTTGTGTGGTTTAGATATGTTGATTAGAGGTGTTCAGAGGTGTTATATCTTAAGTTTCTTGTTTTGGATAGTTCAACAAAGGATATGTGTTCACTAGTGCTATTTGGGAGAAATGGAATTGCTTCACATTTCTCCATGTTGTGGTTTATATTCTTACAAATCTGAAAATGTGTCTACATTGTCTACATCTATATTTCATTATATTTTTTTAAGTTTTGGTGATCCGCAAGGTTGGATTCATAAGTTGTAGTGTGTGGAAGGTTAACTGGTTGTACAAAATGATTATACTCTTCATATATATGGAATTGTGAAAGTTTTGTCAGATTTTAGGGTGTTGATGGAATATTCTAGATTGTTGTTAAGTGGTGTGTTTGGTTCATGATTCATCTTTAGATTTGTTGAAGTGTGCACCCAAATGATTAAGGGTGTTAATACAGGTTTGAATGACCTGGCATGTTAGCACTAATTGTGGATATGCTTATGTGTTTTTGGAAGCATGGTGTGGCATGTCAGTACATATTTAGGTTTGAGTTAAGCTATGGCATGGTCCACCTTCAAATCTTTCCACGACAAAAGTGTTTTGGTGCTGACCTATTTTTTATTTGCAAGTTTGAGGTACATAGCCGACATTGGAGATTGTTTTCAAGGTTGTGGATGGTATATATGTGTGATGAAGAGTTTTGTGTGGTGTGTGTGATGCAAAAAATATGTTGAGGTGTGAAAATTGGTTTATTGTACTATGAGATTTAACTATTAATACTACTAGAAGTAGTGAGTAGAAGGTATCTACATTTGTCAAAGTACCTAAGGTTACTGGAGTAGTGAGCTAAAGGTTGAGGATGGTCTAGAGTTGCAGTGGTGGATCTTTTTTGTTCCTCTGAGATGGATTTCTCATTATAACAATCTTCCTTTTTTTCTAAATCCGGTAGTGATTGTTGATAGTGATCCCTTCTTTCTTTTGAGCAATGTGCCCTCTAAAAGTGAGCCTATTGTATTTGGTATTGTAATTACCTTATACTGTGAGATAACTCTCACTATGGTTTTTCCTTTCTTGGGTTTTCCACATAAATTTAGATTTTTGTTGTGCATGGTGTTTAATGTGTTGTTGTTTCATTTATTTAATTTCATGCTAAATATGATTAAGGGTTTAAGGACTAATAAGGATCTAAATGAGAATGAGGGTTTTGATATTTTAATGTACAACTAATTCACCCCCACTCTTAGTTTTCTTGTGCATTCAATATATATAATATTTAATATATAATAGATTTCTTAAGTTTCACATAATAGATATCCATTTTATTAAAAAATGGATATTTGTTTTGTGCAGGATGGCTTCTAGAGACATGCTTGTTGTGTTAAATGAGATATGTATAATGGATATTCATTATGTCTACATAATGGATATTTGTTATTGACAGCACAAGTACCCATTTCATTCTATGTAAATAATTTTTTTCTTCATATGTTAAAATTAATATATATATATATATATTATAATATTATATAAATATAATAATATTATGTAAATAATATAATATTATATATATATTATATTACTAAAGTTAAGTGAAAATACGCAGGGAAAAAGTATGGCATGAAGGGGGTGGTTGTGAATTGCAGAAGGCAGAGAATGGAGACAATGATGAAGCTATGTATGGAGGCAGAGAGGAGGTTGAGACTACGACAACAGTTAAGGTGAATGTGGAAGAGGATGCTAGGGCTTTGGGGTCATTGTTTACCAATGTCGATGCAAAGCTCAACTATTCTCAATGTTGTGTTAGAATGTCGGTAGGTAATGTTAATCTTGACATTGCTCATGAGATACTAAGGATTTGCATTCTTGATGAATCTTCAACTCCAAAGTTGAAAAGCTAAAGAAATAGGTGGTAATTGATAAGGTTTTCAGGATATGGCCAATGATGATAAGATAATAGCATGGATCAAGGTGAACTAGGATGGTTTGGCCCCATAGGTGAATTTTATGGCATTGGGGTTTCTATAAATTGTGTTCGAGTTAGATTTTGATAGAGATATGATCTTGAATGGGGGGCCCTAGTTTATGGGAAATTAAAGGTTGTACATCAAGGCATGGTCTCCTAGTTTTGACCCTTGACTACAGCAAATCAAAGAGGTATCAATTTGGATTAGAATGTTTAAGCTTCTGTAGGAGTTATGGTCTAAAGAAATTTTCAAAATCATTGGAAACACACTTGGTTCTTATGTGTGGTGCTCTAATTTGATCCCAAATGGCATTAACTGCTCATATACCAGGATTTTTGTTATGTTGGATTTGAGTTTTCCTAGTAGGAATGTTATCAAGCTAGCATCGGTTTTAGGTGAATTTCTTTAGGAGCTTGAATACATGAGTGTCTCCCTATAAGGTGTTTTCAATGCGGCAAGGTTGGTGACATGGCTAGGATTTGTTCTTGCATTGGTTCCTCAGGTAGCTCTAGGGGCATTGCTAATGGGGTGGGGTAGGCTAAGATCAAAGGTGGCATATCTAATGCTATTACGATATCTTGTGTTGAACCACTAATTTGTGTTGGACCTAAGACTAAGGATGATGGGGCCTCTTTCAAATCCTAAGTTGGTGCCAAAGGCAGAGAAAGGTTTGAAGCATGGTTTTGTATCTGTTCTCAAGGGGGTACAGATGTTGAGGCCTCTCCTTGAGTGTATGTGGGGAAAGAGAATCTATTGATTCCTATTGCATTTCTAGTTCTGGTAGCTATAGGGACCCATTGCTACCTGTTCAAGTGGTGGATGAGCATCCACGAGGTAAGTTATGGGAAGAAGGCAATTTGGAAGTAGGGGTTCCAATAGGAATAGATTTGAATGAGGATAAGGAGAACTCTTTGAGCATGGTGACAAGGAGTGGTAGGAAGGGGAAGTGCAACTTTCTCATGGATGTTGGGGAAGCTAAATCCAAAAGTAGAAAGTTATAAGTTATTAAGGCCAAACATAATGCGCTAATGGAAATAGAGCATTGTGCTCAAGAGATGTTAAGAAAGTATGTTAATAGGAGAGGTGAACACCTCTTTGGGGGTCATAAGAAGTGAAGATTATTAGCTAGAATGTGTAGCTCCTAAATGGACTGGAGAAGTAGTGCTTGCTTAAGTAGTTGGTTGAGGTGGAAATTATGGATGTGTTACTTTTGCAAGAGACAAAAGTAGATGTTTCTTCTTTTATTAAGTTGATCTCGTGGTTTTGGAGAATAGGTGAAGGATTTTTTGTGGATGTGATTGGTACTGTGGGTGGGTTGGTGGTGATTTGGAATAAATTTAGGCTCTCAAGGGTGGTAGTTGATAAAACTACCCATGTTCTTTCAATTAAACTTACTGACACTCAAGGATATTGCAATCTAGTGCTCCCCAGCATTCATGGGACAAACTTCCACATAAGGATTGAGAACTTTGTTGGGACAAGTTGAAAGTGTTTAGGGAATCCTTTATGGATGGTAATTGGGTGTTAGGGGGGATTTTAATACCACTCTTGGCCTTGGGGAGAAAAAAGGAAGCAAATTTCTGGGTAGCTAGGGTTCTATAGATTTTAGAGAATTATGTGAATTCCTTGCTATGGTGGATATTGTTCCCAAGGATGGTTGGTTTACCTGGAGTAACAAGTGGATGGTGTGGAGAGAATACTTTGTAGGATAGATCATTTCTTGGTTAATTCAAATTAGTTAATGTCTTTTGTGGGTTTTTCCTTGGAGTTCCTTCAGCATGGCGACTCTAATCATTGGTTGATTGTGCTTCATATCTCCTGGAATCAGAAACCTATGGGGATTCCATTCAATGTGAAATATTTCTAGTATGAACATCCTAATTTTCTACAGGCTCTGGAGCATTGGTGGAGTGTGGAGGTCAAGGGTAATAAAATATCTGTCATGCTTTAAAAACATGAGGATACCAAGCGATCGACAAGAGCATGGAATAAAATGGTTATCGATGATCTCTTCAAACACAAAACTAGCATGGAAGAAAGTATGAGGGAAATTGAGAAGGAGGCGGCTACGAGTGGGTATATTATTTCCTTGAAAAGGAAGGAGTCTGATAAGTTGGAGGAGCTTGGCTGGATTCTCAAAGTGGAAAAGATCTTTTAGCTCTAGAAGTCAAGGGTTAATTGGCTAAAGGCTGGGGACAAGAATACAAAATTATTCCACCTTTCTACCAATATTAGAAGACAACACAAAAAAATCCTCAAAATTTTGCTCCCTAATGGGAGTATTGTAGAATAAATTGGGGTAATTAGAAAATAGGCTACTACCTACTTCAAGAACCTGTTCAGTGCAAAGTATGAACCAAATCTGCAAGTGCAGGGTGACTTTCTTGATAATATACCTTGCTTGGTTAATGCAGATATGAATCATGGTTTGATGGCTCCCTTCACTATGGATGGTATCAAGGTTGTTTCTTTCTTTCTTGGCACTTTGAAGGTTCTGTGCCTAGATGGCTTTCAAGTTGGATTCTTTTAGAGATTTTGGGATATTGTTGGTGTCAATATATGACATGTTGAAAAGGAATGCAAGCAACGTAAGTCAATGATGAGATATTGAAATAAGACCTTCCTCGCTCTTCTACCAAAATGCAAGGATCCAATTTTTTTATGAGTTTCACCCTATAGCTTTGTGTAATGGCATTTATAAGATTTTCTCAAAAGCTATGGCCTCTAGGTTGAAGGTGTGTTTTGAGTCCATCATTTTAGAAGAACAAAGTGGCTTTCTCAAGAATACGAAAAATTGTTGATGGTATTGTGCTGGCCCACAATACCATTGGGTAAAAGTACAAACTTGTGTCACCCTTTTGGCCAAGCATACAGATTCTATTGTGCATGTTTCAGTCAAAATGGATACGGCCGAACCCATGTGGCGATGACATGGCGCCTACATAGCTTCATGGTTTTGATTGGAATGGGTTTCGGTCGAAACATACTCAGTCAAATCCCTTTTGGCCGATACAGGTCGACATAAAAGCAAAAAAAAATCAAGTGCGGGCATTCTACTTGTTCACCCGAAGGAATCGTGATCAAAGGCTGCTCGTCTAAATACTGCATCTACAAAAATCGATCGAACCCAATTTCTTATCATTATGTTCTGTCGATTTGGTTAGTAAGGCATTTATTTTGCATGATCTGATGTGGTAGCTAATTTTTTTATTCTTGAAATGTTTTGATTATTTGAATGTGAAAGTCAATGTTTCATTGGTTGTTATTCTATCTGTTGGATTCTTTGGGAATCTTTATTTGCAGTTATTGAAAAGCTTATAATATAAACTGTTTGTAAAGTTTTAGTTATTGATTGTGTTTAGAATTCTGGGTTTTCTCCATCATAGTAGTATTCGGTGCAAAGATTTTTTTTCATGTATGTTGTAATTTAAATTGTATAATTAACATTTTAGTGTTTTCGTATGTGATTTTAAGCGTTTATTTATAAACCCTTAAAATCACATGCAGATTTGTGAAAACCCTAGCTGACAGTACACATAAAAAGTTATTGTAATATTTCCATTTTCTAAGCAACCATATGTAGCCCATTACTAACAATGATGTTAAATTTGTCACTCTTCATCCATATTTTAAATAGCTTGAACATAAATCAAGAGCTATGGACATATTTTACTGATATCAAATTAGCATAGTTCAATGATGTATACTCGGTTCTTTTGGCGATGACCATAAGAGACAAATATGTATACTCGACTCTAAGGAAGCTGCTAAAATTTGGGTGCATAAAATCCTGACAACATTTGGCTCATAAGGAATAAGAATGAGTAAGATGAGGGAGAACTAATGCAATTCTTGAAGAACAATACATATTGTAACTTGTTTTTTCTATTCACTATAGTGTGTTAAGGAAAGGCAATGAATAAGACTGCACGTAATAACCTCTTTCTACATGTAGCTAAGATTTTGATGTGAGTTTACCTACTCTACCAGGTTACTCATATGGAAAAATGTAGTACTTTATATTAAGAGGTATTTAGGAAATTTCACATGGTTAAAGTTGTAATAAATACAACTATACAGATCAATTTGTGTTTTAATTTTGTTGTCCCTCATGCTACAGGGTCTCTTGTGGGCATTGATTTTTTTTTAGATGATTATGTTAAAATTTCATGTAATAGTACCTCTTAAAAGAAACACATGCAAGTAAGTTCTCGATAAAAGAAGAGAAAGGGTAAAGCAGTCTATTATTTTGTCTACTTGGGGCAATGTAACCATAAGAACCTGCAATGGATAACATGCATTCTGAAGTGCCTAATCCTGCAAAAAATTTGCAAGCCCAAAATCTGCAACATGTGCCTCAAAGTCGAATTCCAGGAGTATGTTATTAGACTTTACATCACGATGAAATTAGTAAGCTACTACTATTATTGACTTCTTCCCTGTAAATATTTGTCATTTCCTGAGATCCAGATCATGATATACCTGTAGAGGTCAGTTTCACATCTAAATAGAGGAACTCCCTCTCTTTCCCACTCGGTTGCACTCACTGCATTATCATTTCCTACACCGTGCAACAGGGAATAGTTTTAGAAAAACATAGATATAAAACTACATCGAGTGTTTACTTCCTGAGAAGTGAGAATAGAATACCAAATTTCTATGATATTTCATTCAAAACATCAAAAAATCAACTATACCTTAAAGAATCTTTTAACTCCATTGTTTCTACTATACCTTCTTTATAGCCTTCAATGTGATGGTGATTTCATAGTATTTAATGTTTAGACTTTACATCACAATGAACTATAAGTGGGAAGCAATCATGGTGCAAATTTTAGGAAATTTCACATGGTCTTCTTATACCCTTCAGCTTATAGGCAGAACCCATTTCCTAGCAATCCTCTAATGACCCTTATGACATAGTCCTCTAATGACCCTTGTGACACATTTACTGCATATAAGAGGTGCATGGAACACCTACATTTGATTTATAAATCCATTGGTTATATATACAAATCATTTAAAAATCACCTATATGTATTATAAAATCATTTAAAAATCACTTATATGTATTATAAAATCATTTAAACTATTATAATTTACACATAGTTATTCCCATGTGTAATTGAAGGCTAAGGCCTCATACTATAGCAACTTATAATATAATTCAATTCTAATTGTGAATAAAAAAATATTATATTATTGTTGAATCTTTCTACTCTATGTTTTTCTTTTGGCTACATAGTTGGATAATCCTTTATTCTTATCTTTCATCCTTGTCTACATTACAAAATAATTTGAAGACCACATAATATCAAAGCAATTACACCAAACCTAAGATTTCTAAACCTCTTTTTCTTCCTTTTTTGTGATCTACATGAGTCATTCTAGGATAGATCTCAAGCTAGGTTATCTTATTTCCCTTTCCTATAGTATCCATAGCTTATCAGTAGGGTTGAGATGAGATTTCTCCTTGAAGAAATATTAGAATATAGAGTAGCTCATGGAATAACAAAGAAATATGGCATGGTTAATAAGAGGGCATTAGTTGGTCCAAACCTTTTGGTTCTTCCAAAATGTTTGGAACTAGCAGCAGAATGAGGAGGTGGTTTTTCTAAAATGTTTGGAACAACTAATGCTCTCTTGTTCACCATACCAATAAAAGTAGAAATATATGGCATTATGAACCAATTTCATATTTTTTTAAAATAGAAGAATCTATGAGATGTTATATTTAAAAATGAAACCTTTTTTTGTACACAACCCTAAACCATATAACCTATGCTACTTAAAATTTATGAGAGACTTATATTAAGCAAAAGAGTTAGTTACAAACATTGATGAAAAAATGAAAGCTCACAAACACCAACCCTAAGTGAAGTTAGTTATATAGTAGAAATGTTGGTGTCTATTCAATGTATTTTAGGATGTGGGTCTAGTAGAAATTATAGATATGACTTACAATTCCATAATTTTATGCATTGTGAAATTATAGAGTTGTAAGTCATCCTAAAATACATTGTGTTAGATAACAATTTTTTTATTATAACTCTAATTACTTTAACATACCTAGTAATTGGAGTTATTAAATTGAAGTTATGTAAATGGGTAAGTGAAATTAATTAAAGTAAATTTTTTGGTGTCGATATAATTTCATTTAAATGCATGATTTTATGAATATATTTAAGTGGTGCATTTAAACATTTAAATGTAATTATAGTAATACTTTTATTAAGTTGTAAGTCATATCCTAAAATGCATTGTGTGAGGCAACAAATTTTCTTTCACTTATCTATTCACATAACTCCAATTAATACCCTTCGAAGATTATTTCAATGAAGTATTTGATTGATCATTTATTGTATTTAATGTATACCATCATGGAGAATGGTGAAAAGGGCCAATTATTACTTTTCCAAATTATTTTAATAAATTGTTATTTAATAGTTTTTTGTATTTGTTGACCATTTAATGTATTGAATGTGGGAAAACTTGGGTTCAAAATGTATTTGTAGACTCACTCTTTGACATACCAGCCTTTGAACGTAGTCAATTCACTTGAACATGCAAAATGCCAATCAAATATAGAAGAATATTAAATAATTAATTTATTGAAATAATTTGGAAGGGTAATAATTGAACTTTTTAGATGCCTCACACTAAATGAATGTTTAATAGATCATGCTTGGTGATGGTGTACATTCAATACAATAATTGATCAATCAAATGCTTTATTGAAATAATCTTGGAAGGGTAGTAGTTGGAGTTTATGTGAATGGATAAATGAAACTAATAGTAGAAATTTTGGTGCCTACAACATGTATTTTAGGATATGACTTACAACTAGATATAATTTCATTTAAATGCATTGATTTTATGAATATATTTAAGTGGTGCATTTAAATGAAACTATAGTCATACTCTTACATTGAGTTGTAAGTCATATCCTAAAATAAATTGTGTTAGGAAACAAAATTTCTTTCACTTATCTATTCACATAACTCCAATTAATACCCTTCGAAGATTATTTCAATAAAGTATTTGATTGATCATTTATTGTATTCAATGTATACCATCATGGAGAATGGCGAAAAGGGCCAATTATTACTCTTCCAAATTATTTTAATAAATTATTATTTAATATTATTTTGTATTTGATTGATAATTTAATATATTGAATGTGGGAAAACTTGGGTTCAAAATTTATTTGTAGACTCACTCATTCAATTCACTTGAGCATGCAAAATGCCAATCAAATATAGAAGAATATTAAATAATTAATTTATTGGAATAATTTGGATGGGTAATAATTGACCTTTTTAGATGTCTCACACTAAATGAATGTTTAATAGATCATGCTTGGTGATGGTGTACATTCAATACAATAATTGATCAATCAAATACTTTATTGAAATAATCATGGAAGGGTAGTAGTTGGAGTTTATGTGAATTTTGATAAATGAAACTAGTTATACAGTAGAAATTTTGATGCCTACAATGTATTTAAGGATATGACTTACAACTAGATATAATTTAATTTAAATGCATTGATTTTATGAATATATTTAAGTGGTGCATTTAAATGAAACTATAGTCATACTCTTACATTAAGTTGTAAGTCATATCCTAAAATACATTGTGTTAGGCAGCAAAATTTCTTTCAATTATCTATTCACATAACTCCAATTAATACCCTTCAAAGATTATTTCAATAAATTATTTGATTGATCATTTATTGTATTCAATGTATACCATCATGGAGAATGGTGAAAAGGGCCAATTATTACTCTTCTAAATTATTTTAATAGATTGTTATTTAATATTATTTTGTATTTGATTGATCATTTAATGTATTGAATATGGGAAAACTTGGGTTCAAAATGTATTTGTAGACTCACTCTTTGACATATCAGCCTCCAAATGTAGTCAATTCATTGAACGTGCAAAATTTCAATCAAATATAGAAGAATATTAAATAACAATTTATTGAAATAATTTGGAAGGGTAATGATTGGGCTTTTTGGTTGCCTCACAGTAAGTGAAAGTTTAATAGGTCATGCTTGGTGATGGTGTACATTCAATACAATAATTGATCAGTCAAATACTTTATTGAAATAATCTTGGAAGGGTAGTAATTGGAGTTCATGTAAATGGATAAGTGAAACTAGCTATAGTAGAGATTTTGGTGCCTAGGGCAATGTATAAATTAGGATATAACTTACAAATTAATGTAAGAGTGTGACTATAATTTCATTTAAATGGAATCCACTTAAATATATTCATAAAATCATGCAATTAAATAAAATTATAGATCTAGTTGTAAGTCATATCCTAAAATGCATCGTAGGCACCCAAATTTCTACTATATAACTAGTTTCACTCATCCTTTCACATAAGTGAAATTAGCTATAGTAGAAATTTTGGTGCCAAGCACAATGTATTTTAGGATATATAACTTACAAGTTAATGTAAGAAAGTTTTTAGACTATATAATTTCATTTAAATGCACCACCTAAATATATTTATAAAATCATGCATTTAAATGAAATTATAGAGTTGTTTAAGTCATATGCTAAAATACATTGTAGGCACTGGAATTTCTACTATAACTAGATACATTTATCCATTCACATAAATCCAATTAATATCCTTCCAAGATTATTTCAATAAAGTATTTGATTGATCATTTATTGTTATTTAATATTCTTTTGTATTTGATTGATCATTTATTGTATTGGTCAATTTAGACATGCAGATTTGCCACCACCCGTCAACAAGAGGGAATTAGTTGGTCCAAACCTTTTGGTTCTTCCAAAACGTTTGGAACTAGCAGTAGCAGGAAGTGTAGCAGCAACACCTACCCAAACCGATCTTTTTGACAATGTTGTCGTAATTGCTACTCAAGTCGATTAGATGTCATCTGATCATGTAGGCAGATACTTATTATGTCCACAGATTAGCCTTTCTCCTACTAAGGCCACATCTGCCAATTATGATCCCTACATTCGAGAAGAGCTACCATCACCATCAGATGTGGCCCAAATGAGTGAAGCCACTATACATAATGTTGCTTTGGTTTCCATTGCTAATTTACTATCATCATACCAGTTTATTAGTGATGAGTATGGGATTCCTTTAGATGGCGTAGCAACTCATATTATGCAGCATTTTGGTAGATAGTCGGGTCAGGGTGAGGCAGCTTCGCAAGATGTACATATTCCAGACCATCCTACAACCCCTAAGGTTATTGCACATGATGTACATGGCACATATAACTCACTTCTCTTTGGCACTAGTCCTCTACCTGATATAGGTGTCCCTGATTTGACTATGCATTCTCGTGACATTAGTGACATTGGTAGAGTGCTCCAAGGTGAGATGTATGTACTTTCAAATAATTAGATATATTTTGCATTCTAAAAATTCACATACATACATAAAATTAAATTAAATTTAAAGTAGTTCTAACTCTTCATTGAAATCTAGTATTTTTAAATTTGTAGCAAAACAAGGGTTTGTTAGGCTTTGGAGATTTGGAGCATGCAGACAATCCTATGCATGGTACATCTAAGGTACACATTTATAATATTTAAAGTACTTAATACATTCAAACATTGAAAGTACATAACTTTAAGATGACTTTAATACATTTACACATGTGTACATTAAATTAATTAATGCACTTTCTTTTGCAGGGAGACTGATCAGGACATGGATCGAGACAAGGATCGAGAGAGGCATGGACCATGGATCTAGAGAATTAGTACATGGATCCAGATAGGGATCAGGAGAGAGATCGATCCATAGTCATATTAGGCATCCTCCACTTTGATTTATTTTACATGTAGATACATGATTTTTTATACATTTTATATTGTGATTTGTCACATTATGGTTCTTAGATGATGATCTTCACATTATATACATTTGACATTATAGTTTCACATTATGGTTCATCTTATTATGTTTTATAGTATATACATTTTACATTATGGTTTCACATTATGGTTTATCTTATTATGGAAATAGAAATTCTCGAAGCTAATCAAGGATTACAAGATCCATCTTTACAACTTTTCCAAGAAAATAGAAATATAAATATACAACTAACAAGATAAAACAAGATAATTCCAAACCCTCAAATGAACATATCAAAGAATCCATATGGACCTAATAATGATCAACATCACCCAATAATGTGTGACCATAAGGCCCACTCCTTTGTACTAGGAGCATATTGATTAGGCTATGTCCAACAACACTCACACAAAGCAAAGTGGTTGAATAATCAAACATACAAATTACATATCATACATGAGCCATCCAATAGAATAGACATTAAAAAAATAATATCGAATAATGGAATCCAATAATAGACAATTAGAATGGAAAGGACAACCAATAATCATGTGAATATATTTATGTACACACATTGGAATAAACATGTGAATATATCATGATAATGTCTTGAGTCTTAATTATGTTTATGTTTGTTTTATCTCATTTTAAATTATATTTTTATATTTTATCCATTCTCAAGCTCCTCTAGTTTACCATTCAAAATTGAATGGAAATAAAATTTCACTGTACTCCTAACTCTAGAGTTAAATCCTAACACCAAAAGGTCCAAAGTGATTGAAATATTGTGATACATGAATTGAGGTAAAAAACAAAGACACTCATATCCAAAAGATAGATAAATGCGTTTCCATAAGGAGAATTTTCATCCTACAAAACAAAAAGGTTTAATATGGTCTACCATTCAATTTTGATGTTTAAAAAAAAAAAAACCATACAAACTTCCCAAAAACATCATTAATGAATTTTGGAAAATTTTCGATGTTAAAAATAAATAAAAAACTTAAATGGAATATACCCTTTTGAGAACTCAAATTAGGAGATTACTCGGGTTTTAAATGGTAATGATTTAGCAAAAAAATTCCATAGATCTAGCATAAAATGTAATTTTCCAAATTTAAAAACTTACAAATATAAATTTCACAAGTAAAAATATAGATCTTGATTCAAACTTAGCATACTACAAATGGAAAGACATACAATCTCCTTAGGTGAAGGATGAAATTTAATATGAAAACTATCTAAGCATGTTTGTATAAATCAAAATAGAATAATATATTCACAAATCAAAACCCTCAACAAAAAAAATTATCCTTCTTGAATGCAATGCACACAATCCTTTGGTAACCCTCTTCTAGATCCAACCTAAATATCCTAATTCACAAGAAATTTGTAAACATTAATTTTGCAAAATAATAGCTCACACCATGGAGGAGAGGGAAGAGAGAAATAGGGAAAATGAACAAGTGTTTCAAAAATGACTTTGTGTTTCCTTTTGTCTCAAAAATCCCTAACCTCTAATTAATTTTTTTACTCCTTTCACATCCAAAATAGTTATTTTTCACAATTAAGACACTAATTTTTATTGATAGCACAATGAAGACACTATCTGATGGGTTGCATGTCCATGGTACTACTTAATCTAACTATGCCATGACTTCTGATCATATAAATGAATTAGTTGATATGCCTTGATGTTTTGACATCAAAGATCATATCACATCTAGGTGAGAAAGGATCAAAAACATTGAAGAATAAATATATAGGTAAGATTGTGTGTTTCATAAGAAAAATAAAGTTAAATTCTCATAGCAAAATAGATTTTAGAGTTAATTTGAATAATTTGAATAATTTTGTGCAAACATAATTGGATTGTAATTTAATAGAAATTTTCAATGAAGTTTTGGAATATCCATAATGTGTTGAAATTTAATATAATTAATGAAATTTAAACTATGTATTTACTTAACATTTGTTAAATCTTACCATTCTGAGCTAATCAAAAAATGCCTAAAATTTAAAAAACAAATGTAAGATTAAAATACAACATATTGTGATAGAAAAGATGTAAGCTCCCAAATAATCACCACCATTTTATGTCCTACATACATAGATTTAGTCAAATCTTTATAGCACCAAAATATTGGATTCTAGAAGTACAACCATAATTAAAATCTATAGACTATCATGAAATGTCCCCTAAAACTTGAAGGCTATATGATGTAAGAATGCAGGAGAAATAAAATGGACTCTTTAATATACGTTTTAAGAAAGATTTATAAGAATATAAGATCACCAAAAAGAAAGCTTCATGGGCTACTATTGATTGAAATTATTTGAATTCAACATAAAATAAAATAAAAAGTCAAATTTAGTTCCAAATTTTTTATTTTTATTCAAGGGGTAAACACTTTTGACCTGGAGCTATGAACCGGTGAGGTCACAAATGGGGGACCTCATCCCCAAATGTTACATGTATGTATTGTCATAGAAAATATATATGTACACAAATATCTTAAAGTTCTTGGTACATATAATCTAGATCCTCTCTATTTTTTATTATCTCTAAAATCTTTTCATGATCTTCGATAGGCAACCTCCACCTTTGTTTGGCACACCCTTTTTTTCGTAAAGTTTCAAGATTCAATCTTGTTTCTATAACTAAATGACTATAATGTAAAACCTTTTGGCCTGGCATATAATCAATAAATGTAATTTCATTTGTATCTATATTTGTTTGTTGATAGTATGTGCCTTCAACAACCACTGATCCAGTAGGATACTCTTGTCCATCACCATCTGTCATTGATTCTAACAATTTGCATTTTGGTTGTGTACATCTTAGTAGATAGTAATCTACACCTACATTGTCAAGATCTGCAAGAACAACAAAAATATCTCTTGTACACACAATGTAGTAAACCATGCTCAACTTAGGTAGAATATAAATTATCAATTGTTAGAAATAAAATTCAATTTAAAAATTGAAAATTTACTTGTAACAACTAAATCTGATACACATTCGTAATTGGCTAAATACAGAGGATCATAGATATCTACAATGCCATTATCCTCAAAAGGGTTCGATGTGTCCACTAATTGTTTTGTTTCCCATTGTAAAACATACCCATCTCTAATATTCTCACATTGTAGAGTATTTGCATTATTCTCAATGCAATCAACACAAAAACATGATTTTTCTCTCACTTGAATTATTGGAGGCCTACTATGTCCTATTGTCATGATTTGATGCAAACTTCTAATACCACAAATTGTTTGACAATTAGTAAGAGTTGATCAATCAATATCTATAAATATCAAATGTATCCAATTAAAAAGTGTATAAAATTTAAAATTCAATTCATGTACACATTGAGTCATGGGCAACAAAATGAATTTTGCACCATTCAACAATTTCATGTGCATTCCTTATGGCATTACTTGCAAGTTCATGTTGGTGAAATGTCAATTTAAGAGGTTTTGTAGTTGAAAGGAAAAGACGGATCTCAAAAAACATAATTATATTTTTCTAAAAATCCATATAGTGTTACTTGCAAGTTTGTGTTGGTGAAGTGCACGCTTCACACATGCTCTAGCTCCATCATACTCTCCTTTTCCATGTCCAATCTCATAGAAATTCCACAAAATTTTTATGTTGTGTCTAATATGTTATTGGCTTAACCAATCGAAAGATTTTGTAGACTTAAAGTGTCTTGTGACGTTACAACCAATTTCATTTAAAATTGAGATAGTAAAAATAAACTATATGTGTACAACTAATTAAGTTTGAACAAGTTAAGTAAACAAATAAACATATAATTTCAAAAAAAATTAAATCAATACTTACTAGCATATTGATCAGACCATATCCAGTGTTGTGAAGCATCTATTTGACATCATCCCAGGTCTTCAAAAAACATTGCAAAACAATGGGCTATATAGCTTCTATCATGACCTCTATCATCACTGATATAAAAGTGAACCTCTTTGATGATAATTCGTTCATCTTTGCTACTTTGTAGACCATCCAAATGTTCTTTAGCATGCTTATAACAAACTTGTACAAATATTGCAACTTTCTCTGAATGATAATATTGGCTTTGGATCTCACTTTGAGGACTAAATGTATAGTTCTTAGAGAAGTCAACAATAGAGATAATACAACCCATTGGAAAGCAATTCTTTGATCATGAAATTGCTTAGCTTTCCATCTAGCACCATGACAATGTTGAATATGTGGATATATGATATTGCAAAAAAAAATCATAAACTCATTGTAAGACAACTCACTCTCTTTGAGAACAATTTTTCTAGTCTCAACTCCTAATTTTGTTGAATATTTCTCATATTCAAATCTCTTCCACATAACTTGCATTGAATGATCAATATTGTCAACTTGTAAAAGATTCTTCAAATTTCCACATTCATTACATATATTTTTTATACATTGCACTTTCAATTCATTTGAATCTTCTAATTTTTCACATAGAAGAGACTTCCAAATTGTGTTGTACTTCTAGGGATGACTATTTTGGATTGATTATTTCCATAGCTTTTCTATATGTCTAAAGGTATAGATCAAATTCAACATGATTTCAACAACAAGTCTCATGTATCTTATTTATACGTACAAAACTTGGTCGTAGTCTCTCAAACATCCTTTGACAAACCTTCACATCTGAAAATTTCTGCTTGAATGCTTCAAAACAATCACTTTGAGTTGTATCTATAAAAAAATTTATATGTGAAATTTTTTTACCATCTGCACCTTTTTTTTTATAGTATCCCTTCTATTGGAAGAAACACGAAAGTGGCTGGTCCAATATTCAATCACCTGTTCCTTTATATCTTCTGAGATTTTATCTTTTCAGGCAACCCTACAAATATTTTCCCAATTATTCTCAAGATTTTCATCCAATCTATTTCTCTTTTTGATATATCTTTGAACAATTCTCTTAGAAACATTGAGTAATTCAGAAACTGCTTTAACTTGTCTTCTATGTGATAATTTCTTACTAGAAATTACCGTCATCAATGCTCTACATATGCAACACTTAAATCAATAGCTCGACTCTTTCTTTCAATAGAATTCAATGCTTCTTACAGGTTTTCAACTATTATTTTCTTTACTGGTCTAGATGAATTCCTCTTATTATCAACCCCTAACAACTCCAAAACAAGGTTCATTTCTTTCCTCCTAAGTAATTTTGCAAATGTGCTCTTCCAACTATAGACTTTTCTTCAAAATATTCATCCAATATTCTTTTGCAGGGTAATTTTACTGTGATTTTAGGAAACATATCTTCAAATGAAGTACTATTAAAAATGGATTCCTCATCCATCTCTTTAATATTTTCCATACCAAAGAAAATATTTCTATGAACACCTTCAATTTGTCTTGGTACCTATACTCCTTGGTCGTCATCAATTTCCATGAGTTCTTCTTTAGAACATCGGTTTCATGCACATTTATACAATCTCTTTTTCGATCATACGACCTTGTTCTTGTCTTTTTATTCCCCGTCACAAATTGTTCAAGTTTGAATTCACCTGCATACACAAAAATAACTTGCACTCAAACTTTTTGATGTTATTATTGGATAAAGTGTCCCCTAATATCATGGAGGTATGACTACTTTTTACAATGGAAACAAGATGCAAACCCATCATTATGTATGTGGAAACTGTTTTCTAGAATCTTCTCTATGAGAAAGCTTGATTTGATAAAAGTGGATGATCCTAGTTGATAGGATATTATGGCCAACCCTTGAGGAAGTAAGTATGTTGGTTTTAGTATGTTGTCATTAGCATTGTCGTCGGTGTCAAACTCTAATGTAGCAATGATGAATAAGTGTTTGTGGATATCAACCTCTTGTGTGATTAAGTTTTTGAGAAAGCGTTGCAAATGTTGAGATGGTGTTTGTGGTGGTTGGTTTCCAAGTGCTTTTGAGAAAATTTGAATAAAAGAGAGTTTAGTGTGGTAGAGTGGTGTTTCAGTTTGTGCTCCACATTTATCTTGTATTGGAGTGATGCTTATGTGGTTTAGATATGTTGATTAGAGGTGTTCAGAGGTGTTATATCCTAAGTTTCTTGTTTTGGATAGTTCAACAGAGGATATGTGTTCACTAGTGCTATTTGGGAGAAATGGAATTACTTCACATTTCTCCACATTGTGGTTTATATTCTTACAAATCTATAAATGTGTCTACATTATCTACAACTATATTTCATTAGATTTTTTTGAGTTTTGGTGATCCGCAAGGTTGGATTCATAATTTGTAGTGTGTGGAAGGTTAATTGGTTGTACAAAATGATTATAGTCTTTAGATATATGAAATTGTGAAAGTTTTGTTGGATTTGAGGGTGTTAATGGAATATTCTAGATTTTTGTTAAGTGGTGTGTTTGTTTAGTGATTCATCTTTAGATTTTTTGAAGTGTGCACCCAAATGATTAAGGGTGTTAATACAGGTTTGAACGACTTGGTGTGTTAGCACTAATTGTGGATATGCTTATGTGTTTTTGAAAGCATGGTGTGGCATGTCAGTACATATTTAGGTTTGAGTTAAGTTATGGCATGGTCCACCTTCAATTCTTTCCACCACAACAGTGTTTTGGTGCTGACCTATTTTCTATTTGCAAGTTTGAGGTACATAGCTGACATTGGAGATTGTTTTCAAGGTTGTGGATGGTATATATGTGTGATGAAGAGTTTTTTGTGGTGTGTGTGATGCAAAAAATGTGTTGAGGTGTGAAAATTGGTTTATTGTACTATGAGATTTAACTATTAAGACTACTAGAAGTAGTGATTAGAAGGTATCTACATTCTTCAAAGTACCTAAGGTTACTGAAGTAGTGAGCTAAAGGTTGAGGATGGTCTAGAGTTGTAGTGGTGGATCTTTTTTGTTCCTCTGAGATGGATTTATCATTATAACAATCTTCCTTCTTTTTTTAAAAAAAATTGGTAGTGATTGTTGGTAGTGATCCCTTCTTTCTTTAACTAGAAGTATTGAACAGTGGGTTACGTTTGACCACCTTTGTAAGAAGTTTACTAAATCTATTATCATTATGAGCCTCATTTATAGTGGATTGGGTTATTTGTTCGTCCTCAATTTCACTAGTTTCACTATTTGCAACACTAATGTGATCTTCCCCATCAAAGTATTTTCCCCAAGGGTTCCCTTCTTCAAACATTTTTTCTCTTGTTATAGGGGTCAAATGTGATTGTTATGATCTTCAATCTAAGGTAAGATAATGTATGAGACCTAAGACTAGGAAGCAATAAAATGATATGATTCTAAGATGGGATATGAAAATTGTATGGTATGATATGACAAGCTAAGAATGCAAGAGCTCAAAGGAAACTCTCGGTCCAAAGTTGGTTATGATTTTAAGGCTTTACTTGTGTTATGATGGATAGACACAAGGACCAATGATCAAGAGAGGGTATGTAGGATATGATGGGCTCCAAAAGGATTGTCTTACTCAAGGATAATGGCATATTCCCTAACTTAAGGATGATGAACCTCAAGTGATGTGGGTGATAAATAGCCAATAGTTTGATTTCAAGACCTAGGAAGAGTAGTCTAAGTGAAAGCTAAAAGTTTTTTTGAGCAATAGTGGATATGCAAGGGTAGATGATATGCAAGGACTAGGTGGAATGCAAGGATTGAAATATCAAAACTGAAGGATTGATAGCCCCAAGAAATCTAAGTGATAGGTTCATTTTGGATGTTTTTGTTGTTTGACATTTTGGGGTTTTGCAAGGTTTAAGGTGTTGCAAATTACTAGGTGTGATGTTTGTTTCAGGTCTATTTTTTAACACACATGCAAGACATAGCAAAAAAAATGTTTGATTTTAACAATACAAGCACAAATCCTAAGGTTGGAAAGGACTATATTCATTAGATTCCATGTGGGTTTCCCCAACCACACTTATTCATAATGAGTGACTTAGAAGCTTGGCCACACTGGCTCCCCTCCATGGAACTCACTTCTTGGGTAAACCAAGCTCCGAGCCCTCATGAATCTACCATGATAGAATCTTCACCTCTACTAAGAACTATGAAAATGTGGATGTCTTGGCAATGACCATTGTTGCACTAGTAAATAGAAAAGGATTTTGGCAACTACAAACAAGAGGTGTCTAGTAAGGGCATCTATTTGAGTGGTTATACATGCGGCAAGATTAGCTCTAATAATGAGGATTGCTAGCTTGCAGAGGTTACATTCTACAGGGTTTATCAAGATTCACTTGTCGGCATAACACATCCACACTCATGGTACTTGAACTTTCCTCAAGCACCATTTTATATACCAGCTGGAAGTAGCTTGGATTTAGCCTGTTACCGGTTGGGTTTTTCCCTTGGGGTGAGCAATTTTTCCCACCAATGAAAGCCCTCTAAAGGATTAAACACATAGACGATGGGTTTAGTTTCTATTCACCAAATATGCATAGGGTGAGAGCATACTCCCTACCATCTCAAGCATAACAAACAGTGTTCATTCATCCCCTAGTTAAATCTATATGGTGGAAGACAATTGTTCATTTTAATACACCAATTGAACTATGTTCTAAGCTAAAAGACAATCTATTTCAAAAATAAAAAATTCTTTGGTCAAATGTCCTACAAAACCACAGATTAGTAGTTTTTCAATATTAGTCTTCAATAGTCAACAACTACACCACTTGTTAGTCCAAGGATTAGCTACAAATATTCATAGTAAAACACAATTAAAATATAAGCATGAACATAAAATAATCTAGCAACAAACATATAAACATCAAAATAAAAAATAAATTAAAAAAATGACCAAATCTTATGTATTAGATGCTTGATTTTCCTATTCAACCCTATGAAAAATGCAAATGATTAGAAAAGTATCTTGTTGTTCAATATTAAATAGTGATTTAAGAGAAAAAAGTAAATCATAATAGAAATAGTTCATTAAAAAGTGGATAAAAAATGGAAAAAGCCAAAAAAAAACTACTAAAAGCTGACTTAAATAGTTATTTCAATAAAAACTGGACGAAAAATAGGAAAAATTTAAAAATATATTCAAAAAATTAAAAGATCAACCATTTTATGTTTTAGTACACAATTGATGAAAATAGAAATAAATTTGATGAAAATGGAAACAATCAAAAAATAAAATTTGAATAAATCACAGTTTTGGCCGAATGCCATCTAGTCGAACACTATTTGGCTAGATATTTTTCGGTTAGACACCATTCGGCCAATTTGGATTCGACCAAATCCAATTCAACTGAATCCATCCACATGGCAGGTGACATGGCAGAAAAGTCACCATTTTATCAAATTTCTAGAAATTTTGAACTTCTACTGAATATTTCTTCAATCAATTTTTTTTTAAATAAAAATAAAAGTACCCTTTTGTAGAGCTCACAATGTTGAATCCAAATATATATATATATATATATATATATATATATTGATTAATTTTAGTATATAAATATTTGAAAATATTGCAAGTAAGTTGTTCAAAGTAAAAAAGAGGCGCAATTGAAATTAAATAAAAAATAGTAAATCATCATAAAACAAATTGCATAATATATGATGCCCTAGAGGAGAGAATCCTCTTCAAAAAGGTATATTTTGTTTTTTGGAAATGAAAAAAAAAAGTTAACATCAACTAAAAACTACCAAATTCGGGTTATTTTGACTTTAAAATGTTATTACGAAAAAAATATACATCAAAATTTCTTTTTTTTTTCCATGCCCTAGATATTGAAGTTAGCTATCTGGGAAAAACAAAATCAGGAGAAAATGATTTTTTTTCTGTATGTTTCTTGACGTCAACTAAACGTCACTTTTTCTTGAAATTTTCAGCATAACAAAATCTGCTTTTAAATTGATAAAAATATATCAAATTTTTTTTAACAAATTTGAAAAATTAAAGGAATAAACTTCAACAAAAGTTCTACATTTTATTAGTTTACATCATTTTGAAATTCAAAGCATAAATAGCACTTTTATGTGGTTGAATTTGAGAACTTTTTCTCATGTTGGTCGATTCCTTTATAAAGTGTGACACAGGTTTTTACTTTTACCCCATTCACTCCATTAAGTCAAGGAAGAAGGAAGATATGGTGTTGAAACTTGACTTGAACAAGGCCTATGATCATGTCTCTTGTGACTTTCTAATCAAGGTGATGTTGAAATTTAAGTTCTACAAATAATTGTGTGATTGGGTGTTTAGTTGCATTTCATCTGCCTCTTTTGTGATGTTGATTAATGGGGTGGATATTGATTTTTTAGTGTTGGGAGGTGCTTAAAGAAAGGATACCCATTATCTCCATTTTTTTTATCATAGCAGAGGTTCTTGGTTGTTCCATCAAGAAGGAGGAGGTTGACCAACTTAGAGGGCAATAGGTTTCTTATGTGGTCCCAAACCTAACCCACCTTTAGTTTGTCGACAACACATTTATTTTTGGGGAGGCTTCTACCAAGGAGGCCAAAGGTATAAGGAGAGTTCTATGAGTGTATGAGTTGGCTGCATGGTAGAAAATAAACACCAACAAATCTAGGATTCTCTTCTTAAGAAAATATTATGTTGAAGCTCTTGATATTCAAAGGATTTTGAGGTTCACAAGACAAACTCTCTCCCTAGTTCTTATTTGGGGATTCCTTTGGTTGATAAGCATATATTGGGTGTTGAATGGATAAATGTGGTGGATAGGGTGCATAACAATCTTACATCATGGAAGTGTAAGTGGTTTACGCTAGCGGGAAAAATCACTCTTATCAAGGCTTCCATTGTTGTTCCTATTTTTACTATTTTTGCATTCCAAATTCCTAGCAAGGTGGCTAAAGTGCTCGAGGCCTTGCAAAGGATTTTTATTTGGTATGGAATTGCAGAGGTTTTCAAGTATAATCTAATCAAGTGGGTGGGGGTGTGTAATCCAAAAATATTGAGTGGGGTTGGATTAAGGAATCTTAAAAAATGAGCATTTCTCTTGGGGCCAAATTGGCTTGTTGTATTTATGAGGAGAAGAATAGGATTTGGAGCAAGGTAGTGTAAGCCAAGTATTTGTAGCATGACCCTAATAATATTTTGAACTACTCTATTATCCTTCCTAAAGGATCTAGCATATGGAACTTCTTTAGATGTTGTGAGTTTATAAGGCTCGATAATTTGAAGAAAGTTGGGAAAGGAAATAAGGCTCACTTCCAGTGGGATATATGGCTTGAAGATCAACCCCTTAGGATGTTGCCTCATTTTTCCCACCTCAATAACATATTGGAGCCTATTTTTGTGTGTTTGGTGGAGCATTATTGATGTGGGAAGGTGGGGAATAGGCTTTGGATTTCCCCTTTGCTTACAAATACTGATTTACAAGAAAGGTGGGGTGAATTGCATGCAATTCTTAATAGGTGCTTGATCTTGGAGAAGCAGGATAGATTATTTTGGAAAGGTAATAGGGTTTGTTGTATCTCATCTATGGCTACTTATAATTTTCTTCATATTCATGGTAGCACAAGTAGTCATGATGTTTTGTAGAAAAATTGGTTTAACATGGGGCTCCCAAAATCCAACTCCTTCTTTTGGATTGCATGGAAGAGAAGGGCACTTAAGTAAGATAGGATGAGAGTGTATGGAAGGTTTTTCCTCTCAAGGTGCATTATGTGCAATGATAACTGCAAGGATAATGACGATTCATTTCTTTAGTGTTTGGTGGTTGGGGAGCTTTGGAGCATATCGATAAACAAACGGGGTTTCTTTTGGGTCTCTCCTCAAAGTGTGTTGATGTTAGTTGAGATTTGGACTCTCAATATTTTGAGTCCTAGTCTCAAGTTCATTTGGAATGTTTCCCCTATGATTTTAGTTTGGAATTTATGGCTCGAGTATAATAGAATGTTATTCATTGACCAAGAGAGAGGAGTTAACAATATTTGGGATTGATTTGAGAACATGATTAATGAGCTCGGTAAGGTGCATTGTAAAGAGGACTAGCAAGTTGAGGAGGAGGAAATGCATTGGTCCAATAAGTGGCCTAGGTTTAGCTGTCTTGGTGGATAAAAGGGAAAGGTTGATAAACAAATGGTTATAGCGGCTACAAGCTTGTGGTCTTGTCTTGCCCTTGGTTGAATTAAACTCAATTTTGATGGGGCTTCCAAAGGAAACCCTGGAAGAGCTGGTGAGGGTAGGTTGTTCCATGATCACAAGGGTCAACATGTTGGCATTTACAGTTTGGATTATGGGATTGATTCCAACAACATGGCAGAAGCTCGTGCTCTTTGAAAGGGGTTGCAAATCATTGGTAAGGAGGGTTGGAAGCATCTATGGGTGGAAGGCGATTCTGAAATCATAATTAGTGTAATGACAAAAATTGTACCCCCTTCTTGGAGATAGGGAAATTTCTCATTTAATCTAGAGCCATTTTAGTACCCTTAAATTAATTACCCTTTAATTCATCATTAATAGGCCCCTAAGACCCTTTATTTTAGATCTCAAGGCTTATTTCAGCTAAGAACCTAACAAAATCATCAAAAATAAGTTTAAAATCTTAACCCACCCCAAAAATCTAGGGTGGGACTCATATGCCACCTTGGGCGTATGAGTCCCATTTGAGGCTATTTTAGGGTTTGAGTGGGAAAATCACCTTTTTTAATTCAAATTTTTGGTTGATGTCAGCCTCTGAGATTTGAATAATAGTAAATTAGGTGTTAATGCCTATATAAGCAAGCTTCTAAGTCATTATTTTATCTAATCAAGCATTTTTCAAGAGTAATTTCAAGATCCAAGCATTCAAGAGTCTTCAAGCATTCTATCACAAGAGCATTCAAGTTTCAAAAGCAAGCAAAGTTAAAGTCTTGGAGTGGCATTAAAGTTTTTTTGTATCTCTTCAAGCTCACTTTCATTCAAGATATGGCATTTTCAAGGGTTGATCATGGTTGTCTATGGTGAATCATGATGGATTCTAGGTTGGGGAGATGCAACTAGCCATCAAGCCAAGCCTAATGACTTGTTTCCTAAGTGATTCCATCCTCCATTATCACTCTACATTCATCCTAAGGAAGGTAAAAGCATTATTAGGGCTCATTTGGGTGATTAAAGATCTCTCAAAGCAGGCCAATTCATCTTCATATGTGGGTATGTGCAGGATCATGATGGGCCAAAAAATGGCAATATTATGGGTATTTGTAGGGTATGTGGCTGATGACTTTTTTTTTACCCAAAATTGATGAAACGAAAAGGGTTTTTAGAGGAGATTCTTAGCTTTCCACCAATATAAATTATACTTTAATTTAAATTTAATAAATAATTATTATTTATTTTCTATTAGAATTACGACTAAAGTTAAGTCGATAGGCTAATTGAAAAATATCTATAACTTTCAAATGGTATAAATTTTTTGAATCTGGAACATGCGTCACATTCTATGCTTCATATACTATAGGATTAAAAAAAAAAAATCATGAAGTTTGACCAAGTTAAGGTGGTCAGACATACGAGTTTTTATATTTTTTTAAAAGTTGTGATAAAAATTCATAATTAATTATTTACTTCAGAAAAAATTACAAAAATATGCATCACATCTGGACATGAGTCCTCTACTTTTATATAAAATATTATAAAAAAATATTATCATTTTATTATGGTTAGGGTGGTCAGACAGATACCTACTTCTTATTTTTTCCCTGAAATTTAAGTACTACTACCTTGAAATTTCAAATTTTCACCAAATAGATTTTATTTATTTTTAAATAAACCTAGTATTTTAGAAACTACATTCAATTTTCTACATATTCTATTCTTACATATTTTTGAAATAATATGTATAACTTATTCAAATTTTTATGTCAAGTTGCCTAACACTGAATTTTCTGAATTTTTTGCCACTTAAGGGCCTATTTTTTCCATGTTGATCCTACACATACCCATGTCATTCATACATATTATTCTTGCACATTAGAATAAGGTTGCATTGCATTTCAAATTTCTTAATCTTAGACACACTTAAATTTAGGGTTTTCATTCCCAGTTACATGTATATTTCATTGTTTCTATCAAGGTTTAATTACCAAACTAGGGCTTTGACCAAGGAAAACACCCCATAAGCAAATCAAGTATATATTTTATTTTGCAGGTATTTTCACAAATTCAAATCTGAAAATAAATTTGGGAGAATAGAGCAGGTGTTGAAATATAGATTTGAACTTTGAATTCTTGAAAAAGTGGAATAGGACTGATACACCAAAAGTGGCGTATGAGTCCCACTACACACAATTTTCAAGATTTATGTAGATTGAGATACCCTAATCTGGGACTAATTCACCTAGACATGCGTATGAGTCCCTATAGGTCAAAATTTTAGGATTTTCAGCATTTCAGAGATCATTAAGTTTGCTTCAATTTTCTAGGTGCACACATTTCATCTTGCATCTATCAGTTTTATTTTATTTTCATTTCTAGGTCATTTAGTTAAAGATTGCATTAAATTAGGGTTAAGCATTTCATATTGCATTGCATTCATCTTTCCAAGACCTGGCTTTATGGTGAACCCCTCATTAGTTTACAATCAACCCCTAGGACAACCCTATTGCAAGATCTCTTTCTTCTTTGCATTGAGATCTCTAGGATTATCCTTGAATGAAATAATTGGAAAGTGGGTGTGCTCTATTTCCTAAGCCATACGAAAGCACCTAACCCATTTTCCATCATTTCATTTTGGTGAACCTGCATTTAGAACATTATAATTCTCATTTGGACTGCATCATCATCCTAGATCTTGCTTGCATTAGGGTTTGCATTAGTTAATTGGAATTCTAGGGTTTCCAAATTTTGTATTAGTGAAAGTGCATATAGGTTGCATTTTTTCATCTGAAATCATTGAAAATAATACAAAATCTACATTTTCACTTACCTCATAGATCATACAACATAAAAAGTATAAAAATAAATTGATTTTTTTTTTTAAATTTTGAAAAAAACCCCATTGGGATTCATACACCCTTCTACGTGAATCAGTCCCAGTGTAGATTCTGCACTACATTTTCCAGAGTTAAATTTCCTATTTCCGAGTTTCTATTTTCTATTATAAATTTTTTGTGTCATTAGTGTAGATTCTGCACTACATTTTCTAGAGTTAAATTTCCTATTTCCGAGTTTCTATTTTCTATTTTCATTTTCAGCATTAGTTCATTGTTCAATTAGATTAGATTACATTTGGCATACATTAGAAAAAAACCAAAAACAAGACCAAATAGATAAACCACTCGGAGAAAGTATAGTTATTTGACTATATCAAATCTCTTTTTCCAAGTTAACCTAACCCTCAAGCCTTTTAGTAGTGATGAATTTGATATGTTAGATGAAGCCCTTGAGGATTTCATCTCACAAGGTTCATCCACTAAGGCTTGTCATGAAAAATCAAAATCAAGAGACATTAATGTGATTCAACTTCAACTTATCCTTTACCCACCTTCACACAAACCTCAAACTAAAAAAAAACCTATTTAAACTCATGAACCACCTAAGAATAATGTTTTGAAACAACCGAGTCATAATACCATTTCTCATACATATAACATTAGAAACAATCCACAATCAAAACAAACAACCTCAACATCTTTACCTTTACCCAATTCCATTTTTCCCAGGGCCCCTCACTTACCTTCAAATAGTGGAAAGGAGTATGATCTTTTTGAACAACTTAAGAATAATCCCGCAAAAAATATCCCTATGGGATTTGATTCAAAATTCACCTAATTATCACACTATGCTTCAAACAGGCTTACAACAAGTTTTAATCCCCTCTAATACAAATGCAAGTGATGTGGGAACTCTAATTAAAGGAATGAATATATAGTTAATGTAGAAATTACTTTCACCAACATGAGCTCCCTCCCTTGGAGAGAAGAAAGAAACATGATGCCTTCATGATAATAGAAAAAATCAATAGAATGGGAATAAAAAGAACCCTTGTTGATAATGGCTCAACCCTTAATGTGTGCAGTGTGAATCTCTTAGATAGACTGGGCGTAGATAAACAAAAAATTGAACCTAATTCTTTATCAATCCAAGGATTTGAAAATGTAGGAAAGCAAGTGCTTTGTGTGATTACTCTACCTATTACAGTTGGAAAGGCAACCTTACAAACTCCCATTCATGTTATGCCTCATGACCTTTCATACAATCTTCATTTCAGAAGACCTTGGATTCATGATATACATGCGGTGCCTTCAGCTCTTCATCATATCACGAAATGTGTCTATAACAACAAAGTATACCAAGTTGAAATAGACCCTCAACCTAAAAGTTGCTTACAAGTTGAAAAAGGAACGACAAGTCCTCTAAGCACATTAATTCCAATATCAAACATAGAATCTAGGAAAGACAAAAAAACAAGAGATGGAAAAAGTGTTGAAATTATTGGATGATGATTGGGGTTCTTTAGAATTCACACCCTCATTTATGGGAGAGTACAAAATCACAAGTAATGAAGATGATAGGAAAAAACAACCAATGGTAATGTCAATGCAAAATTCAAAAGAACAATTACAAGCATCTACCTCATCTACTCTAGAAGAAGACACAAGTTATACAACAAACTTGATGAGATAGATTATCAACAACCACCAAACCCGCAAGAAATGGAAAGACTTTATGGAAATTTCTATGAGTTCATGAAACAAGTTGGTTATAGTGGAAAAGGATGTGGAAAGAAAGAACAAGGTATTTGTGTTCCTATAAAACCTAATGTGCAATAAACAAAAAGTGGTTTTGGGTATTATCCTTCTAAGATTACGCAAGCAACAAAGAAACCCTCGCTAAACATCAACACCATCATGTGCAATCCTCAAACAACTCTCACCTCGAAGCATCTGGAGTTGATTGATACAACTTGTGAAGAATCATTGGAGTTTTTTGAAGATGATGAAGCCTTGAAGAAATGATAGGAGTTTATGATAAAACATTTATTCCCCTTAAAAATAAACGGCTTACATGTGGTATGATTAGTACCAAGCAAAAAGATAGAGAAGAGGATAGTAGTGAAGTTGACATGAACAAAGAAGAATACAACCCTGAATTTCTGAAACAAAATGTGCTTCCTTTAGGAGATACTATGGACATACAAATGGATGTTAAAAATGAAGATAAGGTGATTAAGATAGGAAAGTGCCTTGATGATGAAGAACAAGAAGACCATGCAACTTTACTTCATGAATTTCCCGAACTTTTCAGTTGGACTTATTTGGATATGCCAGGAATCTACCCTAAGATTGTAACACACAATGTAGTCCTCACTAAAAATGCTAGGCCTGTTAGACAAAAAATTCAAAAAATGAACCCTAAGATAGCCTTATTAGTTAAGGTCGAGATTGAAAAGCTCCTTGAAGCTGGTTTTATAAGACCTATAGATTATTCTCCTTGGATCTCAAACATTGTCGTAGTTGTAAAACTAAACAATCGTATTAAGATGTGTATGGGCTTTCATGATTTGAATAAATCATCTTTAAAAGATGACTCTCCCCTTCCTCATATTGACATGATAGTAGATTCAACTAGTGGACATGCTTTGTTGTCATTCATGGATGGATTTTCTAGATATAATCAAATCTTTATCAATCCTCAAGACCAATATAAACTAGTATTTACAATAGCATAGGAAACATTTTGTTGGGTAATTATGCCTTTTGGATTGAAGAATGCAGGTGCAACATATCAACGAGCTATGACATTGATATTTCATGATTATATACATAAGATTTTGGAAGAATATGTTGATGATATTCTAGCTAAATCTTTAACAAGATAAGACAATGTGAATGTCCTTCAAAAAATATTTAAGTGAATGCGAAAATACAACATGAGATTGAATTCAAAAAAGTGTCTTTGGTGTAGATTGTGGAATTTTTTTAGTTTTTATCATATCTCACAAAAGCATTGAGGTGGACATGAAGAAAATTGATGCTATAGTTAACATGCCACCTCCTAGAAACATCTTGCAATGACATACCTTAAAAGGAAGAATTCAAGCTATTTGTTGTTTTGTGGTGTCCTTAGTGGATTGAACATTACCATTTACACATCTCCAAGTAAGAAATAAGTTTAGTTTAATTGGAATGCGGATTGTAAACAAAATTTTAAGAGTTTGAAAGATTATCTTGCTACTCCTCTTGTTTTACAACCTGCTATGCAAAACAAACCATTCATCCTATATACAACAACATCATCCCATACTCTTGTAGCATTGTTGGCTCAAAAATATGAGAATGGTAAAGAGCATCATGTTTATTACATTAGCCAAGCTTTGATTTATTATGAGAAATGATACAAAACGATAGAGAAATAATGTGTGGCCCTAGTATTTGCTACTAGTAAGTTGTGACATTACTTATTGAATGTTGAAATACATGTGATAAAAAATGCAATCCTCTAAAACATTTTTTTGCTAAAATAGATTTATTAGGATGATTAGCTAAATGGGTTATGTTATTCACTGAGTTTGACCTTAAGTTTGTTTCACAAAAAGCAATCAAAGGACAATCCTTGACCGACCAGTTAGCTGATGCTCCTTCTCCCCTAACATTACCTAATCAAGAAGCATTTTTTGATGAGAGTGTATTGACTATTCAAGAACATGAAAATGCATGGGAATTGTATTTTGATGGATCTAAGTGCAGAACAAGCTCCAACACAGGAGTTATAATAGCTTCGCCCAAAGGAAAACCTATTCCCTTATCATATCAATTAAATTTCCTATGCATGAACAATACCACATAGTATGGAGCATTAATTACTAGATTACATGCCGCTTTAACTCTAGGAGCCCGAGACATCAAAATATTTGGTGATTCACAATTAATCATTAAAAAATTAAATGGAACATATCAAGTGAAGCATGAAAAACTTTCAAAATACAAAGATATCATAGTAACTTTATTAGAGAAGTTTGATTCATTTACCATTGATAACATCCCACAAAAAGATAATAGACATGTAGATGCAATGGCAAGTGTAGCTTCTCTAATATCCCCTCATGATCCCTCAAAACATTTCACATTTTTCATCCACATAGTTATGAAACCATTGATTGAGTATAAAGTAGATGAGATATTAGCAATCACCACAGAAATCTCTAGCAAATGGTATGTGTCAATATTTGATTATCTAAAAATTGGTACCTTTCCTAAGCCCACAACTAAGAATACTATAAAATACCTTTGGAAAATTGCATCTAAGTATATAATTCTTGCCGATGTATTGTATCAGAGGTCATTTGATGGTCTCTTCCTTAGATTCCTTAAACAATCTGAAATCCCTATAGCACTTGAGGAAGCTCATTCAGGTGCTTGTGGAGGAAATTTTGGAGGAAGATCATTAGTGAAAAAGTTAATCCGTATAGGATATTACTGGAGGAACATGGAAAAATATTTCTTTTCTTATGTTAAGAAATGTCACAAATTTCAAGAACATAACAGACAGATTCACACTCCTGCTTTTGAGCTTCACACACAAGTCCCTATTTGGAAATTTTTAGTGTGGGGCCTAGACATCATTGGAAAAAATTTCACCTCCTTCCTCTACTAGACATACATTCATAATAACTACAATAGATTATTTCACAAAGTGGGTGGAAGAAATTCCCATTCGTTCAACAACTACCGATGTAATATGTTTTTTCATATTGGAACACATTATTGCTCATTTTGAACTCCCTTCTGCTTTAGTTTTAGGAAATGGGACACCATTTAAGGATAAGTATGTGAAGAAGTTATTAGAAACATTTAACATACAAAATCACTTTTTGACACCTTACTACCCACAATCTAATGGTCAAGCTAAATCAACTAATAGAACCCTCAAGCAAATCCTAAGGAAAGAAGCAAACACAATAAAGATTGGAATCCTTAGCTAACATATGCATTATGGGCCTATTATACAAACGTTAGAGCATCAACTAGAAATACCCCTTATAACCTCATCTACAGAACTAAGGAAATAATGCCCTTGGAGTTAGAGATCCCCTCATTAAGAATCACTCTTCAAGGGGTTATTGATGGAAATACTTATAAGGAACAATGGTTGCATCAACTTGAAATGCTTGACAAATAGCACATCAATGCTCTTGAGCACCTTCAAGGTTATTCTAAAAGAAAGCAATGTAGTTACAATGATCATTTCATAACCCATTCCTTTAATAAAGGAGATTTGGTGTTATGCGAGAATCAACGTAATGTCAATGCTAACCCAATGGAAAAAGGAAAGTTAAGCCCTAATTGGTTAGGCCCTTATAATTGATGAAATTTGTGGATCTGGAGCTTATACAGTAATAGAAATGGATGGTATACCTCTTAAGGAACCTATTAATGTCGCACATTTGTGTTGATATTATGTAAATCTTTTTGAATAGTGTGAATTATAAACTAGTGGTGTTAGAGCTAGTAGATGATAGTCTATGCATTTTCGCATTTCTTTGTTCTTGAAAAACAATTATTTATGTGTCTTGGATGCTAAAGTGATTATTTAATATGATTACTTTAGGTTTCATGCTATTCAAGTTCATCTTGTATGTTGTGTTAGATTAGATCCTTATATGCATTTAATGTTCTTTAATTAGATCATAGGTGCATTTAATTTAACATAACATACTCAATCACAATGTTGCATCTAAGAAAAACTAAAATAAGTTTTAATTCAATAATATACAACATGTTATATCATAGAGACATTTATTAAATACTCTTACAAAGATTATTTAATCAATCACATTGCCATTTAACATTAAAACACATAAGTATAAACAACAAAACATCAAATGATCATATATATATATATATATCAATGTTTTATGTACATGTTATCAATATATACAATACTAATGAGGTATGTGACTTCTAAATCCCTTGGGATCTAGTGCTCTCACCTATCTGGAGGTGGTTCATTGTGAGACGGTGGTATGCAATCATGATTGTGAGATGTCGAGTACATTCAGAGCATACTGTAAACCTTGAACCTATCCAAGGGCCTCCCAACAATCCTCCTCTAGATGATCTCTCTCTACCTATTGTCTAGCTACCTCTAATTGAAGTCTCTCAGCCTTTGTTGGGGCTTGAGATGATTGAGCATCCTGGGTAGGCTCCACTCAGTGGGTACGCCTCCTAAAACTCTCATATGTTGTCCACAATCTAACACATGGCTCAAACAGGTCTGGATCTTGTTCCACGATGTGTGGGAGCACATATTCTATACCAATAGCCTCCTCATAGACTAATGGGGGCACTATCTCAGTAGCCACCTGGCGATAGAGATCATGAAGGTCTCTCACAACTACTACACAATAGAAATCATAAATATAATTAGTACACATCATGATAGATATATATAGACATAAAATTAAAGTATGGACATAAGAATTTAAAGTATAACAGTAAATAAAATATCATCACCTAGCTCTTTGGCTAGCTATGTAAAGACAACCTCATCATGTGTAGGACATAGAGGATGTGCTAGCCTCTCCATGACTGTAGGTGTTGGTGCCTACTCCAATTGTTGACCATGATCTAGTCACATGAATAGGAGTTTCTCTCCACACTCATGGCCCATTGGATCCTCATCCATTGTCTCATCACCCTCACTCATTAGTTGTTGCTCCTCCTCATCCTCCTTCTCAACCCCCTCCTCTTGGCCATCATAATCAAGATCAATAGCATCATCATATCCTCATCTATCACATCTGTAAATATGTTTAAAACCCTAAACCATATCTCCTTAGCTCCATCCTCCTCATCATCTACCTGATCTGGGAGTGGCCCTGCATCACCTATTGGCTCATCCATCAAGAATATAGGAGCCAGCCATGTTGCTACCCACCACTCCTCATAAGCATTTATGGTACTAACATCATTAGTGTTGGAGACTAGAGGCATATCATGATCCTCGTAATCAGAGTCACTGTAGATGACATTATTAGTAATGAATTGTCTAGTGTCACTGAGCCTGTGGGCACTTTGTACTAATCTCCTAAGAAAAGGGTCATGCCATGGGTGGTACATGGACCTGTCCAAACTATCACATGACATGATCATAGTAGAAAGGTCATACTATGTAATCATGTCTGTATATCAAAAATCTATCCATCTATAATCTCCTCAGTTTATAAGTCTCATCTAGCCAATGTGGTATAAGCTGGTAAGGTCTCCATATGATCTCCTCCTCATGCATTCGGTCAAATTAGACTCTCCAAAAGTGAAAATCCTTGTATTTCCATAGCTGCCTTAGTGGATGATTCAATGTGTAAGGATACCCTAGGGCTGATGTACATGGAAATTATGTTAGCTTGGTGCATGTGATATGCTCCAGACACCACAACTGCAATAGTGTATAGTGCACCATGCTATCGACCTCATGAAATGAAAATCTCCCTAGATCATAATATAAGTGTGCAAGGATGCTACCCCCCCAAGCGTACATGGTTCTCTACTCTGACATCCCCCATATCATATGTACTAGGCCTCCCTCTAAATGTGTTCCCTGGTTGTCAGGGATGAGTACTAGTGCTATAGTGAATCTCATAACCTATGCAACAAGTGGGGCACACAAATAGAGTAGCATGGCTAGATCGATCTGTGGCCACGCAATACTATCATGAACCAAACCTCCAAGACAATACTACATATCATATTTCATCTCCCAAAATGATCGATCATCTATAAAACATGCCCTCTCACCCCAAATCAGAACTTGGAGTATGCAATGGACATCCTCTAATGTGATCGTCATCTCACCTGTGGGGAGATGAAACATGCATGTGTCTAAATCCCATTGCTTTTCCAACACCATCAACATAACATCATGGTTCCTCATGGGAAGCATAAGGTATGCCCAATATAGTCCAATCATTTGCAAAATATGTGTATCTTCCTCTAATAGAGTCAAGGCTAGGTCTTAGAGGTGACAAATCTATCTACCACTAAGATGATGTCACGACCGTGATGGAATCTAACAAAAAATTAAAAAATATGTCCTATAAGCATTCTATAATTTTAAATCTACACATCAACAATTAAAAAAAAGTGTACTAAATTTGTTCTAGTGTACTCTTCTAAGGGTCCTAAACACTTTAGACCCCTTTTGGGACACTTCGCAAAAAAATGAGACACTTTGCGATAAAAAGGGACATTTCACAACAAAAAGGGATACTTTGCGAAAAAAGGGGACACTGCGAAAAAAAAGGGATGTGTTGTGCATGTTTTGCACACACGCCCCGCCATAGGCAGGGACCCCCTTTTTTTCACTCCCGATAGGCTGCTTTGCTCCTGTCTTGTTTTCTGTGCCCCATTTCCAAGCCCAAATTGGTCATGTGCCATGAAAGGATCAAATTCCCCTACCCAAATTCACTTGCTTGGGGTATTCAAATCTGCGGAGAAATAAAGTCCCCCATCCCCTTTCTGCCTTTTGTCTTGCTTTGGCTATTTCAGAAACATCCGTGGACCCCTGTCGGTCCAGTTTTCACATTTTTGGCTTTGGGGACAACCTTTTGGTGGATTCGGGATGTGTTTGGGGTGTTTCAATGAACTGCCAAGGTTTTGTCAACGTTCCGTTAAGTTTCGATGGTTTCAGAACTTTCCCTCCGGAATTCCCTTCCTCTTTCGCTGTTTGGAAACATCTGTGGACCCCCGTCGCTCCCATTTCCTCATTTTTGACTTTGGGATCCCCCTTTTTTGGATCTAGGATGTGTTTGATGTGCTTAAATGAACTGCCAAGGTTTCGTCAAAGTTTGGTTAAGTTTTGGTGGTTTCGGAGCTTCATCCCCCTTTTGCTGTTTTGGAACTTCCGGCGGCTGCCTCCTTCCCGGCCTCCGGAGCCCGGCCCCTTCGTGGCCATTTCTAGGGTTCCGCCTCTCCATTGCCATTTTGGAACTTCCGGCGGCCACCTCCTTCCCGGCCTCCAGAGCCCGGCCCCTCCATGGCTACGGGCTTCCGCCCCTCCGTGGTCGTTTCCGGGGCTCCGCCTCTCCGTGGTCATTTTGGAACTTCCGGCGGCCATCTCCTTCCCGCCCTCCGGAACCCGGGCCCTCCGTGGCCGTTTCCGAGAGTCCGTCCCTCCTTGGCTATTTTGAAAAGTCGAGAGCCTGCCTCCTTCCCGGCTATTTTGAACATCCGGGAGCCCGCCTCCTTCCTGGTTGTTTTGAGCATCCGGGAGCTTGCCTCCTTCCCGGCTGTTTTGAACATCCGGGAGCCCGCATTCTTCATGGCTGTTTTGGCTTCCATCCGCTGTTTGCCTTCTGGCTTTCTTCTGCCCTCTGGCGCTCGCACCCTTGAAGCACGGATTAATGTTTATGGTTCAAATGAGCTCCAAATATGAATATCAAGATATTTTGATGATGCATGGATAGATCTAACCAAAAATTTGTAGGTTTGACTGACATTTTTCTTAACTCATGTATAAATGCACTTATGACACTTCGTATTTGCAGGAGTCAAGAAGCCTTCCATAGGTCTATCGAAGAGGCCCATTGAGGGAGTTGTCCTACCTTTTTGCAGATGGTGATAATTTCTAAGGAGCTTTCTGCCTGAATCAGGGGCCGCCAATCCATTGATGCCGATCGTCGATGGACTCATTTGATCAAAGGAAGAACACTGCAAGCACATCAAGCAAAAGACAACTTTCAGGTAGTTTTAGCTATAGTGAAAAGGGAAATCAGCTAAATGACAAAATTGCTACAGTAACTGGCACTAGATAACAAAATAGGGAAAAGACAAGGAATGTATTTTAAATTGCTAGATAATGAGGGGTAGGTGAAACCCTAATGTAATTGAATCTGAGCCACTCATTGTAATTGAATCCTAGCCATTCATTTGGGCTTTGGAAAACTATAAATAGGGGCTTTCCCCTCATTTGTAAGGGTTGGAGAGCTATTGTAAAAAGCATTTTGCAGCAATAGAAGATAGCATTGCATGAGTTTATGAATGTTCTCTTTGATTTTACTGATCTTGCATGCATGGTTCTACTTTCATGTTAGTTTTAGTGTTAGTTTCTTGAGTGGAAGTGATAATGGAAATTGTTGTTTTGGTATTTGATGAGCTTTCAGCCCATACTTTTAGCACTTGTTGATGACAAGTTGTTGTGCAAAGTTAGCCTGGGCTTCTTTATCCCAATGCTGCAACTTAGTTCGATTGCATGTACATGATGTGTGTATGTGATGTGAAAATTTGTAGTCCTTAGAAGATTGCACTGGTTTTCTGCAACTGTAGGTTTCTCTTGGTCAAGTAAAACTCAGTTTAGGAAGCCTATCTACTTTAGCAGCCACCATTGTTACTGTTCATTTGTAGCTTAGGATTAGAATAGGTTTCTTAACCCTTCTCCTTTTGCTTTTTTTTTCAATCCTTGGTTAGAGTAGGATCCAAAGCATCACCATGAATCCAAATCAGATGAACTTGATGACTTTCAGCTTGCTATTTTTAGTGGACAGCCACTGTTCATTCACTTTCAGCGCTTTGAAACTGCATTTGCAAACCCAACTTCCACACTTTGTAACTCATCCGTAAGACCGCCTTGTGATTCCAGCAAATCACATCAAACAACTGAGATATTCCAAGCACTGTCAAGACCTGACATTAGAGACCTTGGGATAGTGTTTTACAATCTGATTGTGGAAGATTGTCTTTCAAGAGAGGTAGTGCACCTATGCATTACCTGTGTTGAAAAGTGCATAAAAAATACATCAACAGAACTGGCGCTAGAAGGAGGGCTTGTCATGTTGAGGTTACGAAGATGAAAGTTAGAAATTGAAAGGAGCACTTGTAAAGAAGAAATCTGAGATAGGAGATCTCTTTAATTCAAAAATCAAAAAATTTTGAAGGAAAACAAGAGCTGAGTCGAAATGGAGCAACATTTGAAAATCAACATCACTCAGCTGCATACAAATTTGAACAAGAGACTGAAGAAGCCATTGGAGTAATTTGCGTTGGCGGATAGATGTTGGATCCATTGCACTTGCAGGCATAGTGAATTGGGATGTCTAACATTCTTGGACAGAATTGAGAAGGTCTTGCAGGGTGAAATTCCCTTTTGGGAAATATTCCAACCCTTGGCCCCCACAGACCCGGAGGAAGAATTGACAACCATGGTAGCCAAGGCATTCAAGGAGTTGATTGAGGAAAATTTGAGCAGCAAGGATGGACCAAGATTGGAGGAAATATTAATGTCTTGTTGGTGCAGATTTCACAATGCACCCCACTCTGAATTCACTTGCTCGTCATGCACAAAAATCATCGCTCAAGCTAGGGGTTGTTCGAACAAGTTGGAGCAGCCAACTCTCAATGAGGAGAAGTTATCCAATGAGGCAGAAGAGTTGTCAACATCCAAAGGACAGAAAAATAAAAATGAACCAAGAAATTTGACACAAGTTGGTGTTGGGACAACAGACATGGAAAATGAAAACCAAGAGGGAGGAGTTGAAAGTCTTGGGACAACAACGTGCATTGATGAAAATATGAATATAACCAGTTTAGAAGACTTTCCCTCCATTGAAGAAGATCAGTCCTCCACTCAAGAAGAGGGATTGGCAGTTGGAGATGAATCAAACGAGTTTGCAATAGTTTGTGCTGGGGCAGCAAATGAAAATGCTAAAAATCAAGAAGAGGAGGCTGAAAACCTTGGGGCAGCAGAAGGAGATGGTAAAAGCATAAGCAAAATTAGGTCGAAAGACCTCTCCATCTATAATGACAGTGATCAAGAAGCTAAAAATGCAGATTTGAAGGAGTGGGAGCAACCACTCACTACGGATGTCTACCATCATAATTCTTTTTCAAGTGATGATGAGGACTCAATAGCGGAAAGATATGACCAGCTCGTCTCCAGGTTGGCAAAGGATTGGTCAGAGCTGAAGTACCAAGTGGATTTGGAGATATTGCTGCTCCCAAATTGGTGCTGACTCCATGATCCATCGCACTCAGAGCTCACATGTAAGCTATGCCAAGAGGCCATCAAACAAGTCAAAGAACAAGCAAGGTAGCCAAGTGCCCAACCTCCTCTACTTGCTGCTCAGATCGAAGTAGAAGACCAAGAGCCTGAGTCAAGTGATGGACCAGTTGAAGGTGGTCCTCAAGAGGATGTTGGGGCAGCGATAAAAGAAGGATAGCAATACAGTCTCGGACTTCCGAGCGATGAAGTAGATCAAGCAGGAATGCTGTCCACCAGTCACCAAGAAGTTCTTCCTCTTGAAGAGTAGTTGTGTACCATGGACGATGGACTTTTTGGCGAGTCTTCAGAGGGAAATTGTGCAGTATACTTTGGTCCCCTTGATGAGGTTCCATCAATTGACGACTTCTTTCCATTAGGAGTTGTACTACGGAGGTATGCTCATGTTGAGGAAGAGCACATCTTAGAAGACGGTAGTGATGAATACATACTCCTTGAGCCCCCGAATGGTGATGCACTAGAGTCTCCAAATTGGGAGAGGAGCTCCTTCTCCATTTACAACGATAGTGACCAAGAGAAAACAAGTGGGCACCATGAGGAGATACATGAACAACAAAAGGAAGAAGATAAAGGTGGAGGTATTTCGATGGCTGCCAACAAATACAATGAGCTTGGTCAACCGCGGGCTGCAACTGAGGGTCCTTCTACCTCAATCCTTGTAGATTTTCCTTCACAACCAGAGAGCTACAATAGGATAGATTCAAATATGTCATCGTCCAATGATATTGAACATCACAAAAATTAGGTAAACACTTGGGAAGGGAAATGAGACAGCATGCTACCTTTTGAAGACGACCATCAAAAGGGCACCAAGATTACAGATGATCGACAAGGCGAGGTGTTCCTCCTTCAAGAACAACCAATTAGGACTGTGGATCTTGCTCACAGCTTGGAAGAGCTATTTGCTGCCCCATCTTCCCAGCCTTATGCGTGCTTAATGTCCAAAGTACTGCACCCTCCACCGCACCCACCCGAAGCTTCCAATGCAACAATCAAGGATATTATGCTTGCTCTCGACTGTCCAACGCTGCCACCTCCGTGTGATGACATCCAGGTTTTATCCTTCCTTGCCCCTATTATTTCTCATAATTGCACTTATTATTATTATTATGGGAATGAGGGAAAACAAACATGTTTATGGATTAACCATGGGTTTGGCGAGCCTCCTCAATTGCTGATTTTTCATGATGACGCGATTGAACTTGAGTGCTGCAACATTGAATTTCCTTTTTCAGAATATAAAGACAAGTTTGCATGGTTAAGAACAATAACGATTGCCTATTTGCTCGTGCATGCATTACGAAATCCAATGAATGTTAATGTTGGTTTGTCGTGCCTGAACATAGTGCTTTGTAAATATCTTTGTACATAGCTCATTTTTGAGTAGTATAGGTTTCCTGTAAATACCCCGCTTTCCCACTTTCCTTAGGTTAGTTGGTTTGATGTTGGTTGCTTGCTTTGTTGGTTGTTTGTTTTCGTTTGCTTTTGCTTTGCTATTGCTTTGCTCGGGGTCCATCGGCTTTTAACTAGGCACATCTGTGCGTACAACAACCATACTTATCGCTTGGGGTTGTTTTACGTATTTCTTTGTCAAACTCTAATCAAGTCTTCAGAGTAAATGGTGAAGGTCTTCTGTTAGTGTCAAGCGATCTAGGTGTTTAATTCAAAGAGGATAAGTTGTTGGTTTAGTCTGACTTTGACGTATTTTGAAATCTTATAGCTTTTACACATCTTAAGAATTTGACAGTCACTATAGGGCCTTTTGTGAAGTTTAGTTAAGTGAAAAATCTAAAATTCTGCTCCAGCGCCACTATGATTCTTAACCCTGAGCATGAGCTTCAATGCTTGCGGGTTGAAATAAAAGAGCTGAAAAGAAAAAAGAAAGAAATAAAGAAAACATTGAAAATTAAAAAAAAAAGAAAATTCAACTTTTCAGGGGTATTCGAACAACTCTACCAGGGCTATGGACGCCCGGCCGGCAGAGAGCAATGTTCGGGAGAATCACGTGATAACCTTGTCGGGGCTATGGACACTGACTGGCAGCGCTCGGGCAATGTCCCAGATGCTTTTGGAGTTAGAATAAACTATGTAGCTTAACTGAACGGAGCTTGAGTTCCTGTAGCAACTAAAGAATGGGAATTAACGCAATTGCACACACTTGAATTTTTAGCATACTGAAGGTTGGATTGGCTAATGGTTTTGATCCTTTGGTTGAGCGCCTGGTTTCTTTTCCCTAGCGTGAAGGTCAAAACAAGAGATTCTGGGTTCGTGATTCCAGTTTGTCATCAAAATGCTCTCGAGCATTTCCCCAGCGAGTCACCATTTGTTGTGCATGTTTTGCACACACGCCCCGCCATAGGCAGGGACCCCCTTTTTTTTGCTCCCAATAGGCTGCTTTGCTCTTGTCTTGTTTTGCGTGCCTCATTTCCAAGCCCAAATTGGTCATGTGCCATGAAAGGATCAAATTCCCCTACCCAAATTAACCTACTTGGGGTATTCAAATCTGTGGAGAAATAAAGTCCCCCATCCCCTTTCTGTCTTTTGTCTTGCTTTGGCTATTTTGGAAACATCCATGGACCCCTGTTGGTCCAGCTTCCACATTTTTGGCTTTGGGGACAACCTTTTGGTGGATTCAAGATGTGTTTGGGGTGTTTCAATGAACTACCAAGGTTTCGTCAACGTTCTGTTAAATTTCGATGGTTTCAGAACTTTCCCTCTGGAATTCCCTTCCTCTTTGGCTGTTTGGAAACATCCATGGACCCCCGTCGCTCCCGTTTCCTACTTAAATGAACTGCCAAGGTTTCGTCAAAGTTTTGTTAAGTTTCGGTGGTTTCAAAGCTTCATTCCCCTTTTGTTGTTTTGGAACTTCCAGCAGTTGCCTCCTTCCCGGCCTCCGGAGCCCGGCCCCTCCATGGCCATTTCTGGGGTTCCGCCTCTCCATCGCCATTTTGGAACTTCCGGTGGCCACCTCCTTCCCGGCCTCCGAAGCCCGGCCCCTCCATGGCTATTTCCGGGCTTCCACCCCTCCGTGGCCGTTTTGGAACTTTTAGCAGCCATCTCCTTCCCGCCCTCCAGAACCCAGGCCCTCCGTGGCCATTTTCGGGAGTCCATCCCTCCTTGGCTGTTTTGAACATCCGAGAGTCTGCCTCCTTCCTGGCTGTTTTGAACATTTGGGAGCCCGCCTCCTTCCCAGCTATTTTGAACATCTGGGAGCCTGCCTCCTTCCCGGCTGTTTTGAACATCCAGGAGCCCGCCTTCTTCTCGGCTGTTTTGCCTTTCGTCCGCTGTCTGCCTTCTGGCTTTCTTCCGCCCTCTGGTGCTCGCACCCTTGAAGCATGCATTAATGTTTATGGTTCAAATGAGCTCCAAATATGAATATCAAGATATTTTGATGATGCATGGATAGATCTAACCAAAAATTTGTAGGTTTGACTGACATTTTTCTTAACTCATGTATAAATGCACTTATGACACTTCGTATTTGCAGGAGTCAAGAAGCCTTCCATAGGTCTATCGAAGAGGCCCATTGAGGGAGTTGTCCTACCTTTTTGCAGATGGTGATAATTTCTAAGGAGCTTTCTGCCTGAATCAGGGGCCGCCAATCCATTGATGCCGATCGTCGATGGACTCATTTGATCAAAGGAAGAACACTGCAAGCACATCAAACAAAAGACAACTTTCAGGCAGTTTTAGCTACAGTGAAAAGGGAAATCAACTAAATGACAAAATTGCTATGTAGTAACTGGCACTAGATGACAAAACAGGGAAAAGACAAGGAATGTATTTTAAATTGCTAGATAATGAGGGGTAGGTGAAACCCTAATGTAATTGAATCTGAGCCACTCATTGTAATTGAATCCTAGCCATTCATTTGGGCTTTGGAAAACTATAAATAGGGGCTTGCCCCTCATTTGTAAGGGTTGGAGAGCTGTTGTAAAAAGCATTTTGCAGCAATAGAAGATAGCATTACATGAGTTTATGAATGTTCTCTTTGATTTTGTTGATCTTGCATGCATGGTTCTACTTCCATGTTAGTTTTAGTGTTAGTTTCTTGAGTGGAAGTGATAATGGAAATTGTTGTTTTGGTATTTGATGAGCTTTCAGCCCATACTTTTAGCACTTGTTGATGACAAGCTGCTGTGCAAAGTTAGCCTGGGCTTCTTTATTCCAATGTTGCAACTTAGTTCGATTGCATGTACATGATGTGTGTATGTGATGTGAAAATTTGTAGTCCTTAGAAGATTGCACTGGTTTTGTGCAACTGTAGTTTTCTCTTGGTCAAGCAAAACTCAATTTAGGAAGCCTGTCTACTTAAGCAGCCACCATTGTTACTGTTCATTCGTATCTTAGGATTAGAATAGGTTTCTTAACCCTTCTCCTTTTGCTTTTTTTTTCAATCCTTGGTTAGAGTAAGATCCAAAGCATCACCATGAAGCCAAATCAGATGAACTTGATGACTTTCAGCTTGCTATTTTGAGTGGACAGCCACTGTTCATTCACTTTCAGCACTTTGAAACTGCATTTGCAAACCCAACTTCCATGCTTTGTAACTCATCTATAAGACCGCCTTGTGATTCTAGCAAATCACATCAAACAACTGAGATATTCCAAGCACTGTCAAGACCTGACATTAGAGACCTTGGGATAGTGTTCTACAATCTGATTGTGGAAGATTGTCTTTCAAGAGAGGTAGTGCACCTATGCATTACCTGTGTTGAAAAGTGCATAAAAAACACATCAACAAGATGCTTTGTGAACTTTTCTTCCAGGTTCCTAAATCAATCTATAAATGTGTATAAATCATAAAATAAATGCGTAAGCACAAAGCTAAGGTAGCAAAATCAACTCACTTGATAATGATGCTTGTCGCCAGCTACCTAGTCTCATAGGATGTCCAATCTCAGAGGCTCGTAATCTTTTCGGCTCAGCATTTTCAATCACTTCTCACCAAACTCAAGCTACAAGAAGGTAAAAGAAAAAAATAATTAGAAATTACGTCAATTTTTGTTAAGATTATATAAGTTAAAATTAGGGCTTTTATTATATTAGGGTTAAAAAGTTCCTTTCATTCAAATTAACGTAACAGGAGCTAGAGAGCTCCCTTTTTATTTCGTTTGTTGCATGGGCATCATGATTTTGCTCCTTCTCTCATCAAATTTCTATCATTATGTGGTATGGTACTTGGAAATACCCTAGATGATGTAACCTACCTTATTCTATGTGGTTAGAATGCTACCTCGATTCCACCTTCGTAAATCAAGTAGAATCAAGGGGATGCATACATTTACCCTCGAATTTGATTTCTAGAAGTTAGATAAGAGGATTTTTGGATAACTAATGAATTCGTGTTGTAGGATGCGGTTCCTAACATTGTGGGTTTGTAGATAGCTATAGTGTGGGCTTCATTCTCCCATGTTATGAATCAATCCATATGAGTATCCTTTTATGAAATGAAGTGTATTGTTTAGAGTCCTTGAGCTTGCATATGCATGTAGAGTCATACGGGCACTTGAGTGGGGGCTAGATGTAATGATAGAAATTGTACATCCTTCTTGGAGATAGGAAAATTTCTCCTTTAATTTGGACCTATTCTAGTACCCTTGTATTAATTACCCTTTAAGTCATTATTAATAGGCCCCTAAGACCCTTTATTTCAAATCTCGAGGCTTATTTCAGCTAAAAACGTGACAAAATCATCAAAAATACTTAAAATATTAACAACCCACCCTAGAATTCAGGGTGGGACTCATATGCCACCTTGGGTGTATGAGTCCCCCTAGGTGGGACCCATATGCTAGGGCTAGCGTATGAGTCTCATTTGGGTATTTTTAATGGTTTAAGTGGGAAGATCACCTTTTTAATTCAAATTTTTGGTTGATGTTGGCCTTTGAGATCTAAATAACACTAAATTAGGTGCTAATGCCTACATAAGCAAGTTTTTGAGTCATTATTTCATCTAAGCAATCATTTTTCAAGAGTGATTTCAAGATCCAAGCATTCTTTCACAAGAGCATTCAAGTTTCAAAATCAAGTGAAGTTGAAGTCTTGGAGCAACATTAAAGTGTTTTTGTAGGTCTTCAAGCTCACTTTCATTCAAGATCTAGCGTTGTCAAGGGTTGATCTTGGTTTTCTATAGTGAATCATGATGGATTCTATGTTGGGGAGATGCAACTATCCATCAAGCCAAGCCTAATGACTTGTTTCCTAAGTGATTCCATCCTCCATTATCACTCTACAATCAGCCTAAGGAAGGTACAAGCATTATTAGGACTCATTTGGGTGATTAGAGATCTCTCAAAGTGGTTCATTCATCTTCATATGTCATTCATGCATCTTATTCTCGCACATTAGAATAAGGTTGCATTATATTTAAAATTTCCTAATCTTAGACACACTTAAGGTTAGGGTTTTCATTCCTAATTACATGCATATTTCATTGTTTCTATCAAGGCTTAATTACCAAACTAGGGGTTTAACCGAGGAAAACCCCCCATAAGCAAATCAAGTCTATATTTTGTTTTGCAGGTTTTTTCACAGATTCAGATCCATAAACCAATTTGGGAGAAAAGAGCAAGTGTTGAAGCATAGATATGAACTTTGAATTCGAGTGATCCCACAATACTGGTTTACAATTTTTGGCCAAACTAGACACTGAACTGATTTTTTCTAACTAAATCTTCACTTTCGGGTACCTATATCAGCTAAACCATGAAGAATTTGAAGATGATGCAAACTAGTGATTTGTGAAATTTTGTTTCTAGATTCTAAATATATTTTTTTCAAATTTTTTGGAATCAAATTGCACTTATTTTTCCATCTCCTTCAAAAACTAGTTTTCTTCAGTAAACACCATTTTTAAGGAGTGATGCTCACCGTATACAACATAACTTTTTTTCCATGAAGGATAAATTCTAATTTTTTCAAATTTAGATTTGCAACTACAATATCTAGCTCTTTCATTTGGTTTCATAGTGTTTTATTGAATATTTTTTCCTTAATCAAGTTTTGATGTCAAACCAATTACAATTTAGACATAGGCAGACTATATACAACATAACTTTTTTTGTATGTATTGAAATTCTTTTTTTGGATCAAGGACTTCAATATCTAGTGCACTGATATTTTAAAAAAAAAAATTGATAATATGCTATTTTTCCATATGTGCAGAACAAAGAGCTTGATTTTTGGTGAAAAACCTACATTCACAAAAAATAAAAAATAAATATAATAATTAAATTAAATTTATTTAAAATTACACTTTTTGGAAAGATTATAATAAGGACTGCATACTTATAGAAAATGAAATTAAATGAATTCATTTGATCCACCAAAAGGTAAATCAAAAGTGGTTTTTGATTAGCATTTTAATAGGTGTAAAGGAGACTCCGTTATAGGTATGGTTTAAAACTAGCAGGGTTCTATCCAAAGGGGTTTGATCTAAGGTAGTTCGATCAAACCCTCTTCAATTCGAATAAATTAAATGGAACTTTTCAAGGCTTAAATCATTATATTTTCTAAAAAAAATGTAAACCAGTATTGTGGGATTGCCCATTCTCAAAAAAGTGGAATGGGACTGATGCACCAGAATTGGTGTACCAGTCCCAATACAAGTGTTTTTCAAGATTTTTGTAGATAAATTTAGATACCCTTTTTCCAGAAACTTGTTCCTATTCAAAAATCCTAATTTGGGACTAATTTACCCAAACTGCCATATGAGTCCAGTAGGTCAAAATTTCAATATTTTTAGCATTTTAGAGCTCATGCAAATCTGCTTTAGGTTTCTAGGTGCACACATTTCATCTTGTAGCTTTTTGTTTTGTTTCATTTGTATTTATAGTTTATTTCTAAAGTGAAAGATTGCATTAAATTAGAGTTAAGCATTACATCTTGCATTGCATTTGTCTTTCCAACCCCTAGCTTGGTGGTGAACCCCTCATTAGCTTACAATCAGCCCCTAGGAAAACCCTATTTCATGATCTCTTTCTCCTTTGCATTGAGATCTCTAGGGTTATCCTTGAATGAAATAGTTGGAAAGTGAGTGTGCTCTATGTCCTAAACCATACAAAAGCACCTAACCCATTTTTTGTCATTTCAATCAGAATAATGAATGGGCTCCCCTCAAAGAACTAGAGGTTTGATTGGCTACTTGAGGAATGTAAATCATTAGATCGTGATTTTAATTGTATCAAGTTCACTCATGTCATGAGAGGTGGTAATAGAGTGGCTGACTAGGCAGCTAGTAAAGGTATTGGATCGGCTAAAGGTAATGATATCAGGTTTAGATGAAACGATAAACTACTTGTTGATGATTTGAGGTTGCTATAGGAGGATATAAAAGTCCGTCCACTTGATTGAGTTGTGTTGGTTTGGTGTTGGTTGACAGATGTGTGAGCTAGTCGGGCTCTCTTTTTGTTGTGTCTAGGTTGTATATGTTGGGTTGGTGTTTAAGTTTTGTTAGTTGTTGATTTTTTGTGGCCTCTATATGGGTGTGGGTCATGTACATTTTCTGAGCTCCTGGACCCATTTTGTCCAAGTTTTATATATCAATATTATAATAAATATAATATTTTTATATGAATACATTATATTATACATTATATTAAATATATATACTAATATAAATTATATATAAATATTAATTTAATATTAATATTTTTTCTTTTAATAAATGGATATTTGTTTCTTATCTCGGACGTTCAATTTTTTTTTAAATAGATATCCATTTCTGTCAAATATCTCATAGTAATAGATATCCATTTTTCTTTCATATTTGACTTGGGGGTGACCAACCTAAAAAAGTCAACATCCCCAACATGTTTATAGGGGTTGCAAGAGCTTTTCAAACTTCACCCTTCATGCTCACAACTTTTTTATCTGATTTTGATGAAATGAAAAGGGTTTGTTCAGCAAATTCATAGCATTCTTCCAATATAAGATTGAATTTAATAGGTAATTATTATTGATTCTCTATATGCACTATGTGTAAAGTCCTAATTGATAGGCTAATTGAAAAACATCTATAACTTTTAAAAGATTAAATAAATTTTGAATCCAAAAGATGCATCATACACTATGCTTCACAAATTAAAGTTTAAAAAAAAAAAAAAAAATCATAATTTTTTACCAAGTTAGGGTGGTTGGACAAATGGTCTTTAATATTTTTAAAACTTTCTACTAGAAAATCCATAACTAATTATTTACTTGCAAAAAATTCAAAAAAAATATGTATCACATCTGGGCAAGTGTCCTCTACTTATATTGAAAGATTTGGGGAAAAAAAAAATTCTCTCCATTAGGGTGGTCGAACAAACACCTGCTTTTTATTTTTTTCCTGAAAATTTAGTACTATTGCATTGAAATTTAAACTTTTCACCAAATAGATTTATTTTTTCTCAAAAAATACTAGTAGCTTAGAAAATACATTCAATTTACTACAAACTATGTTCTTACATATTTTTCAATTTTTTTTAATAACCTATTCAAATTTTTATGTCAAATTGCCTCTCTTTTTTTTTGAATTTTCATTGCCACTTAAGCACCTAGTTTGGACCCCCATGATCCTACATTGACTCTTGTTTTCATAAGGGTTTTTATCTAAATTAAAATCTTGGATGGTATGTTTTAGAATGAGGCATTGGTCATGTGTAAATCATTTGATAAAATCTAGTCTTCTCATTATTTTTTGGAATCAAAATCTATGAGAGAATTTATTTCTAATGCTTGAGTGTTGATCAAGAGCCATTTTCTATCCTTTTAGATTTTTTTTTTCTTGGTTTATACTAGATTGTCTAATTTTAAACCCTCATTATTGTGTTGGTTGGTCAAGCCCCTATTTATAGCATATTAGTATTTAGTTTATTTTATTGTCTTATAATACTAGGTTAACATGATAATTATATTATTTCAATTGGTGCAAAGAGTTGTTAGCTCATATAGCTAGTGCAATTTTGGCATATGATTGCATGATGTGACCTTAGGGTTAAAAACTGTCTCATTTTCTATGAGATATATTTGTGGTGAATTTATCTTGAATTTTATATTCCTTTTTTCTAGGTAGCTTGTGGTTGTGGTGCATGTATAGAGCTTGGCATATTGTGTATTGGTTGGTACAAAATAATATTTATTACTTTTATTTTGTTGGACAACATGGTTTGATAAAGTTCTTATAAGAAACTTATAGATCCTTTTTTGAGTGGGATGGTCTTTGATAAATGAATAATTTATTTTTTATTTCCCAAATAATGCCTATATTAATTTTATGAAAGGGTTAATGTGTTTGAATCACATTGTAGTCCTTATCTCTCCCTAGTTGAAGGAATCCATCAATGAAGATTTTATTACTAAATTGGAGGTTATTTTCTTTATGATAAAGCATTAGTTGTTGCTTCTACATTTGATCCATCTTGTTTAGCTTGCAACTATATTTCCATATTTTAAGGAGCTAGAGGAGACTTTAATGGTGCAAGATGGTATAAAATCCCCAACTTCATAAAGAGATGCATTTTGGTAAAAATAAATAAATTCTTACCATGTATTGAGAGTTTAGGGATATTAAATCTTCCTATTTGAACTTGTGCACTATGCTAGATAATCTCATTGTGGCTCACTCACTTGCAAGATTACTTAGAGATTTTGAGTGCCTTCACCCTATCTTTGTGGCTAGAATGAAATTTGTGTTAGGTGACTAGAAGTTATTTATAAGGTGAAATTCCCTACACTTGATTTAACTTATGTAGATGCTTCTTATTTTGTAATTGGTCAAGGATGTTAAGAGGACATAATGGTAGTTGTCAATTTGGATAGATAGTTGTGGATCCAACTAATGGTATGTGAGGCTAGGGTTTTTTTGAGTAGGCAATGGTTTCTAGGATAATCTATCTTGGGTTTCATTTGATAGTTTTTATCTCAAATAATGGTGGTAGCTCGGTGTTTTGTTAGGATTGGTAGTTTGATCCTATGGGTTTTTTTTAGGTCATTGGACCTCTCTTTTGGGGGTAAGGTTAGTGTAAGTTACTAATAGAATAATCATCTTTAAGTGGTAATGAAAGTTATGTTGAAAAAATAGATATAAGGAAACTTCAAATAGTGTTCCAAATCAAACCAAACTTATCCACAAATTTTTGGCAAACTACAACAATGGAAGATGTAGCATTTTGAATGTAGTTTATAATATACCATCTTGCTTTTTTGAATAATTTCTTATTTTTTTAAAGAGCCACAACTTAACATTTTAGTGAGACATAAAAAGTGATTGTCATTCCATCATGTTTTTTCTTTTAAAAAAAATAATTTTCAAAAAACTATGTACAAATGTAAATGATAAAATATGTAAGATGTGTTTTAATTTTTTAAAATAATTTATCATAACTAATACCATGTATATGATAATTTGACTTCATGTAGATGAACAATTTTTCATTTTTTATCTTAACTTGGCTGAACTAAATTAAAATTCATAGTTACTGTTTTAAACATATCCACTGACAAAAAAAATGAGTGCTACTATAATAAACACATTGATTTAAACAGTTATCCAACTCCCTGTGAACCTAATCCCACTGAATGACTCCCATTAGGGAATCCAAATTTGCTAAATATGTACACTTTTTGATTTTATAATCCAAAATCCAATTGTTTATACAAGAATCATATCACTATCTCTGGATTGTCTTTTTTAATGTTATCATCTCTCTTGCTATGAAATAATCTCTAATAAATCTCTGGCACCTCGTAACTTCTAAAAAATTAAAAAAATCTCTAAATAAAAAAGAACACAAATATCTAACTATCAAAACCACATAAAATGTACATTTAAATTATAATCTTTATTTTAAAAATGTTCAAAGCAATATCTAATATCAAACAAAACAGTATCGTATGCAAACCCATTCATGGGCATCATGAGTAAAATCAATCTAAAAAGTTGAAATAAATTTAATAAGCATGTGAATTCTTGATGTAGGACTATGAGTGGTTATATGCTGTGGTACGGTGCTCATTAATACAATCCTAATTAGTATCTTCATTAGATTGATAATATTCTTAATTATAAGTCGTTATTGTGTCCAATATTAGGTACTTTTGGAGGTTGCATATAACATCAGTGCTCAATAATCAATTACTCTTTTGGGTTTTTCTTTATTTCGTTAGTGTTTCTAAAAGCAAGCAGATGGTGTTGTACTTTTGCAACTACATTATTGAAAAGAAGTATTGCATTGTGAATAATATTGAATTTTTTTCTCACCCAACAACAAAGAAGGAATAGCCATCTAAATGCCATGATTGAATTGTGTCTTCATTGTTCTGAAACACAATTTCAATGAAAACTCTGAGATCAGCAACCATAACAGCTGTCTGCAGGTAACCACCTCCGCCTGTGGGATTATCTGAAATGGAACCCAAGCTGAAGACACCCTGTATTTTGAAGTGATCAGCCAACTTCAAAGGAGTATCAGGTGGGTTGAATGAAACACTATTTACATCATATCTCTGCTTCCCATTGATCATAGGAGTAGAATTGGCAAGTCTGATGGTCCTTGAGGTAGTTATATTTCCATAGTGGTAAGATCCCTGTGGATTGGGCTGAGGGCCACTTGCAGTAAGGTTCCATCTGCACAAGATTTATAACAATAATCATAAACCCTGACAGAATGTATACTATTTAAGACATGAGAAGAGATTAACCTAAAATCTAACAGTATTCATCTTGACTACCCTTAGGAAAGGAAGTTTTGAAGTTCAAGAACAAAAGAATGTAGGAAGCCTCAAGCCCTTGATGTTCAGCCCTAGAGAACGAGTTTAATAAGCAATTGCAATACTTGATGGATCTGGCCTGGTTCAATTGAGCATTGACACAGACCCCAACACATTACCCCAACAGATCACCCAAGGATTTTTTGACACAACATAGGGATTCAATAGACTGCTCTGCCCAAAAGGCTACTAAATTAGCCCACTTTTCCAAATGAAGTACCTTCAAAACACCAAGTTTACACTCAAACTCATCAGACAGTCTAAATTTGTGTTCCAAAACAACCAAATCCACAATCATTTGACCATGCCATGACATCTATGATGCTACAACAAGAAACCCTCACTCTTCATGCAAATTCCAAGGGTTTATTCAATCTCCACTTCCCCGAGTAAACATGACTCAACAAATGCCTCTAACACATCACACAGACCCTGCACAAACTCAATCCAACATTACTTTGAATGTTCCATCATCATTTTAAGAAATCCCTTCACTACACTCTTCTTTCACATGGAAAATACCCTGTACAGCCTAGGGTATCACACATTTTCAAATAACTTGATTCCCCTGACCTTTTAAACCATTAGAACAACTAAACTAACATTGGTGAAGACATTCCACCAAGCCACAGCTTTGTACAGAAGGTGGAGTGTCTAAATCATTATTAAAACTTCAAAATAGAGACCTCACTGCCCTTTAACAGACAGTCTTCAGAAAATTACACAGAACTCTTACAAATCTTGATGTATTACACTCAGACTTGATTCAATTGAAAGTTAAACATAATTCAACAAAATACCATGAGTTTCAAAACAAATCAGTCTGTACGGGCCGTACGGAACTTGAGAAGTTCAAAAAAACAGTGAAAATCCAGAAAATGAACGTTGTATTGATATAAAGTTTTCAAAGTATTCTTCAACAACCCCTTAGAGCCTTGGAGGCTTTAAATACATTTCAAACCAATCTACAACTGCCTAACGTCCTTTAACTGTTTTATAAACTTCTAAGACTCTTAATACTACCTAAACTGCATTTTGACAACCTTGTTTTTGCACTAGACAACTTTTTTTGTATTTTGTGTAACTTTTACAAACTTAACACCTAAGACACCAAATCACCGTATTAAATCATAAATGGTCTCGATTGACCTTATTTAGAGTAATTAAACTCAAAACACCCTTATGCTATCATTGACTCTCCCTATGACCAATCAAATGAGTAAATTTTGACAAAGGTTTTTAGGTGCTCCTGCACCATACCTCCATAAGCTGCATTTTATGCCCCTGAATCCTGAAGTTGAGAGAGCTTGCCAAACCTACATTGGAAATGCGGAAGCGATAAGGTTTCCCTTGAAAAAAAACATTACTAATTGTAAACATTTCAATCAAAGGAAGGATTACAAATGTTATGTCTTTTTATAGCTTTAGAGTTTGAATCACCTTGATCTACTGTAAATGATGTACTATTCGAGCCTCGACCATTAATAAGAACTCCATCAGGCATCCCAAGAGATGAACCCATATCAAGTGTTTGCCTAAGGATCTACATATTAGAAAATGCAACAAGTCAATACCAAGAATCAATGAGAGTTAAAAATGGGTTCAGCTTAAAGACCTAGAAACTTGAAATTGAATGGCATAAGAGTTTTTGCGAGTGATTTATTTTGTACCAATCTCCTAGTAGAACTGTATAGTCCCCTGCAGGATTTGGGAATGGAACTGGAATCCTGGGGCGGCTTACAATCTTCAAACCACCAAACCCACGTGCTGCTTTGTGCATATACATAGAAGGGAAGTAGAAATAGCTCCCTATCTGATTCTTCACCAAAAACTGATATGCGAAGTTCCTGCCTGGTGGGATTGTGCAGGTGGTTCCCGACACACCATCTTGTGGGGACAAATTTATTCTTACCTCCGAAAAGCCATTTGCAATGGAACCTAAAATAAGGTGAATAGTGGGTACACGTTAAACAGAAAATTCTTCATTTCACAAATCTTCCATGCAAAATACGAAGCATTTAACAGTCCTCTGTCAAAAAAATTGAAAAAAAAATTTGCAAAAAATACATTCAATTGAGCTCTGCAAATCCATCTTCATCTCCAAAGAGCCGTTTGAACACAGCAAACGCGTGCTTTAAGAACGCTCAAAGCATGGTCGAGGCTGAGCTGTCAGGTCGCCGTCTTTAACTCCCACGTCTGCCACTTTGTACTTGACGATCTCTGTCATGTCACCGAGAATTTTTCCCGACGATCGCGCCGGTGAAGCAGAAGCTCCAAGCGACTGTTCGATAAATGAAGAAGTAATCATTCTTGGATAAGAAGAGCAAAATTCCCTAAACAGGCTCAGATACCTAATTGCAGTAAAAATAAGCTTTTTTCCTTATTAATTTTTCTGGCGGTAAGTAACGGACAATTCAAAGTGATTTGAAATCATCACATAAAATTTAAAATATGTTTAGTATTCATTTAAAAATGAAAAATTAAGTTAATAAAAATCTTGTATTTTTAGAAATAAATTTAATTTAAATTTAAAAATATATAAAAAATGAGTAACAATAAAATAGATTATTTAAAGATTTTAAAATTTTGTATTAATTTTCTTGATATAGCTTTACAAAGTTTTAGTTAAGTTTTTCTTCTTTTTCTAATAAGTCTCACTTTCTCTACAAGAATTCATTTATAAAATATAAACAAACCCCCACCCTCCTGTTCCTTTTCTCATTATCAAATAACTAATTTAAATATTGGTTTTCCAACATTTTGGGTATTGTCCCTTCCATTTTAAAGGTTCATGATTTACACTCTTTATCTTTTTCTTTCCATATGATGACACTTTGTTTCCATTTGATGAGTCTAGATGTTTCTATTTGGTCACTCTTAACTTCCAAATGGTGGCTTTTTGCATTTCATTAAATGACTCAAGTACATAGAATTCTCTACATTTGATTATTTATTATGTGCTGACACATGGTTTTATATGTTGTAATTGCCCAACATGTTTGTTTTGTAATCTTCATTTAAGGACAAACCCCTAACTCAAATATGATGATTGTATTATTCATGTATCTTCCAAATAATTTACTTCTACATTTACTCAATGTACTTACTCTAGCTAGACTATAGCATGTGTTGACATAAGTTTGCTAAAATGGTGGTGAAACATAGGGATAAACTTTGCACTCTTTCTAACTTCCATGTATTTGTTTTTTTATTATTGAAACTCTTATTGCTTCTTCTTTTCTTAAGAAATAGTGATGATCTCACTTTATCGTGCTCTTGACTTCCTAAGAAAAGAGCACATTAGGATATGTGAATACACAAAATTTAATTGATTGTCCTTAAGCAATTCAAAAGACTTAAAAAAAGGTCTAGAAAGCTCCTATGCAATCCCTCATTCTCCATTATCTCAAACACAAGTTATTTGTTAATCACTCCTGTAAATTCAACAATACTCTCCCTAGTTTCATGGTTCTAACTTTACTTTCATTTCAATTGTTTTATTTCAATTATTTACTTTATGTATATTCATGTATTTTATTTTTTTATGTTTGTAATTATGTTTTTTTTGTTCATTCACAATGATATGGAAGATTATATGATTGTATATGTCCATCATCCTCTCAACAATCTCTACCACCTTTGTAGTATAGTCATAATTTTTGTTTTCTATCAAATTAATAACTATAATTAAATTTGATGTTACTCTTGATCTAGAGTCTAGTATCTAAATAATTAATTTTTGAACTAGGAACATTATTTTTTATTTATTTTATCTACTATAAGTCCATTACAATTCCCAATATCTAAAGAAAAGCATAGTATTATTGCCTAAAAGATGAATATGACTTTATATATTTAGATAAGACAAAAATTATGTGTTCTTATCTATAAATCTTAAAGGAATAGATTCATCGGTATATTCGTAAGTAGGTTGGTTCATATTCTTAAACGATGTTTTGATATAGAATCTAAACACCATTTGAACTTTGTTATGCTCAATGGTTTTGTCAAGGTATCTACAACATTTACAAAATTTTCAATTTATCCAACTGATTTTCCCATCCTCTTCCATTTCATGAATACAGTGGTATTGGATATTAATGTCTTTTTTCCTCATATTATAGAAGGTTAGATTTTTTGCCAAAAATGTGGCACTATTGTTAGAAGATTAATCTTTACTTGGTAAAGGTTATTCTTTAATTGTAATTATTTATTAACTTGTAGGAATATTCCAAAGGAATCCCTACAAGTCTTTTGTCTTTCTTTGTCATCTCACACATGTGTGAGGATGACTTATTTTTTAATTCCTTTATTAAGGAATATTTGTAACCACCTCCTTAAGATGTGACACTTTGCACACACATAGATGAATGGTGACATTCATTGAGTTGGGAGTTACATTCTAACTCCTCCTTCTCACCTCTACTTATTGAGGTGCCTCTCCTCTCATTCTTCAAGATTCAAGCAAGCAAGCTAAGGCTGAAGCTCTCTCTTTCATTGTATTATTCTTTAGGCATTTTGCCTCCATTCATAATATTGGGCTTTTTCCTTGTTTTTTCCCCTTAACAAATTCTTGTGTCTCTCTTGCTTTGGTGGTGCTTGGTTTGGCTACTTCAATCTATTTGGTAATCTTTTTCTTTCAAACAATTGCTCTTTATTAGTACTTTCCATTGCTCTTTTATATTTCCTTTCATGGTATTAGAGCTTGGTATTACTAATATCTTGTGAGCTATATTGTTGAAGGTTTACCATATTTTTCAACACACCATTGGAGACACTCTCAAAGAGGAGAAGAAGAGCTAGTGCCTAATCTTGGTTGTTTTTTGTCTTCTAACCCTTGTGCAAGTTTTTTATCTAAAGTTTTAAAGTATTTTAGTTTGCATGCATACTTAAGTCTATGCAATTTTTTTAAACCCTCAAATAAAGGGTTATAGTTCAAGTTTTTAAAAACCCTTTTTTTACATGTTCAAGTTTTTGTAAAAAAACAAAAAAAATTAGGGGCTTTAATTCTAGTTGAGAAATTATTTTTAGGAAAAAAACTAATCTACTTTTTTTTTGCAAATCTGTATATTAGATCTGTAAAAAAATCCATTATAATTTGTATGGATGTTTATTGCAAAATTTTAAAAACCCTCTAATAAAGGGTTATTTTTTAATGTTTCAGAACAGATCATTAGTTCTGCTATAGAAAATTCACTATATTTTCCCTTTTGTAAAAATTTCATTTTTTTTAAGAGCTTTAACCCTGCTTTAGTTTGGAACTTATTTCTTTAAGTCAAAAAAAAATATCAATTTCTTTTTGTCTTAGCTTTGCTCAATTTATATTTAAATGTGGCTATTGTTTAAAAAATTTAAACCCTCTATTTTAAAAGTTTTTAAAAAAAATCTATATTTTTAATACAATTTTTTTAATAAAATAAAAATAAATCAATAATAAATTGCTTTCTTTCAAATAAAATGTATCCCTTTTTTTTCCTATTTTACTATTAATCTCAATCTTTCTTGAATAATAAAATATCAAAAAAATCTTTAAAAAATAATAAATAATATTCAAGCTTTCGGCCATTGCATTTCTTTTCTTTTCTTTTTTTTTTAAATGATTTTCTTTTTAATCCAAATCTTGTTTACTAAATTTTGAAGGCACTGCCTCATCCAAATCTTGCTTTTGCAACCTTTGGCGTTGTTGTTCACACCTCCTTCGAGATGACATCCATATCCTTCTGCACACCAAACCTACGCTCATGCAAAATAAAATCCTTCTTCTCTTCTTTTAATTTTTAAAATCAAACCCTCAAAGTATTGCCCTTGCTCTTTAATCTCCTTTGAAAAAGATTTTTTAAAACTGCCCGCTCATTCTCTTGCCTGCACATTTTCCCTTTTAAATGTGCTTTTGATTTTTTTGAAAAAAGCCATACTAACTTTAATAAAAGTTTTTTATGCAAAAGGGATTTACCATAAAGGTGAAAATAAAAAGTGTTTTTTTTTCATTATATTTTTAAAAAGATTCACATATCTTAAGTTTTTAAAAGCTAAAAGATTTTTTTTTAAAGCATTCTTTTCCTTTAATCGATTAAGTAGGTTTCTCAAAAAATTTAATAAAGTCATATATAAATGTCTTTATACTAAAAAAAATATTATTTTTAAAATTTAATATTTAATATTTAATAATATCATTTTTAGAAGTGCTCTTTTAATTTATTAATTCAATTACTTTAAAACATTTTCTTTATATATGATTTATTTTAATTTCAAATTATATAGTGAATTTTTAGTTGTTTTTTATTAAAGAGGGTTATTTTTACAAAAACTATTTTATCTAAAGGGGTAATTTCTATTTTTGAAATTTTAAACTTATTGAGTGTTATTTCTTTCTATTATAAAATTATTTACAATGTCAACTTTAATTCCTGAAATTAAATTAACTAGTTCTAACTATCATTCTTGGAAAACTCACATATGCTTTATTTTTCGGTTGAAACATCTTTTAGATGTAGCTACATATCTTAAATCTAAACCAGGTTCGTCTACATCCAAAGATGAAATCAAAAAATGGAATCTCAAAAATGAAGAATCCCTTGGCCTCATAGGTATCTCCATGTCACCTAAACTTTATATTCACATTGGGACATGTACAACTGCCTATGAAGCATGGGACAAACTCAAAGCAATTTATGATAGTACAAATGAATCAAGAAAAATTCAAATTCAAGATCAACTTAAAGATTTGAGGTATTCTGATTTTAAATCTATGGATGATTTTTTAGTGAAATTTGATGCTTTAAATAGTCAGTTGGATGGTTTAGGAGTTAAATTAAATAATCTTAGATTAATTCATCTTATTCTTAAAAAGTGTCTTCCTAGACAATTTCAACAATTCATTACTAAAATTCATGCTTAATTAGTTATTCCTTCTTTAGCTACTCAATTAACTTATGATATTTTTCATGATTATTAAGACAAGAAGAGGCTAAGTTAATTTGGTTTGGTACTCTTAAGTCTAATGAACATACTTTCTTGTCTAATCATAAGCAAAATTTATAATTCCAAACCTCATTATAATAATGGCAATGATCCTAGAAAGTTTAACACTTCTAAGAAACCACATTACACTTATTGTAATAAGGATGGTCATTGGCAAAAAACTTGTTTTAAAAAGAAAAATGAGAAAAATCCTATGAAGCAAAATAATCAACAACAAAATAAACCTAATAATAATAAGTTTCAAAATAATGCAAATCAATCTAGACGTTCTTTTACTTGTAGTTTGAATGTTTCTCAACCTCTTGAATGGGTTATTGATTCAGGTGCATCTCAACATGTTACTTCACATAAAGAAGTTTTTGCATCTATGCAAGCTAATATATCTAATGTTCCTCTTCAACTTGCTAATAATCATACTTGTAAAGTAGAAGCAATTGGAGATGTGAATGTTCCTAATGGTAAATTGCATGATGTTTTATATGTTCCTGAATTAAAGACTAACTTACTTTCTGTTGCTAAGCTTTGTCAAGATTATAAAATAGAATTTTACAAAGATATGTGCTATGTTATTGATCCAAAAAAAACAAGGTCATTGCTAATGCTAAATTAACAATGATAATTTGTTCAAATTTTATGAGTTTTCTCAATCTAGATGCTCTTTAATATCTACCATTGATTTCAATGTTTGGCATGAAAGACTTGGTCATATAAATGCTAACAATATTTGCTTTAATGCAAAAGCTTAATATGGTAGATGGATTGCCTAGTATTGTTCCATCTAAAATTGTATGCACAGGATGCATGAGTGGTAAGATGCATAGGGAGCCCTTTCCACATGGTCAATCATGGAGGGCAACTCATAAGTTGCACCTAGTTCATAGTGACCTTTTGGGACCCATGGAGAATAACTCCATCCAAGGATCAAGGTATGCACTTACTTTTGTTGATGATTTTTCTAGAAGAACTTGGATCTATTTTCTTCATAGTAAGGATCAAGTTCTTGATATATTTTCTGAATTTCATAAATTTGTTGAAAGGCAATCTGGTTTTAAACTTAAAATTCTTAGAACTGATAATGGAAAAGAATATGTGAACAATGCTTTTAATAGTTATTTGAAATCATTTGGTATTAAGCATGAGCTAACTATTCCCTATACACCTCAACAAAATGGTGTAGCGGAAAGGAAGCATAGAACTATTGTTGAAATGGCTAGATGTATGTTACATGCTAAAAATATGTCTTATAAATTTTGGGCAGAAGCTATGTTTTGTGCTACTTACATTATTAATAGGACTCCTACTAAAGCTTTAAAGGATATAACTCCTGAAGAAGCTTGGTCTGGTAGGAAGCCCAATCTTAAGCATTTAAGGATTTTTGGTTCAATTGCTTATGTTCACAAACCTAAACAAAAGAGGCAAAAATTAGATGCTAAATCTTCTTATCATATTTTTGTTGGTTATGATGAACATTCTAAAGCTTATAGAGTTTATAATCCTCTTACTAACAAAGTTAAAGTTGCTAGAGATGTATGCATTGCTGAAAATGGTGTTCATGATTGTTCTAAAGTGCATAATATTGATTCTTCTCAAAATAAAGTTATTGTTGTGGAGGATAATCCTCAAGTTGAACTCCTCTTAACCCTCCTAATGCATCTCTTACTCATAGTGATAGTGATGATGAAAATATTGAAATTTCTCCTCATGATTCTTCTTCTAGTGATGATACTCCTACATCTAAAAGAATGCCAAAATGGTTTAAAAATTTGTTGCAAGAAAGTGAGGATTATTTAGCTAAAAATCCACCTAAAAGAAGAAAGGAAAATTATTGTAATTATGCTTTGATGTCTAACATTATGAATTCAAATGATCCTCAAACTTATGAACAAGCTAAAGATCAACCTCATTGGAAAAAGGCTATGCAAGAAGAATATGATACTTTAATTGCTAATAATACTTGGGATTTAGTTCCATTACCTCAAGGTAAGAATCTTGTTTCATGCAAATGGTTGTATAAAACTAAGGTTAATGCAACTAATGAAGTTAGCAAGTTTAAAGCTAGATTAGTTGCTAGGGGCTTTTCTCAAATTGAAGGTTTAGATTATAATGAAACTTTTGCTCCAGTAGCTAAGATGCCCACTATTAAATTAGTTCTTCTTTAGCTTCTCATATGCATTGGCCTATTCATCAAATGGATGTTAAAAGTGCATTTTTAAATGGTGATTTACATGAAGAAATTTATATGTCTCAAATTTTGGGTTTCATTAAGGAAGGAAATGAACATCTTGTTTCCAAATTGAAGAAATCAATTTATGGTTTAAAGCAATCTCCTAGAGAATGGTATTCAAAGATCAATGCCTTCATTTTATCACAAGGTTTCATTAGAAGTCAAAATGATCCAAATTTGTATATTAAGCATAGTGAAGATAATATTGTGATTATTATTTTATATGTTGATGATTCAATTATCACTCGTAGTTCTAACAATTTGATTAGTGATGTTAAGTCTCAACTCAATTAACAATTTCAAATGATTGATTTAGGCCTATTACATTATTTTTTGGGTATGCAAATTTGGCAAACACCTAAAGGTATTTTTATTTTTCAACATAAATATGCTCAAGACCTCTTAAATAGATTTAAAATAAATGATGCAAAGTGTGTTTCTACTCCTTGTGAATTAGGAACTAAATTATTGGTTGATATGGAAACTCCTTTTGTTGATCCTACTTTTTATAGGCAATTAGTAGGAAGTTTAAATTATCTAACTCTTACTAGACCTGATATTTCTTATAGTGTTGGATTGGTTTCTAGATTTATGTCTAAACCACAACAAACTCATTTTAAAGTTGCAAAAAGAATTTTAAGATATGTTAAAGGTACTCTTAATCTTGGTCTTTTTTATGATGCAAATTGTGATTTTTCTTTAAAAGGTTATACTAATTCAGATTTAGGAGGTGATCCCAATGATGGGAGATCCACTTGTGGTTATTGTTTCTTTGTTGGATTAGGTGAAATCTCATGGAATAGTAAGAAACAACAATCTACTTCTCTTTGTTCTACAAAAGCTGAATATAAAGGTTGTACAAATGCATCTAAAGAAGCATTATGGTTAAGAAGATTACTTGAAGACTTGGGTCTACCTCAAAAGGATCCTACTCCTTTATATTGTGATAATCAAAGTGCTATTGCTTTGGAAAAGAATCCAATTTTTCATGCAAGGACCAAGCACATTTCTCTTCAACATCACTTCATTAGAGAGCAAATTGAAGACAAGCAAATTTCTCTTTTGTATTGTAAAGGTGAAGATCAAGTTGCAGATATTCTCACCAAAGCTCTTTGTAAAGATAAATTTCTCTTTCATTGTAAGAATCTTGGATTACAACCCATTGAAGGGTTTGATGTAACCTCCCCAAGTAAAGCTTAAGGGGGGATGTTAGAAGATTAATCTTTACTTGGTAAAGGTTATTCTTTAATTGTAATTATTTATTAACTTGTAGGAATATTCCAAAGGAATCCCTACAAGTCTTTTGTCTTTTTTTGTCATCTCACACATGTGTGAGGATGACTTATTTTTTAATTCCTTTATTAAGGAATATTTGTAACCACCTCCTTAAGAGGTGACACTTTGCACACACATAGATGAATGGTGGCATTCATTGAGTTGGGAGTTACATTCTAACTCCTTCTCACCTCTACTTATTGAGGTGCCTCTCCTCTCATTCTTCAAGATTCAAACAAGCAAGCTAAGGCTTAAGCTCTCTCTCTCTTTGTATTATTCTTTAGGAATTTTGCCTCCATTCATAATATTGGGGTTTTTTCTTGTTTTTTCCCTTAACAAATTCTTGTGTCTCTCTTGCTTTGGTAGTGCTTGGTTTGGCTATTTCAATCTATTTGGTAATATTTTTCCTTCAAACAATTTCTCTTTATTAGTACTTTCCATTGCTCTTTTCTATTTCCTTTCATGTGAATGTTATAATACACAATGATCAACCCTACATCAAGCCCAACATTTGAATACAATCTTTTAATAAAATGGGCTTCCTTACAAGCATGAATAGCTACCATATACTTTTCTTCTATCATGGAAAAAGAAACTAAAAATTTCACTTACTCATCCAACTAATAGCACTACCAAACATTTTGACTGCATGGGTGATCCCACAATACTAGTTTACAATTTTTGGCTAAACTGGACACTAAAATAGTTTTTTCTAACTAAATCTTCACTTTTGGGCACCTATAGCAGCTAAACCGTGAAGAATTTGAAGATGATGCAAACTAGTGATTTGTCACATTTTTGTCTATAGGTTCTAAATATATTTTTTTCAAATTTTTTGGAATTAGATTGCACTTCTTTTTCCATCTCCTTCAAAAACTAGTTTTTTTCAATAAACAACATTTTTAAGGAGTGATGCTCACCATATAATGCATGTAATTTTTTTCCATGAAGGATAAAATCCCAATTCTTTCAAATTTAGATTTGTAACTATGATATCTAGTGCTTCCAATTGGTTAGATAGTATTTTATTGATTTTTTTTAATCAAATTTTGAAGTCAAACCAATTACAATTCAAACATAGGCAGACCATATAACGCATAACTTTTTTAGTATATATCAATTTTTTTTGTGTTGGATCAAGGAATTCAATATCTGGTGCACTCATATTAAATTTCAATTTATTTTTTTGATAATATGTTATTTTTCCAAATGTGCAGAACAAAGTGCTTGAATTTAAGTGAAAAACCTATTTTTAATAAAACTTAAAAAAAAATACATAATAAAACCAAAACATATTAAAATTATATTCGTTGGATAGCTCACTCTGAGGAATACCATCATCCAGTTGGGTCTGTGAAGTCTCCTCCATTTTCATCCTCAACCCAAGCTTTGAAGTACAAAATTCTAGACTTTTTTGATGCCAGAGGGTGAGAAGGTGGGAAAAGGGGGGTTCAGGCGAACCAGCGGGGTTCAAGCGAACCCCCTTTCAAAAAAAAAATTCCTTGTGTTTTTTGGAAATAATGGTAGGACCTTGCATTTAATTGGTTCGCTCGAACCATGGTTCATTCAAACCCTTTTTTGGTTCGCTCAAACCAAAGGGTTCATTTGAACCCCTAAAACCATTTTTTTTTGCATGGGGTCACTTTTGCAACTTTTCCTTCCTCACTCGAATTGTAAACCACTTTTGTGGGTTTAGATATCCACTAGTTGATATTCTTCTATCAATGTCACTTGCCCAATATGAGTCCACATATCCATGAATACTGATGGAATGGCAAGCCTATAGGATAACCATGAAAATATAGGGAACACTCAAAAGTAACCAAAGATATATGAATACGTGTAAAACTACATCTCAATATATTCATTTAGGATTATCCATAAAATAACTAAGGACTCCCACTTCTTGGGCAATTTTTTGGTCTTGTACAAACCATAGAATACATAAAACTGCTAACACAACTCACTTAAGGTGCTTTGATCATTTTCTCCATATCAGTTGGAGATTATGGATAATCATCCACAAATAGATTCATTCCCTACAACACAAGAACAACCAATTGTCTACAAGCTACCATGTTGAATCTCTCAAACATTGAGTTCAAATACTTATTATGGCTCAATTAAAGCTTTCTGCTAGCTCAATCTCTTTTGATCTCCATTCCTAGGGTATACTTAGATGAACCTAGATCTTTCATTTTAAACTATGTTCACAACTAATACTTCAAATCTAAAATTAAAGTTTTACAATTTTCCCAAAATATAATGTATATCATCTACATACATTGCAATAATGAGAATGTGATAATTATTAGTCTTGAAATAAACATAATGATTTGATTTTGATCTCATAAATCCTAAACAAAGGCATCAAAATTTTGGTACCACATTCTAGGAGATTGTTTCAAACCATACAAAGACTTCTTCAACTTGAAAACCATATGTTCTTTACCTTTTATAATGTAATGCTTAGACTATGAAATATATATATTTTCCTCCAAGCCACCATGAAGGAAAGTTATCTTCATATCCATATTCTCAACTTCAAAATCATAAGTTGTAGGAAGTGACAATAAGAACTCGCTAGATGTTAACTTTGCAATCGGAGATAAAATATC
>VDFB02270651.1:457872969-457895107 GCA_007258455.2 Sequoia sempervirens | reverse complement strand
TATATTTTATCCTTATATTATTATTTTTATTTTATTTCTCCTTTTAAAATTTATAATCTTGAATTATGTGCTGAGAACAGGTACTGCCATAGAGTTGGACAGAACAAAATTTTTGATTCTTTCACCTAACAAGTTTATAAAATAACAATAAAAGACCATGTTTATATAATTGGTACAAATTAATATATACAAATATTTATATAAATATATATAATAATCTTTAAGAATATATTTATTAACACCAACCAGACATAGATTTGTCTATACCCAATTTTCTATTCAACCAACAATATATCTAAATAAGAACAAACATATATATACCTCTTCAAAATTGTGTATATATATATATGTATATTCAAATTAAATCTATTTATTAGATTAATATTTTTCATGATCAAATTATAAAAGAAACTACATAATGGTTTCTCAAATGACAATAATTTTCTCCTATTGATTTGCTAACTAGTAATCATTAAATTTATATTAAAAGTTTTCTTTTCTTTCAAACAATCAACCGTATTTACTCATTTGTTTATTTATTTTCTTTTCTCAAAGAACTCATTTAAATCTAATTCTCAGAAAGGTTTTATTTTACAAACAAAGATTGATTCAAAACACATTTATTTTCTTTTTACAGATTCAAAAACAATTAAGAGGAGAGAGTGGAACCTGGAGTCCTGCGCTCTCAAGAAACTGATGAAGCCTGCTTGATACTGCTGCCTCTACAAAGAGCCTCTAGTTCCTACTTTGAAAACCGTCTCCAGAACACTGTACTCGAATTCAAATATCAACCTTTGTTCAGAAGGCTCTCTCCAGAATAACACTAGGAACAGATTGAAAATCCTTTTCTAAAACTCTCCTGAAAACATAGCAAAAGAATCAAAATATCTTTCCCACAAAACTCTTGAAGACTCAACAGTACAGAACAATTAACTTGCACAACTTCTGTCTCAGCCATCCTCTCTGTGTGAAAAACTTCCAAAAATTCTTCATTAATTAAAAGATATTGTCCCTTCTCTCAAAAGCTCTCAAAAATCATAAATAAAAGAAATTATATTTTAAAAAGCAAGCTTTTCAGTTAGATCCGAGTTTTCATTCGTTCTCACATCTTTTTCATACTTTTATTTGTTTATTTTTCTATTCTTCAATACTTTTTTTTTTAATCAGCTTTTGCAAGCTTTACTTGCAAGGCACATTATCTAAATAATTTAAATAATTTATTCTAACAATTATCCTCAATAAAATAATTAATTAAAATAATAAACACTATTTAATATTTTAATTATCATTTAATAAACTCATGACTTTTAAAAACATAAATAAAACATTTAAAAATTTAAGTACAATTTAATCTAACATTTTAATAAACAATATTACCCTTATTTAATTAATTCAATCACAACTTATAAACTATTAACATAAATAAAGTATGACAAAACACAAACGACGACCACAAGAACAACAACAACAAGAATGCACAAACCCATTCAAACAAGACAGTCTGACATCATGGGACAGGATGACTTCATTACCACCTCTATTTCAACATTATACCGTTGGGTTATTGGTGCTCGCCTTGTCCTGCCGAAGCAGGTGGAATCGAGACTATGTACCTACAATCCCTGCATACAAACGAAGTCATGTACACACACATACATATATAAAATCAAGCATTATATTGTGAGAAGGAATCACAGCATAGCAGGGCACCTGCGAACGAGTGGTGCTACACTGTCCTTCATCACATCTATCCAAACAATATAATATAACCAATGAATTAATCATTTCTAAACTAACAAATCATATCATATCATCATGAACAATTACTAATTCACTGCATCACCACCTAATACTGCATCTATATAAAAACATCACCAATTAAATGCAATCATAATGTAATATCATACTCACAAAATACCATTAGAAGCTCTTGTCCTATCTTCCTCTTCTGATTCCTTAGCCAAACTACTTGCACATCCGGTGAGAATGGAGAGTCTTTCTGAGGAGGAGGAAGAAATAGTGAAGGAGGAGATGGATTGGTAGAATTGAGAGGAGAGAGAGAAGGAGATAGGGATTGATAGGGTGGGATGTATAGAGATATGGAGTGGTAGGGTGGGAGGGATAGAGGGAGGGAGAGAAAGAGGGTTGGAGGGAGATAGGGATTGATAGGGTGGGATGTATAGAGAGAGGAGATAGGTATTGGTAGGGTGGGAGGGAGAGAGAGAGAGATTAGGAGATAGGTATTGGTAGGGTGGGAGGGAGAGAGAGGAGATATGGATTGGTAGGGAGGGAGGGAGAGAAATAGGAAATGAGGGAGATATAGATTATTAGGGTGAGAGAGAGAGAGAGAGAGAGAGAGAGAGAGAATGAAATAGGGAGTGATAGGGTGAGAGGGAGAGAGATAGAGAGGATATAGGGAGTGGTAGAGTGAAATGGAGAGAGAGAGAGAGAGGGATGGAGGGATATAGGGATTGGTAGGTTGGGAGGGAGAAAGAAGGAGATAGGGACTAGTAGGGTGGGTGGGAGAGAGAGGGAAGGAGAGAGATAAGGATTGGTAGGGTGGTAGGTAGAGAAATAAGGAGATAGGTGATGGTAGAGATTGGGAGAGAGAGAGAGGGAGGGAGATGTGGAGGGAGATAAATCTGAGAAAGAGTTGGTAGGGTGGTAGGTAGAGAAATAAGGAGATAGGTATTGGTAGGGTGGGGGAGAGAGAGAGAGAGAGGAGGGAGATGTGGAGGGAGATAAATACGGAAGGAGGATATAGGGAGTGGTAGGATGGGAAGGAGAGAGGGGGAGATAAATAGGGAAGGAGGGAGATATATATTGGTAGGGTGAGAGAGAGAGTAGATAGGGATTGGTATGGTGGGGGAGAGAGATGGATAGGTGGAGGTAGAGAAAGAGGGAAGGAGGGAGATAGGGAGTGGTAGGGTGGGAGGGAGAAATAGAGAATGATATAGGGATTGGTAGGATGGGAGGGAGAAATAGAGAATGAGATAGGGATTGGTAGGGTGGGAGGAATGATTATAGATGGGAGTTATGGAGTGGGGAATGGGTGGGTGGAGAGAGGGAAGAAAGGCAAAGGGCGTCGGATGGGACGAGATAAAGGTAGGGAGAGAAGAGGGGAAGGAGGGGAGATGGGGAGTGGTGGGATGGGAGGGATAGGTATAGAGAGAGTTAGAGAGGAGGAGGGGTAATATGCGAGATGCGTGTGGAAAAACATGCGTGGCGGCAAAAATCGAAAAAATCGGGAGTTAGGCGAAACTGTGTAAAATTTGAATAATTTATCCTGTTATTTCAAAATATGTAAAAGAAATAAATTCATAGTAAATTGAATATAGTTTACAAACTGGGGTTTTATTGTTTTTAAATCTATTTGGTGAAAATTTGAAATTTCAATGCGATTAGTAGTTGGAAATTTAGGGAAAAATAAAGTAGATGTTTGTTTGACCACACAACCACAATAAAATGAAAATATTTTATATATAAGTAGAGGACTCATGTCCCAATGTGATACATATTTTTTGTAATTTTTTTTTCCAAATAAATAATTAATTATGAATTTTTTATTACAACTTTTAAAAATATAAAAACTTGTATGTTTGGCCACTATAACTTGGTCAAAACTTCATGAGAAATTCAATTTTTTTTTTAATCCTATAGTATGCAAAGCATAGAATGTGACATGTTTAAGTAATAAAAAATGTGATACCATTTAAAGCGCTATAGATGTTTTTCAATCAGCCTATCAATCAGGACTTTAGTCATAATTCAAATAGAAAATGAATTTAATAATTATTTATTAAATTCAAAGTAAAGCATAATTTATATTGGTGGAAAGATGAGAATCTCCTTTAAAAACCATTTTCATTTCATCAATTTTGTGTAAAAAAAATGTTGTCAACCACATACCCTACACATTACCCATCATATCACCACTTTTTGGCCCATCATTATCCTGCACATACCCGAGAGATTTAGGGATATCACTATCCTTTCCCCTCTCTCCCTCCCACATTATCAATCCCTATCTCCCTACTTTCTCTCTCCCTCTCTTTGTTTCTCCCACCTTACCTCTCCTACCCCACCTCTCTCCACCTACCCCTCCCTTCCTCCCTAACTCTCTCTACCTCTCTCTCCATATTTCCATTTCTTTGTCTATATTTTTTTAATAATAATAATATATAATATATATTTAAAAATAATAATAATAATATGTAATATACATATAATATATCATATAACACATAAAATATAATTTAATATATATAAGTTATAATATATTGTTGGAAACTTGTATTGTCATTGATGTCAATAGAGTGTTGTTGCATTGATGTCAACCCTTGAGGAAGTAAGTGTGTTGGTTGCATTATATTGTCATTAGTATTGTCACTAGTTTCAACCTCTAATGTAGCAATGATGATTTAGTTCTTTTAGATATCAACCTCTTGTATGTTTGAGTTTTTGAGAAAGTGTTGTAGATGTTGAGACGGTGTTTGTGGTGTTTGGTTTCCAAGTTCTTTTAAGAAAATTTCAATAAAAGAGAGTTCAATGTGGCAAAGTGGTGTTTCGATTTGTGCTTAGACGTTTCTTCTATATTAAAGATATGCTTATGTGGTTTAGATATGTTGATAAAAGGTGTCCATAGATCTTATATCCTAAGTTTCTTGTTATGTATAGTTCAACAAAGAAAGTTGTGTTCACTAGTGTGTGAACTGTGAAGCAGTACTATTTAGGAGAAATGTAATTGCTCCACATTTCTCCATGTTGTTTTTAGTCATATAGATCTAGGAATGTGCATACATTGTTTGTATCTATCTCGTGTCAAATTTGTTTGATTTTTGGTACTCTGCAAGGTTGGATTCATAAGTTATAGTGTGTGGAAGGTTAATTGGTTGTATATAGAATTATTATATTCTTCAGGTATATGAAGTTGTGAAAGTCTTGTTGGATTTTAGGGTGTTTATGGAATATTCTCAATTTTTGCTAAGTGGTGTGTGTGGTCCATGATTCATCTTTGTATTTTTTGAAGCATGTACTTAAATGATTAAGGGTGTTAACATAGGTTTGACCGACTTGGCATGTTAGCATTAATTATGGATATTCTTTGGTGTTTGTGGAAGCATGGTGTGGCATGTTAGTATAGATTTGGGTTAGAGTTAAGGTGTGGAATTTTCCACCTTCACTTCTTTCCATTGTGGAACTATTTTGGTGTTGACCTATTTTGTATTTGCACATTTGAGGTGCATAACAGACCTTGGAGATTGTTTTCAAGGTTACAAACAACATATGTGTGTGATGAAGATTTGTGTGTAGTGTGTGTGATGTAAAAATGTGTGGAGGTGTGAAAATTGATTAAGTGCATTGTAATATTTAATGATTAAGACTACTTGAAGCAGTGAGCAGAAGGTGTCTACATTCTTTAGAGTACCCGAGGTTGCTAGAGGCAGTAAACTGAAGGTTGTGGATGGTATAGAGTTGCAGTGGTGGATCTTTTATGTTGCTCTAAGATGGATTTATCATTGCAACAATCTTCTTCTTCTTTTTTTTCTAATTTGGTAGTGAACCTTTAGTAGTGATCCCTTCTTTCTTTTGGGTGGTGTGCACTCTAGCAATGAACCATTGTATTTGGTATTACAATTACTTTATATTGTGAACTAATCCTCATCGTGGTTCTTCCCTTCTTGGGTTTTCCATGTAAATATAGTGTTATGTTGTGCATGGTGTTTAATGTATTATTTTTTCATTTATTTACTTTTATGCTAAATCTAATTAAGGGTTTAAGGAATAATAGGGACATGAATGATAATGAGGGTATTGATTTTGTAACATGTACAATTGATTCACCCAATCTCTTAGTTTTCTTGTGCATTCAACAATTGGTATCAAATCAAGGTTCCTTAGAAGAAAGCTTAACTAATTGAGGTAGATCTGGATGACACACAAGAAGGAAGCTCATGTGTTTGATGGATCAAATTATACATTTTAGAAGAACATGATGGAAGGTTTCCTTGTCTCTATAGGGTTTGGAGTTTGGAACTCAATTGAAGATGGGTATACCATGCCTACAAATGGTACAATAATTGATGATGAGATCAAGGTTTATGAGAGAAATGGAAAATAAAGATGTGCTCTCTTGAGTGGTCTTGCTAACTCAAAACTTGTGAAAGTTATGGGCTACAAATCTGCTAGTGAGATCTAGAAAAAGCTGGAAAGTATTTATGAAGGAGATGATAAGGTCAAGCAAGCAAAGATGCAAAATATAAAGACTAAGTTTAAAACCCTAAGGATGTCAGGGGATGAAGTTGTCAATCCCATTAGAGGCCTTGGTGGAAAACTAGAAGAAGGTGAGGTGGTGAAGAAGGTACTAAGAAAACTTCCTAAATTTTATAGCTCTAAATATTTTTCTATTGGGGAAGCTCAGAATTTAGATCAATATTCTAGAGATCAGTTGTTTGGTGCTTTAACTACTTTTTAATTGAGAGAGTTTGGTCCAAGTGATTCAAAAAAATGATGCAGGAGCATCTAGGGGTACTAGCAATCTTGCATAACCAAAAGTATTTTAATGTTTGGTTTGAGTAATAATATTATTGGAGGAATAAATTTCAATATTAGAGAAAAAATAATATATTGAATAATTTTTCTTATTCTATTGTCGCAAATATTGAAGTGTGAGATAGTGCAAGAAATCAATTTCAAAGCTTTCAAGCATAAAAATTAGAAAGCTAATCTTTGCATGGAATTTTTTGGGAGTTACTAAAATGTATCATGGAGCATTTTATGAATTTTATAATTTTTGGGGAATCCTTTTCAAAGGATGGAAAAGTATGATTGTTGAAATTAGTGCTAAATGTTTTATTTGGTAAATTTTGAGTTTGTCATGGGGGTAGATTTTTGGAGGAAGAAGAGATAGGCATGGCTTTTCTTGGGGGAGGAGAAAAGAAAAAAAAATACAAGTTTTTTGAGGTGTTTTAGCAGAAAATGGATTATGAAATCCATGGTTGAAGAACAATAACTTTGATTGTTGAAATTTACAAATTGGGGAGTCAATTTCTCAGTGTATGGTTGCAATCATGAATTTTTAGATTGGATTTGATTTTATGTAAAATGGGAGAATTGTGAATGATGAAACAATCATACTTGCAGATTTTAGCATTGCCCAAAATAATTTTCTTGTGTTATATATGTGTTGTTGGAGTTGTGATTAAGGGTATAAGAATCCCTTGTATTAGTGGTATCAGAGCATGTTGAACCTCCATTTTCATCATAAAAGAGACTTCTTTTAAAGTTGGAAAAGAAGATAAGAATAAGGAATTAGATGTGGATGACTTTGATGAGATAGAAGCAAATTTTGTGATGAGATTGAAAAAGCGCACTATAAAATACAAAGGTAAGTTACCTTTCAAATGTTTCAATTGTGGAAAGATGGTTCATTATGCCTCAAGGTATTATATCAAAGCTTCAAATGACAAATATAAGGAGAATAAAGGTAAATCAATTAAAATAAGTTATTATGTTAAAGAAGATGTCAGTATGTCTAATGATGAATCTGATTACCCAAATGATGAAAATGATGAATGTTTATTCATGGCTATAAATTTTGGAACTAATCCTACTAACTCTGAGAGATATATGAAGGAAATATCTCTAGAAGCAAGTCATAATATCAGAGGGACTATGGTGACTGTTTTTCATGCAAGAGAGGATAAAAACAACTAGATTATTGACAATGAATTCTCAAATCATATGAATGGTGATAAGAATAAGTTTGTTAAACTTGAGAAATTTGAAGGAGGTATTGTCAAGTTTGGTGATGATACATCCACTAAGATGTGTGGAAAAGGTTTAATCAGTTTTGATGGAAAGCATAATAGAAATGATGTTCTTTATGTTAAGGGTCTCTAACATAACCTTCTAAGTGTAGGACAAATGTGTAGCAAAGGATATAAGCTTATGTTTCAGGATAATGGTTGTGAGATCAAAAAGGCTCTAAAACTATGGTTGTTGTAGGAACAAGAATAGATGGAAATGTTGTAGGCATGCAAAGATGAATATTGGATCAAGGCCATGGAAGAAGAATTAATGAAAATTGAGAAGAATTAGACTTGGGAACATGTCCCAAGATCAGCAAACAAGAATGTGATTGGAACTAAATGGGAATTTTAGAACAAACTTAATGGGAATGGAGAAGTTGTTAGGAATAAGGAAATGATTTTGTGTAAAGGCTACTCACAAGTAGAAGGAATAAAATTTGAGGAGACATTTTCTCAATTGAAAATAATGGAGGATATTAGGATGTTTTTGGCTTTTGTGGCACATAAGGATTTCATATTTTATTAGATGGATGTGAAGTTTGTATTATTGAATGGTGAGTTAGAATAAGAGGAATACATTAAACAATTGGAATTTTTTCAGTTACCAAATAATCCTAATATGGTTTTTAGATTGAAGAGGGAATTATATGGACTCAAGCAAGCTCCTAGAGCTTGGTATGAAAGACTATATAGATAATTGTTGTAGTAGGGATTCAATAAAGGTACCACATATAGTAATATATATTTCAAAGTTGAGAAAGATCAAATATTGATTGTGGTTGTATATGTTGGTGATATAATATTTGGAGGAAATGAAGCAATGTGCAATAGATTTGTAGAGAAGATGTAGAATGAGTTTGAAATGTTAATGTCTAGGGAGATGAATTTCTTCCTTGGGCTATAAATCAATCAAATGGAAGAAGGTATGGTCATTTCACAATCAAATTATGTTGGTTGTAAGTATGTTGTCATTAGCATTGTCACCGGTGTCAAAATCTAATGTAGAAATTGTGAATAAGTTTTTGTGGATATCAACATCAACCTCTTGTGTGATTGAGTTTCTAAGAAAGTGTTACAAATGTCGAGATGGTTTTGTGGTGGTTGGTTTCCAAGTGCTTTTGAGAAAATTTGAATAAAAGAGAGTTTAGTGTGGTAGAGTGGTGTTTCGGTTTGTGCTCCACATTTCTCTTGTATTTAAGTGATGCTTGTGTGGTTTAGATATGATGATTAGAGGTGTTCAGAGGTGTTATATCCTAAGTTTCTTGTTTTGGATAGTTCAACAAAGGATATGTGTTCACTAGTGCTATTTGGGAGAAATGGAATTGCTTCACATTTCTCCACGTTGTGGTTTATATTCTTACAAATCTATAAATGTGTCTACATTGTCTACATCTATATTTCATTAGATTTTTTTGAGTTTTGGTGATCCACAAGGTTGGATTCATAAGTTGTAGTGTGTGGAAGGTTAACTGGTTGTACAAAATGATTATACTCTTCATTGGTTCTTGCATTGGTTCCTCAGGTAGCTCCAAGGGTGCTAATGGGGTGGGGTAGGCTAAGGTCAAAGGTGACACATCTAATGCTATTACGATATCTTTTGTTGAACCACTAATTTGCATTGGACCTGAGACGAAGGATGATGGGGCCTCTTTTAGATCCTAATTTGGTGCCAGAAGCAGAGAAAGGTTCGAAGCATGGTTTTGTATGTGTTCTCAAGGGGGTACAGATGTTGAGGCCTCTCCCTTGAGTGTATGTGGGGAAAGAGAATGTATTGATTCCTATTGTGTTTCTAGTTCTGGTGGCTATAGGAACCCATTCCTACCTGTTCAAGTGGTGGATGAGCATCCACAAGGTAAGTTATGGGAAGAAGGAAATTTGGAAGTAGGGGTTCCAATAGGAATAGATTTGAATGAGGATAAGGAGAATTCTTTGAGCATGGTGACAAGGAGTGGCAGGAAGGGGAAGTGCAACTTTGTCATGGATGTTGGGGAAGCTAAATCCAAAGGTAGAAAGTTATAAGTTATTAAGGCCAACCATAATGCACTAATGGAAATAGAGCATTGTGCTCAAGAGATGTTGAGAAATTATGTTAATAGGAGAGGTGAACACCTCTTTGGGGGTCATAAGAAGTGAAGATTATTAGCTAGAATGTGCAGAGCCTAAATGGCCTAGAGAAGCAGTGCTTGCTTAAGCAGTTGGTTGAGGTGGAAATTCTGGATGTGTTATTTTTGCAAGAGACAAAAGTAGATGTTTATTCTTTTATTAAGTTGATCTCGTGGTTTTGGAGAATAGGTGAAGGATTTTTTGTGGATGTGATTAGTACTGTGCGTGAGTTGGTGGTGATTTGGAATAAATTTAGGCTCTCAAGGGTGGTGGTTGATAAAACTACCCATGATCTTTCAATTAAACTTACTAACACTCAAGGATATTGCAATCTAGTGCTCACCAACATTCATGGGACAAACTTCCACATAAGGATTGAGAACTTTGTTGGGACAAGTTGAAAGCATTTAGGGAATCCTTTATGGATGGTAATTGGGTGTTAGGGGGGATTTTAATACCACTCTTGGCCTTGGGGAGGAAAAAGGAAGCAAATTTTTGGGTAGCTAGGGTTATATAGATTTCAGAGAATTATGTGAATTCCTTGCTATGGTGGATATTGTTCCCAAGGATGGTTGGTTTACCTGGAGTAACAAGCGGATGGTGGTGAGAGAATACTTTGTAGGATAGATCATTTCTTGGTTTATTCAAATTAGTTAATGTATTTTGTGGGTTTTTCCTTGGAGTTCCTTCAGCATGGTGGCTCTAATCATTGGTTGATTGTGCTTCATATCTCCTAGAATCAGAAACCTATGGGAATTCCATTCAATATGAAATCTTTCTAGTATGAACATCCTAATTTTCTATAGGCTCTAGAGCATTGGTGGAGTGTGGAGGTCAAGGGTAATAAAATATCTATCATGTTTTAAAAACTTGAGGAGACCAAGCGATCGACGAGAGCATGGAATAAAATGGTTATCGATGATCTCTTCAAACAAAAAAATAGCATGGAAGAAAGTATGGGGGAAATTGAGAAGGAGGCGGCTATGAGTGGGTATATTATTTCCTTGAAAAGGAAGGAGTCTGATAAGTTGGAGGAGCTAGGCTGGATTCTCAAAGTGGAAAAGATCTTTTAGCTCCAAAAGTCAAGGGTTAATTGGCTAAAGGATAGGGACAAGAATACAAAATTATGCCACCTTTCTACCAATATTAGAAGACAACACAAAAAAATCCTCAAATTTGGCTCCCTAATGGGAGTATTGTAGAAGAAATTGGGGTAATTAGAAAATAGGCTACTACCTACTTCAAGAACCTGTTAAGTGCAGAGTATGAACCAAATCTGCAAGTGCAGGGTGACTTTCTTGGTAATATACCTTCCTTGGTTAATGTAGATATGAATCATGGTTTGATGGCTCCCTTCATTATGGATGATATCAAGGTTGTTTCTTTTTCTCTTGGCACTTTGAAGGTTCCATGCCTAGATGGCTTTCAAGTTGGATTCTTTTAGAGATTTTGGGATATTATTGGTGTCGATATACGGCATGCTGAAAAGGAATGCAAGCAACGTAAGTCAATGATGAGATATTGAAAAAAGACCTTCCTCACTCTTCTGCCAAAATGCAAGGATCCAAAATTTTTTTATGAGTTTCACCCTATAGCTTTGTGTAATGGCACTTATAAGATTTTCTCAAAAGCTATGGCCTCTAGGTTGAAGGTGTGTTTAGAGTCCATCATTTTCGAAGAACAAAGTGGCTTTCTCAAGAATACAAAAAATTGTTGATGGTATTGTGTTGGCCCACGAGACCATTGGGTAAAAGTACAAACTTGTGTCACCCTTTTGGCCAAGCATACAGATTCTATTGTACATGTTTCAATCAAAATGGATTCAGCTGAACCCACGTGGTGATGACATGGCACCTACATGGCTTCATGGTTTTGACTGAAATGGATTTCAGTCAAAACATACTTGGTCAAATCCCTTCTGGCCAAAATAGGTCAACATAAAAGCAAAAAAAAATCAAGTGCGGGCATTCTGCTTGTTCACCTGAAGGAATTGCGATCAAAGGCTGCTCGTCTGAATACCGCATCTACAAAAAACTATCGAACCCAAGTTTCTTATCATTGTGTTCTGTCGATTTGGTTAGTAAGGTGTTTATTTTGCATGATCTGATGTGGTAGTTAATTTTTTTATTCTTGAAATATTTTGATTATTTGAATGTGAAATTCAATGTTTCATTGGTTGTTATTCTATCTGTTGGATTCTTTGGGAATCTTTATTTGCAGTTATTGAAAAGCTTATAATATAAACTGTTTGTAAAGTTTTAGTTATTGATTGTGTTTAGAATTCTGGGTTTTCTCCATCATAGCAGTATTCGGTGCAAAGATTTTTTTTCATGTATGTTGTAATTTAAATTGTATAATTAACATTTTAGTGTTTTCGTATGTGATTTTAAGTGTTTATTTATAAACCCTTAAAATCGCATGCAGATTTGTGAAAACCCTAGCTGACAGTACACATAAAAAGTTATTGTAATATTTCCATTTTTTGAGCAACCATATGTAGCCCATTACTGACAATGATGTTAAATTTGTCACTCTTCATCCATATTTTAAACAACTTGAACATAAATCAAGAGCTATGGACATATTTTACTGATATCAAATTAGCATAGTTCAATGATGTATACTCGGTTCTTTTGGCGATGACCATAAGAGACAAATATGTATACTCGGCTCTGAGGAAGCTGCTAAAATTTGGGTGCATAAAATCCTAACAACATTTGGGTCATAAGGAATAAGAATGAGTAAGATGAGGGAGAACTAATGCAATTCTTGAAGAACAATACAAACTGTACCTTCTTTTTTCTATTCACTATAGTGTTTAAAGGAAAGGCAATGAATAAGACTACACGTAATAGCCTCTTTCTACAACATGTAGCTAAGATTTTGATGTGAGTTTACCTACTCTACCAGGTTACTCATATGGAAAAATGTAGTACTTTATATTAATAGGTATTTAGGAAATTTCACATGGTTAAAGTTGTAATAAATACAACTATACAGATGAAATTTGTGTTTTAATTTTGTTGTCTCTCATGCTACAGGGTCTTCTATGGGCATTAATTTTTTTTTTTTAGATGATTATGTTAAAATTTCATGTAATAGTACCTCTTAAAAGAAACATATGCAAGTAAGTTCTCAATAAAAGAAGAGAAAGGGTAAATTAGTCTACTATTTTGTCTACTTGGCGCAATGTAACCATAAGAACCTGCAATGGATAACATGCATTCTGAAGTGCCTAATCCTGTAAAAAATTTGCAAGCCCAAAATCTGCAACATGTGCCTCAAAGTCGAATTCCAGGAGTATGTTATTAGACTTTACATCATGATGAAGTTAGTAAGCTACTACTATTATTGACTTCTTCCCTGTAAATATTTGTCATTTCCTGAGATGAGGCTATTCATTGATGCATACTTGTACTCGAATTTTAATACTGGATTACAGAGGGACGCAAAGAAATGCCAATTACCATCAAACAAGTTTATCACTGTGATGTACATTCATTATTTGTTAGAATGTGTAGTTGATTCTTAAAAATCATGTCTTCATTACTCAAAATGTAAATTTCCTCGTCTTCATAGTTTAATAATTCACATATGGCAGAGGCCTCACTGGAAAATTTCAACTTCATGGATTCTCAAAAATTGATTTTTTTGATGCTTTGAATAAAATATCATAGAAATTTGGTATTCTATTCTCACTTCTCAGGAAGTAAACACTCGATGTAGTTTTATATCTATGTTTTTCTAAAACTATTCCCTGTTGCACGGTGTAGGAAATGATAATGCAGTGAGTGCAACAAAGTGGGAAAGAGAGGGAGTTCTTCTACAGGAATTCACACTCTAAAATGTTTCAAAACCCAGACATATGGCCCATGGCACTCAGTTCTCTTCTTTCTTCTCTTCTTTTGCTAAATTGTTGATATCTTTATGTAATGGTGATTTTAAAGAATCTTTTAACTCCATTGTTTCTACTATACCTTCTTTATAGCCTTCAATGTAATGGTGATTTCATAATATTTAATGTTTAGACTTTACATCATGATGAACTATAAGTGGGCAGCAATCATGGTGCAAATTTTAGAAAATTTCACATGGTCTTCTTACACCCTTCAGCTTATAGGCAGAACCCATTTCCTAGCAATCCTTTAATGACCCTTATGACATAGTCCTCTAATGACCCTTGTGACACATTTACTATATATAAGAGGTGCATGGAAAACCTACATTTGATTTATAAATCCATTGGTTATATATACAAATCATTTAAAAATCACCTATATGTATTATAAAATCATTTAAAAATCACTTATATGTATTATAAAATCATTTAAAATATTATAATTTACACGTAGTTATTCCCATGTGTAATTGAAGGCTAAGGCCTCATACTATAGCAACTTACAATATAACTCAATTCTAATTGTGAATAAAAAAATATTATATTATTGTTGAATCATTTCTTTCTACTCTATGTTTTTCTTTTGGCTACATAGTTGGATAATCCTTTGTTCTTATCTTTCATCCTTGTCTACATTACAAAATAATTTGAAGACCACATAACATCAAAGCAATTACACCAAACCTAAGATTTCTAAGCCTCTTGTTTTTCCTTTTTTGTGATCCACATGAGTCATTCTAGGATAGATCTCAAGCTAGGTTAAATCTTATTTCCCTTTCCTATAGTATCCATAGCTTATTAGTAGGGTTGAGATGAGATTTATCCTTGAAGAAAGATTAGAATATAGAGTAGCTCATGGAATAACAAAGAAATATGGAATGGTTAATAAGAGGGCATTAGTTGGTCCAAACCTTTTGGTTCTTCCAAAACGTTTGGAACTAGTAGCAGCACGAGGAGGTGGTTTTTCTAAAATGTTTGGACCAACTAATGCTCTCTTGTTCACCATACCAATAAAAGTAGAAATATATGGCAATATGAACCAATTTCATATTTTTTAAAAATAGAAGAATCTATGAGATATTATATTTAAAAATGAAACCTTTTTTTGTACACAACCCTAAACCATATAACCTATGCTACTCAAAATTTATGAGAAACTTAGATTAAGCAAAAGAGTTAGTTACAAACATTGATGAAAATATGAAAGCTCACAAACACCAACCCTAAGTGAAGTTAGTTATATAGTAGAAATGTTGGTGTCTATTCAATGTATTTTAGGATGTGGGTCTAGTAGAAATTATAGATATGACTTACAATTCCATAATTTTATGCATTGTGAAATTATAGAGTTGTAAGTCATCCTAAAATGCATTGTGTTAGATAACAATTTTTTTATTATAACTCTAATTACTTTAACGTACCTAGTAATTGGAGTTATTAAATTGAAGTTATGTAAATGGGTAAGTGAAATTAATTAAAGTAAAAATTTTGGTGCCGATATAATTTCATTTAAATGCATGATTTTATGAATATATTTAAGTGGTGCATTTAAACATTTAAGTGTAATTATAGTATTACTTTTATTAAGTTGTAAGCCATATCCTAAAATACATTGTGTTAGGCAAAAAAAATTATTTCACTTATCTATTCACATAACTCCAATTAATACCCTTCGAATATTATTTCAATAAAGTATTTGATTGATCGTTTATTGTATTCAATGTATACCATCATGGAGAATGGTGAAAAGGGCCAATTATTACTCTTCCAAATTATTTTAATAAATTGTTATTTAATATTATTTTGTATTTGATTGATCATTTAATGTATTGAATGTGGGAAAGCTTGGGTTAAAAATGTATTTGTAGACTCACTCTTTGACATATTAGCCTTCGAACGTAGTCAATTCACTTGAACATGCAAAATGCCAATCAAATATAGAAGAATATTAAATAATTTATTTATTGAAATAATTTGGAAGGGTAATAATTGACCTTTTTAGATGCCTCACATTAAATGAATGTTTAATAGATAATGCTTGGTGATGGTGTACATTCAATACAATAATTGATCAATCAAATACTTTATTGAAATAATATTGGAAGGGTAGTAGTTGGAGTTTATGTGAATGGATAAATGAAACTAATAGTAGAAATTTTGGTGCCTACAATGTATTTTAGGATATGACTTACAACTAGATATAATTTCATTTAAATGCATTGATTTTTTGAATATATTTAAGTGGTGCATTTAAATGAAACTATAGTCATACTCTTACAGTAAGTTGTAAGTCATATCCTAAAATAAATTGTGTTAGGAAACAAAATTTCTTTCACTTATCTATTCACATAACTCCAATTAATACCCTTCGAATATTATTTCAATAAAGTATTTGATTGATCATTTATTGTATTCAATGTATACCATCATGGAGAATGGCGAAAAGGGCCAATTATTACTCTTCCAAATTATTTTAATAAATTGTTATTTAATATTCTTTTGTATTTGATTGATCATTTAATGTATTGAATGTGGGAAAACTTGGGTTCAAAATTTATTTGTAGACTCACTCATTCAATTCACTTGAGCATGCAAAATGCCAATCAAATATAGAAGAATATTAAATAATTAATTTATTGAAATAATTTGGATGGGTAATAATTGACCTTTTTAGATGTCTCACACTAAATGAATGTTTAATAGGTCATGCTTGGTGATGGTGTACATTCAATACAATAATTGATCAATCAAATACTTTATTGAAATAATCATGGAAGGGTAGTAGTTGGAGTTTATGTGAATTTGGATAAATGAAACTAGTTATACAGTAGAAATTTTGATGCCTACAGTGTATTTTAGGATATGACTTACAACTAGATATAATTTCATTTAAATGCATTGATTTTATGAATATATTTAAGTGGTGCATTTAAATGAAACTATAGTCATACTCTTACATTAAGTTGTAAGTCATATCCTAAAATAAATTGTGTTAGGAAACAAAATTTCTTTCACTTATCTATTCACATAACTCCAATTAATACCCTTCAAAGATAAATTTCAATAAACTATTTGATTGATCATTTATTGTATTCAATGTATACCATCATGGAGAATGGTGAAAAGGGCCAATTATTACTCTTCCAAATTATTTTAATAAATTGTTATTTAATATTCTTTTGTATTTGATTGATCATTTAATGTATTGAATGTGGGAAAACTTGGGTTCAAAATTTATTTGTAGACTCACTCGTTCAATTCACTTGAGCATACAAAATGCCAATCAAATATAGAAGAATATTAAATAATTAATTTATTGAAATAATTTGGATGGGTAATAATCAAGACCTTTTTAGATGTCTCACACTAAATGAATGTTTAATAGGTCATACTTGGTGATGGAGTACATTCAATACAATAATTGATCAATCAAATACTTTATTGAAATAATCATGGAAGGGTAGTAGTTGGAGTTTATGTGAATTTGGATAAATGAAACTAGTTATACATTAGAAATTTTGATGCCTACAATGTATTTTAGGATATGACTTACAACTAGATATAATTTCATTTAAATGTATTTATTTTATGAATATATTTAAGTGGTGCATTTAAATGAAACTATAGTCATACTCTTACATTAAGTTGTAAGTCATATCCTAAAATACATTGTGTTAGGCAGCAAAATTTCTTTCACTTATCTATTCACATAACTCCAATTAATACCCTTCGAAGATTATTTCAATAAAGTATTTGATTGATCATTTATTGTATTCAATGTATACCATCATGGAGAATGGTGAAAAGGGCCAATTATTACTCTTCCAAATTATTTTAATAAATTGTTATTTAATATTATTTTGTATTTGTTTGATCATTTAATGTATTGAATGTGGGAAAACTTGGGTTCAAAATGTATTTGTAGACTCACTCTTTGACATATCAGCCTTTGAATGTAGTCAATTCATTGAACGTGCAAAATGCCAATCAAATATAGAAGAATATTAAATAACAATTTATTGAAATAATTTGGAAGGGTAATAATTAGGCTTTTTGGATGCCTCACACTAAGTGAATGTTTAATATGTCATGCTTGGTGATGGTGTACATTCAATACAATAATTGATCAGTCAAATACTTTATTGAAATAATCTTGGAAGGGTAGTAATTGGAGTTTATGTAAATGGATAAGTGAAACTAGCTATAGTAGAGATTTTTGTGCCTAGGGCAATGTATAAATTAGGATATGACTTACAAATTAATGTAAGAGTATAACTATAATTTCATTTAAATGCACACCACTTAAATATATTCATAAAATCATGCAATTAAATAAAATGATAGATCTAGTTGTAAGTCAATCCTAAAATACATTGTGGGCACCCAAATTTCTACTATATAACTAGTTTCACTTATCCTTTCACATAAGTGAAATTAGCTATAGTAGAAATTTTGGTGCCTAGCACAATGTATTTTAGGATATATGACTTACAACTTAATGTAAGAAAGTTTTTAGACTATATAATTTCATTTAAATGCACCACCTAAATATATTTATAAAATCATGCATTTAAATGAAATTATAGAGTTGTTTAAGTCATATGCTAAAATACATTGTAGGCACCGAAATTTCTACTATAACTAGATACACTTATCCATTCACATAAATCCAATTAATATCCTTCCAAGATTATTTCAATAGAGTATTTGATTGATCATTTATTGTTATTTAATATTCTTTTATATTTGATTGATCATTTATTGTATTGTTCAATTTAGACATGCAGATTTTCCACCGCTCATCAACAAGAGGGAATTAGTTGGTCCAAACCTTTTGGTTCTTCCAAAACGTTTGGAACTAGCAGTATCAGGAAGTGTAGCAGCAACACCTACCCAAACTGACATTTTTGACAGTATTGTCGCAATTGCTACTTAGGTCGATTAGATGTCATCTGATCATGTAGGAAGATACTTATTATGTCTGTAGATTAGCCTTCCTCCTACTAAGGCTACATCTGCCAATTATGATCCCTACATTCAAGAAGAGCTACCATCACCATCAGATGTGGCCTAGATGAGTTAAGCCACTATACATAATGTTGCTTTGGTTTCCATTGCTAATTTACTATCATGATCATACCAATTTATTAGTGATGAGTATGGGATTCCTTTAGATGGTGTAGCAACTCATATTAGGTGGAATTTTGGTAGACAGTCGGGTCAGGGTGAGGCAGCTTCACAAGATGTACATATTCCAGACCAGCCTACAACCCCTAAGGTTACTGCACATGATGTACATGGCACATATAGCTTACTTCTCTTTGGCACTAGTCCTCTACTTGATACATGTGTCCCTAATTTGACTATGCATTCTTGTGACATTAGTGACATTGGTAGAGTGCTCCAGGGTGAGACGTATGCACTTTCAAATAATCAAATATATTTTGTGTTCTAAAAATTCACATACATACATAAAATAAAATTGACTTTAAAGTAGTTATCACTATTCATTGAAATCTAGTATTTTTAAATTTGTAGTAAAACAAGGGTTTGTCAGGCTTTGGAGATTTGGAGCATGCAAACAATCCTATGCATGGTACATCTAAGGTACACATTTATAATATTTAAAGTAATTAATACATTCAAACATTGAAAGTACATAACTTTAAGATGACTTTAATACATTTACACATGTGTACATTAAATTAATTAATGCACTTTCTTTTGCAGGGAGACTGATCAGGACATGGATCGAGAGAGGCATTAGGCCACGGATCCAGAGAATCAGTACATGGATCCAGACAGGGATCAGGAGAGAGATCGATCCATAGTCATATTAGGTATCCTCCACTTTGATTTATTTTACATGTAGATACATGATTTGTTATAGATTTTATATTGTGATTTGTCACATTATGGTTCTTAGATGATGATCTTCTCATTATATACATTTGACATTATAGTTTCACATTATGGTTCATCTTATTATGTTTTATAGTATATACATTTTACATTATAGTTCATCTTATTATATTTTACAATATATATACATTTTACATTATGGTTTCACATTATGGTTCATCTTATTATGGAAATAGAAATTTTCGAAGCTAATCAAGGATTACAAGATCCATCTTTACAACTATTCCAAGAAAATAGAAATATAAATATACAACTAACAAGATAAAACAAGATAATTCCAAACCCTCCAATGAACATATCAAAGAATCCACATGGACCTAATAATGATCAACATCACCCAATAATGTGTGACCATAAGGCCCACCCCTTTGTACTAGGAGCATATTGATTAAGCTACATCCAACAACACTCACACAAAACAAAGTGGTTGAATAATCAAACATACAAATTACATATCATACATGAGCCATCCAATAGAATACACATTAAAAAAATAATATCGAACAATGGAATCCAATAACATACAATTAGAATGGAAAGGACAACCAATAATCATGTGAATATATTTATGTACACACATTGGATATAAACATGTGAATATATCATGAAAATGTCTTGATTCTTAATTATGTTTATATTTGTTTGATCTCATTTTAAATTATATTTTTATATTTTATCCATTCTCAAGCTCCTCTAGTTTACCATTCAAAATTGAATGGAAATAAAATTTCACTCTACTCCTAACTCTAGAGTTAAATCCTAACACCAAAAGGTCCAAAGTGATTAAAATATTGTGACACATAAATTGAGGTAAAAAACAAAGACACTCATATCCGAAAGATAGATAAATGCATTTCCATAAGGAGAATTTTCATCCTACAAAACAAAAATGTTTAATATGGTCTACAATTCAATTTTGATATTTAAAAAAAAAAACCATACAAACTTCCCAAAAACATCATTAATGAATTTTGGAAAATTTTCAATGTTAAAAATAAATAAAAAACTAAAATGGAATATACCCTTTTGAGAACTCAAACTAGGAGATTACTTAAGTTTTAAATGGTAATGATTTAGAAAAAAAAATCCATAGATCTAGCATAAAATGTAATTTTCCAAATCTAAAAACTTACAAATATAAATTTCACAAGTAAAAATATCGATCTTGATTCAAACTTAGCACACTACAAATGGAAAGACATACAATCTCCTTAGGTGAAGGATGAAATTTAATATGAAAACTATCTAAGCATGTTTGTATAAATAAAAATAGAATAATACATTCACAAATCAAAACCCTCAACAAAAAAATTATCCTTCTTGAATGCAATGCACACAATCCTTTGGCAACCCTCTTTTAGATCCAACCTAAATATCCTAATCCACAAGAAATTTGTAAACATTAATTTTGCAAAATAATAGCTCACACCATGGAGGAGAGGGAAGAGAGAAATAGGGAAAATGAACAAGTGTTTCAAAAATGACTTTGTGTTTCCTTTTGTCTCAAAAATCCCTAACCTCTAATTAAATTTTTTTACTCCTTTCACATCCAAAATAGTTATTTTTCACAATTAAGACACTAACTTTTAGTGATGGCACAATGATGACACTATCTAATGGGTTGCATGTTCATGGTACTACTTAATCTAACTATGCCATGACTTTTGATCATGTAAATGAATTAGTTGATATGCCTTGATGTTTTGACATCAAAGATCAAATCACATCTAGGTGAGAAAGGATCAAAAACATTGAAGAATAAATATATAGGTAAGATTGTGTGTTTCATAAGAAAAATAAAGTTAAATTCTCATAGCAAAATAGATTTTAGAGTTCATTTGAATAATTTGAATAATTTTGTGCAAACATAATTGGATTATAATTTAATAGAAATTTTCAATGAAGTTTTGGAATATCCATAATGTGTTGAAATTTAATACAATTAATGAAATTTAAACTATGTATGTATTTAACATTTGTTAAGTCTTACCATCCTAAGCTAACCGCAAAATGCCTAAAATTTAAAAAACAAATGTAGGATTAAAATACAGCATATTATGATAGAAAAGATGTAAGCTCCCAAATAATCACCACCATTTTATGTCCTACATACATAGATTTAGTCAAATCTTTATAGCATAAAAATATTGGATTCTAGAAGTACAACCATAATTAAAATATATAGACTATCATGAAATGTCTCCTACAACTTGAAGGCTATATGATGTAAGAATGCAGGAGAAATAAAATGAACTCTTTAATATATGTTTTAAGAAAGATTTATAAGAAAATAAGATCACCCAAAAGAAAGCTTCATGGGCTACTATTGATTGAAATTATTTGAATTCAACATAAAATAAAATAAAAAGTCAAATTTAGGTCCAAATGTTTTATTTTTATTCAA
>VDFB02270651.1:457784874-457872869 GCA_007258455.2 Sequoia sempervirens | reverse complement strand
GCCACTTTGTACTTGACGATCTCTGTCATGTCACCGAGAATTTTTCCCGACGATCGCGCCGGTGAAGCAGAAGCTCCAAGCGACTGTTCGATAAATGAAGAAGTAATCATTCTTGGATAAGAAGAGCAAAATTCCCTAAACAGGCTCAGATACCTAATTGCAGTAAAAATAAGCTTTTTTCCTTATTAATTTTTCTGGCGGTAAGTAACGGACAATTCAAAGTGATTTGAAATCATCACATAAAATTTAAAATATGTTTAGTATTCATTTAAAAATGAAAAATTAAGTTAATAAAAATCTTGTATTTTTAGAAATAAATTTAATTTAAATTTAAAAATATATAAAAAATGAGTAACAATAAAATAGATTATTTAAAGATTTTAAAATTTTGTATTAATTTTCTTGATATAGCTTTACAAAGTTTTAGTTAAGTTTTTCTTCTTTTTCTAATAAGTCTCACTTTCTCTACAAGAATTCATTTATAAAATATAAACAAACCCCCACCCTCCTGTTCCTTTTCTCATTATCAAATAACTAATTTAAATATTGGTTTTCCAACATTTTGGGTATTGTCCCTTCCATTTTAAAGGTTCATGATTTACACTCTTTATCTTTTTCTTTCCATATGATGACACTTTGTTTCCATTTGATGAGTCTAGATGTTTCTATTTGGTCACTCTTAACTTCCAAATGGTGGCTTTTTGCATTTCATTAAATGACTCAAGTACATAGAATTCTCTACATTTGATTATTTATTATGTGCTGACACATGGTTTTATATGTTGTAATTGCCCAACATGTTTGTTTTGTAATCTTCATTTAAGGACAAACCCCTAACTCAAATATGATGATTGTATTATTCATGTATCTTCCAAATAATTTACTTCTACATTTACTCAATGTACTTACTCTAGCTAGACTATAGCATGTGTTGACATAAGTTTGCTAAAATGGTGGTGAAACATAGGGATAAACTTTGCACTCTTTCTAACTTCCATGTATTTGTTTTTTTATTATTGAAACTCTTATTGCTTCTTCTTTTCTTAAGAAATAGTGATGATCTCACTTTATCGTGCTCTTGACTTCCTAAGAAAAGAGCACATTAGGATATGTGAATACACAAAATTTAATTGATTGTCCTTAAGCAATTCAAAAGACTTAAAAAAAGGTCTAGAAAGCTCCTATGCAATCCCTCATTCTCCATTATCTCAAACACAAGTTATTTGTTAATCACTCCTGTAAATTCAACAATACTCTCCCTAGTTTCATGGTTCTAACTTTACTTTCATTTCAATTGTTTTATTTCAATTATTTACTTTATGTATATTCATGTATTTTATTTTTTTATGTTTGTAATTATGTTTTTTTTGTTCATTCACAATGATATGGAAGATTATATGATTGTATATGTCCATCATCCTCTCAACAATCTCTACCACCTTTGTAGTATAGTCATAATTTTTGTTTTCTATCAAATTAATAACTATAATTAAATTTGATGTTACTCTTGATCTAGAGTCTAGTATCTAAATAATTAATTTTTGAACTAGGAACATTATTTTTTATTTATTTTATCTACTATAAGTCCATTACAATTCCCAATATCTAAAGAAAAGCATAGTATTATTGCCTAAAAGATGAATATGACTTTATATATTTAGATAAGACAAAAATTATGTGTTCTTATCTATAAATCTTAAAGGAATAGATTCATCGGTATATTCGTAAGTAGGTTGGTTCATATTCTTAAACGATGTTTTGATATAGAATCTAAACACCATTTGAACTTTGTTATGCTCAATGGTTTTGTCAAGGTATCTACAACATTTACAAAATTTTCAATTTATCCAACTGATTTTCCCATCCTCTTCCATTTCATGAATACAGTGGTATTGGATATTAATGTCTTTTTTCCTCATATTATAGAAGGTTAGATTTTTTGCCAAAAATGTGGCACTATTGTTAGAAGATTAATCTTTACTTGGTAAAGGTTATTCTTTAATTGTAATTATTTATTAACTTGTAGGAATATTCCAAAGGAATCCCTACAAGTCTTTTGTCTTTCTTTGTCATCTCACACATGTGTGAGGATGACTTATTTTTTAATTCCTTTATTAAGGAATATTTGTAACCACCTCCTTAAGATGTGACACTTTGCACACACATAGATGAATGGTGACATTCATTGAGTTGGGAGTTACATTCTAACTCCTCCTTCTCACCTCTACTTATTGAGGTGCCTCTCCTCTCATTCTTCAAGATTCAAGCAAGCAAGCTAAGGCTGAAGCTCTCTCTTTCATTGTATTATTCTTTAGGCATTTTGCCTCCATTCATAATATTGGGCTTTTTCCTTGTTTTTTCCCCTTAACAAATTCTTGTGTCTCTCTTGCTTTGGTGGTGCTTGGTTTGGCTACTTCAATCTATTTGGTAATCTTTTTCTTTCAAACAATTGCTCTTTATTAGTACTTTCCATTGCTCTTTTATATTTCCTTTCATGGTATTAGAGCTTGGTATTACTAATATCTTGTGAGCTATATTGTTGAAGGTTTACCATATTTTTCAACACACCATTGGAGACACTCTCAAAGAGGAGAAGAAGAGCTAGTGCCTAATCTTGGTTGTTTTTTGTCTTCTAACCCTTGTGCAAGTTTTTTATCTAAAGTTTTAAAGTATTTTAGTTTGCATGCATACTTAAGTCTATGCAATTTTTTTAAACCCTCAAATAAAGGGTTATAGTTCAAGTTTTTAAAAACCCTTTTTTTACATGTTCAAGTTTTTGTAAAAAAACAAAAAAAATTAGGGGCTTTAATTCTAGTTGAGAAATTATTTTTAGGAAAAAAACTAATCTACTTTTTTTTTGCAAATCTGTATATTAGATCTGTAAAAAAATCCATTATAATTTGTATGGATGTTTATTGCAAAATTTTAAAACCCTCTAATAAAGGGTTATTTTTTAATGTCGAACAGATCATTAGTTCTGCTATAGAAAATTCACTATATTTTCCCTTTTGTAAAAATTTCATTTTTTTTAAGAGCTTTAACCCTGCTTTAGTTTGGAACTTATTTCTTTAAGTCAAAAAAAAATATCAATTTCTTTTTGTCTTAGCTTTGCTCAATTTATATTTAAATGTGGCTATTGTTTAAAAAATTTAAACCCTCTATTTTAAAAGTTTTTAAAAAAAATCTATATTTTTAATACAATTTTTTTAATAAAATAAAAATAAATCAATAATAAATTGCTTTCTTTCAAATAAAATGTATCCCTTTTTTTTCCTATTTTACTATTAATCTCAATCTTTCTTGAATAATAAAATATCAAAAAAATCTTTAAAAAATAATAAATAATATTCAAGCTTTCGGCCATTGCATTTCTTTTCTTTTCTTTTTTTTTAAATGATTTTCTTTTTAATCCAAATCTTGTTTACTAAAGACCGTCCAAGCAAACCTTTTGCAAAGTTCACACCTCCTTCGAGATGACATCCATATCCTTCTGCACACCAAACCTACGCTCATGCAAAATAAAATCCTTCTCTTCTTTTAATTTTTAAAATCAAACCCTCAAAGTATTGCCCTTGCTCTTTAATCTCCTTTGAAAAAGATTTTTTAAAACCCGCTCATTCTCTTGCCTGCACATTTTCCCTTTTAAATGTGCTTTTGATTTTTTTGAAAAAAGCCATACTAACTTTAATAAAAGTTTTTTATGCAAAAGGGATTTACCATAAAAGGTGAAAAGTGTTTTTTTTTTTTCATTATATTTTTAAAAAGATTCACATATCTTAAGTTTTTAAAAGCTAAAAGATTTTTTTTTAAAGCATTCTTTTCCTTTAATCGATTAAGTAGGTTTCTCAAAAAATTTAATAAAGTCATATATAAATGTCTTTATACTAAAAAAAATATTATTTTTAAAATTTAATATTTAATATTTAATAATATCATTTTTAGAAGTGCTCTTTTAATTTATTAATTCAATTACTTTAAAACATTTTCTTTATATATGATTTATTTTAATTTCAAATTATATAGTGAATTTTTAGTTGTTTTTTATTAAAGAGGGTTATTTTTACAAAAACTATTTTATCTAAAGGGGTAATTTCTATTTTTGAAATTTTAAACTTATTGAGTGTTATTTCTTTCTATTATAAAATTATTTACAATGTCAACTTTAATTCCTGAAATTAAATTAACTAGTTCTAACTATCATTCTTGGAAAACTCACATATGCTTTATTTTTCGGTTGAAACATCTTTTAGATGTAGCTACATATCTTAAATCTAAACCAGGTTCGTCTACATCCAAAGATGAAATCAAAAAATGGAATCTCAAAAATGAAGAATCCCTTGGCCTCATAGGTATCTCCATGTCACCTAAACTTTATATTCACATTGGGACATGTACAACTGCCTATGAAGCATGGGACAAACTCAAAGCAATTTATGATAGTACAAATGAATCAAGAAAAATTCAAATTCAAGATCAACTTAAAGATTTGAGGTATTCTGATTTTAAATCTATGGATGATTTTTTAGTGAAATTTGATGCTTTAAATAGTCAGTTGGATGGTTTAGGAGTTAAATTAAATAATCTTAGATTAATTCATCTTATTCTTAAAAAGTGTCTTCCTAGACAATTTCAACAATTCATTACTAAAATTCATGCTTAATTAGTTATTCCTTCTTTAGCTACTCAATTAACTTATGATATTTTTCATGATTATTAAGACAAGAAGAGGCTAAGTTAATTTGGTTTGGTACTCTTAAGTCTAATGAACATACTTTCTTGTCTAATCATAAGCAAAATTTATAATTCCAAACCTCATTATAATAATGGCAATGATCCTAGAAAGTTTAACACTTCTAAGAAACCACATTACACTTATTGTAATAAGGATGGTCATTGGCAAAAAACTTGTTTTAAAAAGAAAAATGAGAAAAATCCTATGAAGCAAAATAATCAACAACAAAATAAACCTAATAATAATAAGTTTCAAAATAATGCAAATCAATCTAGACGTTCTTTTACTTGTAGTTTGAATGTTTCTCAACCTCTTGAATGGGTTATTGATTCAGGTGCATCTCAACATGTTACTTCACATAAAGAAGTTTTTGCATCTATGCAAGCTAATATATCTAATGTTCCTCTTCAACTTGCTAATAATCATACTTGTAAAGTAGAAGCAATTGGAGATGTGAATGTTCCTAATGGTAAATTGCATGATGTTTTATATGTTCCTGAATTAAAGACTAACTTACTTTCTGTTGCTAAGCTTTGTCAAGATTATAAAATAGAATTTTACAAAGATATGTGCTATGTTATTGATCCAAAAAAAAAAGGTCATTGCTAATGCTAAATTAAACAATGATAATTTGTTCAAATTTTATGAGTTTTCTCAATCTAGATGCTCTTTAATATCTACCATTGATTTCAATGTTTGGCATGAAAGACTTGGTCATATAAATGCTAACAATATTTCCTTAATGCAAAAGCTTAATATGGTAGATGGATTGCCTAGTATTGTTCCATTGTTCCATCTAAAATTGTATGCACAGGATGCATGAGTGGTAAGATGCATAGGGAGTCCTTTCCACATGGTCAATCATGGAGGGCAACTCATAAGTTGCACCTAGTTCATAGTGACCTTTTGGGACCCATGGAGGATAACTCCATCCAAGGATCAAGGTATGCCCTTACTTTTGTTGATGATTTTTCTAGAAGAACTTGGATCTATTTTCTTCATAGTAAGGATCAAGTTCTTGATATATATTTAGAATTTCATAAATTTGTTGAAAGGCAATCTAGTTTTAAACTTAAAATTCTTAGAACTGATAATGGAAAAGAATATGTCAACAATGCTTTTAATATTTATTTGAAATCATTTGGTATTAAGCATGAGCTAACTATTCCCTATACACCTCAAAAAAATGGTGTAGTGGAAAGGAAGCATAGAACTATTGTTGAAATGGCAAGATGTATGTTACATGCTAAAAATATGTCTTATAAATTTTGGGTAGAAGCTATGTTTTGTGCTACTTACATTATTAATAGGACTCCTACTAAAGCTTTAAAGGATATAACTCTTGAAGAAGCTTGGCCTAGTAGGAAGCCCAATCTTAAGGATTTAAGTATTTTTGGTTCAATTGCTTATGTTCACAAACCTAAACAAAAGAGGAAAAAATTAGATTCCAAAATCTTCTTATCATATTTTTGTTGGTTATGTTGGTTATGATGAACATTCTAAAGCTTATAGAGTTTATAATCCTATTACTAACAAAGTTAAAGTTGCTAGAGATGTATGCATTGTTGAAAATGGTGTTCATGATTGTTCTAAAGTGCATAATATTGATTCTTCTCAAAATAAAGTTATTGTTGTGGAGGATAATCCTCAAGTTGGAACTCCTCTTAACCCTCCTAATGCATCTCTTACTCATAGTGATAGTGATGCTGAAAATATTGAAATTTCTCCTCATGATTCTTCTTCTAGTGATGATACTCCTACATCTAAAAGAATGCCAAAATGGTTTAAAAATTTGTTGCAAGAAAGTGAGGATTATTTTGCCAAAAATCCACCTAAAATAAGAAAGGAAAATTATTGTAAGTATGCTTTGATGTCTAACATTATGAATTCAAATGATCCTAAACCTTATGAACAAGCTAAAGATCAACCTCATTGGAAAAATGCTATGCAAGAAGAATATGATACTTTAATTGCTAATAATACTTGGGATTTAGTTCCATTACCTCAAGGTAAGAATCTTGTTTCATGCAAATGGTTGTATAAAACTAAGGTTAATGCAACTAATGAAGTTAGCAAGTTTAAAGCTAGATTAGTTGCTAGGGGATTTTCTCAAATTGAAGGTTTAGATTATAATGAAACTTTTGCTTCAGTAGCTAAGATGCCCACTATTACATTAGTTTTTTCTTTAGCTTCTCATATGCATTGGCCTATTCATCAAATGGATGTTAAAAGTGCATTTTTAAATGGTGATTTACATGAAGAAATTTATATGTCTCAAATTTTGGGTTTCATTAAGGAAGGAAATGAACATCTTGTTTCCAAATTGAAGAAATCAATTTATGGTTTAAAGCAATCTCCTAGAGAATGGTATTCAAAGATCAATGCCTTCATTTTATCACAAGGTTTCATTAGAAGTCAAAATGATCCAAATTTGTATATTAAGCATAGTGAAGATAATATTGTGATTATTATTTTATATGTTGATGATTCAATTATCACTCGTAGTTCTAACAATTTGATTAGTGATGTTAAGTCTCAACTCAATTAACAATTTCAAATGATTGATTTAGGCCTATTACATTATTTTTTGGGTATGCAAATTTGGCAAACACCTAAAGGTATTTTTATTTTTCAACATAAATATGCTCAAGACCTCTTAAATAGATTTAAAATAAATGATGCAAAGTGTGTTTCTACTCCTTGTGAATTAGGAACTAAATTATTGGTTGATATGGAAACTCCTTTTGTTGATCCTACTTTTTATAGGCAATTAGTAGGAAGTTTAAATTATCTAACTCTTACTAGACCTGATATTTCTTATAGTGTTGGATTGGTTTCTAGATTTATGTCTAAACCACAACAAACTCATTTTAAAGTTTCAAAAATAATTTTAAGATATGTTAAAGGTACTCTTAATCTTGGTCCTTTTTATGATGCAAATTGTGATTTTTCTTTAAAAGGTTATACTAATTCAGATTTAGGAGGTGATCCCAATGATGGGAGATCCACTTGTGGTTATTGTTTCTTTGTTGGATTAGGTGCAATCTCATGGAATAGTAAGAAACAACAATCTAATTCTCTTTGTTCTACAAAAGTTGAATATAAAGGTCTTGCAAATGCATCTAAAGAAGCATTATGGTTAAGAAGATTACTTGAAGACTTGGGTCTACCTCAAAAGGATCCTACTCCTTTATATTGTGATAATCAAAGTGATATTGCTTTGGAAAAGAATCCAATTTTTCATGCAAGGACCAAGCACATTCTCTTCAACATCACTTCATTAGAGAGCAAATTGAAGACAAGCAAATTTTCTTTTGTATTGTAAAGGTGAAGATCAAGTTGCAGATATTCTCACCAAAGCTCTTTGTAAAGATAAATTTCTCTTCATTGTAAGAATCTTGGATTACAACCCATTGAAGGGTTTGATGTAACCTCCCCAAGTAAAGCTTAAGGGGGATGTTAGAAGATTAATCTTTGGTAAAGGTTATTCTTTAATTGTAATTATTTATTAACTTGTAGGAATATTCCAAAGGAATCCCTACAAGTCTTTTGTTTTTTGTCATCTCACACATGTGTGAGGATGACTTATTTTTTAATTCCTTTATTAAGGAATATTTGTAACCACCTCCTTAAGAGGTGACACTTTGCACACACATAGATGAATGGTGGCATTCATTGAGTTGGGAGTTACATTCTAACTCCTTCTCACCTCTACTTATTGAGGCAACTCTCCTCTCATTCTTCAAGATTCAAGCAAGCAAGCTAAGGCTTAAGCTCTCTCTCTCTTTGTATTATTCTTTAGGAATTTTGCCTCCATTCATAATATTGGGGTTTTTTCTTGTTTTTTCCCTTAACAAATTCTTGTGTCTCTCTTGCTTTGGTAGTGCTTGGTTTGGCTAGTTCAATCTATTTGGTAATATTTTTCCTTCAAACAATTGCTCTTTATTAGTACTTTCCATTGCTCTTTTCTATTTCCTTTCATGTGAATGTTATAATACACAGTGATCAACCCTACATCAAGCCCAACATTTGAATACAATCTTTTAAGAAAATGGGCTTCCTTACAAGCATGAATAGCTACCATATACTTTTCTTCTATCATGGAAAAAGAAACTAAAAAATTCACTTACTCATCCAACTAATAGCACTACCAAACATTTTGACTGCATGGGTGATCCCACAATACTAGTTTACAATTTTTGGCCAAATTGGACACTAAAATATTTTTTTCTAACTAAATCTTCACTTTTGGGCATCTATAGCAGCTAAACCATGAAGAATTTGAAGATGATGCAAACTAGTGATTTGTCAATTTTTTTCAAAAATTTTGGAATTAGATTGCACTTCTTTTTCCATCTCCTTCAAAAACTAGTTTTTTTCAGTAAACAACATTTTTAAGGAGTGATGCTCACCGTATAACGCATGTAAATTTTTTCCATGAAGGATAAAATTCCAATTCTTTCAAATTTATATTTGTAACTATGATATCTAGTGCTTCCAATTGGTTAGATAGTGTTTTATTTATTTTTTTAATCAAATTTTGAAGTCAAACCAATTACAATTCAAACATAGGCAGACCATATAATGCATAACTTTTTTAGTATATATCAAATTTTTTTGTGTTGGATCAAGGACTTCAATATCTGGTGCACTCATATTAAATTTCAATTTATTTTTTTGATAATATGTTATTTTTCCAAATGTGTAGAATAGAGTGCTTGAATTTAAGTGAAAAACCTATGTTTAATAAAACTTAAAAAAAAATACATAATAAAACCAAAACATATTAAAATTATATTTGTTGGATAGCTCGCTCTGAGGAATACCATCATCCAGTTGGGTCTGTGAAGTCTCCTCCATTTTCATCCTCAGCCTAAGCTTTGAAGTACAAAATTCTAGACTTTTTTGATGCCAAAGGGTGAGAAGGTGGGAAAAGGGGGGTTCAAGCGAACCCCCTTTCAAAAAAAAAATTCCTTGTGTTTTTTGGAAAGAATGGTAGGACCTTGCATTTAATTGGTTCGCTCGAACCATGGTTCATTCAAACCCTTTTTTGGTTCGCTCAAACCAAAGGGTTCATTTGAACCCCTAAAACCAATTTTTTTTGCATGGGGTCACTTTTGCAACTTTTCCTTCCTCACTCAAATTGTAAACCACTTTTGTGGGTTTACCCAGATATCCACTAGTTGATATTCTTCTATCAATGTCACTTGCCCAATATGAGTCCACATATCCATGAATACTGATGGAATGACAAGCCTATAGGATAACCATGAAAACATAGGGAACACTCAAAAGTAACCAAAGATATATGAATGTACGTGTAAAACTACATCTCAATATATTCATTTAGGATTATCCATAAAACAACTAAGGACTCCCACTTCTTCGGCAAATTTTTGGTCCTGTACAAACCATAGAATACATAAAACTGCTAACACAACTCACTTAAGGTGCTTTGATCATTTTCTCCATATCAGTTGGAGATTGTGGATAATCATCCACAAATAGATTCATTCCCTACAACACAAGAACAACCAATTGTCTACAAGCTACCATGTTGAATCTCTCAAACATTGAGTTCAAATACTTATTATGGCTCAATTAAAGCTTTATGCTAGCTCAATCTCTTTTGATCTCCATTCCTAGGGTATACTTAGATGAACCTAGATCTTTCATTTTAAACTATGTTCACAACTAATACTTCAAATCTAAAATTAAAGTTTTACAATTCCCAAAATATAATGTATATCATCTACATACATTGCAATAATGAGAATGTGATCATTATCAGTCTTGAAATAAACATAATGATTTGATTTTGATCTCATAAATCCTAAACTTTTAACACAAAGGCATCAAAATTTTGGTACCACATTCTAGCAGATTGTTTCAAACCATACAAAGACTTCTTCAACTTGAAAACCATATGTTCTTTACCTTTTATAATGTAATTCTTAGACTATGAAATATATATTTTTTCCTCCAAGCCACCATGAAGGAAAGTTATCTTCATATCCATATTCTCAACTTCAAAATCATAAGTTGTAGCAAGTGACAATAAGAACTCGCTAGATGTTAACTTTGCAATAGGAGATAAAATATCACTATAATCAACTCCATTCACCTATGAGTAACCTTCACAAAAAAACCTTGCTTCATGCTTCTCATATTGCCATCTAGACCAATCTTCTTCTTGAACACCCATTTACAATTAATGAGTTTATGTCAATTAGGAAAAGGTATTGAATGCCCATATGTTATTTTTATTTAAGGAAACCATCTATTCTTCCATGGATTTAATAGGACAAGAATTTCCATCAACCATACCCATAGCCTCCCTTATAGCCCTTGGCTCATCAATATTATCTATTAAAGAAAAAATATAGTTAGAATCCAATAACAAATATGCAAACCTTTCAAGTGAATATCCAAACCTATCAGGTCATCACTTAATCTGTATGGATTTCCTCAAAGAATGAGTTTGAAGTTCTTCTTCTAAACTTTTAGATTTATTAGAGCTCACCTCATCATTAGGTCCATCATTGGCTTCTAGTTCAACTTTCTTAGGGTTAAGAGAAGTTGAACCACATCTTCTTTCTTTTGTTTCCCCATAGGTTGTAGAATAGTGGAAGAAGGTTTCATCTCTTTGAGAATAACACTTCTAGTGTAGAGAAATTTCCCAATCACTAGAGCCCAAAGATTATACCCTTTCGCACCAACACCATAGCCAATAAAGATACACTTAACTTTTATGTTCTCTAACTTACACCTCTTTTCCCTCAACACATGAGCACATTCCTCATAACCAAACACACAAATATGTCTCAAAGAGGAATTCTTATCTAACCACACATCCATAGGTGTCTTCTCAACAAGCATTGATGTAGGATATTTTTTAACCAAATAGTAGGTAGTGGCAACAACTTCAAAATAACTTTTTTAAGGTTAGCTCCACTCAACATTCTCTTAGCTCTGTCCATTAATGTCTCATTCATTCTCTCCAGTATTTTATTTTTTTGAGGGGTGTATGAAGTTGTCTTATTCCTTTCAATCCCATTTTATTATAGAACCCTTAAAAATATATGGGTCATAACTCACCACCATTATCAGTCCTCAAAAACTTAATTCTTTTACTATTTTGATTCTCACAAAAATCCTTAAATTCTTTGAACTAACTAAAGACTTTAGATTTACTCCTGAGGAAATGCAATTATGTCCTTCTAATATAATTATCTATAAAATTTATAAAATATATGAAATTATAAATTGAAGGAACATTCATGGGCCCAAATACATCAGAGTGAATTAAATATAACACCCCAAAAGGCTTGTGAGAACTAGAATAAAATTAAATGTGGTTTTATTTTCCATAAACCTAATGCTTACAAAAAATGAACTCAAGCTTGCAATCATCTAACTCCTCAATGAAGATTTTATTTTTTAGGTATCTATGACCCTTTTCAGCAATATGGTCAAGTCTTTGGTGTTAAAGAATTATCTTGGACACATTCAGTTAAGTGGGGATGATCAATCATGCATATTGTTTGCATGAATTGGTGAAGAGATATGTTTTTGTTAACAAAGATTGACTTGGACCCACCTTGGGCACCCAAGTTGGCATTTTTGAGTTGACACCTTTTGCATGAGAAGATATTTACAAGGCTGAGTTAAGTGGGCCCATTCTTGGGTGCCAACTTTGAGGAGAAGCTTGGAAGATATTTTCTTAATCAACAATTAGTTAGGAGTTTAGTTTGGGGTGCCTAAATTGAGGAGACATTGGTTTTGACTTCATGTTACATGATGAAACTCTACTTACACAAAATAGGAATAGGTTTTTGAGAGGAGCTTTGTGCCTTTGTAATTGAAAACTCTTTGGAGTTTACAATGCTCATTATTGTCTATTAATTTTAGCAACTTGAAGAGAGTTTGATCAGAGTTTATTGCAGGTTGTGAAGAAGAATTGTTGAAGGCAAAGGAAGCATATCAATCAAAGATTGATACAGTATTATTGTAATCTTGTTCTAAGGTTAAATAATACAAGCACTATTGATTCTAGTGGTGGAGTTTTTTCCCAAAAGGGTTTCTCCACGTATATTTTGTGTCACTTCTATCTTCTTGTCTCATTCTTCTACAATCTTCTACCTCTTTCTACAATTGGTGAAATTGATCTAAACAAAAAATCATATACAAAGAATTTGCTAACAAATAACACTTAATTAGATCTACAATCTCATAGTTTTAAAAGTTTTAAGCTACATAATTACCTTCGTTTTCATCATTTGGTATCAGAGATAATGATTGGGTAGAGTTTGGGACGCATTTCTCTTAAAAGTTTGAAGGTTTTTTAGCTGTAGTGGGAGCTTTTACTATTGTGTTATTATTGGTTTGTAAAAGAAGTGTGTTAAAATGAGTTCTACTTCTCATTTAGATATTGAAAATTCAATGGATCTAGTTATGAAATGTGGAAACTAAAAATGGAGGATCTCCTTGAAGAGAGAGATTAGTGGTTAGCTATTTGTAATGAGACAAAGTCACCTACAACGATGTCATATGAGGATTGGGCTAAGCTTGATAAGAAGGAAAGAGGGACCATAAGATTATGTCTTTTTGATGATATTCTCTTGAATGTTTCAGATGAAACTACCACATATAAACTATGGAAGAGGATCTAGGTGATATCTATCAAACCAAAAGTCTTACTAATATTTGTATCTGAAAAGATAGTTGTATTATTTAAAGATGAAAGATGGTTATTTTGTTGGACATTATTTAAATTCTGTAGATGTAAAGCTAGAAGATGAAGATAAATGCATTTTGTTACTTTTTTCTTTACTAGAATCTTGGGAAAATATAATTGTTGTTATCAGTGGTAGTGGTGTAGATCCTAAGATGGACAATATAATCCCTACTCTCCTATCAGAGGATATGAGGAGGAAGTCTAAAACGAGATCCCAAGATGCCTTGTTTGTAAGAGGAAAGCCTAAGGAAAGGGAACCTAAGGGAGACAAGAAAGGAAATGGTAAGTCCAAAGGACAGTCTAAAACCCCTGGTAAGACTAAGGTAAAGTGTTGGGATTGTGGGAAACCTATACATGTAAAGAAGGATTGTAAGAACAACAAAAAGAGTTATGATGCTTCTACAGATAAATCCTCGGATGACAGTAATGATGTATTGGTCATTTCATCTAATACTATTTGTGATAACTCTTGGCTTATTGATTCAGGTTGCTCCTATCATATGACTCCTAACAAGGAGTGGTTCACTTAGAAGTATACTACATATGATGGAGGAAATGTTTTCTTTGGAGATAATAGCACAACAAAGGTTGTGGGCAAAGGAGAGGTAAAGTTGTGTTTCAGTGATGGTAGGATTAAGACCCTTAATGATGTTTTACATATTCCAGGACTTGCTGGAAATCTACTTTTTGTATCTAAGTTAAATGATTATGGAATGCATGCATGTGACATTTGACAAAGGTGGTTGTAGATTGGTAAAAGGGAATGTGGTGGTTGCTAAAGGATCTCAGATTGGGACTTTGTTTAAGCTTAATACCTCCAATTTGAATAAATCAGCCAATGTAATTGAAGTTGAAAATACATGTATGTTGTGGAACCATAGATTGGGCCACATTGGTGAAAAAGGTCTTATGACTATTCTTAATAAGAAATTGGTTGACGGTATTCTTGATTATAATATTGGAAAATTTGATTTTTGTAAGCATTGTGTTTGGAAAGAAATCTAGATCTTCATTTCCTAATGGAACAAATAAAGCTAAAAGATTATTAGAGATTATTCATTCAGATGTAATGGGCCCTATGGATATTGACTCTATTGGAAAATCTAGATATTATGTCACATTTATTGATGATGTCTCAAGACACACTTGGATCTATTTTATGCATAAAAAATTTGATGTGTTTAATAAGTGTAAAGAATTTAAGGCTTTGGTTGAGAAACAATCAAATCATAAGATAAAAGTGTTGAGATTAGATAATGGTGGTGAATATTGTTTTGAGGAATTTGATGATTATTGTAAGCATGCAGGAATTGTGAGACAGAAAACTACTCCATATACACCTCAACAAAATGGAGTAGAAAAAAGGATGAACCAAACCTTAATGGAAAGAGCTAGGAGTATGTTAAGTAGTGCTAAGCTAGATCGGTTCCTTTCGGCCGAGGTTGTAAGTACTTCTTGTTATTTAATAAATAGATCTCCTAGTTCATCTATTGAAGATAAAACCCTTATGAAATGTGGTTAGGTAGGAAACCTAGTGTTGCACATTTAAGGATCTTTGGTTGTGAGGCTTTTGTTCATGTGCCTAAAGAAAATTGGTCTAAGTTAGATCCAAAAGCACATATATGCATATTCATAGGTTATGGTGAAAATGTAAAAGGTTACAAGCTTTGGAATCCTCTAACCCGAAAAATTACTTTATCAAGAGATGTGATTTTCAGGTAATTTAGATCTTATTCAGGAGAAGAATAACCAAAGGAGAAGGATACTTCTCAAACAATGCATTTTGAGATAAATACTGAGAAGCAAGAAGATGCACATGTTGAAGAACAATTGGATGGATTGCATGAGGAGAGTTCATAGAGTTCTTCTAAGAAAGATGCTCATGATGAGTATATTGAGGAACAAGAAGAACCCCCTTTGAGAAGATCCACAAGACAATGAAATCCCATTTGTAGGTATAGCCCACTTGATTTCCATTGTATATTTGATTTGATGAGTACTAATGATGAACCTAAATCTTACAAGGAAGTTGTGTCTTCAAATGAGAATAAGCTTTTGTCACAAGCTATGAATGAGGAAATGGATTCCTTGGATACTTGTGACACATCGGATCTTGAGAGTTTTCCCAAAGGAAGAAAGGCCATTGGTTGTAAATGGATCTTTAAAAAGAAAATTAGAGAAAATGGTAAGATCTCAAAAGGTACAAGGCTAGATTAGTAGCCAAGGGCTACTCCCAGAGAGAGGGAGTTGACTTTAATGAAATCTAATCTCTTGTTGCTAAATTAACTTCTATTAGATTCTTTTTATCTATTGCTACTGCTTATGATTTTGAGATAGAGCAAATGGATGTGAAAACTGCTTTTTGGCATGGGGATCTTGATGAGGAGATTTATAAGAGGAAACTTGATGGTTTTGTTGTAAAAGGAAAAGAATAATTGGTTTGCAAGTTAAAGAGATCTTTATATTCATTGAAACAGTCACCAAGAATGTGGTACCAAAAGTTTGATTCTTTTGCACTAAAAATTGGTTATGTTAGGAGTGACAAAGATCACTGTGTTTACATAAAATGTATTGATGATCAACATTTAATTATTATCTTGTATGTTGATGACATGTTTATTGGTAACATCAAGGTAGTGATCAAAGAATTGAAAGCACAACTCTCTAGCACATTTGAGATGAAAGATCTAGGGGTTGCAAAATATATTCTTGGTATGGAGATCAATAAATATAGAGGTAACAAAAAGATTTTCTTAAGTCAAAGCAACTATGTTGATACTATTTTGAAACAGTTTAACATGTAGGATAGTAAACCAATTAATATTCCTTTACCAGTTGGCACAAAGTTAAGTTTAGACATGAGTCCTAAATCTGATTTTGATTATGAGGAAATTTCTGCAATTCCATATGCTAGTGTAGTTGGTAGTTTAATGTATGCAATGGTCTGTACGAGACCAAATATAGCCCAAGTAGTGGGAGTTCTAAGTAGGTTTATGCCTAACCCTAGTTACAAAGAACATTGGACTTATGATAAGAGGGTGTTTAGATATTTACAAGGTACTTCTGATTATTGTTTGGTTTATCATGGTGCTAATGAGTTTGATATTATGCATCTAGATCATTGGACATACAGGGTTTTGTTGATTCAGATTGGGCAGGAGACCTGGATAGTAGGAGGTCGACAAGTGGCTATGTGTTTACTTTTTTTGGAGCTGCGGTTAGTTGGATGAGTAAGAGGCAGACCACGATTGATTTGTCCACCACAAAATCAAAGTACATGGCTGCTACACATGCCTCTAAAGAGGCAGTTTGGTTATAGAGACTTGGGAAAGGTATTGGTTTTAATTGCAAACAAATTAAACTTGAAAGTGATAGTCAGAGTGCTATTTGTTTAGCCAAAAATCCTATGTATCATGCTCGTACTAAGCATGTTGATGTTTAGTATCACTTTGTGCGAGAAATGGTTGAGAGTGGGAAGGTATTGATTGAGAAAGTTGACACTTTGATCAATGTTGTAGATTATCTTACGAAACCAGTTCCTACAGATAAGTTCTCTTGGTGTAGAAAGGCCATTGGCCTTGAGTCCTATACTTGATTTATAATAATGATTCCTTGTTTAGAATAAATGAAATGTATAATGTCAAGTGGGAGAATGTTGGGAATAGGATACCATTTAATTGCAATCCTAAACATATTTCATGTATCTCCTAAGTCATTGGAAAGTGTTCCCCACACTAGGATTAGAAAGAGATTAAAGTTGAATGAAATGAACATGTAAATTGACATTTGTAATTATTCCTAAATGATAGGAACATGTGAGGGTTTCCAAGAAGAGTTCCTAAATAATAGGAGGACATGGGGCACCCACAAGGAAGGTGTAACCCACCTTTCTTAAGTTAACTATTTAGAGAATAGATAACACTTTAGTTATGTGTGTAAAGATCCTACAAGTTAGGGGTTGATATTTACATGAGTGGAGTTTAGTTCATTTTAGTTCAGTTCAGTTTAGTTCAGTATAAGTTTATTTCAGTTTAGTTCAATTCAGTTATCTTTAGTTGCATGTAGTTAGTTTCAGTTGAATGCTAGTTGATTTCAGTTGACTTGAGTTGCATCACTAATGACTTTAGTTGCATGACAGATAACAAGTTGACACATTCAATTAAGTGGGGAAGATCAATCATGCATATTGTTTGTATGAATTGATGAAGAGATATGTTTTTATTAACAAAGATTGACTTGGACCCACCTTGGGCACCTTGTAAGGAAGTCTAGGAGTGCATCTAGTGAAAACTCCATGCAGTAGTGCCTTCGGTGACTTTCATTTCGATTAGATTGCCTCAAAGACATGTACAACTATGTCCAAATGCAGAACAAACACAGTTCATTTCCTACATTGATCCATCTAAGAGAAACACATGTAAATTCAATAGCAAGCATTAACAGATTCTACTACACGAACCAACTAGCATGAAAGATGAAACAAAAAACCTAAACACAAAGATTTACGTGGGGAAAATCCTTTCGGATAAAAAACCCCACACTCCAAAGATCGAGCCATTGTATTATTCTGCAACAAATGGTTACAATACAATTTTAGGCTTTTAGCCTTTTCAAAGATTACATCTTATTCATCTGGATACAACTGGTAACAATAGATTTCCCTGTATAGATTATGATCACCCTCTCAAACTAAATGATCTTCGCACTGTTCCAATACCATCACATATACAGTGCAAATCAACATAAGATAAGTCAAACAAGATTCATGATCAAAAGCTCTCTCTTCTCCTCTATTCCGGCCTCAAGGCCCCTGGCCATAGAACTAGCCTCTTGGCCTTCACATCTCATCAGCTCTCTGAGTCACCTATTACGATCTCATGGCTTCGGCCTTCCAGCCAGCCACTCTCTATTTTCCTTCTCTTCGGCTTCAGTTCTATGAAACAGTTTGTTTCCAACTGTCGGATCACAACTATCAAATCATCCAGCTTAGCAACGTAGATGTTTCTACTTCCTCATGCTTTTGTTTTCCAACTTCCACATAGAAACGGTTTAGCAAATGGTTCACTTCTGCTTTCTTGGATTGGTCCACATCACACCACATTGGACAATCTTCACTCGGTAAATAGTGATCAACTTGTGTCGCATGTCGGTGAGACACTAGAAGTGTCTCCCCGATGCCACAAGTCCCGATTACATGTTATCACCAAGAGTCATCTTCATCGGCAAGAGGTTCTACCGATATCCATAAGTCATACCGAAATCAACATTCTCATCGGCGAGACAATCGCCATTCGATGAGACATTACACCAAGCTCATAAGTCATTCCAAAGTGTTCCTTAGTCACCAAGACTTTAGTCATTCACTAAGAGATCATATCGAGTCTTCAAGTCATGCCGAAACCAATTGTATTTCTATCGGCATCCATCTATCGGCAAGACTATCGTCTTTCTCCGAGACGTCACAACGAGCTTCATGTTATACTGAACTCAGACTGCCTCATTGGCAAGACAATTCCACTTCACCAAGACATCATATCGATGCCTTTAAGTCATACCAAAGACCTACCATCGGCTAGACTTACTGCTTTTTCCAAGACTTCATACCAAAGCCTTTAAGTCATATCGATGTGTTCCACTGTCGGCGAGAGAATCAACCTTTGGCAAAACTTCTTACCGAGGCTTCCATGTTATCCCAAAACAACTATTCACCAAGAGTCACGCCGAACTGATGACCCCTAACACTATCACCGAGACATCTCCCAGTCGCTAAGAGATCATGCCAATAGGAACAAGTCATACCGATTTCTTCATCAGCCAGACAGACCGAAGGTCATGTCGATATCGGTAATACTTCCTATCGTCGCCGAGACTTTTCACCAAGACCCTTGAGTTACACCGAGTGAATACCGTTGGTGAGACATTCCTCAGTTGCCAAGAGATCTTCCCGAGAGTTCAAGTCACCCCGAACTTGCTTATCGATGAGACTTCTCCCAGTCACCAAGACTTCCCGCTGAATCCATTTGTTATCCCGAAGACTCTAAGTCACCATGAGTCTCCCCGAAGCCCGATAACAAACCCTTATGTCTCCAAGACATTCCACTCGGTAGGAGATTATAGCAAAGTCCATAAGTTACAACAACAGGCTTCTTCGGCAAGACAAAAGCATTGTCTTGGTGACATGAGCAAAAACACAAGGTAAACTACCAGTCGGCCAGACAACAAAAATGTCATAATGACTAAGCTTTCTCAGAGGTTTCAGCCTGTGAGATTGAGGAATATTTTCCAACAATCTCCCACTTGACGAAGATCACATAGGCATCTCCAAAGCAACCAGAAACTAGGATCACACTAGCTCCATCAGTTCAAACCCTGCAATACTCAAGACACCCAATCAACATGATTCCATAAATAATAGTCCATTAGACAATCTGCAACAAAGACCAGGAATCTAACTGTAACTAACTGTCCAACAAAACAACCAATCATAGCCTTTCAGGAAACCACATAGACCTTAAACATGCTCTCATGCTCTATCAATAATTTTGCTCCAACATCCATGATGTCCACCATTCAAGCAACAATCCTATCATCTTCCACGTGTGGAAGAAAGATACAAAGCCAAGGTGTATAAGCACCATTCCAATGAACACAAGAAAAAGATTCCATTGATATCACCAACAAGATACTGCTACCACTTCACTGTGCTCAAACGCTATACAGAAGTATATCAACTTCAAAGCTTCAAACAGAACACAACAATGAAGTCATTCTCCAGAAACAAGATAAACAACACTAGTTAGAACAACAATCAGACTGACTGCGTCCATCCAACTAATAAACCCACGCGACTGAAAATAGCACCCATAGCTCGTGCTATACTATCCAGTCTCACATATCATTAGTAAACTTCTGACAATCCATTAACAGCAAATACAAGTTCCAGTGTCAACTAGTCGAAGAAGACAAGACACATACAGGAAATCCCACTGCATGAGAAATATAGATCTGAAAGATCAGAAGGCATCGCAATCCTACCAATACCATCTCATAGAAAAAATGTAACCCTGTAGTACCAAAGGAAAATCCACAATGATATGCTCAAACTGCAACAACCTGCCACAAGAAACATTTCTCTCACCACAAACCTTCACGGCCACAGAGAGAAACATTGCACATCATCTTCCTGTAGAACATCCTCCTACATACACTTCTAACAACCAGCTATGTCAAGAATGATCTTCTTCACATCCCAAAAGACATCCTTAACAACATCCATTCGTTCAATCACCAAGATCAAACCAACTTCTAATACCATGTAATCAATATGGATGTAAGCTTCTCAAAGAAGATCAAGCTAAAACATTTCCCATTTTAGGAAATCAACCCATATAGCATCTCCTACCAATTCTCATCAGTAAATGACATAACACAAAATCTCAAGGAGATAAAACAAACTGTACAACTTCCACTATGAATCCTCCAGAACCAAAAGTTAAATAGTAATTCAAGATCCATATCATGAAAGTGAACTTAAATACATCTAAAAGATACAATGAGCCAAATACCTCTTAGATAAACTGTCGAGTAGACCAAGAGTGGGAACAAGAATACTCCTTCAATAGATATAATCCATCATCAATTAATCCAAGAGCAATATCCTCATAGGTCTCTTATTGAACTCACGTTCAACCAAGGTGTAGGCTTCTTAGACTTTTTGCTAATAAACTTTAACAAGAGTAACAAGCAGGAACACATCTCTCATAAGAGAAAGACAACCTTACCTTATTCTTCATGTATCCATGAGTACTAGCAACCAATCATCTCATGCTAAACTCCATCTGCATTACTGCACTATCATGAAGTATCAAGCAAACAATCAAAGAACTCAATACACAAAGAATTACCAGATCACTGTCAAAGCTCCAATCATCTGAATCAGGAACTTATCATGACACCATGATCTACACATCCCCATAGGATATTCCATGCTTCAAGTGACTCCACCATTGTCTCAAGTACAATGCACAATGCCAAAACTCTAGTGACAAAACAAGAGTATACCATGACATAAAGCAAATAAACTTAAGAACAACATCACCTGTCAAGCACCACCAACACCTTAGCCAAAGACTCCAAGCATCCTCCATGGTTCCAAGATGTTGCACATCTTCAAATAATGTCCATGCAAAAACAAAAGAACCCTTCAGCAACACTAAAGAATACCATTCACCACCATGTGATGAATCCACAGTCACTGCTAGAGCTCCCACTGAAACATGACACCCAAGCTTTCCAAGCATCATGACCAACTATTTCAGGTTCCCATAACTAACTATTCAGGTACTCTAATATATCCATCCTCTCATCTCAAAGCAATCACACCAATGCACAAGTGACCACAGACAAGGCCAGCTAACAAATCTGCACCATCAATGAATCAATCATCATGGATAAAGATAGTCCACATCTAAGTTATCTCACTACAACCAATGGGTAGCTAATCCATCAACCACATAACTTGTAGATCACAACCATCAAACATGCAAAACCATTATCAAATTGAAAACTGCAACACTGAGATATCAAAGAGAATAACCACATAGACAACATGACTCAAACACTAGATCACACACTCTAATTTTCCAATCATGTCCACAACGAGCACCATAATCAAGGAACCCATAAGCATTACCACAAGAATTCTAAGTGACAAAACACTTACCAACACTCCCATGGAGAGAAAGAGTCATACCTCCTCAAAACCATGCACCAAGCATGCATGCAGACCTACGACTATCTCATCTAGCAACACCCCAAAAGGCCAATGTCTAGACAATAGCTTAACAACAACTCCACATGATCACAAGTTTTGTTTAACCATGTAAAACCTGCAAAACCATAGAGCCATGCAAGTACAAATCATCCTTAGAAAGAAAATAGCAGTTCAAGAGAATCCAGCCCCCTTTCAAGCCAACTTCAAACCACCACCATGTACATGCATCGAAGAAAGAGAGAAAGGCTATTTTAGAAGCTTGTAAATCATCTAATGATTAACTCCACAGCCTTCTAGCATTCGAGGTTAATAGGAAACAGTGCTTTCCAACACCAGGAACCACCACCTAGCATAAGCACTCTCTTCCATGACTGAGAAACAATCTAGGCTTCTCCATATCACCCAAGAGCCTATCACACAGACACCAATATGAAATATTTACTGCTACATAGCCACAATGTAGGAAAATCCACCTCATACTCTAAGGTTATACCTCTACCAGCCAGGAGACACGGATCACAACATGATCAACTCCCATATCCATCTTGACCATCCTTCAAGCTGCATGCTATCTCAGAATACCACAAGGCTTCCACTCATCAAAGGATCAATATATCAATCCATTCCTCTAGATTTCTTCCAGCCTATCAAGCTAAGAAATCTTCACAGGGGAAATATCCAGAACCAACAACTAGAAGAAGGCTCTGATACCACTTGTAAGGAAATCTAGGAGTGCATCTAGTGAAAACTCCATGCAGTAGTGCCTTCGGTAACTTTCATTTCGATTAGATTGCCTCAAAGACATGTACAACTAAATCCAAATGCAGAACAAACATAGTTCATTTCCTACATTGATCCATCTAAGAGAAACACATGTAAATTCAACAGTAAGCATTAGCAGATTCTACTACATGAACCACTAGGCATGACAGATGAAACAAAAAACTTGAACACAAAGATTTACATGGGGAAAATCCTTTCAGATAAAAAACTCCACACTCCAAAGATCAAGCCATTGTATTATTCTACAACAAACGGTTACAATACAATTTCAGGCTTTTAGCCTTTTCAAAGATTACATCTTGTTCATCTGGATACAACTGGTAACAATAGATTTCCCTGTATAGATTCTGATCACCCTCTCAAACTAAATGATCTTCACACTGTTCCAATACCATCACATATACAGTGCAAATTAACATAAGAGAAGTCAAACCAGATTCATGATCAGAAGCTCTCTCTTCTCCTTTGTTCCGGCCTCAAGGCCCCCAGCCATAGAACCAACCTCTCGGCCTTCACATCTCATCAACTCTCTGAGTCACCTATTACAATGTCATGGCTTCGGCCTTCCAACCAGCCACTCTTTATTTCCCTTCTCTTCAACTTCAACTCTATGAAATGGTTTGTTTCCAACTGTCGAATCATCCAGCTCAGCAACGTAGATGTTTCCACTTCCTTGTGCTTTTGTTTTCCAACTTCCACATAGAAACAATTTAGCAAATGGTTCACTCCTGCTTTCTCGGATTGGTCCACATCACGCCACGTTGGACAATCTTCACTCAATAAACAACGATCAACTTGTGTCACATGTCGGTGAGACATTAGAAATGTCTCCCCAATGCCACAAGTCCCGATTACATGTTATCACCAAGAGTCGTCTTCATCAGCAAGAGGTTCTACCAATATCCACAAGTCATACCGAAATCAGCATTCTCATCGGCGAGACAATCGCCATTCGATGAGACATTACACCGAGCTCATAAGTCATTTTGAAGGGTTCCTTAATTGCCAAGACTTTAGTCATTCGCTGAGAGATCATATCTAGTCTTCAAGTCATGTCGAAACCCATTGTATTTCTATCGACATCCATCTATCAGCAAGACTATTGTCTTTCACCAAGACGTCACAATGAGCTTCATGTTATACCGAACTCAGACTGCCTCATTGGTGAGACAATTCCACTTCACCAAGACATCATATCAATGCCTTTAAGTCATACCAAAGACCTACCATCGTCCAGACATTCAACATTCGCCAGGAGATCATATTGATTCCTTCATGTTATACCGAACACTAACCAGTCACCAAGAGTCATAGCGACAACAGGATTCCCATCGGCAAGACAATTGCTCTTCACCAAGACATCACCCTGCAGGTTCCAAGTCACCCTGATTCAATCTCGTCGGCCAGACTTACTACTTTTGCCAAGACTTCATACCGAAGCCTTTAAGTCATATCGATTTTTTCAACTATCAGTGAGAGAATCAACCTTTGGCAAGACTTCTTACCAAGGCTTCCATGTTATCCCGAAACAACTGTTCGCCAAGAGTCACACCAAACTGATGACCCCTAACACTGTCATCGAGACATCTCCCGGTCGCCAAGAGATCATGCCGATAAGAACAAGTCATACTGATTTCTTCATCGGCCAGATAGACCGAAGGTCATGTCGATATTGGCAAGACTTCCTATCGTCGCCGAGACTTTTCACTGAGACCCTTGAGTTACACTGAGTGAATACCATCGGTGAGACATTCCTCAGTCGTCAAGAGATCTTCCCGAGAGTTCAAGTCACCCCGAACTTGCTTATCGGTGAGACTTCTCCCGGTCGCCAAGACTTTTTGTCAAATCCATTTGTTATCTCGAAGACTCTAAGTCGCCATGAGTCTCCCCAAAGCCTGATAACAAAGCCTTATGTCGCTGAGACATTCCACTCAGTAGGAGATTATAGCAAAGGCCATAAGTTACAGCGACAGGCTTCTTCTGCAAGACAAAAGCATTGTCTTCGCTACATGAGCAAAAACACAAGGTAAACTACCAGTCGGCTAGACAACAAAAATGTCACAACGACTAAGCTTTCTCAGAGGTTTCAGCCTGTGAGATTGAGGCATATTTTGCAACACACCTAAGTTGGCATCTTTGAGTTAACACCTTTTTCATGAGAAGATATTTACAAGGCTGAGTTAAGTGGGCCCATTCTTGGGTGCCAACTTTGAGGAGAAGCTTGGAAGATATTTTCTTGACTAACAATCAATTAGGAGTTCAATTTAGGGTGCCTAAATTGAGGAGACATTGGTTTTGACTTCATGTTACATGATGAAACTCTACTTGTACAAAATAAGTGTAAGATTTTTAGAGGAGCTTTGTGCTCTTGTAATTGAAAGCCCTTTGGTGTTTACAATGCTCATTATTGTCTATTAATTTTAGCAAGTTGAAGAGAGTTTGATCAAAGTTTATTGTAGGTTGTGAAGAAGAATTATTGAAGGCAAAGGAAGCATACCAGTCAAGGATTGATACAATATTATTGTAATCTTGTTCTAAGGTTAAATAATACAAGCACTATTGATTTTGGTGGTGGATTTTTTTCCCGAAAGGGTTTCTCCATGTATATGTTGTGTCACTTCTATCTTCTTGTCTCATTCTTCTACAATCTTCCATCTCTTTCTACAATTGGTAAAATTGATCTAAACAAATAATCATACACAAAGAATTGTTAACAAAGAACACTTAGTTAGATCTACAATCTCATAGTTTTACAAGTTTTAAGCTACATAATTACCTCCACTTTTTAATAGGACAGATGGTGTAGGAGTAGCATTTTAACTAGATTGTCTAACTTTCTTTTCATTTCAGAGTTGAACAAGTTTCCTTGCTAGTCGTCCTTGGAGAGCATTAATTACCATGGTCTTATTGGATGGTATAGTAGATTGGGATGTAGTGGATTGGAATGGATTAATGGAAGGTTGACTAGTATAGGATGTAGAGTCTTGGTATGGATTAATGAATGGTGGAATAGGATAGGATGTGGTTTCTTGGAATGGATTAGTTAATAATGGACTAGAATAGGACGTGGAGGCTTGGAAGAGATCAGTGGAAAGTTGGTTTCCCTTGTCAAGGTTAGGATAAGGGCAATAAGTGGACGTTTGTTGTGGATTAATGGCATGGATTGTGCTAAGGGACTCTTGATAGTGAGGGTGGATGGATGGAGGACTAGGGTTTATGAATTGTTGGTAAGAGGGATAAATGGGTGGTTGACTATGGGTTGTGGGTGATTGGGATAGAGAATTAATCCAATGTCTCTTGAATTCTATGGCTTGTTGGGCTTGAACATTACAAATTAATTGGTATTCAACTTGACTAGCAAGCATATCAAGGTGAATTGAAGATATAGTGGTGAGGTGAAGTTTAGAAAATGAGAATGCAAAGGTATGACTTAAGCCTAAGGTATGCAACCTAAACTATGTTTTTGGGTTTTTTTGGTATTTTGAGGATAAAAGATGTGTAATGTATGCAACAAGACTAAAAGAGGTAATGGTAATGTTGGATGTTATGAAGTCTAAAATGGAGAAAAATGTTCTTTTAGGTCTAAAATGTTGTGGTATGAAGGATGCAAATGACTAAAAGGTGATGGATACCTATAATCAACTTGAGGGCTTAAACACTTTTGAAAGATGTAAGAATAGGATTACTAACTATCCAAGGGTAAACCAATGTTTCAACTAGGATTGTCAAATGGCCTTTTTCTAGGACAAGTGAAAAAAGTGACAAGGTGAGTTTCCCAACTAGACTTGTGAGTAGGAAATTATCACCAAAATGACAAAGGACAATGTTAAAAAGTGACTTGTTCAAATGACAATCTTTTTTTGAAGCAATGATGTGTGCCAAGGTATAGAGAGTTCTATCCTAAAATCCACAAGGTGTCAAGCCTAAAATTCTGAAAAAGGAAGCCTAATGTGATGTTGGGATATGCAAGTAATGAGGATGCTAAGGTACCTAAAATGGTGACCTAATAATGAAATGGTGATATGCAAGTTGAATGGAGCAAGTTTATGGTTTTAAATAGGAATCATATCAAGAAGTTGGTTTGAAAATGGATCTCAAGATTTTTACCTAATTTTGGCAAGAGTTTGACTTGATTTTGATTTTTTTGTTTGAAAATGATGCTTGGTCTAAAGTTGTGAAGTGTTGCAATTGTAAGGTTTGTTTGCTTGTTTGTTTGAATACACACACATAAAGCACAAGAAAACATAATGTTTTTTGAGTTTGATATTGAAAAACACTTTGAAAATACTTTGCACAACCTAGGTTTCTCAAGAGATACCACTCGCTAGATCCCCACTCAGATTTCTCCAACCACTTAAACAAGGTAGACAACTAGAGACTTGGTGGAACTGGATCCTCCTTACACGACACTCACTTCTCGGGCTCATCAAGTCTCAATTCCTCAAAGAGGAATTTTTGCCTCTACACATGCTCAGTGAAGACGTGGGACAGCTTCAGAATGACCATTCCTACGCTAGCAAGTGAAAATGGATTTGGGCCACTATAACAAAGGTTCTTAGTGAATACTCAGGGACATGACACCTCGTGAGCATCTAACAAGCCACTTAAGGCCTTAATCATTCTGCTAAGGGCTCTTATACATTTTACGATAGGTACTCTATTTTGAGTGGCACTGCATGGCTAAGGCCTACATACCATGAGGACTTGATGGTTTAGTCTTATCCTTTATATACTAGGCCAAGTGAAAAAACCAATTGGAGTCATTCCCTCTTTCGAGGCAGGCCCCTCTAAAGGTAACAAAAGAAAGACAAGGATACTATTTTTGATCATCCAAGATCCCACAAAGTGCAAGGAGAGAGCATACACAACACCTTAGCCTCCCACTCGCATAAAGTTTATTTTAATTCCAAAATCCAAATGTGGGGGTGGTTGTACAAAATGTCTAAAGGTGTTTCTGATTCTCAAGATCGTCAAATGGCACAAAAGAAGTGCATACACACCTAGAAACAAAATGCAAACTACAAGACAACACAAACACTGGTAAATTTTAAACCCACTTATGATGTCAACTCAAACACTCAAGTTATTTTTAGGCCCATTAATCATTCTATGCAGAAAAAGAACTCAAGATAAAACAAACTAAAGCAAGAGCCCTGCAAAGCACAATTAGTAGTTTTGACTACCAATCTTTGACAAACGAGAGTTGAGGTTTTAAATTTCAAATCTTGAACACTCGAACCTACAATAAAGAAGTCAAAGATGAGCCATAAAACCAAAATTAAACTAAAAAATGAAAAGGACATTAATCTAATTAACAAAATTAAAGTTTAATCGAAACCTAACTAAGTTAATCCCAAAAATTCAGCTAATTAAGGCTATCTAAACTACAATTGATATTAAACTGACAAAATTAATCTAGGTCAAAGTTAACTATTAAAGTTAAGTTGAGCTATCATTAGGTTAAAGTAAAAATAAATTTATTTAATCTAAATCTGTCAAATTTTAAACTAAATTTAATCTGAATCTAAATTAATCTAATAAGAATCAAAACTAAAATTAAGAAAAATAATCTAAAAAGCTAGAAATCTAAAAAGTCTAAAACTAATCTAAATTTAAAAATCTGAAAAAAAAAATATAATCTAAGTTTCTGATATCTAATTAAAGTGAATTAAAAATCTAATCTAATTAAAAAATAAAAATCTAAAATCTAATTAAAGGTCTAATTAAAAATCTAATTAAAAATTTAAACTCTAAAATCTAATTAAAGATCTAATTAAAAATGTAATTTGAATTTAAAATCTAATTAAAAATTTATACTCTAAAATCTAATTACAGATCTAATTAAAAATCTCATCTAAATTTAAAATTTGAATTTAAATTGGAAAAATCAGAGGCTAAATTTAAATCTAATTTAGAATCTAGATCTTTGACTAAATAGATGTTGTTTGCCCATTACAATTCAGACATGTTTTTCCCTTTTACCGTTTTTCTTGACAGGTCAATCAGAAGCACAAAAGAGTTGATGGATGGCTAAACACTGGTCGTTCATTTTCCTAACGACTGACATGAGATTTGTGTGGGTTGTAGACAAGCGGATCTCATATGAGGTTGCAGAGGCATTGGATTTCGAGGGATTTGAAGGGGATGGCCGCTTAGATTTGATGATTTCCAATAATAAAGGTAAAGCTTATTGTATTGAGAATTCTTCGAATGATGGCAACAATAGCAATAAAACGGGTAGTCGTGGGGTTCGAGTTGAATTTTAGGATAACAAGGGTAAAAATGGCACGAATGGGGGACTATATTTATGATGTAGACCGAGTTAAAAAGCGAAAACCCAGCATCAAAAATGTCTATTATAGAAGAAACTAAAAAACATCCATCCAAATTTCTTACAACAGCAGCACAACAATGCATGAAAAAATGGAAAATCTGATTCACATTATTATCCCAAATACCGCAAAAGAGAAGACCAATTCATGTTAGAATTCATTGCAAAAACTTTCTTTTAACTATCATTCACGTTAGGTTCACCAAATGTAATAGAGAAAAAAATTTCAAGTTAAGTGCAAGTAGCATAATAACTTAAACCCCTAACAACAATAGAGCACAGAGGAAACTAGAAGCAAATAAATATGAAACAAAGTCCCCTGATCTTCAAGCCTCCGTTGATTGACTTCCATTGACCTTCTCCATCTTACTACAAATCATATGATTGCCCTCAGATTGACGTGCAACTATAACCTATACCTAAGACAAGCAAGATATTGAAGTATTGTATGCTCAAGTACTCAAGTTCTTAAGCATGCTAAAATAACTCTGTGTCTAAAATGACTTGAGAGAGTCTTTTAAAGAATGTCAAATTGAGAATGGATGGCCAGGATTAAAAGTTTACAAAAACCTAAGATCAAAGGCTAGGATTCAATGTGATGAGGAGCATTACGATTAGGGCAACATTAGGTCAAAGTTAGGAAAAGCTTTGAAATGAAGGGTTGAGATTTAATTGAAAGCAATTGAATCAATGGTGGAGAAAAAGATGTAGATGGAAAATCAAACAATAGTAGCAATTATTTGATTTATGGAGGAAAGTTGACTTATGAATTAAATAACGGTTTAATTCATAAATATGAATAAGACAAAAGGAAATAAATAATTGTTTTAATTATTTACTTGTGGGATGAAAAGTGGGTTAAATGGATAATTTTATTTCATTGAAGGATAAATGATAATGTTATTAAATAATTAATGGTAAATTTTAGAAATTTATTTAATTAGTGGAGGGAATAAGGATTAATTAGTGACATATTTAAATAAATAAATGGAGGAGTAATTAGAAACCATGACATTAGAATACAATTAAATGATTTAATTACGTGAGGAGGACGTTTGGCATAGAAAAATGCAGCTTGGGGGCCTAGGTCATTTTTATGTTTCTACACTTTATATTATTTGTGTGTCACATAATGAACTCTACCTACTAATGGCATTAATATTCTCTCCTCTAGCACGATCTCAACCTCAGCATGGGTTCCAACCTGCAATTAATAAAATCATAAATGTGGCAGCCTCCATGCCTCTATTCATAGCTCCTATGCTCTCCACTATTGCACTCAGCCTTTTCCAATCTCCCCTACCTAGCACCCCTTCAAATCTTCCTTATACAGTCCCTTATATGCTATATGTTATTATTTTTTGCAATTTAAAAGTTAAATAAAATGGGCATAGCAACCCCTCACCATCCCCTTCTATGCACAACCCTTCAAAATAAATCTGCATTTTATTAACTTTGGCCCTCTTTTCTTGTCATGCCTCCCTTAGTCTTCCTTGCAATTTCATTTCCATATGATCATTTTTTTTTCTTCTTCTTTATAACTTTCATCTCCCCTTTGTTTCTTGATCTTCTATCTTTATTTTTTTATTCTTTCAAAATGTGTTTTTCCCTTCTGTATCCTCCAATCTATTTTTAAACATTGGTATTTAAATCTATTTTTTTTATAAATTGGATTGCATGTTCAATTTCATCATTTATCCAAATTGAGAAAAATGGTAAGTAATGAATAAAAAATTGCACAATATAATTGAATTTAAAATGGAAATTGAACTGAGATATTGACATCACTTCAACTTGCACGCCGACTATAGATCCAAAATTTAGCCTAGGTGCTCTTGCATCATTGTGTTGGTACCTCTGAGTAAGATACCAATGATGTTGAAAAGCATCTTTAAGAATCAATTATCGATAGAGGAAAGATAGTCCATATTCTTGGTAGCAATCAAGTCTCATGACAAATGTAACAAAATTAAAAAAAACAAATCAAACAAAGAATGTGTATGATAATACAACTAAGACTAATTAGAAGAGACCATGATTACAACTAGATTAAGTTTTCCTTCATTGAAAGTAAATTTCAACATGAGAGCATTGATGTGCAAATTAACAAATTACAATCTTGTTCTTAGAAAATTGTCTAAAAAAGAAAGAGATTTTGAAATTTAAACTCAAAAGAACACACAGTGAGTGTAATCATATCCAAAGAGCAAGATTGTTGATAATGAACATAACTTTTTCCAAAAAAATGAGAACTGTTAAAAATGAATTGGTTCTATCCTATAATGATAGATTTAATGTATCAATTATATTAGTTTGAAGTTTTTAGTTTTGATCATATAAGCATTTTTCTATCAACGTTTTGGATCACACTACATGATTCATCATTACAATTATCTTCTTTTGCTATGTACATCTTGATGATAGATCATGAAGTATGAAAAGTGCATACAAAATCAAATCCAAAAACTTCAAGCTAATATTATGACCTATGGAAATTATGTCTTTAATATGAATTATAATGAGCTATTATACCAAATAAATCAAACAAAATATTATGCTATACATTCAGAACATCTCCATCAAGTATTAAATCATACAATATCTGTAAACAAGGATACACTTTATCCCTTGCATATTCAAACTTGTAGAAATAACGATAAAAATGTACAATAGAAGTAGTGCATATATAATCTATAACAATAATAAAGTAAATAGAAAGCAAAGACAATTTGTAATATATTCATCTGAAAAACCCTTTCAAATAAAAAAGTCAACGCCGTAATATTTTTCATTATTAAAACAATTCATATGCTCCTTAATATAAAGACAAACCTCTCATACTTCAGCTTTAAAACATGTGTAAATATAAATAAACAGATTGAAAGTGATTTTACACATTACAGATACACATGAATACTTTGGAACAAGAAAAAAAATAATAACACTCCAAAAAATTTAAGAAAAAAAACAAAAATTGCAAAACAATTATTTATGCAATGAAAATAACAGATTCTAATCTATTCCTTTTAGCTTCTGCGAAGATTGATTAACATATAGGATTCGGCGTGCCAATCAACCCATAAATTAAGAATATATATCTTAATCACCCCTATTTTAAACTAACCAACTCCAAGTTGACCTTCTTTCCCAACCATTCTCTCATTTACCTGTCACAATTGCTTGATAACAATTCTTGGGTTCTAATCCACGAAATACCCAACCTCAGATTTCTAGATATAATTTGATAATAGTTCTTTCTGATATTGCAGTAAACAAGGTTGAAAAAGATTGCTGAGACAAAGTTTCTCAGGTTTGTTTGGCAATCCCTGTATCTTCATTATTAAATTCTTGTCAATAGGGTTTTGTAGATATCAATGGATCTTCAACAAACCAGTACATCACTGCTATTCACTTTTCTTCCTTTCCTAGTGGCTCTCGTAGTAATAGCAGCCAAGAATGTTGGTAAAGGAAGAGTGAAAAGCTTCCTTCCTGGAAGCCTAGGCTTGCCTGTGATTGGCCAGACCCTTGAATATCTGAGTGCAAAATATCTAACAAAAGCAAGGACTGGGTTGAAGAGAAGGTTGCAAAATATGGCCCTATTTTCAAAACGTCCTTAATGGGTTGTCCCACAGTTGTCATTACTGGGCAAGCAGGGAACAAATTTCTCTTGCAGAATGACTACAACATTATCACCAACAAGAAACCCATCACAATAAGCAAGATTATGGGGAAGAAAAACTAGTCTGAACTCAGCGTAGAAGATCACAAGCCTAGAAATTTGTGGGCAGAATGGAATCAGTTATTCTAGAGCATTTTGCCAATTGTTGGGAAGGAAATGAGAGTATTACAGTGTGGCCATTGATGAAAAACGCTACCTTCAATGTTGCTAATGCTTGTAATCTGTTGTTTGGTTTGAAGGACAGTGAAGAGAGGGAGATATTGGGCAAGGAATTTAGTATAGCTGTGAAGGGCTTTCATTCTCTTCCCTTGGATTTCCCAGGGACTACTTTTAACAAGGCCTTAAAGGCTCGTTCTCGCATATATAAGCTTTTATCCTTACTATTGGAAGCTAGGAGGAAGGGAATACAGGGAGGAGAGGCCTCACCTTACCAAGACCTAATCTCATGCATGCTGACTATGAAGGATGAAAATAACAAGACTCTTACAGAGGAAGAGATCATCAACAATATGATAGTGGTCATGATAGCCGGCCATGACACTACCTCTGTTCTTCTCACACAACTCATAAGGATGTTAGCACTATACCCAAATATATACCAAAACATCCTTCAGGGTAATCTTTCCCCCCTCCAATCTGTTTTAATCTTATCAAACTGTCAGTCTTCTAATGTTCTGTGAGACTACCCTATTTGGTCTTGTTTCTCTGTGTTAATTTTTATGTGGAGCAGAGCATAAAGAGGTCCTGGCAGGGAAGCCACCAAATAAGCCCTTAAGATGGGAGGACATTCAAAAAATGAGATATACATGGAAGGTGGCCCTAGAAACACTGCGGATGGTACCTCCATTGTTTGGTGTTTTTAGAAAAGCAATTAAAGATGTAGAATATGAAAGTTATACAATTCCTAGAGGATGGCAAGTTCTTTCTTCTGTATCATAACAGTGTTTTTAATTATTGTTCATAAATAATTGGTATTTGAGATTAATATATCAAATTTTCATGTAAACAAGCGTTACATTGTGATTCTATACTCTTTTTATCTTTAACACGCTTTAATATTATAAGATATTTCAGTTGCATTTTTAAATGAGATTCAGATATTTAATTTCTTTATTGGGCAGTTATTTTGTGTCACAAGTACACATTGGAGTCATTTTGATCCAGCTCATTTTGATGGGGTCATTCCTTCACATAATTTCATAGCATTTGGTGGAGGGCCTTGCATTTGTCCAGGGTATGATTTCACAAAGATTGGAGACTATAATATTTATACATCATTTAGTATCCAAGTACAAGTACAAGTGGTATGTGATAGTTAAAGATGAAAAAATAAATGGTAATCCTTTTCACGTTCCAGTTATGGGATTGCCACTCAAGCTCAAGGTAATAGAAATTGATTAGTTGTATATCGAATCCAAAAACTTCAAGTTAGTATTATGAATCATGAAAATTGTCTTCAATATCAATTATAATGAGTTATTATACCAAATGAATCAAACAAAATATTATACTATATATTGAGAACATCCCCATCAAGTATTAAATCAGACAATATCTGTAAACAAGGGATACACTTTTATCTCTTGTATTTTCAAACCTGTAGAAATAAAGAAGTTCGATAAAAATGAATAATAGAAGTAGTGCATATATAATCTATAACAATAACAGAGTAAATAGAAAGTAAAGACAATGTGTAATATATTTATCTGGAAACACAGTAATTTTTTCATTATCAAATTAATTCATATACTTCTTAATATAAGGACAAATCTCTCTTACTTCAGCTTTAAGCATGTGTAAATATAAATAAACATATTGAAAGTGATTTTGCACATTACATGAATCATACAAAAGACAAACATGAATACTTTAAAACAAGAAAAAAAATACAGTAACACTCCAATTTAAAAATAAAAAATAAAAAATTGCAAAACAATTATTTATCCAATGAAAATGACAGATTCTAATCGATTCTTTTAGCTTCTGCGGCGTACCATCAACTCATAAATTAAAAACATATATCTTAATCACCCCTATATTAAACTAACCAACTCCAAGTTGACCTTCTTTCCCTACCATTCTCTCATTTACCTGTCTCAATTGCTTGATAACAAGTATTGGGTTCTAATCCATGAAATACCCACCCTCAGATTTCTAGTTATAATATGATACAGTTCTTTCTGGTATTGCACTAAACTAGGTTGAAAAAGATTGCTGAGACAGTGTTCCTCAGGTTTGTTTGGTAATCCCTGTATCTTCATTTTTTAATTCCTCATTAGGGTTTTGTAGATATCAATGGATCTTCAACAAACCAGTACATCACTGCTATTCACTTTTCTTGCTTTCCTAGTGGCTCTCGTAGTAATAGTAGCCAAGAATGTTGGGAAAGGAAGAGTGAAAAGCTTCCCTCCTGGAAGCCTAGGCTTGCCTGTGATTGGCCAAACCCTTGAATATCTGAGTGCAAAAAAATCTAACAAAAGCAAGGAGTGGGTTGAAGATAAGGTTGCAAAATATGGCCCTATTTTCAAAACGTCCTTAATGGGTTGTCCCACAGTGATCATTACTGGCCAAGCAGGGAACAAATTCCTCTTGCAGAATGACTACAACATTATCACCAACAAGAAACCCATCACAATAAACAAGATTATGGGGAAGAAAAACTTGGCTGAACTCAGCGTAGAAGATCACAAGCGGATGAGAGGTGCTATCATGCAATTCATGAAGCCTGAAGCCTTGCAGAAATTTGTGGGCAGAATGGAATCAGTTATTCTAGAGCATTTTGTCAATTGTTGGGAAGGAAATGAGAGTATTACAGTGTGGCCATTGATGAAGAAGACTACCTTCAATGTTGCTTGTAATCTGTTGTTTAGTTTGAAGGACAATGAAGAGAGGGAGATATTGGGCAAGGAATTTAGTATAGCTGTGAAGGGCTTTCATTCTCTTCCCTTGGATTTCCCAGGGACTACTTTTAACAGGGCCTTAAAGGCTCGTTCTCGCATATATAAGCGCTTATCCTTGCTATTGGAAGCTAGTAGGAAGGAAATAGAGAGAGGAGAGGCCTCACCTCACCAAGACCTAATGTCATGCATGCTGACTATGAAGGATGAAAATAACAAGACTCTTACAGAGGAAGAGATCATCGACAATATGATAGTGGTCATGGTAGCCGGTCATGACACTACCTCTGTTCTTCTCACACAGCTCATAAGGATGTTAGCACTACACCCAAATATATACCAAAACATCCTTCAGGGTAAGTTATCCCCCCCTCCAATCTGTTTTAATCTTATCAAACTGTTTCAATCTTTTAATGTTCTGTGAGACTACCCTATTTGGTTTTGTTTTTCTGTATGTTAACTTTTATGTGGAGCAGAGCATAAAGAGGTCCTGGCAGGGAAGCCACCACATGAGCCCTTAAGATGGGAAGACATTCAAAAGATGAGATATACATGGAAGGTGGCCCTAGAAACACTACGAATGGTACCTCCAGTATTCGGTGTTTTTAGAAAAGCAATTAAAGATGTAGAATATGAAGGTTATACAATTCCTGAAGGATGGCAAGTAAGTTCTTTTTTCTGTATCATAAAGTTGTTTTTAGTTATTGTTCATAAATAACCGGTACTTCAGGTTAATATATCCAATTGTCATGTAAACAAATGGTACATTGTGATTCTATAACACACTTTAATATGATAATATATTTTGGTTACATTTTTAAACGAGATTCAGATATTTAATTTCTTTATTGGGCAGTTATTTTGTGTTACAAGTACACATTGGAGTGAGGAGGTTTTCAAGGAGCCACTCAAGTTTGATCCAGCTCATTTTGATGGGGTCATTCCATCACATAATTTCATAGCATTTGGTGGAGGGCCTCGCATTTGTCCAGGGTATGATTTCACAAAGATGGAGACCATAATATTTATACACCATTTAGTATCTAAGTACAAGTGGTCTGTGATAGTTGAAGATGAAAAAATAAATGGTAATCCTTTTCCTATTCCAGTTATGGGATTGCCAATCAAGCTCAAGGCAATATAAATTGATTAGTTGTATATTTGAGTGGAAGTGTTATTCACCATAAACTATTAGAATGTTAACTTCAACATGTCAAATAATAATCATGTATATGATTCTATACATAAATAAATCTATAATTATGTGAAGAAATGGTGTTTTTTTAAACTGCAATTTAGTAAGTATATATCGTGATATGATTAGAAATATCATGTGTTTTTATGTCAATAAAAAAAATCATGTCTTGCAATTAATTTGAGCTGAATTAAATGATTAAGAAATTAATTCAAATTAGACAAATTAATATGAATTGACATAAATATGTCAATGGCAATAGGATTAGAAATGCCTTCCTCTTCCAATATGATTTTTGATTTGATCTTTGATTGTTGATACATTGTGAGATGTGATGGAACTCATATTTATAATGAAATGATCAAAATGGAGAAACAAATTGATATTGATTTTTCTTCTAGCCTCATCCAATATACACTTGGAAACTAGTTCTTCAAGAACAATCTTATCATTTGACTATTGTGGGCTTGTGAGAGTACTTGTATTTTAAACAATGGTTGTTCTTAAAATCATAGTGGTATCTATTACATGTAGAAGAAAGAAAACCATAGTGGTATCTATTCCGTGTAGAAGAAAGATTTGTTAAATCCCTTGATAACAAGTTTGAAAACCCCTTTGTTGCTGATATAAAATTGAAGCCACACCAAGGAAACAATGAAATACCAACGATATTAATGCTAATGTATACAGTAATGTAGTGATTTGGTGATAATGCAAATGCTTTATGAAATCTGTTATCTGATGACAAGATTGTATAACAGTATCACAGATATCTTAGCTGAGTGTTATTACTACTTTCAAACTGATCAATACTCAATTATGCTGGAAATAAGAGGAATGTATACACAGCAAAAGGGCAGATTAAAGCTCCAAACTACGAGCTTCTCAGGTGAAAGGTATAAACCCAATGTTATGCACAGCTAAGCCACGCTTACAATAGCCACTTTGGCTGGAAAGAGAAATGAAAATTATTCTAAGAACAGTAAACTCCTCCTTCATTCATAGTGGCAAACACAACTACAAGCTGCGATTATAATAACCTCTGTTCAAAGGAAAGACTTTTATTATTGTTGCATCACAATATCAAAAAAAGGCAATGGGACCTTATGGTGCACAAAACAGAGTTCCTTTCTTTGTCATCTATCCACTTCCGAAAGCCGTCTCTGCTCTGGAATATCTTTATTATTATAAGGACTTAACAACATCAAAAAATAGTGAAGGAAGAAGAACATAGAGGACTTGGTTGTTATTGGTTCAATGCAAGGGTGATTGGACATATTTTTTTTTACTCATGAGTTGGATGGAATGCTGAATCCCATATGTTCAACAGTGTTCGTAGAAGCTAACACTATTGATGTTGCAGATCATCATAATTGCTATTTTCATGATTGGTTTAGCCTTGTAGTAATAAGGGATAAATTTGTATACCTTGCATGGCAATTTACATGGATGTCCTCAATGCATACGAATAGTATAATAATTGATTATGATTTGAACCATCATTTTGATATGTTAAATTTATTGATGTAAAATATTATTGGTTTATGATGACAGACGACCTCACTCTTAAACACAAATTCCAATCACAATAGGCAATTTAAATTTCCAGATCACAAGTTCCCAATTCCGCAGCCAACCAATCACTTGAAATCACAATTACATTAGTCAAGTAATTCTCGATTTGAAACTCAGATTTTTCATGCAATGAAAGATTGAAAGGAATTTGAGCTTAATCATCCAAATTTATATTACATGAATCAAAACATTACACTCTTGGTTTCCCACACAACTCTTCCTTGTTGATTTCAATTTCAAATCAGGCTTCTATGTCGGCTGGGCTTAACCAGCACACACTAGGGTACTTTGACCACTTATGTGGCAGATGTGGGCCCCTTCCTCTCGCCAACGCCCATTTCCGTTCCCGTTCAAACAATAGTCTCCGTTAATTTCAGTTTAAACTGTTCCCGCGCGGAAGTCAGTGGATGCATTGATCGCATAAAGCAAGAAGTCAGAGCAACGAGGTATCAAAACAGAAAAATGGTTGATGCAGCTGCGACATTGGGAGCTTCGGAACAGGGTATGGACAACCATCAAACCATAATGGAAGACAGATTATTGTCAACTATTACATCCTGGTAGACATGTATGCAAAATGTGGCAGCATAGACAAGGCACGTAATTGTTTGAGCAGATGCATAAAAGAAATGTGGTCGCATAGATGCTATGATTGCAGGATATGCACAAAGTGCATTTGATGAAAAGGATTAATAAACTTTCGATCAAACCTGATTCGCAAGTGTAAAGCCAGACTGCGCAACCTTTGCCAGCATCCTCCCAGCCTGGGCCAAAATGGGAGATTTGGAACAGGGTATGGACATCCAGAGGAATTTTCTGGAATGTTGTAGCTGCAACCGCCCTGGTAGAAGTGTAATAAGCATATACAACGCTCGCGAACTGTTTGGCAGAATGCCTCCAAGAATTTTTTGACAAAATGTTAGGATTGCAGGATATGCGAAATGTGGAAGCATAGACAAAGCATGTAAAATGAGACAAGAAAGAATCTAAAACTAGTTCCAAAGAAAGTCTTGACATTTTCTTTTGTATCATTCAAACATTAAGGGCCTAGGGAATGTACAAAGCTCAGCAAACCATTAGGTAATGTTCTTCAAACCTTTCTAATAATTTGGTTACCCTTAATTTCATTAATCTATTGGATTCCCTTAATTCTATTAATCTATTGGATTCCTCCAGCAGATTATCTAAGAGTTATAATGAACAATCATTCTACATTTTTCATAGGATTAATATTGGACACCATACATATATTTGTGCGATATTCGAGCATAATTTTGTAGATCAGATTATTGATAATAATGTGATTCATGTTGATAGGAAAATTGTTTGGTTGCTCCACTAACATAAAATTGGAAAATTTATGCTAATATTTTTCCATTGCATACACAATCTAGCAATATTGAACACTCATAGACATTCAAGCATCTTACTAATTGTATGATGTATACACATATGAACAAAGATCTTATGGATACAAAGCATGTTTGTTCCTCTTCCGACACTTCTACAAAAATCTACATCCCTATTCCTTAATTTCACCTCCATATGTACCTTCAATTATTTCATTTTATAAGGAGATCCCAAGCCACAATTATTATGGTCCACTTTATGGTCATGGTTTTCTTCATGCTCAACAATGTGAAGGTATTCACATTAATCTAGTCGTTTAGTATAACATATGCATAGAAGAATTTGATATAATTGAGACTTTAGAATCAAACAATTATACACATTTATGTGTTTCTCTAAACATAACTAACGACATTCTTGTGGACACTTTGGGGAGTATTGTCTATCCCTTCACGTGGGCTTAAGGAGGTGCATGAATTTCTACATATCATTCCTTCATTGGCTAGATTTTGAATTTTACTTGGGAGAGATTAGTTACAATAGTTAAATGTGATACCCTCTATGATACATTAATGCCTAGAAAATATGTTTGTCAAGAGAAAATTGTGAAAGTGACGAGATACATATGTACCTATTTTCAAGTCAACTACTTCAAAATTGAAAATTATGTTGTCACTCTCAAGGGCATTTGTTATGATTGAAAAGGCAAGGAACATCACAGAAACTCCTTATGAAACCAAATATATAATTCATTAATAATAACAAACTCGTGCAAGAAAATAATCAAGAAATTTTAAAAGGGAAAATAAGGAGAAAATTAAACCCTAATCATTGCCTCCTAATATGCCTTTAGAACAAAAACCATCTTATAACTCTTTTCCTCCATCAATAAATAAATAATAGCATAATTTTATTCCCTCACATGTACCTAACCAAGGATGATTTCCTCCTTATGCTCCAAAGAAGAATAAGAGAAAAATTTAACAATTCCATTGTGGCTTCTTTTTAAAGTGCTACTTCCATATGGAATCCACAGAAGAAATAGAACATTAAAAAAGAACAAATGAATTTGACCCCACAAGTACAATAAAAATATTACAAAGGTTCTTTCTCCTATTCTACATATATCAAGCACATCAAATGACATCATATCATGCTAAAATTTAAAACATTAAAGATGGTTGCAAACCACATAAATAAGATGATAATAATGCATTAGATGATAATCCATCTAATATGATTGGTTGAGATTTGGAGCTTTTGTAGTATACATACATGTCTATATACCTTACAATATTTTAATGGTGTCCCCTAGTTGGGGGGTATATCTTTTGGCATCAAATTCCATTACCATACTATATTTTAATAAAAACTTCAATTATGATGATTACATTAACATTTTTACGTGTATTAACATAATCATTCTCGTGATGATTGCAATATTTTTAAGATATTCCAAATGATCAATTACATTATATAGTCGAGGCATTTCATACTTGAAAATTATCTTGGACACTCTCAAGGATATTTGTTATGGTTGTAAGAGTAAGTAACAATAAATAGTTGTTTCTTATGAACATAAATAATTTATTAATTATACAAAAGGAATCTATGACAAAGAACCAATAAAAATTTAATAAAAAAGGAAAAATAAGGAGCAAATGAAGCCCTCTTTATTGCCTCCTAATGCTCTTAAGCATAAAAACCAAATTATAACCATTTTTCTCTACCAATAAAGAAAGAGAAAGATAATTTCATTACTCCACATATAAAAAAAGGAATATTTCATGTTCATTCCCCAAAGAAGAATAAGGAGTCAACTTTCAACAATCTCAATACCACCTTATTGGAAGACACTAGTTCCACATGGGTTCCAAAGTAAAATCAAAATATTTGAAAAGAATAAGGAGAGCCCACTCCATGAGTAAAATATCAAGTATATCTACTATTCTACATATGTTAAGCATAGTTAATGACATATTATGTGACTATCAAATTGAAAATATTGAAAGTGTTTGAAAACCATTGAGATGAGAGTAGTCTATTAGATGTTGATCCACTTAATGTTATCATTTGAGATTTGGATCTTTTACAATCCCTTTTTTGGTAATTCAAGTTAGGGATGAGGGCCCTCTCTCATTCTATAATAGTATAATATAATTTACACATCAATATTAAATTGATGGTAGAGATGATTGAGATATTACATATTTTATATATCCAAAATGGATGTAGGAAAAGATAGTGATAAAACCCAAGATACAACTATTTCTAAAAAATGATAAAAATGATAGAGAAAGAAAGCCACACAAATAGACTAGAATCATTAGAAAATAGAAATAGTAAAAACCATGGTTGAGAGAAATACAGAAAGGAGCTTATATGTTCCACAAGGGACTATCTATATACAAAATTTTATTAGATATTATCATAATTGATAAATATAGAGCTGCTTGTTTCATCCTTCTATTTCACACAAACTATCATTCAATGCATAAACTTAATGACCTAAACCACCTTTTCCATATCATATATATTTTATTGATTGAGCATCTCTTCTTAAGTTCATAGAGTGCCAAAACATCCAATGATGCGTTATAAAAACTCACCAAACCTTTGATAACCTTAAAAAATTATAATTTATTTATCCAACACCACAATCTAGTCTCAATGTCGTCAATAATGCCAATCAAAGCAAACCCATGGCATTTAAATCCTTTGAGAGGAATAGTACTCACTTATAAGAGGAATGTTGTCAACAATTGCTTACATGCCTATCATGCTCTTATTCCAAATATGATATTGTCTCATGTCCTTGGTAACTTCCTTGTCACTAATGAGGGTATATATTACACACAAACATGAAAGAAATGTCAAGTAAATATTTTTTCAAATAAATCCTTTGGTGAGATCCATACCAAGCACTTCTAAAATGGCAACTAGGATATCACCATATTGGAAAAAGATTTTTTTCTCAATATAGTTTTGTTGATCTCCACATGGATGACCATATATTATAATTCACCACCAAAGTGAATGAGAAACTGAATTGTGATTTTTTTACTACCACAAAGAGCCTAGAGAGGAGAGGGATTGTGTGAAATAAATGATTATCATAGAGCTAAGGAGAGTAAATGGAAAAAAATAATGTAAGGTCAAAACCCTTTTGACCTAAACCAAATGTGTGGGAAATATCACTCCCAACATAGGAATTGATTGGTACATGAGGCCAAGGAATGCACATAGAAGGTGGAACGATTGTAGCACATAAAGATTAAATGTGTTATTGGTCTTATATGTTTCTAAGGATATATCTTGTTATTGATAAAAAATTTAACAATAAGGAAAATACCAAGATTAGATATGAAATAAATTAATGACAATAATTTGAGTAAAGTGGATCAAAGTTTGTAGCAAGGCTAGAAAAAAATCATTAGATTCTCTAGATTTATAAGTTTGTGAGTAATTAGTGAAAATAACTTGTCTAATTATGATTAAATTCTCCTCACATGTGCAATAACCCCAACAAAAAAATTGGCAATAAATTTTAGATTTGTGAATTTGAAAAAAAATATTACAATCTTAGATTATCCAAGATTTTTCATTAAAAATGATAACCTAGAATATTAGATAAATCCAATAAATTAAAGATAAAATATAAAACATTTTTCTTATACTCAATGGGTTTGAAATAAATCAAAATAAGTTATAGGGATAACATAAACAACATCATCCCATTATTACGGAAAAGTTGGTCATGCCTCCTTTACATGCCTAAGGAGAAAGAAGCCACACTTTGTTTGGAAGAAAAAAGAGAAGATGTCTGCGGTTATGGAGGATCACACCATGCTCTTTCAAAATCCTGAGGAGATGTTTGTTGTCATGGAAGACCACCCCTCGCTACTCCAAAAACCTTGGGTTGAAGATTCAAATAATCCCTCAGTTGATACTCTTGGTTTGTTTGGTCCCATGAATGGTTCAATTTCTTATCCTTGCAATAAAAAGATGAAAAGGCCTGTGGAGAAGAACCCTTGTATAATGGTTCAACAAAAATCTTTGGAACAATTTTTTAAACCACCTTGAGTTGGGTGGGTTGTTTTTCTGCTCCATTTCGATGGAGCTACAGTGGTTCTGTTTGTTTGTTGTTTTGTGTTGTTCCATTGTTCTTTGTTGGTTTTGTTGTTTTGCTAACTGAATGTTCTATCTTTTGATTTGTAAAAGGGTTCAAGGCCCTTTCAAAAACCCTGCTTATCCAATCAAAAACATAAACAACATCAACTATAGAAACAATAAACTAAAATTACTATGCTTAACATTTCCAGGAATATTGCAACTTTAAAAGCTCATTCACAACCTTTGAGTGAGTTTATCCTATGTTATAAGGCCAATGGATTATCATCAACTCGTATATTAATTGTATCACCTTTTATAACAATATATCATAACATAAGTGGTTTAGAGTAGGCATGATTTTGATTGTAAAATTTCTTAGTATAAATTTGGATTACTTTTAGACTAACCCATATGCAAGATAAGACATTAATGATAATAGTACTAAAAACATGATTAGAAAGAACCACAATTTAATATAAGATCCACAACCAATGAATTTAGATTAAATTTTAAGGGTGTTGATCATCTAAAAGATTTAAGTATGAAAGAAAGAGAATGACGTATCTAGTGAAGGATTTACTAAGGTATGTTCTTGGGTAGTATCCTATAATCAAGAATTACATGGCCAAGCCAATAGTTGTAGTAATTAATGTCTTATGATTTTGAGTCTAGTAAATCAATTCCCATGAGTTTTTGTACTTTTTTTGTTGAGCTAAAACACAATAGCCAATAAAAAGGATCTATTTTTTATTTTTATGGTAAAAAGAAGAACTAATAAACAATTAATCATGAGGAACGCATCCTTATATTGTATCTATCCACTCAATAATGGAGACTAGACATACAAAATCACTCTTGTGGTGAATATTTATCTTCTTAGTAGATTTCTAGATATCAAATGATGGTCATTCTATGAGTGTAGAATGTTGGTTATAGCTAGCTAGTGTTGGCCTATCTAGGTGTTTCAACTATTGACTAGTACTTGGCCCCATTGTAGTTGTTGTAGTTCTCTATATATGTAAATACAAGTCTAGTTAATTCAATAGATAAGGTATTGTAGAAGAAATTCGACTAGTATGTCTAGTAGATCCTATGTGCGATAGCTAAATCTCTATAAGGTATGAAACAAATAATACTTAAAATTAATTCAATACTTGACAATAATTTGATTTAGAGAATACAACATGGCCAAACCAATACACCTTTCCATCACCCCATGAAACTATATGCTTTGTTGTGAAGGTGGCTTGGAAGTTTAATAACAAATTGTATGGTTGGATTATCCCTTGAATTTTAGCAACCTTAATCTTATGGTGGCCAAAATTAAGTGAAATATAATCCCTTACATAAATTATTTAGTTGAAGGTTGGTTACGACTTATACACTATATATGCATTATTCATAGCAAACTCCTAGATTTACCCTATTTGATTTTAATATGCACATAAGGTACTAAGAATTAAAACTAATACTAATAGGTCCCAAAGATTGTCACATGGTCATTTGATGGAGAATTAAAAATGGATGATCTTTATATCCTTGTATAGAATTTGATAATTTTAGCTTGTAAGCAACAATATTAAGTTTAGTAGCTAGATAATTTGGACCTTAAGTTGAGTTTGGATCCTTAGTGCTCACATGTTATTAAGTTGTATTTTACCAAGTCAGAGGAATTCCTACTATTTTAACATTCATTCATGAATGGATAATGACCATCCCACTCCATGTACAATAATTTAAATTTGATTAGAGTTGTGTTATCACTTGGAGAGATTAACAAATTTTTGAATTATTTTATTAGGATTTTATAATGCTAGTTGCATATTGGTGTTCAAGGAATCCTTATTACTAGTGTCCTAAGGTTCCATTATAATGCAATTATGTTTGTGTATGTGTCTAGTGTGTAATGTCATATAGTCAAATAATTAACTTAGATCCTTCATATTGTTTCCTAATTTAGGACTAAAATAAAATATCAATCATTAATGTGTAAATTAAAAGTTTAGGGAACCCATCAAAGCCTCATTGTTAAGAGACAAAGCCAAAATCATGTTTAGGTTTGAATACTTCCTTCATAAGCTTAATGTAGAGAATAAATTAGACCATTTGAATATTTATCCACTTGATGTTGGAAGATGTTATGCCCATATGATGTATCTTTTATAATTTATTTTTGTTGTTTTCTATGATTGTAAAGTGTAAATTTGTTAAAGAGAATGGTAGTCATTGCTCAAGTGTTTCAATCCAATGGCTTACATATCTATATTCATTACCAAAGTACATGATGAATCAATCCTCTAATCTTCACTTGATCCTATAGTTCATGGAACTCCTAAGCAACCTCATCAAATTTATCAAGGCTCTCATGCACCATTGGATGACCCTCACTTTTGTTCTCTCAACTATGTAGATGTTAGCAATGGTTACATCACATTACCACATTGCATCCTCTTGCAACTCACAAGGATTGTTTGGGATTTTTCCTCCAAGTGATGCATCAATCATTTGCTAAAAACATGATCTAATGTTATGTGTACTCATATGAGGCTCCATAAAAAATGTCAAAATATCATTGTTCTATTGGTTGATAGTATTACACATCAGCTACAATAGATCCTTTGTCCTATTCCTTATTAAGTTAGCATACCAACTAGATGATGTCATTGAAAAGAAACATTACAACCTCTTGTATTATTGTAGGGCCCTTTCCATATAGGATTGTAGGAACTTGGTGGCATCAATATGAGTTTTTTTTTGTTTTTTTGTGTGTGTGTCATAATGGTCTTGAGAATACATAGCATAATAATGATATCTAGAAATGGTGGAGTCTTCATCTATGGTTGTGTTGGAAGTTTTTGTTACATGTTTAACTATTGAGGTGTTAGATCTCTCAACAATTTACGATAACATTGACCATGTAATTAGAAGAAATGTTAGAGTATCCTACAATTCATCTTGTCCCATAATCATTATAGAATGGTTAATCTATAATTCATGAGCTATTAATTAATGCTACAAAGTAAAATTAATTACCTTGATCATTAACTAGTATATTTCCTTTAAAATCCTTTCAAGTTGTTTTCTTGAAGGAAAAGTGAATTCATCAAAATTGTGACTAAAAAGATCTTGTATTGAGATAGATAGTTTGAAGAATATCACATTCTGTCAAAAAAGTTTATTAATCCTTTTCACCAAATGCATTTTGTGCATATCCTGCAATCATAGCATCCATGCGACCACATTTCTTTGATGCATCTGCTCAAACAGTTCACGTACCTTGTCTATGCTGCCACATTTTGCATACATGTCTACCAGGATGTAATAGTTGACAATAATCTGTCTTCCATTATGGTTTGATGGTTGTCCACACCCTGTTCCGAAGCTCCCAATGTCGCAGCTGCATCAACCATTTTTCTGTTTTGATACCTCGTTGCTCTGACTTCTTGTTTTATGCGATCAAATGCATCCACTGACTTTTGCGGGGAACAGTTCAAATTGAAATTAACATAGACTAATGTTTGAACGGAACGGAAGCGGCGTCGGCGAGAGGAAGGGACCCACATCTGCCACATAAGCGGTCGAAGTACCTTAGTGTGTGCTGGTTAAGCCCAGCCTTCTATGTCATTTGCGCAACCAATCTCCCTCTATGAATTCCAATCTGTATTCTCTTCTATTTATCAAGGCTCTACTCCCTTTTACTCTGCATTTATTTAATTTCTCTGTTTGTTCACATCCCCGAACTTTAATCCTTGTTGCTACCTATTCGCTCCCATCTTCCTTCATGGTGCGCAGCTTGCCACATCTCTCTATCTGCAATTTATTTGAAATATATGCTACCCTTATCAAGGCGTCATCCTTCTGAAATTGTTCCCTCAGCAACCTTGCATACTTTCTCTACTTTATGCGTAACCCCTCTTCTTATTTTCCTCTGCAGATGCCAGTTTCAATGAGGAGTGACTCTCTTCATGGCTGTATCCTTCCTCTACGCAGCCCATTCATTATCCACCTCTGCAATTCATTTGGCAGCCACCTCTTTTAGAGTGGCATCGACTCCCTCTCCAAGACTATCCACGAGCAGCTCCTACCTTCCTTTTTTCTGCCGCTCCTATTCCCTCTTTTCTTTTTACTTTGCAAGAAATCATCTACTTTTCACACCAGAACAGTTATGCGCTGCACATTCTTTTCTTGATCGGTGCCTTGGAACCGTCCCTCTGTTCCTTCCTCCCAAGACAAAAACAGGTATCGCTTCTTTTCCCTTTTTTCACTTAACTCGGCAACGGAGAGCTAATAATAAAACCGTTTCTTTTTTTCTTTAATGTAGGCCGAAACTCTCTGCACAAAACTTGGCGATCGATCTTCTTTAAAATTGCACGATGCCCCTGCATCAGTCTATTAACAAGGTTTTTGTATTTGTAGATTATGGTGTATTTACAATTGTATTTTTTGAAAAATTTCATTTAATTTTTTTTTGTTAGTCGATCATTTTGATTGTCAATTAGTAGATTTTTAATTCACTTTTCACTTGAGGAAGATTAGTGTTAATATTTATATTAGTCTCAATTTGTGTGATGGTTATCAAGGAAGTAAATTGTCTTCCTTTGTCTATAGTGTATCTTTTAAAGTGTTTTTTAAAATCACTAGTTTCTTTCATATGAGCATAGATAAAAACAATCAGATTATAGTAGTCAATATAAGCATGTGATTGAACTACAATAGTTTGACTCGATCTAATTTTAAGACTAAACTATAGATGTATATCTATCCTTAGCATTAAACATCTTGAAACATATTTATCTTAATATCTTAATCACTTATTTATCTTTATTCCTTATTTAAACTAAAAAAAATAAAAATTAACACCACAAACCATTAAATAAATTCTCAATTCTTCTTCTCAATAGTATTGTCATTGTTCATCAATTCAATTATATAATGTTTACTAGCAATTGCACCTTGGTGTTAAAATCAAGCAGGCTGGAGGTTTTTTCCCCATTTTTTAAAAAATCATTGACTTTTTGGTCATGATTTTTTTTCGTTGAAACTGCAAATATCCAAAAAAATGATTTAAAGAAGGAAAAAAATTAATGGATCGAGATGAGATTCGCGACAAGAAAAATCCACTTACCAGATCTTGAGCGAGATTGGCTTTTGATATATTCAAGAAGAGCAGATAGCTTTTATGAAGCAATAGCTTTTAGAGAGAGAGCCAGAGCATGAGAAAGAAAGGCTTGAAAAAGCTTTGGAAACATGTATGAAGAAAAAGATATAATATAGACAAGCAAGAATCTGAAGGAAATCTCAAAATATGTCAGTTATATGGATGAGGAGAGACTAAGAGATGACATAGAAATTAGAGGATAGAGGTGGCATTGGGAAGAGAAGAGAGAGATTTCTAAAGGCATATGAGAAAAACAATTCACGAGATGTCTATGACAGGGAGATAGATTATGCTTCGAATTTTTTCCAAGGATCCAGAGAGGAAAAAAGACTTGTGGACAAATTAGGAAGAACAAATATAGAAGGCAGGGGAGCTTTGATAAAGAGACAAAGAGAAGGGAGAACAATAGGTAGATAGAGAGGAGTGAATAAAGAAATGGGAAAGAAAGTGGGGAAAGGGTGATGAATGCTACATCAAATGCCATGACAAGCAAATTCATATGGATTGTCATGCCATTCCATCACCATGAGACCACATTTCTTTGAGGCATTTTTGAAACAGTCACTGCCTTGTCTATGCTATTGCTTACCATTATGCTTTGATAGATCTTTTCAAGCATCCATAACTTGTTCATCTCACTGTTTAGGGTTTTAGCCATAGCGCAAGGCGCTGAACTCTTTGATAAAATGCTTGTAGACATGTATGAAAATGTGAAACATCGGCTAAGGCCACCATTGATATTTATCAAAGAAGAGATGTTTTGTGCAATGTAATCACTTTATATGAATATAACCAACAAAAATCTATTTTCTATAATTCATGGATCAACTCGTATTTTATTTGCTCTCAATGTGCGTATGCTATGGAAATGCCATTACATTTTTAAAAAAAGTAGTTTCTTACTAATTTTCTTCAATTTTTTATGTTTCTTTGTAAATCCAACAAAAACCCTAGTTTTTCTACCAAAAAACCCTATTTTGAAAAAAATCAACTAAAAATAAACAAATCTAATTGAAAATTTGATAAAAAATAAAGAACTTTACCTGTTAGAGATGGACTCCAAATCGGATATCAGATTTCGCTTTCCACTGTGCGCCCGCCGCCGTTGAGCCGAAAACAAATGTAAATGAGTTTTGGTCGGCCAATTTTTTTATATATATACTTCAACAAAATCGGATATCCGATTTGGATCGGATATCCGATTTGGATCGGATATCCGATTTGGATCGGATATCCGATTTGGATCGGATATCCGATTTGTATCGGATATCGGATTCCTAAAACTAAGTTTTCCCTCTGCCTCGGTAGTCACCCCAGCTCCAAAAAGTCAACTCACCATTTTCGCATTTTTGAGTCGTAGAAACACGTATTTTTTTCTCCATTGCCACTTTTTGGCATACCATGATCTTGCACATGCCCATATAATAATAATATAATCGAGGGAGACCCTTTGGTGAAATGGTGGGGCTTCTTGCCTGTAGTCCAACAACCAAGGTTCAAACCTCATGATATCGCTCTCTACCATGTCAACAATTGAGATTGGGGGAGAATCTATGGTGAAATGGCAGGGCTTCTTGCTTGTAGTGCCAACAACCAAGGTTCAACCTCACGGGGTCACTCTCTACCATGTCAACAATTGAGATTGCTTACCCTCAATTTATAAATAAATAAATTAAAAAATTATTAACACATAACATTACACTCTACCCAGTGTGAGTTCTAAAAATACTCTTTTATTGCCAAAAATGCTAAAAACTACAAAATCTCCTGGAGCTAGGGCTTCTTCTTGCATTGATGCTTTGCTCATTTTGAATTCCATTAGGGCTTCTATGGCTGGGCTTTGTGGCTCTTCGTCACGACTGGGGAAGCCTGTTTGTACCTTTGTGGGTTCTCCAGAATCTTTGGCCGCCGCTACTTCTGCCTCAAATGGCTTTGTGGCTTCTTTGGATGATGCTTTTGGCTTGGCTTTGACTCCTTCTACCCTCCATTCTCCTCCACTGTTAGTTTGCATGATGGTGTTTTTGTAGGTCGTGTTGGTTCCAGTGGGCCTGCTGTGCTAAGGCAAATGTTTACTGTGATGGCATTTGGGTCTCCTCCTTTTGGACAGGGTGTTGTGGGGCTCAAGTCCTCCTTCTTGGAGGCAGCTAAGTCTAGTTCATCTCCTTCTCTATCACCTCCAAAAAATGAAAAGGTTAATGTAGACAATTTAGGCGGTTCATCCAGTGTTTTGATGCTCCCTTTTCATTGGTGTTTGATGCCTCCCTATCAAAGGAACTGTGTGAAAATGAAGAATTTTTCTCAAAGCATGGTTTAATTGGTCAGTTCATCCACCATTGGCCTAGTCTTCCCGACCTCCATAATTGGATCTCTAAATCCTAGCTACCCCTCATGAACGGAGATCTAGTAATTTACCCCTGTGCAGAGAGCTTTTTCATTGTAGTGTTTGATTGCAAGAAATAAAAGAACAACATTCTCGAATATTTCTGGCTATGGGAGGGAAATCTGCTGCAACTAAAAACATGGCATTCAAATTTTGATCCAACAACATAATCTTTCTTAATTTTTTTGATCTAGGTTCGCCTCCCAAATCTTCCTCTCCATTTTTGGTTTGAATCATGTTTTGCAGCAATTGGAAACTCGGTGGGCAATTTTGTGACCACATATGTTAATTCAAAGTAATTCATCCACACAATTTACGCAATGATTTTGGTGCAACTGGATATCTCTAAGGATCTTCCAGTTGAAATTATTTTGAGAGCTAATGGTCAATGTTGGAAACAATCTTTGGGCTATGAAGGTTTAGTTTTCAGGTGTAGGAGATGCTATCAAACAAGGCATATCATACCTGAGTGTCCAACTATCAAATCTCCACCACAACGGGTGGCCTCTTGGTGGAAGGATTCCTCCCCCATCCATTATTCGGTAATGAACTCTCCTAAGCAGAATACAGATCCTTCAAAGAAGATTAACAGTAAGCAAAATACAGAGACGATTAATGAGATTTTCTCAAGGGAAAATCAGAATTTGTCCCAACAAAGCGATTCTTGTTGTTTGAAAAGGGTAGAAAAATTGCAATGTCCCTTTACTAAAGATACTTTTAAGACTTCAAAAACTCATTTTGTGGACTCAACAAGTCAGGTTGGGTCCCAAAATTTGGAGGTGAGATGCTCTACTCTACCCAATGTTGCAAAAAAGCCTACAGAAACTCCAGTGTGTGTGGTAAGCTCAGAAGGGATTGGTCATTCATAGACTCAAGGGTGGACAATAGTAAAAAGAAAGAAATATATTCCACCACATCAGACGATTGCGAGATCTTCAAAGAAGGGGGATATTGGAGTTTCATAATTTCAGCAAGCTCAATAGTTTAGTTTAGGATATGCTAATGAAAGGTTATCAATTTGGGTAAATGATTGTTGTTTAGTTTAGGATATGTTGTTTCAAGTGACTTCAATTACTTTGGGTTTGATTGTTCCCTATTGGGAACCTTTGTGTGCACCCCTATTAAAGCGTTGATGCAATTTTTATTTTCTATTTTTCTATATGGGAGTGGACCCCATGTCCACAATCTCTTACCGATAATAATAATAATAATATAATCTATATATACTATTACATATAATAATAAATATAATTATATAACTAATAGAGTCAAATCCAAGTGAGTCACCTCCCTCTACTTTTATATTTGAATTGTTAACTAAACTTATTATTTCATAATTATATAACTAATAGAATCAAATCCAAGTGAGTCAACTCCCTCTACTTTATATTTGAGTTGTTAACTAAACTTATTATTACATTAAAAAAATATATTCTAATGAAAAAATCAAAACAAATTGTTACTTCTAAACTTATTATTAGATAAAAGGCATTGGAGAAAGAGGGCCCAATAGTGGTACCAATAGTTTTCATAATAGGTACCAATAGTTTTCATAGTACATGTACATTCAAAGTCCAATATTTTAAAAGTAAGGAACTAATAATTGTAAGAGAGGACTCAACAGTCGAACAAAATATGCCCATTACATTAAAAAACCAACAAATCATATGATGCCACATTGACACACTAAAAAACATGACTTAATGCATCACTATTGGTCTAACTTTTTTATGGGGTCTATTATGACTCCTCAACAAAAAGCATGTTGATGACACCTTTTTTCTAGGTCTATGCGGGTGAAATGAAATATTTGAATTGTCCACGTCCCTAGCCATTTGAAGATATAATTTTTTAATGTCAATGTTGCATGTTCATTGCTATGTCGACCCTAATGAAAGAGTAAATAACATACAAAGAAAGGGAATATGGGTATATGCTATTTTCCCATTACAACTACCTATATACCAGAAAAAGTACTTGTCCAAAAGACCAGAACAAACGTCGAGTGTACTTTGTGCAATGTGCTCAGATTTACAAGGAAGCTGCCAATGTGGGGCCGTTAGATTTGCATGCGATTCCAAGCATCCCGTGCCCTACCAGGTATCTTTGCTGCTGCCATTTTTCTTTTTTGAATTTTCATTTCTTTAAAATGGAGTCAATTCCTTTCAACGCAGTTGTGCTACTGCGGAGTATGCAGAAAGACTGTAGGGTGCAGAGGTTATGCCATTAATCTGGCAGGCGAACCGAGCATGTTAACTGTGAGCGGAGAAGAAAACATTACTATATATCAGGCCGCCATTCAAAATCCAGAGGATTCCTCTGTTCAGGTGGGATTTTCAAGGTATAAAATGATTCATGACTGAGAATGTATTTGTAGGTGAGCAGCGCGAGGAGAAGGTTCTGCAAAAAGTGTGGATCAGCGGTATGGATGGACGATCCGTGATGGGCCCACCTCATCCACCCATTCGCCTCTACCATTGATATAGATCTGCCACTTCCTTAAAACACTTATCATGATTGATTTTAAGCCCTCGTGGGTGTAGCTCCATGAAAGCGCCGTTGGAACAGACAAGAAATTTAGCAGATACCCAGAGGAATCCATTGCCGACTGGCACAGCCGTCTTGGCCTTCAATTCTAAAATAATGGCATTTAGCGTCGATTTCAGGGGGGAAACAGAACAAAAACCCTTCCCTGTGCAAAATTTAGTAGTTTTTTTTATGTTATGTGCGGACATTGAATCTCTGTAATAGATATTTAAGCCGAAACCTTATTTTCAAGCTGCAGCTCGCAAAATTGGAGTGAAAGGTCAATACCAGTGAGGAAGAGTTTGGAGGAGCGGAAACCAATAGCGGCGGGAAAGCAGTTAAGAGCGGCTAAAAACAGCCGAAAAATTGGCGGCAGCGAGAAAGAGTTTGGAGAAGCAGAAATCAGTAGCAGCGGGCAAATTGTAGTTACTGCTATAGGAGGAGAGGAGAGGACAACTAACTGCATGGTCCCATGGGGGGCTTGGGCTTCTATTTCCATGGAGAAGGAGGTTTCATAGGAAAAAAAAAATGGGCTATGGGAGTAATTGGAATCTTTTCCAGAAAAATAGGAGCCCCTGCAGTATAGGAATGAATATTTAAAGCCGGTGGGGTGGGGCTAGAAATTGCCCCTACAGTGTAGGAGTTTTTTATGCCACTTGTCTCTCATATAAAATTTTCAATTCTTATTGGAAAATAAAAATGAGAGAATTTTTATTTATTTATTATTTTTTATCAAAGCACCACAGATCATAGAATTTTAAAATATTCCTAAAAAATCTAAGCAGCATACGTTGAGATTTTTAAGGAAGCCCTCCTCCATTGGACCGTAACCTAAAAGAAGCCAAAAGCAACCGACCATTGAAAAGATTAGCATTTAATAATTGGATTTAAAAAATGTTTAGGCATTTTTTTTTATATAAGAATGATGATTATATGGATGGTGGAATTTGTATAGAAATGTTAATTTATATTTAATTTTGAATTTATTTTGATTAAATATTTTAATTTAATTACACATTAAGAAGTAGAATACCTTTGCCTTGAATTTTATTTAATTTTTTGTATGATTAGTGATGGTGCGACACGTCCTCTAATACCATAGGTGGAACAAGGAGAGACTAGACCTCATATCCTCTTGCTTGCAACAAATGCTTTAGCCAATCGAGCTAGAGCCTTCATCGGTTTTTTTCCATTTTATTTATTTCTATTCAATTGATTTTATTTTATTCATATTTACTTTTATTTTTTCACACTTTGATAATTATTTGTTGAAGTTTTTATGTATTATTTTTTAATTTCAAAGTTTATATTGTTTTTCTTTTTTGAATCAATTATGGTGTTTGGCTTGGTTTCAAGTAGTAGGATTAATCTTACATTCAAAGTCTAAAAAATATTGTTGGCTCTCATTCTTTTCTTTCCAATTGTTGGGAATCAATTTAATATATGTTTTTGCATCTATTTCTTATGTCTTGATATTTAAAGACTTTCAATTATACAATTAAATATCATTCTAAAATTAAGAGAATTATAAAGAACAATCAGTTTAGGAATATAAAGTATGTTTACAAATAAATCAAATCAACACCTCAAAGGAAAAATCTACACTACTCAAGGTTAATCTTGAGGCACCTATATATTCCTAACCTATTCTAATTTAAAAATAATGAACACATAAAAAATCCAGTTTTTGTATTATGACAACTCAATTTTATTGTGAAATAAATACACCTATCTTTTATTATTAATTTCTAAAAAAAATTCATTTTATCAATTTTTAACTTAATACCTTATTTTAATTATATGTATCTATTATTAAAGAACTCTCATATTAATTATTTGAAATTTTATAAAGAAAAAATAGTTCAAGAAATATCCAAGGCTTTGATTTATGTAATTAAATAAAATCTAAATGTTTATATTGATTGCTTTTTAATTCATAATAAATAGATGCTTCGTATTGATATTTTACCATTTTCAAGATAAATATATTTGCGATGTCTATATTTTCTATAAAAATATTATATAAATCATGTCAATATTATACATAGACAAATAAATATATAATTACATATATTCAACTTATTTTCTTATTTGAAAAAAATTTGTATATTGTTAAAATAAAATTGCAAAATATATACAAAATATTTATTCAAAATTAACTTTTTGCAATATAATTGGTATAAGAGGACAAAAACTTCTTAGTAACACCTTTTTAAGGTTTTTCTACCACAAAGACTATAATCAAAAAAATATTTAGCTAATTTTAAAGATTTTTTTTAAATTAGTTTACTTGTTATATTTTCCATTTTATTCATTCATTTACTTGTCATATCTTAAATAAAATATAATTAAAATATATAAAATAATTTATTAACAAATTCAAATAAATAATATATTTTAATATATTATATTATTTATTTAACAAAATATTATAATATTAAAATATATATACTATATGTAACATATATAATGTATACTATATAATTTTAACATTGTATTATAATATTATAATATATATACAATATAATATGTAACATATATAACATCTAAAATATAATATAATATATTAAATAATAATATTATAATTTTATATTTTAATTTTAAATTATGTAATATATTATCTTTTAAATATTTTAATATATTTTTAATATATTATATTATTAAATATTTTTATAATATATTATATTAAATTAACAATTAATATATTAAATTAATCTTGTTATATAATGACTTATTTTTCTCATTGCTATTTATTTAAACTTTCTCTTTTTACTTAAAGACAAAAAGATATTAAAACAAATAATTTTAATCTTAACAAATAATTTTAGTTTAATTGCTTTGCTCAATTACTACTTCATTTTTATATCATAAATGTATTAAAATTCTATAGAATGTTTATTGGTATGATTTTTTGTATGGACAATGCTAACACTTATTAAATGTTATTTGATTTTTATAGTTTTATATGATTTTGTAACATATATATTAATTTTTTTAATCCTCTAAACTGATATTAATTAAAATGTCTTTTTGAAAATCTTTTATAACAAATTGAAATAATTTTTATTCAAGTATTGATTTAGAATGTCCCCCATAATATCAAAGTTTTTCAAATCTACTTGAACCATAGTATCATACTATTTTTTTAGTATCTAGCCAACTATTCCTTCACTATATATTAATTTTTTTAATGAATATATTGTCTTACATGTTGTAACAATATTCTCCTCTTGTGTTGTTTTCTTTGATGTTTTAATGTAAATAATGTAAAAAAGAAACAAATATTTTTTATTTTAATCATAAAAATATTAAGTGCAAAAATACATAATTTATTAAATGTTTTACAAGTTATTATTTTATAGCTACAAGCATACATAATTTATTTTTCATAAATAAAATGTTAAATGTGTTTTATATGGAAATTAAAAGGACTCTCTGATGATCTCTGATGTGAAAATTTTTGAACGCTCCTCGAAATCTAGCGAAATTCGATGACTCAATAGGTGTGCTCGCTCCTTTTTCAGTCTAGTCATTTAAATGCATTTATGATGAATGAATCCTCCTCTTCCCTCTGCCGTTTAGCAGAGGCTGTACCCCCTATTGCCTCCTCGGTTGTGCCTAGGGTATCTATGGCCTCTAACACTCCTTGCATAGATAATCCCGAAACTAACCCCTCGCATTCAAGGCCCAAATCGTTCTCTGAGGTGATGGCTAAGTTTGGTATCTCCATCAACGCGAGTGTAAGGTTTACCCTCTCGAACCCTAATGAAGCCTGCGAAGCCGGTAAGAACTATGGGGTTGCTCCCTTACCTTTCTCTGTTTCTCCTAATCCATAAATGCTTATTGAAATTGGTAGGGAAAAGAATAGGCTAAGGAATTCTGCTATTTTCTTCTCTACTGTTGAAGTGGATAAATGTCTTCCCAGAAAATTTCTTGATGACTAGTTCCATAACTATTGGAACCTGAAACTTGGTTTTCACATCTCTTTCTGTAGACAGATACAGAAAGGGTTGTTTGTTATTTTTTTGCTAATCACGAAGCCCAGGCTAAAATTCTTAAAAAACAATATTGGACCGTGGGTTCTACCTCCTTTCGCGCCCTGACTTGGTCTCTTGAGGCCATACATGAGGAAGTCCTTGCACTTTCAGCCTCTCATTGGATTTTGGTCAAAAAGATCTTGCCACTTCTATGGCATTTCCTCCCTCAGCTTCTTGAGCCACTTGGTAAAGTCATCCGAATGGATGACACTATCAGATTGGTCCCTCATATGGATGCTAGAGTTCTTATTTCATTGAATCCAGGTTATGAAATTCTGTCTGAGATTAACATTTGTATTTCTGATGACAATTTTGCTTGCCCCATTGATATTCTCGGGGGTCTGAATGCATGCTTCTTGTGTAGGAGAGAGGGACATCTGAGGAAGGACTGTCCCATCCTTAGGAAAAAACCCTTGCCGTCTAAGCCCTCACCTCTTCAAAATTATTTGGCTACTATTAACTCTAACTCAGAGTCCTCGGAGAGCAAAACCCCTCTTTCTGTTGCGCCCGCTAATCCCTCACCCCCATTGGCCTCCAACACCCCATCCACCCCTCTTGTCCCTTCCCCTGTCATTCTCTCGTTTGATTCTTTGCCTCTTGTGAATGTTTCTCAAAATGCCAGACCCCTAACAGTGGCCAAAACCTCCAACAAGCGTAGATGGAGGACCAATAAGCAATCTAACACCTCTTTAGAGGGCTCCCTGTCCTTATGTCCTCAGCCTACCTCCTTCACGAATAGCTTTGTCATGACCGCCTCCAAAGAAATCCTAAGTAGCTCCGCCCCCTCTTGCTTGACCCTCATGGACCGTTCTGTCAGGTGCTCTGACTTGGTTCCTCCCTAGAGCTTCCCCACTAAAATATTTTGTGAGCTTAGTGATGATTGCTTGCTTGAAGTCATCCCTACTAGCATTTCCTCCTCGATTTTGGCTATACATCCTCCGAAGCATACTATGGACTTGGATTTCCTATCCCCTGATGTTTCAGATAATGATGACGAACTAAAGGATGCTTTCCCCACCTCTAAACGATGGGGGAGATGTTTAGGCTCCAAAAATAAGAACCCCTCCATAAAAATGATAGGCGACATCCAGAGTAATGATTCGGCCCCAATTGTGGGGTCCTCTGAAAATTGGTCCCCCCCGCATGTTTCCCTATGAATTGCATCTCATGGAATATTAGGGGGCTTGAATCCCCTAATAGAAGATGGGTCATTAAACGGTATTGTGATACCTGTAAATCCATGGATTTCCTGATGCTGCATGAGATTAAAGCCACTGGGTACGCTCTGGATGCCAACCTCAACTTTCTATGGAAAGATGCCATCAAGCTTTACACCAACCACCCTAGAGGTAGGGGTGGGGTTGCCCTTCTGATCAACAGGAGATGGGAGAATTATATCACTGGCAATGGGCTTTCCCCCTGTAACAGAGCGGTGTGGGTTACCTTTAATTTCAATAACAATATCTTTGGCATATGCTCAATTTATGCCTCAAATGATTTCAAGGAGAGAGCGAGATTTTGGGATTGGTTGGCTGCTCTCCCTAATATCCCCTGGATTGTGGGGGGGGATTTCAACATGATTGAATCCCAGGAGGACAAAACTAGAGGCCTTCCGTTTGTTTGGAAAGATTTGGAAAAATTGCATTGGAATAGAATGAAAAATTCTAAACAATTATTTGACCCCGTGGTTGGTACTAAGGACACTAACCCTAGCATTTGGCACACCTGGTGCAATTTCCAATAGGGTCCTTTTAGAATTTACTCTAGACTTGACCGTTTCTATGCTAATAAAAACTTCTTCTCTGTTCTCCCTGATAATCTCAGCCACTCTGTCCTTGTTACCCCCACCTCCCTCTCTGATCACCACCCTATTTCCACCTATGTTAGAATTAACAACTCTCCTATTCACAGTAAAGGCTCCAGTCCCAAGTTTTTCCTTAACACTAGTCTCCTTAAAGATGATGATACTCTTGTTGCCATCCATATCATTAGACTCATCAATAGGAATAACTTTCCTACCAGCTCTCATTTGGATAGATGGAACTTGAACATTCCCGCCTGGCAGAATCTTTTAAAAACCATTGGGCAAAAAAGGGCCAAAGATTATAGATTCATTGAAATAAATCTCTCCTACGATCTTCTAATTGCTAAATCCAACATCCAAGCCAATCCTTCGGACTATGATCTCATCTCTCATGTTGTCAATGCTAAGGAAGCTCTTAGACAACACCAACAGGTTAAAGCCAAAGGTGCCAAGATCATATCCTGTGCGCACTGGTTGCAGTTTGGTGATAGGGGCTCTAAATTTTTCTTTAGCCTCATCAAGAAAAAGTAGTATAATGAAACTATATAAAGAATTATAGACTTTGATAATCATGAGATAACTGACCTCGACAACATCAAAAAGGCCTTTGTTAATTTTTATCAAAATCTTTTTGCTTCTGAGGATTTGGAGGAGGCTTCCTCCCTTAGAAATCAAGTTTGTTCCCTCATCCCTAATAGGATCTCCACTTTAGATGCCAACCAACTGTCTAAAGATATCTCCTTGGAGAAAATTGAAAAAGCCATTAACTCTCTTAATAATGACAAAGCCCCTAGCCCTAATGGTCTCCGGGTTGAGTTCTACAAGGCTAATATTGAGTGGATCTACCAAGATCTTCTTGATATTTACTCTTAAGCTCTTGTTAGGGGTTCCCTGGGTAGCTCCATTAATAGGGGTATTATTAAATTGTTACCCAAGGATGGGGACAAAGCGCTCATCAAGAATTGGAGACCTATTACTCTCCTTAATGTCTCCTATAAAATATTTGCCAAGATCCTAGCTCTGAGAATTGAGAATATCCTGTCCAACTTTGTTTGCTCTACCCAATCAGATTCATTAAAGGAAGATATATTCTTGAAAACCTGATAACCAATTGGGAAGCCATGAATTGGGCCAAATTTTCCTAGCAAAACTCTACCATGTTTCTTCTGGATTTCGAGAAAGCCTATGACAGGGTGGAATGGAGTTTCATCTCCATGATGCTTGAGGCTTTCGGTTTTCCTAGGAATTTATGCAACTCTGTTAATATTTTACTCAAAGATTCCTTTTCCCAAGTTGACGTGAATGGCTCCCTTTCTGATTCTTTTCCCCTTGGTAGGTCCATCAGACAAGGTTGCCCCTTGGTCCCTGCCCTCTTTGTTATTGCTTTTAAAGCCTTGTACTACATTCTGAGAGACAGCTCTATCTCCCCTACTGTCAGGGGCATATCTCTCCCTAACAATGAAGAGCTTCTTAACTACCAATTTCCTTATGACACTGCTAGCTTCCTTGAAGCCATGGCTGACAACTTTGAGGCTTTGAATTACAAGCTTAACCTTTTTTTGCAAGATCTCTAGTGCTTGTTTATCCCACCTCAAATCTATCTGCCTTGGTTGGGATGAGCAGCCCCCCAGTGACTAGTTTAAAAATTATGACTTTTAGTGGGGAGGCCTACACAAAATTGTGAGATACCTTGGCATACCTTTCTCTATTGATCCTTCCCTTAAGGATATGTGGTCAAGGGTCAAAGACAAAATCACGAAGAAGCTGAATAAGTGGCACAATAGAGCTTTGTCCTTGGCTGGTAGAGTGCAAGTCTGCCAAAAAATTCTTTCCTCTTATAATATCTATTATTCCTCTGCTTAGACATTCAACAATTATCAAATTTTAGAGATTCAAAAGGCTATTAGGAAGTTTCTCTGGTCGGATGGTAAAGGTAATAAAAAAATGCACGCTGTTAAATGGGAGTGGTTCCATACTAATAAACTCCTTGGGGGTCTTGGCTTGAAGGATCTTAAGCTCCAAGGGATTGCCCTGGCCGCCAAGTGGATCTTTCACTCTCTTGATGGCGATGATCCTTGGAAGGTCCTTGTTAGGAATAACATTGAAAGGGGATTTCCCAAGAATGCTAAGTCTTGGAAGAATCTTCCGTTCAATGATCTTGTCTTTGGTAACTTTCCTGTTCTTGTTCAAGGATCTGCTATTTTTAGATCCATTTGGAAAGCTTGGGACCATGTGAGGAATTATGTTACTAATGCGACCTTCCATGATGATAATCATCTTTTCGGTGAAAGTTCCATCTAGTGGAACTTACTTTCTTCTGGAAAACCCCTTGCTCTCCCAGGGCTACTCTGCTAGACACTGGTATAATAAAGGCATCTCTCAATTGGTTGACCTTTTTGAACATGACAGATTGATCAGTTGGGAGGATCTCAGAAACAAGTTTGACATCCCCATCTCCCAGAAGAAGACCTATAATTTGATCCTCAAGGCCACCAAGGACCTCCCAACTTCTTGTCATCTAGATTCTCATAGATTTTTATGTAGTAAATGGCCGGATGGGACCATTTTATCCAAAATAAAAGCTAAGAATATTTACAATATTATTGGGCATTCTGATGCCATCATTGATCACATTAACACCATCTGGTACTCTACCCTTGACACCCACTCTTGGAAGAAGTATTTTGAGATTATTTGGAAAGGTCCTACTGAACCTAAGCTTAAATTTTTTTAATTAGCTTTTGATTCTTGATAGGTTCCCTATTAGAAAAGATAATTCTGCGACTGAATATTGTAATTTGTGTAGGTTACTCGAGACTGGTAGACACATTCTTCTTGACTGTATATTTGCTAAGGAAATTTGGCTTATGTTTGGCATCACTTATCCTTTGATCTTTAACATTCTTGAAATTATCACTGGGCATATTGATGGGCTAAAGAAAGATTCTAATTTGTTTTGGAAAATTCTCTCCTCTAACATTTTGTGGCAGATTTGGAAATGTAGAAAGGAAGAAAGGTATCAAAAAAACCCCAGAGTTCTTACTGAGTCTTTTTGAAAACTCAGTTTTCTTAAAATCTTCCTCCAGGTTCGCACTACCATGTTGATTGAAAAAGAAAATCTTAAAAGGTTCCTGAAGACCGATTTTGCCACGTTCTTCATCTATGAGATGCAGGGTGGCTATGCTTGGAGGAAGACCTTGGACAACCTGCAAATGTTCAAGAAGACATGCAAAATGCTTACCCAAGAGGTGGAGGATAACAGGAACTCCAACAAGGATTAGATCTTCATGCTTGCATAGATCCAAGAGATGAAACACATTGTCTGGATGGAAGGTGCTAAGGGGTGGACTGCCTGGGTTGACACCCTAGATGATATCTTACACTAGTTTCTTGGGCGCCTTCTCTTTTCTTTGTATCTATATCTCTGTTATGTAGCTTCATGTTGCTTTTGATGTGAGGCATAGCCTCTCTTGAGCTGTACATTTCGATCTTTTGTACTTTTTGGTACTTTTTGTGACCTCCCTATATATAATATAAAAAAAAAAGTGTTTTATATATCCTCTTTTTGTTATTTACTATTATGTTTTACTTTCTAAAAAAATTAAAATTAATTTTCTTATTCATAAACATATACAAGTACAACTATACATAATTTATTAAACATTTTACAAGTTAAAATTTTATATGAACAGTATCATAGTGTTTCAAATTATCTAAACATAACCTTTTATCCAAATATTTATCTTCTCACACATTTACAAATTCTATTAATTTTTGTATATTTCAAATGATTTTTTTTAAATTAAATCATAGAAAAAAATTTAATTAATTTGAAGACTTTTTTTTAAAATATTTTCAATTTGAAAAAAATGTTAACATGAAGCTTACTCACAAACAATTTCATTCATTCAACAACTTTCCTTACAATCTCTATTGTCTAACTTACATTGTGATGAAAAGTTAATCTACTGCCAAACATAGCAATAAAATAAAAATATATAAAAAAAACTTTAAAACGAACATTCACATTGGTTTCGTAAAAAAATGTATATTTATAAGTAAATTTAAAATATTTTATTATGTGTTAAGTCAATTAACATTCTCAACTATCACAATTAAAACTTACTCACAACTTATAATCATTAATGTTATATTTATATTTAAATGAGTTAACACAACAAATAAAAACAAGACTATTTAGAGGAACTTGCTGCTTACACCTCTTGTTTTATTTAGTTAAGAGTTATTTTATTTTACTTTGAAGTGTATATAGATATTTTTAATTTTTATTAAGTAATTATTTTTTTATTCTATCTATATTGTTTACTTAATTTTTATTTAAGGAACTATTTTTTAAATAGTTAATATAATTTTTATTCCATTTATTTTTAAAAAAATATTTATTATATATTTTATTTATGATTTATAAATATTTTTATTCAATATTTTGTTTTTTTTTTTTTTTATGAATAAGACTTATTAATTTTTTAATAACTAAAAAATAAAAATAGACTATTCATAAAAATTTGGGTGGTAAAAAGACACTTTAGTGCTAATGTAGGACCAAGTCCAAAATAAAAGAAAAAAATAGTTCAACAATCAAGGCCAACTAAACATCAAAAAACATAAAAAATCAGTATGCAATACTAGCAAGAGAGGGATCATGATCATCTAGTTTACTTCAAACATTAGCAAAATTTAATTATCATTAATAGACTCCCAACCAATGAGAGCACCCTACTCCTACTATTCTTCATTTGTAAGTTGTTGAGCATGAATAGGAGAAATATCTAGCTGTAGGTAAGGAAACTTGCTAGAATTTGGCTAACCAAGAGCACCATACCAATGAGAAGAGGAAAAAAGTGGTTATGAAGGTTGAAACCAATTGATGTATTCATCATCCTTGGAACCTTGAGGCCGAATGATTAAAGAATTGGATCCTTGATCTCTTCTAGTATATTGACTATAACCATACCTAAACTAGTGAGATGTGTTAGCACTCATAAATTTCCTTCATTTCTAGTGCTTGGTTTTCTTTAGTTCACAACAAAAAGTCATTTTTAAGTCTTATGGCAACAAACTAACCCTAAACTTATGGCATTAAAATTTGTCAATCTATGAATTGCCATAAAAATTTCTTTTATAGAAAGTTTAGGTAATTCATCACGAGTGTGCAAACATGATTTTGTGGCTCTTGGACAAGTTTTGAGGTAAATTTTAATGTCACCATTTTGGAGCAAGTCAAAAGGTCTCATAAAAAAGTTTCAAATGACTCAATTTTGACAACAACCCACTTGTTATTTTCTCCCTAGCAACCTATATCTCCATTTTCATGGTCATTGGAGGAATTTTGTGGCTCAAACTAGAAAATTTTTAACTACGTTATTGGAAGGCCTAGTTTACAAAGAAGGTATAAAAATTCAATTTGTTAGTATGATTTTTGAAAATTGTGCAATAATCTATTATTTAGATTATGGCTATGTGCAAGTTTTTATGGCTCTGGATGTCGTGTGTGCCTATAGCATCAATACTATCATTCGACATTAAAGGAAGTTATTCACGTGTTGTTTTAACTTTATTGCTTACCTTAGTAAGTGGTTTAATATGGTGGGAAATAAATAAAACCAAAGGAGCGCTCAAATGTGAATTCTGTCATTCCACATGATGTAGGGTCTTTTATTGGGTCAAACTCATAGGGGTGCGAAAGCTTGATTTGCTGCTTGTTCAAGGTCATTTTGGGTGCCATTTCTCCCCTCTAACTCTGCAAAACTCCTTTCCAGCACTAAATCTATAATCACTCACATGCAAAATATTTAGGAGTAGTTTTCAGACTTTGTAGTGAATGAAAATTGTTGTTTCGTTGTCAAAAATAATTGCCTGTAGCAGTTATCAAGCTTTGGCAACAATCTTGAGGTTGTTTTGAACATTTTTGAGCACCAATCACCATAGAAACACTTCTGCATAGCTGCAAATCAATCCAACAAGTATTCCAATGTTGAAGGAGTTGTTATAGTAATGTTTTGTATGGGTTTTTTTTGTTTGCTAGTAGTGATGAAAACACCGAACAACAACTAAAAACAACCCAACAACTCTTCTGAAACCCCTGCAACATTCCTCATTGGTGTTTAATTTATTTTTATAGATTAGAAATATGAAAATGGTTTGCATTGGCTTACTAAATGAGCTCTAAGGAAAACAAATGAAATGAAGTGTGTAGACTATTATTTTAATGGTCTGTGTAGGGAAGTAGAGGTATGTGCTTGCAAATCTTCTTATAATTGAATTGTATATTTTGATTCTAGCATATATGAACACATGATTTTGCATGCTTTCAGTGTGTATTGTTTCTTGTATGTAATGGGATATTTCTTTCAGTAATACAATCAAGGACTGTAAATCTCTTCATACATATTTTCTGCATCTGGGTTATTTTCATGGTTAGTTTTTTGTTCAATGAGCAAAGTACATTCTTTCAATAAGAATACTGAGATATTGTTGTTGCAGATTGGATTGTTAAGTATATTTACACTATTAGTCATTAGTTGATTTCATTAATAGAAGGTGTTAATGACTAAATGATCATCAAAACATTATTTTGAATGTGGTGACAGATGTGTACAAGATATTGACTCTGTAACCCCGAATAGACACTAGTCTATCTTGAATGACTTTCTCTTAAGCTTAGAAACAACACTCAAATTTACAAAGCCAAATTCAAACCCTACCCATTTTGTAATTCATTTATAATTATTTTACACTTTATACTAAAGCTATAATGGTGACAAGGGAAGTGCCATTCATGGGTATAGACATGCAATCCCTTGTTATTTGTATGAATTTTATTTGTTAAGCATTGTGATGTAACCATGTCTAATTTTCATATCCATTGGTATTGAGGTTGACCCCTTGAGGTTCTATAGAGCTTGAAGTGCATAAGAGGATAGTTATTTTACTGTCTCCTTTTTGTTGGCCAACTACTTGAAGTCTTTGAGCATAAAATTTAGCTATTCTTTAGAGGATTTAAAGAAATCAATTGGAGGAACCAACAAATTGGTGTCTCTACTGGGGACAACTCTAGAGTTATTCATTTGGGAAAGAGTTAAAAATTTGTTGATCTAAACATTTGGTTATAATATTGAAGGCCTTCACACTAGGAGAAAGAAATTATTGCATCATTCTTGAATCATGAGATACGATGCTCTACTAGTGAAAATAACTTAGAAAGAAATATGATCTTTGATGAGCTTCTAGTTCTTTAATTTTTTTTGTCCTTTGAAGAGAGGTGGTGACTCTGTTAGTGAACCTATTTAAATTGTGGAAGAAATGTTTGTAGAAATTTGCATAGATTTGCAAATGTTTCCAATCAAAGAAAGAAGTTTTGAAGTCTGCAATACTTTCTAGGTATTTAGTTTTCCTTTGTTCTAGCTTCAAGAAAGAATCATTATATGAAGGTCATTTATGAAGATAATCTGTGAAGTAGTGCTTGATTCCCATGTTAGTTGAAAGATTACTTTGGGAAGAGAGGGAAATCACAATAAATCATCTTTGTGTAAATATATCTGCATTTTTCAAAAGATAGAGGCATAATATATGTCTATTAGTGAAATGTGTATGGTGGTAAATAGAGGGTTATTGTCTCATAGTTGCACATTGTTGTACAAGTTTATGTGGTCTTTATAGACCTATAAATTATATGCAACCAACAAGGTATGTGATCATTTTATGCATTAGTTACTATTGAAAGATGATTAGATATAGGAAGGTGTAGGGGCTATATTGTGTAGTCATGAGAGCTTGTCAAGGTTCAATAACTCTATTGAGCTAGTGGTTGTAAGTGGGATAAGTTTGCATCACACAAGTATTTGCATAAGGACTATTATTATGACTTTCCTCCTTCACATTTAAATCCTAAATGCAACTACAACAATTTCATCCATATCTTCAAAGAATACCCTTTGTTGAAAGATATAGAGTATTGAATTTTACTGGTATTTGTAATTACCCAAACCCTATTCCTAATGAAGTTAGGGAACACATGGAAAGAGTTCTAAATTAGCAAGAAAACATCTACAAGAAATTATGAATTTAATGAGAGATTATTAGTTAGATCCAGGGGATGTTGTAATGGAATTCTTTGTTTAGTCTCTGAAGGAAGATGGAAAAGAGTGGTTTTCATATTTGTTAGTGTGTTCCAACTCTTTGTGGAAAGAGTTCATGGAAACATTCATAGAATAGTTTGGTAAGAGAATTAATGCAAATTTAGTGATAAGAAAATTCATGGACATTCAAAAAGATGAAGAAGAGTTAGTTCCAGCTTTCAACTTGAATTTTAAAGACAATTAGGGATATTCTAGAAAGTTTAAGGCCAAATGATGCAATGTGTTTGATCATGTGCCTTGATGCATTTGATGTAGAAATGAGTTATCTATTTAGAGATAAAGATCTTGTAACACTTCATCAAACATATGAAATTTCTATGGAGATTGAGAATAACATAAAGTCTTCAATGCCTAATGGTTACATATCTAAAATTATAGGTTGTCCTAGAATATCCCATATAGATGCACAATGCATATCAACAAATAGAAGTGACTATCAAAATAAATGTAATTCAACTGTTGCAACCAGTTCACCAATGCACTCTCTAGCTCATAGTGACTCTCAAATGAAATGTTAAACTTTAATGTAAATGATGTTGATCATATGCTACTATCCCATGTTGGCAAGAGCCACTGCACAAGTCATCTAGTGTTGTCATTGATGGAAACCCTAGTCAGAAATCCTATCCGCACTTCAATATTTGCTCGTACTGGTAGTCAAATTGAAGACATGTGTTAACTGTCAAAGCTAAAACAAGGCATCCGACAAAGTTGTGTACATTGATTCATATGTAAATTCCTGTTATCATTTTGTGTTGTGGATCTCAGGGAAGGTATTTTGATGTATGAATATCTTATCTTTGAATCATAGGGCCTCGTATTAATTGCAGTGTGCAAGTTAGAAGACCCGTTTTATTGATTTTTAGTCTAACAGTGCAAAAAGGTTGACTCGATGAGTATAGCGTATTGTGGATCTTTGAGGCATAATTGTTTAAGGTGTCTTATGTTTGAAGATGTTGTCTTGGGTCTTCACTATGTTTTGGCCGACATTGGTTGATTTGCATTGATAATTATTTATGGAAATTTGGGCCGACAATTTGTACATGTTTTATATTTTGTTAAAGCCGACATGTAGTTGATGTAATCTCTAGTCACAAATATATATAATCAATTAATCCTATCATTTTGGTATGTGATATGATGTGTTGCAAAATTAAGAAGGATTATAGATTGATTATGTGTAGTTTTATTTAAGCAGAAAGAAGATTGATTCAATCTGAATTAAAGCAGACAAATTTTCAAGAGCAGAATCAAACAAAATGTGAAGAATGTTGCAAATGTGCTTAACCGAAACTATATTAAGGAATTAGCAGATGCTATCTCATAGTTCATCCCATAGTTGAAAAACTCGCCAATTGCAAAAACTCGCCAAGCCCAGAAAATACGGTACGGAAAAAACTCGAAAAAAAACTCGGCAACTTAAAAAATTGCTTAAACTTCATTATAAACGCATTTTTTTTTGCAAAATTCAATGATAAGATGCATCCAATGAGTCAATAAAATGAGTACATAGAAGAAACAAGCTGAGTCTAGTTATATTTGATTGATTTGAAAGAAAATTAGATACAAAATTGCATCCTCATGTGGAATGCTCAATACACTGATACTGATAGTCTGAAACAAAATGAAAATAGCAAATTGTTTTTGTAAAATTGAAGGTAACTAGTGGAGAGTACATAGAAAATCAAATGAATTCAATGGGAGTTTGTTGGAAATTCCCCTAATGGGTTTGGGAATGCTCAATACACTGATACTGATAGTCTAAAACAAAATGAAAATAGCAAATTGTTTTTGTAAAATTGAAGGTAACCAGTGGAGAGTACCTAGAAAATCAAATGAATTCAATGGGAGTTTGTGGGCAATGCCCCCAATGGGTTTGAGGGATAGCGCTCTTAGTGGGGTCAAGGGGCAGTGCCCCTTGCAGGGGTCTGGGGACAGTGCCCTCAGTGGGGTCAAGGGGCAGCACCCCTTGTGGGGGTCTGGGGCAACGCCCCCAGTGGGGTCAAGGGGCAGCGCCCCTTGCGGGGGTCTGGGGGCAACGCCCCTAGTGGGGTCAAGGGGCGATGCCCCTTGCAGGGGTTTGGGGGCAGCGCCCCTAGCGGGGTCGAGGGGCGGAGCCCCTGCCGCCAAGCCCAAATTAAGACCTCCAAAACCACACAAACCTTCATGGTGTACATCATTTTGCATTAACAATAAAACAAAAATTAAGACCATCAAAGCCACACAAACCTTCATGGAACACATCATTTTAGTGTTTTTCTGAAGCAAAGCACGCAAATGAATGAAAAAATAACTCAAAATGCCTTTTTAGCTGGCTACTTGGGCATTTTCCAGATCGCGCGAGTTTTTTTCAAAAACTCTCCGTACTTTCTGGAAAAACTTTCCAAAAGTACGACGAGTTTTTCTAGAAAGTAAGGTGAGTTTTTTTGGCATACAATTGCCTGGAAAACTCACCAGCCAAAAAAACTCACGAGTTTTTGTAAACTCGCCGAGTTTTTGGTGAGTCTTGCAACTATGGTTCATCCACTCCAGATTGTCTATCTGTGGCTGTAAGATAGTGAGTCTTTTTTTGGGTAGTAAGCCTTTTGTATTTGAGCAGTGAGCTCTAGGCAGTGCACCTAAATGCATGTGCATTCCCCATTTGTAAACACTTATTTTGAGTATACTCATATTGTGGATTAGCCTCCACTATGGTTTTTCCCCTAATAGGGTTTCCAAATAAAAAATCCTTGTGTTATGGTGTTGTGCTTGATTGCCTTATGTTCTTGCATCCTTCTTTTGGTTCAATTCTATAAATGGTCTTAAGAACAAGTTAATAAAGTTAAATTTTGTAGAACACTGATTCAACCCCCTCTCAATGTTCCTTAATTCCAACAATTGGTATCAGAGCCTAGTTCCTCAGAACAAGTTTAATAGCTTGGGGAAGATCTAGGAAGGATATTCAATGGATTCTGGAAGTCTTCAACAACAAATTTTGGTGGCACTAGATGATCTTGATCAGTCTAATTTTGAAGTCAAAGAATTGCAATCAAGCCTCATGAATGCTGAGAAATTCATTTAATCATTGAAAGAAAAAAACAAGAAGTCCAGGGAAAAGAGAAAGGAACTCTGTGATCAACTCAAACATAAAGAAAGTAAAAGCATGGAAGATGAACACCTAAGTCAAGCCTTGAAGGAAAAGACAGAAGAATGTGAAAATCTCACTAGAGATAATGTTGTCCTAAAGCATGAGATGGAATCTATTGTGATGAGGATAACCAAGGAGAGTGAAGAGATAAAGAAGAATGAAGAGAATCTTACTTAGTCCTTGAAAGAGAAATATGAAGAATGCAACCGAATTACTGATGGATTCAATCAACTAGAACTTGAATTGCAACAATCCAGAAATAATGAAGAAGAGCTTGAAAGACAAATTGTTACTCTCAGGGATGAACTTGCTACTACAAATGAATACAAGGAGAAGTTCAAGATTAGATCAACTAAGCTTGATGAACTGATTCAAAGTCAGAAGATTGGAAATGATAAGTGAGGTCTTGGATATGAGAAAGAAGAAAGCTCTGGATTTGGACAAAGGAAATTTAGGCAAGGAAATCAGACAAGCAAAGCTAGAAGGGATCCGATAAGACAACCTAATGCTCAAAATTTCAATGGATACTATTTTGTTTGCAATAAATTTGGTCATATGGCTGCTCAATATAGAAGTAGAATGAATCCAAGTGGTCCATCATTCTCAGGTTAGTGTTTCAATTCCAATAAGTATGGTCATAAGTCAATTGAATGCAGAATATGACAAACAACTTTTTCAATAGAAATGTCAGATGTTATTCCTGTAATAGATTTGGCCATATTGCTAACCAATGCAGATCAAGAGAAAATCAATGGAGTAACTAGTCTGGACAAAGAAATGTTGTGTGCTATAATTGCAACAAATCCAATCACATTGCAAGATTCTGTAGAAGCAAGAAGGGCCTGGTAAACAAAAGGAAAAATATGCAAAAAGATGATAAGGGAAAAGGAAAAGTTACTACAGATGAGATCATGAATCAAATGAAGAAGACATGGGTGAAAAAGAGTGTTTCTGATGAAGGAAATGAATTAGCACTAGAATCTAGTATTGAAAATTCCTCCAGGAATTTGTTTAAGGCCTCTGGCCTAGGGGGAGCTCTCAAGAAAATATTTTACCCCTGCTGGTAGTTGGTACCAAAATGTGGAAAATTGCAATGATTGCATTAGTGATCTACAAATGTTTTGGAAACAATTGTGGAGAAAATTTGTGCAAAATTGGAGGTCTGTAGAAGAATTTTCTTTCACAATCTAAGAAAATAGGGTATCTGGAAGACCTAGGGAAAAAGAATTTATTGCGATAAAAAGTTAGGTGTGCAAATGATAAAAGGTTACTTCTGTTCCTCATTTGTCACATTGCATTTTGAGAGAAGAAGTTTGGAGAGCTCTGTGGTGAATTTTGGCAAAGATAAAAGTTTGAAGGCGATTTGGCAAATAAACCCTAATCTGATGAAAGGTATTTATCTGCAAAACTTGTGAACTTCAAATTTCTGGAAATGGCTGCTCCGTTAGTAGTTGATATCAAGGATAGAACCCGCCAAAAATTCAAGTGGCACCCGTTCAAATCCATTGAGACATAACCATCAGGTGCATTTTCTTTCGTTCGGTATGGTGTTTTGCATATTAAAGATATTAGGGCATATATTCATGCGAATGTTGAGGAATTAGGAAGCTCCCAATTGTTAAATCTATACAAAAACCACATTGTGGGAGATCTCTAAGTAAGGCCTGAATTCAAGACTTTGGAGGAGAAGAAATTCACACAGATTGTGAAGTTTCCCATGTTCGATGAAAATGAGTGGGTCCAATATATATTAATTCGAGTGCATGTTGAGTTCATGTGGTTAAATCAGACCTTCAAGATCACAAGAGAAGCTATAAGCATTGCTACTGGTTTGAATTCATCTGATGGGTTGCCCACATTGAAAGATATGAAGAACCAAACAGTCATTGAGGCAACTAGTTCGGTTTTCGACAAAAGAGCCATGGCAATCAATGACATCATTGAATTGGATGTAATATTTGCTTCTATGATTTTTGGATATAAAATCTACCACTCCAGCCGAGACAACTCTATATCCGGTACTGCAATCTATGCAACTTATCAGATGATCAAGGAAAATGCAGAATATGACTTATGTGAGTTACTTCGAGGCCAGTTAATAAAAAATCTTGGTAAAATCAAGAAGGAAAAGAAGAACTCTTTCAAATATGACAATGTGTTGTTATGTCTATTCTTCTACTTCATGAATGAAGTTCCGGGAGTTGGTAAAGTGTAATGGCAAGGTGACAAACTGGTAGTTGTTCAAATCAGAGACATCTTATACATAATTGGTGATAGCAAAGCAAGGAAAACTGCTATCTGGGGTTATTTCAAAAGCTTTCAAAGTGAAATGTAAGCAATGGAAAGAATTCCTAAATCCATTATGGAAAAATATAAGGACACTATTTGCTTCATGGTTGACATTGATAAGTGTTTGATGGAAGCAACATATACTAGAATAGTTTGGATAATGCCTATGGGATATGAGGTTGAAGAACACATTTTGGAGTTATATGCCCAACACCTATTGAGTAAACCTTGGGATCCGAAAGAAGAAAGGTTTGGTACCTTTGAATAAAAGAATATGGAAGTATATGCACAACTAAAGAAGCCTATGATAGTTTGGAAGGTGAGAAAGGAAGTTGAAGCTTTTGCAGAAAGCATTGACATATGAGTTGAAGTAGTGAGCAAAGCTAGGAAGAAACTAGAACAAGTTGAAGAAGGAGAGCCTAATAGAATTGAGTCAACTAGTCTGAAAACATCCTCTATCATCTGGTTCTAGATCTACAAGGAGCTCTGCACTCTCATCCGGTTCTAAAAAGAAATCAAGCCCAATAAAAGCTCAAGTGAAGACATCCGGGAGATAAGGAAAGAGGAAGAAGGGTAAAAGCACAAGAGTCTATGTCGTCATTGAAGATGATGAAGAAATTGAATATGATGAAGAAGTAAGAGAAATCAAACATAAGGGCACAAAGACATCAAAAGTATCTAAGGACAAGCCCTCCGGTGAAGAGAATGCAAAGAAAAAGGTGAAAATTGATAGATTGGGTATGTCTGTAGAGGAAGTGGAAAAAGATTTAATTAAGGATGGTAATCTCAAACCACTTTTTGAATGGTATGAAAATTTTGATAGTGTTGGTCAGAGAACTCTTGAAGAAGGCACAATAAAATATTTAAATATTTTCAATATGACTCTCATAGAAATAATGTCAGAGTTACCTAAAGAGTTATATGAAGTCTTAGAAATGAGGAGAGTAAATGCAAGAATTGAAGATGAACAAATGAGAGAACACATACTTGCAAATCTATGTCCGGTAATGTCAATAGAAGAAATGAAGATCCTCAATGATACTAAGAAGGTATTTAAAAGAAAATTAAGGGTGAATATGCTTATGATTGAGCAGACTGAGGAAGTAGAAAAAGATGGAGAAAATTCTAAAGGCAGTTTTGTTGAAGAACATATATAATGTTGTTTATGAAGAAACTCATGATGAAGATGTTCCATTCGGTCTGAAAATTGATGAAGTGAAAGAAGACACAATTGAGGACACTCTGAATCCTCTAGATATGCAAGATACTAAAATTTTGATGGAGACTAAAGCTCCTAAAGATGTGTTAGTTGAAGGAATAGAGATTCCCAAAGACAAGAAAGAATTTATAATCGAAGAAAAGAAGGCCGAGGCAAAGGAGGTTGCTATGGAAGTAAGAGCCACTACAAAGGCAGTAAAGGAGTTTTTAGAAGAATGATAGGAGGAGTTTGACCCTGAATTGGTTGATGGTCCTATCAACTTGGCCACTCTATCTCCTATTTAGAAGCTAAAGGTAGCATCATTTACTCAGGCCAAGGCAAGGGATGAGATATTGAAATATCACATTAAGGACAATGAGCTACTAAGTCTTGCATTTGGTATCTTGGAGAAGATCATGCACACGCATGCCAAAGACTCATCTGATTCTCCCTCAGGCCAGCTGAAGAAACTTATCAACTTTGTAAGTACTCACTTTGAGTCTCTTGAAAAGTCAACTAAGGATAAGGTTCAAAAAGAATTTGATGCAAACAGGTTCAGTAGATTGAAGGGTATGATTTCTAATGATAAATATTTGTTGGCTACCTGTGAAAAGAAAATTCAAGGTGCATTTTCTAAGGGTGGAAATATCTACAAGTCATGCTTATCTTTGTCTAAATTCACTAAGGTCAATGAGAAGAAAATTAAGGAATATGAGAAACAATTAACAAATATTTCTCAAGCTTTGATCCTCTAACCATTTCCGTGAGTAAGCAAGAAGGTCAAGTCATGTCCCTGCTTGACAAAATTAAAAGTTTAAAGCATGAAAAAGACAAAATTGTTGAAAGGGTATGTGAGATCAGAGGACTAATTGGTCCTAAAATGGAGACAATGCTTAGTGCATTGAATGAAGCATAGGATGCTATGGCTGTCAATGATCCAACAAATCTTGAGTCAACAGAGATGCAATCCTATCTATTTTGTGGTCACATGACTATTTTGGAGAGTCTCAAAAAGGGTTGGGGCACTAGTTTAAGCCTATTGAAGAACAATTTTGTAGATATATTCAAGTCCATGTAAGTTAGTTAAGCATGTATGCACATATGTAGTTTGTTGATAGATATTTTGTTTGATTTTTGGTATGCAAATTCCTGTCTTTTCCATTGATGTCAAAGGGGTAGAGTGGGACAGTGAAAATTGTCATATTCATCTCAGGGGGAATTGTGATTAGAAGTTTTTTTTTTGAAGTTTTGAGGATTGCAGTGTATTCATGTTGGTACTGATTCTGACACAGTCATTTTTCACTAAGTGTTTCCATCAATGCCAAATGGGGATATTGTTGGCAAGAGACACTACACAAGTCGTCTGGTGTTGTCATTGATGGAAACCCTAGTCAATAATCCTATCCACACTTCAATATTTTCTTGTACTGGTAGTTAGATTGAAGATATGTGTTAATTGTCGCATCCAACAAAGTTATGTACATTGATTCATATGTAAATTCCTGTTATCATTTTGTGTTGTGGATCTCAGGGAAGGTCTTTTAATGTATGAACTATCTTATCTTTGAATCATTGGGCCTTGTATTGATTGGTGTGAAAGTTAGAAGATCCAGTTTATCGATTTTCAGTCTAACAATGCAAAAAGGTCGAATCAATGAGTATAGCATAATGTGGATCTCTGAGGCACAATTTTTTAAGGTGTTTCATGTTCAAAGATGTTTTTGATTAGAGGTAAAATATGGGTTTTGATGGGGCCTAGAACCCAAAACAAAGGAAGGCAGGCTGCAATTAAGATACATCATAAACCATTAGCAACCCCACAACAACCTCTAAAGATTAGCAATACTACACATGCTGCATCTTACAAACAAGCAAGGGCCTAAGACCCTTAAACAACCTAGTTTTAACTGGGACCAGAAACCCTATATAACAACCTAATTTTAACTAGGATCAGAAACCCAAAGAGATATAAAGAAACTACCTACATCTGCCAAGCATCAACAAACCTGCTGCATATGGAAGACACCATAGAACAAAGAAAGATAACCAGATTGAAGGTGTAGGACACCATCAAATCCCTAATCAACACAACATGTTGGAATAAAGAGAGAACCTTAGAATACCACCCAACTTGCAACAAAACATGACAAAACAAAGAAGCCAAATCAACCATGGACAACTCCATCAGCAACAACTTCTTCACAACACTCTAGTCATAGGAAACCAACTCCAAAACCACCTCTATAGGAATAAGATCCCTTCTATTGGAGAAGATGCTACAAGCATCAAGACCACTACAACTAGAACTCACCAACACCCTCCACCTCCACCTCCATAGGAGATCTTCCCACCTCAATAAGAACAACTAAGGGGGGTCCACCTCCATAGGACCAAAGGAGAATGCCAACACAGTAGCCAAGCACACACCCGTAACATCCTTTGGTAAACACTGCACTAGGAATAAACTGTGGAAAAGGAGAAGAGATTCTAGTAAATACCAAAGTTCCACCTTAACAACATTCACATAAGAACTCATATGGGTTTCCATAGAGAAAAACCTAGCATCAATCCAGTCGCTCACCCACTTTTGAGCCTTCACAAAAGTCCAAAACAACTGAGCCAACATAAAATAGATATGAAGCAACTTAGCCCAAGAGACAACCACAAACCCCAACATCAGCCAACTAGGTGCCAGGAGAAAAAACATCATCCTTAACAAATAAGGCCCAAAGGAAAGCAACCAGAGATACCTAGGCCTCAACAGAAGTTCAGCCAAAGAGCACAAACCCACAGAGAGCACAATAGCACAAATAACCACAAGCCAAAAGATCACCAAATGATCCTTAGTTTTCATATATCATTTGTGATGAGAATGTTGAATATTATAATTTTTTAGGCCAATCTTTAGGCACTAATTCACCATTGTTAAAATGATCCTTAGTTTATTCATGATTATATTTTTTTTTAATTTCTATTAAACCAAACTCAAAATAATGGTATAGATTAAGATTCTTGTCTTTATCCTACATTTGGGTCATGTTTGATTCTAGATTTATTATCATAATTAGAAGTTGTATAAATTGTTAAATTATATATTTTTTAACATATATAAAATGTATGGTTGGATTAGTGAGATATTTATAACAAGTATGCAATATGCAGTCAAACTTTATTAGATTTGATTCTTAATAAATTAGTTTTAACGATTCAATTTATAGCTTTATGCAATCTATAAGTTTAAATAGTTTGATGGTATCCAAACTTTATACATATAAAAATATGATAAATGTGTGATTATTTTGCTTTCCAATCTATAATTTTTTGATGTTCTTGGCTATATAATTGAGATGATTCACTCATAATGTAATGATAAAATTCAACCTCATATGGAGGATTTTATATTATCTTCCATTAAATTCATCCTCTTTATGAGATTCTTATGGAGTATTGATATTCTAGTGTGAATTATTAATTTTAGACATATCCTAACTAGATATATTTAGGTTCAATGAAGGCAATAGAACTTTTTTTTCACTTACATAATCCTATTTTGAAGTTCATTTATGTTAACAACTATTAAATTAGATATTTTTATCCCCAATTATTTTCAAATAATTTTACACTAATCTTTGATTTCTTATTCTATCTTTCATTGTTTCATTTAAAATTAGAACCATTTAAGGATGCTATGTTATATATTATAGTTGTATTCCAATTATTTTTGAATTGTTCAACCCTCTCATGGTCTAAATAATTTTACATTCAACATCCATGTCTAAAGTACATTATATACCCAACCTCTTCCCCTATTTAACACACTCATAAACCTTGTTACTAATCTCATTCGAAGAGGTGGAACAACCAATCTTAGAGGGATCCTCATCCATAGGAGAGAGAAGGGAGCCATCAATCTAGGCTCTAGTAGTATTCTAAAAATAGTAGAACTAGAAGCTAGAATCCTAACAATGATAGCCAAGTTGGATAATACACAAGTTTTCCTTTTCAAGGGATTGGGGAACACTTATTGGATGGGTATTATTTCCCATTCACCACATTTTGATTAGGATTAAGAATTGAAATAATAAAATTCTCAAATTTGTATAAGAAAAAAATAAGCCCTTAGTGGAGGGGAGCTCATTTTTTTCTCATGTGCAACTCTAATAATAGATTTCTTAAATTACACAAGTAAATGAAAAGGGAAGCTAACAAGTCACATGCATCTAAGATTATTAATACGATAAAAGTTATAGGATAAACAACATTTATAGTTTCTTTCTAGGATGAAATAAATAATCAAGTAGAAACATTTATATACTTGTGAGGAAATCATCTATATTTTCCTTCCTCTTGTATTTACTTTCTTTATGAGACTTCAAGCCCTTCATGGATAAACCACTTGTAGTAGCTCAATACCTTCCTCAATGGCTTTAAAGGTTAACCTTCTTACTTTTTAACCAAAATTTTAATAACATTCAATTTTGTGTAACTTATGTCCACTATTATCATTTTAATGCAAAATAATGTAAGAAATTTATATATTTATTTAAAAATTTAAAAATCTTAAAATAATAGTTTTAAATTAATTGAAAACATGGTTGGACCCCTCTAATTTTGTGGAACTATTTCTTAAAAGCTATTTTAGTTGAATTTTATATAATAGGCAAAGGAAGCCACATATGGCATTATTTCTTCAAGCTCTTATGGCCAAAGTGGGTTGGGATCATTTGAGGTATATGAAAGATTGGTGTAAGATCATGAATGCTAAGTACCTAAAAAACATGCCTTTGATTGGTTTCCTCTTGGAAGCTCACCTTACAGGGTCCCTGGTTTGGAAGTGCATATGCAGTTTGCAAGATCTTCTAAGAAATGGGATCAAATGGAAGATCATTGGTAATGGTAATAAAATCAGATTATGGGAGGACACTTGGTTAATTGACACTCCCCTGAAAAATTCTGAATTCAGGAACCTTATGGGTTTGGCTCAACAATATTTTGGTACTTATATTAGTGATTACCTCCTTGGGCCTCAAGGTGGTAGGAAATGGAATGACTTAAGCCTTTGTTGCCATTTTTTGCCTAATCCGTGTCTCCTTGACAAGACCCTGTAGGAAAATCTCTCCCTCACCAGGCTTCCTTCTTCTTGCAAGGGGGATGAATTCTTTTGGATTCATGATAATTATGGAGATATTTTAGTTAAATCGGTGTACAATCTGCTATCAGACTAGGGTATTTCCATGGACTTGTGGAAGAAAGTCTGGAATCATCACATGATACTAAAAGTTAATTTCTTTTGGTGGACTTCCTGCCATAACAGGATTCTTACTCAGGACAATCTAAGGAAAAGGGGGTTCCAAATCCCCAATAGATGTTTTTTATGTAATTGTAACGAAGAATCGGTGGATCATCTGCTACTACACTGCCTATTTACTATGGAGGTGTGGGAGTTGGATTGAAGAAGATTGAGGATCCAATGGATTATGTGTAAGGACATCACTTCCTTTATATTGAGTTGGTCTAGACCCTTTACCCACCCTTTAACTCATGAAATTTGGAGCTAGGTCCCTCCTATTGTTTGCTGGTGCTTATGGAAAGAAAGGAACAATAGGATCTTCAGGAACATTGAAATGGATCTAAAAGAGGTGTTTGGGTTTGGGTCTTGGCTCATTGCAGAAAAAATCTCGCTCTTCAAAGAGAAAACCCCAGACAAAGGTCCAACTGAGGTGGAAATTAGCATGGAAAAAGCTTGGCATCAGAACCTGGGTGCCAACTCTTATGACAACTCAAGGTCCCTAGCTCAAAGTGCCACTATTTGGAAACCCCCTAAGAGGGGCTAGTATAAACTAAATTTTGATGGGGATGCTAAGGGCAACTTGAGCAGAGCAAGTATAGGATGTGTGAACAGGGAATACAAAGGAAATCTTGTGACTAGTTATGTTGGGGGGATTGGTGTCCATTCTTCTATGATTGTTGAAGCTAGAGCATTGTTGAAGGGCTTATAGTTGGTTGTCTCCATGGGGATTGAGAATTTTCTTATTGAAGGAGACTCTAAGTCTATTATTGATGTTAACTTTGACAGATTGCTAAGGTGGAGTACTAAATACATTCTTCTTGGCATCATACTCTTTGTGTTAAAATTAAAATTTAAAGTAGCCAACCATATTTACTGGGAGGGGAACCAAGTTGTTGATGCCTTATCCAATATAGGCACACACTAGAAATTGTCCAAATGCTAGCATGCTTTAGGGAACTTACCTCTTGACATCCAGGGTTTAATATTGAAAGAACAAACCCTATACCCGACTCATGATGGTAACTAAACATGCTCCTAGCTGGCTTATTTGGGGGGTCCACATGCTTGTCTATTGGGATATGTGGACAAATTTTACCGAAGAGATGGATAACAAGTGGAATTTTTCAAATCATGGGATGGAGTTCGATTTGAAAAATGAAATCATGAAATGTTGCATTAAGTACTTGATGATTAACTCTAAGTTGGACTGTACCTTACGTAATCTCCTTTTAGGGATCTTGTTAATCTATCGTATATCCAAGTTTCTCAATTTTGATTTTGATGTGACTAATAATTATGAGATAAAGCTCCTTTTTGGCTTTCTTTTGTCTGCTATTTTGAACCCGTGTCCTTTAGCTATCCTCTTTTGGTTAACTATTTTTGGCTAGCCCCTAATAGCTAACCCTTTAGATGTTTCTAATTCTGGCCCCATGACCATCTTTCCTAGAGTTCTGTGCCTTATCCACGTGGAAGGAAAACCTTCCTTTCCTTTCACGTCCTACTTACTTAGCCAATTATATGTGGAGGTCCTCATTTATGATTTCGCTAAGATTGATTTTAGGAATTTACTGGCCCTCATATGTGTGATTTGTCCTTAGCCTTGATTATCAAAAATTGTCATCTCTAGCCTAAAATCCTTAATGTGCCAATGATTTTTCACCTTTCTATTTTCTCTAACCTTATTTTTTCTCAGAGTTCCTAGATATCCAATGTGTAGAGTGGCATTATGGGAGGTGATAGGGTGTGGATGGAGCCGGATAAATGCAGTGAATTCCGCAAGGATCCACTTGTTTGGCACATTTGTGTCGAGGGTGGTCTTGATCCTCTTATGGAGAGACTTGGGGGCCATGACCCTAATATTTCTGCTTAATTTTTCAACTCATGGAAAGATTGTCATGTGACTATGGGTGGCATTTCCTTTACAGTGGATGAAGAATTGATTGCACAGGTGACGGGTCTCCAGTGCACTGGTATGAAGCATCTAAAACACACAAAAACCTAGGACAATGAAAACATGAACAAGTTCTTTGTGGGGAATGAAGAGTCGGTGCACAACCAGTTAAGTTTTGATCACAAGGCCCTCCCTCCATCGTGGAACCTAGTGTACCTTGCCTTGATGAAATATGTGATGCTGGAAGGTAAGTATAAGACCTATTACTTCTACCATTTCCCTCTATTGAATCACCTTAGTCATAAAGTTTTATTAAGCTTTCCTTTTTTCCTGCTTATGGACCTTGAAAATTTTGTTGAAAAATGTGTGGAGGTTGTTGCTCTGAATCCTAATGACCCTATGCCCCTGCCTCTTCACCAGGGCCTCATCTTAAGGCTCTACAACTTCCACCTTGCTTTGTGTCTACCTAAACCCATCTCATCTATTCACATTGAAGAGATTGAGCTTCCCTCTATGACCAACTTATCCCTAACCGAATCTAAAGGCCCTGCTAGGAAAAATCACCTGGCCCCTGCTAACTCACTGAAACCCAAACCTGCTACAAAGAAGCTTAAAGGAAATGAGGGAGCGACCTAGACTAGTGTGGTGGCTAGTATATGTGAACTCAAGTCAACCCCCTTCAAGACTTCCAGCAAGCCCGCCCTGAAGAGGAAAGACAAGGAGGAAAGCAAAAGCTTGAAGGAGCCTTCAAGCAAAGGAAAATATGTGGTGACCAAGGACTCTATGGGGGATAGGGTGGTTGCATAGACGGTGGTTATTGGTTGTGTTCCATCATTAGGCGCTTGGGTAGGATAGATAAGAATAGGAAAAAGGTGCAAGTTAAATATCTGGATATTGAAGAGGAGCTTTCGAACAACAAAGATAGCAGGGTTGAGGAGGTGTCAGATGGTGAGGAGGAGGAGTTTGCGAGAGGTCCTGGCTCCATCCCTGATTTGGGAAAAGTTCAAAAGGAGGGTTTGGCCTCTCAGTCTTTAGAACCTCTGGATGTGGAGCAGGTTGTTCATGACAGCATTGTTGTTGGTGGGGAGGAACTTAGTGTGTTGAAAGAAAGAATGGACAAACTGGACATAAAATTTTATGGCTTGACCCACTTCATGGTCAAGCTAGCTCACTGTGTCACAAGTACCCTATCGATGATGATGAAGGATGAGATGGACATGAAAAATACTAAAGACTGTCAGGAATGGGTGGGTGATGGTGTCATCCATCTTCTATCTAAGAAGTAGGAGAAGATACTAGATAGTCTGTTGTTGGTCTGTTGTTCGTTTGTGTGTTGATCAGTTGCGTGTGTTTTTTTGGCTTTCTATTTTTTGATGCTTTTATGAACTTGAACTTTATTGGCCCTTGTGGCTCTATGTGAAGGGTATAGCACCCTGTAAATGTTGCTTACTTTATCAAAAACATTGATAATAGAGGACAATGTTAAAGTCAATCGATACGTAGAAATGTTAAGGTACAAGAGCAACAATAAATGTTTTTTTTATATCTCAGCGTATCCTTGCGACTCAAGCCCAACGAGTTCCCTCTATAGGGTGAGATTGAGGTGAGACTAATCCCTGGGGTAGCATGGTAACCAACACATTCCCCAAGTGTGTGCATCAGGGTAATTCACGAGCCAAGGAGTCAAACCTAAGACCTTGAGGAGCAAACCCGAGACTCAAGCCAACTCCGCTAGCCCACAAGGGCAAAGTAATAATTGTTGGTCTAATTAATTATTAATTACACTTTGCATAACTTTACTTAGGCATTATTTAATTCCTAGGTTATAGATTCTTATCTTTATCTGGGTGTGTGCAAGAAGTTGAGTCCACTTTTTGGCCAAAAAGTGGAAGTGTTTTCCCTGATTTTCAGTATTTGACACATTTGACCTTAAAATTTGAAGCACTTAGAGATGAAATCTTTAAAAAAGTCACTAATCATAAAATGTAGTGCTTAGAGTCTAGTTTCCAAATATGTAATTTATTTCAATACCTAGATTGTACAAATTGAGTTTTAATAGGCATTTCTAAAAACCACTATTTAAAAGTCATTTTTTTTTACCATACCATGCACGTGTACGACATCCATATTTTGACTTAAATTATTGTATTTTTCTAAATCCTTTTGGGAAAAGTTTTATGACTCACTGAAGCTTGTTCTTGATTTTTTTTGTAATTTTTTATTGAATATTTTTTTTTGTTAATTTTTTATTAGGTAGATTTGTCGTTTTGAAAAATCATCATGTACGACATGCATAAGATGACCTAAAATTATCATTTTTTTTCAAATTGAAAAGAATTGTCTGAAGTTTTCTCTCATGCAATCCGTTTGTCAAAATGTTATGTTGATCAAAAGTTATTAAAATAGTAAAAAACTCTGATATTTAAAGTTTATGGACCAATTTTATTAGAAATTAATTGAAAAATAGAAAAAATAATTCAATTGAAAAATAAATTACATATTTAGAATCTGCATTGTTTCATCTAAAATGGGTTTTAATTTCATCAGAAAATTCTACAAAAAAGGTCGTCAGCCATATGTCCAAAGTCAGTATTTTTCTTTGACATTGTTAGGGCCTTCAACTTGTAGGTCAAACCAGGTTGAAGGCCTAGGTTCAAACTTCCAATGCTTTTCCCAAACCAAAAACCTTGGAAAAAACCTGCCCATGATGCAAAACAAAATTCAAATTTTAAAAAATGGGATCCCAATTATAAAACGGGATCCCAATTATTAATAAACGGGATCCCATACTATAATCGGGATCCCGTTCCCATCCGACAGTATTCAGACTGTTGCAAATGGAACAGGATCTCGTTTCATAAATGGGATCTCGTTACCTTTACAATGGCTCTGACATTCAATGTCAGTGAACAGGATCCTGATTATAGAGCGGGATCCCGCTTATTTAATAAACAGGATCCCGTTTATTTTATTTAAATACACTGTGCAAAATTACTGTGAAGTCTGCAACTTTGCAACTTCATATGTACGACCGAGAGCACTAAAAATGGATTATTTTTAATAAGTTATTGTATTTACAGGTGGTGAATTTTATTTTTGGTTGATTTTATCAAAGGGAGCATCATCTACACCATTTTTGAAGTGAAATTGTGTTATTTTTGTGCTTGTTTGGAGGAACAAAACGTTTCAATTTGAAATATGGATTGAATTTTTCAAAGGAAGCATGAAGAAAACAATTTTTAAAGTGGAATTTTGGTAGTTTTCTACTTGTTTTGAGGAACACAAGAGGAAGAATTTTGTCCTAATAGGTATTCAACTTCCAATTTGGATTGAATATTTTGAAGTATTTCACTATTAACATTCATTTGTGCTTGAGAATTTTATAATTATGGGAGATAAAACTCGTAATAAGAGAAGAAAGACATTGACTCCTCAAGAAGTTGAAGTAAATAGAGAAAAAGAGAGACAAAGTGTCATGTCCCCATTTTTGGCGAGCATCAGAGTTCGTAAGAGTTAGCCTATTATGCGACCCTCGTAGGCTGATAGGTCGGATAGAGGGTCACTTCGGAGCTTGGCTCAGCTTCAGTTAGCAGAGTTTGATCAGTAGTCTTTCGTTTGGGTTCAATCAGAGACTTTTTGCAGAGTTGCTATTTTTAGCAGTTCCTGGTAGTCAGCATGGGACCCCTGCTATTTTTAGTAGTATTGGATTGGCAGCGTTCAGAATCACTTTAGTGTTCGTTAGCTTCAGACGAAACAGTCATCGGATGAGTAACGATAGAAATATTAATATTTAATTGTATTAATTAAATATTAATTATTTAATGATTATAATATAAAGTTATAATATTAAATTATAACTTAAGTGATTCTTCTTGAGGGGTGCACCATCATCAGAAGGGGCCAAAATTGATCATTAAATTATATTAATATTTTGGCTGGAGACTATGGAAAATTAAAAGAATTAAAAGTCAAATTTTTATTAAAACCCTATTATTGAGGAAATCGCACTTTTCAGCATATTAGAGGATTTACCTTCGGTTTTGTGCCATTATGAGATTATTGAATTTTGAGAACTGATCAAATTGATCTGAGCAAGAAACTTTAGGGTTTCAAGTTTGAATTCCTTGGGGAACGAGCCATCTCCACTGGAAGCAATTCAGAGGGTGTGAAATACCACTTGATTTATTGCAGCAGAGGTTTCTTCAGGCAGAGGAAATCACAGAGCTTCAGAGAATATTCAATCTTCAGAGTTTATTCAGTGCTTGCATTCAGAGAGCATCTGTTCATCTAGGCGCATCATTTACAGAGACTTGGACATTGGTTTTGAGGAGGCCGTAAAAACTTTAATGCTGTTTCTGACAGGCCATACTATTTTGTCAGGCTGTACCTGCTCAAAAAGATGTGTTTCTTCACCTTGAGAGAAACGCCTTCTAGATTTGGTTCAAACCTTCATCACTGGGGGCGTATGCATACTGGAAGTCATCTGCAATCATCATTCAGAGGGAGAAGGGCATTTATGATCTCAGTCGTACCAAATTACCAGTTCATTTATTGCTGTTTCAAAATCAGGTTTTCAAATATTTGTCCCCTTTTTGCTTTGCATGTCATCAGATTCTCATTGTAATAGTTGCAGAAGAATAATATATGATCCAGATTCAGTATTTGTGTTAGGGTTTTCTATTTACGAAGTTAAATTATTTTTAAAGCATTTATTTCATATTCCTAGCAAAATCGTAATTTTCATTTATTGTCAAAAAACCCAAAAATTGCAAAAAAACAAAAAAAAAAACGTCAGAAAAGACTCAAAAAATTGTTAGATTTGGAGAATAGGGGAAACTAGGGTTTCTACAGTGGTATCAGAGCTAAATCCTGCCATCCTGAGGGTTTAGCCATCTTCTGTAGCCGGAACAGTTTGGGTCTTACCAGGTATTATACATGCAGATGTGCTCTGATTGACAGGCACCAGAATTTGAGCAGGCAGCCGGAAAACATGGCTGACAGAACAAATAAACCTAGAACAGAGATTCTTCATAGTAACCGGGATTAGAATGATGCAGAGGTTTTTCATGCACTTAGAGATCTTCGTGCAGGTCAACGGCGGTCAAATGGTGTATTACAGCAGTTGGCAGATGCACTGTAGAGATTAGGTACTCCGAGGAGATCGTCACCACATCGTGACGATGACAGGAGTGTTGCAGGTTCACAGAGAGCTCCTAGGACAGTGTCACGGATAGTAGATAGGCCTACTAGGCCCACTTTCATGAGACAGGAGCCCGATGAGGCTATATCAGGTGAGAAGCATGAGGGTTTGTTCGCTGGTACATTTAGGACAGCGAATGACGAGTGGCAGTTAGTATCACCTGAGATCAGCGAAAGGATTACCATTGACAGAACACCACAAAACATAGAAAGAGAAGTGATTAGCATGTTCCAGGAGTATAGCATTCTACCGCAGAAAATTAAAAAGGAACTTCCTTTCTTGAGTTTCATGGATTTGCACCCGAGTCTTTGCCATAAGACAGAGTTTGCAAGAAAGGAATATCTCACTATAGCTCGTGAGTTGTTTACACCTGAAAGGGATAGAGAAGCTACACATAAGGATGATACAACACTTCATCAAAATGATTTGGTATCTTCAGATTCCTATGAATAATGCAGAAATTTATGTTATGAGTTTGATAGAAGTGCTGATTTGATTCAAGAACACACTAGCACAGCTTTGGGTAACGATTTACCTACATCGTCCTTGCAAGAGGTGATTCAAGAAGTTTCTACGATGGAGGCTACTTCTGATTTTTATGACAGCAATGAGGAAACGTCGCGTGAGCATGAGATAGCAGCTGTTTCACACATGCAAAGTAATCCTATTGAGTTGTCGCATGAAGAGACTCAAGAGTTGGGTACGAGTGATGCATTTGGTGTTGAGAGTTTATGTCATGGTGAATCTGATTTTCTAGATCAGACCTTTGAA
>VDFB02270651.1:457755534-457784774 GCA_007258455.2 Sequoia sempervirens | reverse complement strand
AGTTGCCTAACTCTAATTGTTCTGAATTTTCATTGCCACTTAAGGGCTTGTTTGGCATACCATGATCCTGCACATACCCATATATTATATTTTATAATAAAAATTATTAAATAAAAATATGAAATTATTATATTTAATAATTAGTATATTTTATATAGAACAACTGAAACTAATATAAAAAAATTGATAGTTTAATTGATCTTTGGATAGATTGGAAAAAAGAAAGAGAGATAGAGGGGAGACAATTCTATATAAAGAGAGTTATATATACTAGCACTTTCACCTAAAGGAGGTTCAAGGAGTACACTAATAGAAAACTATATGTATGTTAATATGTTATAGAGTATGTGTTTATGCATGGATGGATTGAAAAGTTTAGTTGCATGTGGCTAGATTAAAAATAATTGACAATAAGTGCTAAATAATGGAATGAAATAAATTTAGACAAATCTAGATTTTTCTTTTAAAGAAATTAAGTATTATTTGATTATGAAACATTTGCATACAAATTTAAAACATAAACCAATGCAAATAAAAAAATAAAATTGCCATCAAATTGACAAAAAACACTGCAAATGGAAATAGAATGTTCCCATCCAGTTGTCAAATCAATATTTATGTGCTAAGTGATATTTTGGATGCTTTTACCTGATATTTTAGAGGATTTTACCATTACACTATAGTTGGTTTACCATTAAATGGAAATTGAAACTAGTTTTCCAACGACTCAATAGTGGTTTGTAGGTGTGAGACTTGTTTTAAACTCAAATCTCACACTATATGTAGCCTATCAACTAATACAAAGAGAGAAACTCAAAAGATACAGAATGAGAGAGAGGGAGAGGAATAGACAAAGAGAGATAGAGCATGAGAGAGAAATATAAGAGATACAAAGGAAAGGAGAGAGAAAATAGAAACTAAATTGATAAATCACCTTTGAAGATAGCATGTGTCCTTGGGGAGTTATACTCAAGGTAGCATGTAATTTGATTAAAGATATGATAATTCACATTTAAGACCTCTTCAATGTACCCATTGCATACTTAATTGATAATTCACCTTTTAAGATAGCATGTGTCTTTCTCTTCCCATATATCTCTATCTCTCTCTCTCTCTTTCTCTTCCCATATATCTCTATCTCCCCATAATTCTTTCTCCCTTTCTCTATCTCTCATTATGTCTCTCTCCCTCTCTCTATCTCTATTTACCTATCTCTAATTCTCTTTGTCTCTCTTTTCTCTCTTTGTCTCCTCCCCTCTCTATATCTTATTATATCTCTATCTCTCTATCACTCTATCTCACCATATATATTTCTCCATATTTGATATCCTTACTCCCCTTTCTCTCTTATTCTTTCCCCCTCTATATCTCCCTCTTTCTATCCCTATCTCTCCCTCTCTCCCTATTCCAAACATGACATGAGCCTATTGATAATGGAACCTAATTACCTTATTGATTAAGAAGTTATTTTTTCTATCTCCCCTATATGTCTCTATGTCTCTACATCTCTCGCCCTTTCTCTTCTCATATATCTTTATCTCTCTCTCTTTCTCTTCCCATATATCTTTATCTCTCCCTCTACCTTCCCCTATTTCTCTCTCCATCTCTCCCTCTCTCCATCTCTATTTGTTTATCCACATTCCTCTCCTTCTCCACCTCCATGCCCATACCTATCTATATCTTCTTCTTTATCTCTATATCCTTACCTCCCTTTCTCGCTCTTCCCCCATCTCTCCCTCCCTCTCTCTCCTTCGCTCCCTACTACAAACATAAGGTGAGCCTAATTATCTTCTTGATTTAGAGACTTTTTTTTCAGTCGTATTGGGATCCTTGTAAGTGGATGCATAGTCCATTTGAATCTATCACTTCTCCATTGAAACCTTTCTTGAACAAACATCATTTCCTAAATGACCTACTAATTGACCTCATGTACTAAAAAAATATATAAAAAATAGCCCAATTTTTTTCCTAATTGACCTTCTTCACCTCTTCGGCGTACCCCATTGCACACCAAGGTGCAATTGCTAGTTATATAATTGAAGATGAAAATGAAATAATTAAGAAGGATAATAACATTTATTTAGTTTATGGTGTAATGTTGATTTTGATTTTTTTGATTAAATAAGATAATAAATTTGATATATAATAGTGATTAAGATATTAAGATAAATATGTTTCAAGATGTTTAATGTTAAGGATAGATATACATCTATAGTTTAGTCTTAAATTAGATCAAGTCAAACAAGCGCTCTGCATGAGCTGGAGTCCCTGCCATGAGCAGGTCTGTTTGAAGGTGGAAAGAGTAGAGAAAAGAGTATAAGATAAAAATCAATCTGTATTTAAGTTGAAAAAATTATCAACTAACAGTCTCATGGGTTGCAATGATTGGAGGATATGCACAAAAATTATTTATTGAAAAAGCTTTAGAAGCTTTCAAGCAAATGCAATTGGCAGGTGGAAAGCTAGATTCAATGGTCTTTGCCAGCACCCTCCCTACCAGTCCATCAAAGTATGATGAAGGTGGATTTTTGCCAAGTATCATCGTTGAAAATGCTTCGGTAAGATATGCATGCAAAATGTGGAAGTACAAACAAGGCACGTGAACTGTTTGACAGTCATGAAAAGAGTTTGCATGAAGGTTAAAAGGCATAATAACCTGATAATCCATGAATGGGTAGAGATCAACATTTCAAAGGACTGTCAAAATAGTCTAGGGTAGTGCTCTAAAAGGTCCTTGTGCCAACTATTAGTTGGAAATGATAAAAGACAGTCACACTATCAAAGATAGTCTTAAGGTCATTGTACATAGATCATAAATATTGTGTGAAAAGGGACAATGCATATGCCCAAAAGGTTACATTGAGTTAAGTGTGACACTGTGTCAGAAGCCTTGTATCAAGAGAACAGTCGCTATACAAAGCAGCAAAATCTTGTTATGAGGTTTGAAGTATCCAGAAAAGCAAGGAAGATGCTAGTAACCAGAACAGATCAGAGTAGCTCTGACCAACATGGATGTCTAAGGAATCATAGAGGTTTTGGATAGTGTGAGATGCTCAACTTCTACAATTTTCATCTTCTGAGCTTGAACTCTGAAACTCAAAGAGGATGACAACTCCATATTTGATATCTACAAGTAAATCAAAGACATCAAATATTTGTTTACAAAGTAACCATATATGATAGATCAAACAAGTATTAGTTTCAATTTCATAGTAAGATCCAGCAATACTAATGTAAATCCTTGTGCATTTCCAGTTTCTGTCTATGTAATTAGCTGCAAAAAAAAAAGATTGTACGATGCAAGAGATTTAGTCACAGAAGATAGACAAACAGTAAACAATTTCAAACACGTGTGGAGAAATATTGTCCAAGACATTTTTGTAAGATGTAAATATGACTTTTTATTTATAATTTTATACCATTTTTAAAACCATGAATATAACACGGCTGAGAAATAGACAAAGATCCCCTGGAAGAGTCTATAAGATGGCAAGAGACATCAAGTCTAACGGAAAGATCATTACTTACCAATCAAAGTAGAATGAAAACATTATTGTAATCAAGAGAGAAAAAGAAAAATTCCAGACAAAAAAACAAACACTATCCTTCTGACCTTGGTCTTCTCTGCCAATGCATGCGAAGATAATCCTAGTCTACATTAGCAGCATACACAATTACAAATTGAGCATAGCAGAAGTTGAATTCTTATTGGATAGTATTTAATTTCCAACATATCTGGATTACTTGCATTGTATATGACAACTCTGAAGCCTTGAATGTTCCTAGTATTCCGAGGATACCAAACATGAGGCCAATTTTCAGAATGTAATACAAAATATGTATTACTATTTGCCAATTTTCAACAAAAACAAATCCATATATGGCTACATGCTGAATTTCCAAATACATATCCAATAAAACTAATGAATAGTATATGTCTGGCTCAAGTTCCTTCACACGGCAAAATAATTGTTTAAGATCAATTTAACTATGCCCTCAATTTAGCTGGCAAGTTTAACAACCCCTCAAAAAAATTATATTGCACAAATTATTAAATATTTTTCTCTCGATACACAGCTAAACATCAGAGACATACTGGTTATAGAGCCATTGAACACTCCAGATACTCAGCAATATAAATAGTAATATGCATTAATACATGCCAATCAACCTTCCCGTTTAAGCTCAGCTGATTCCGTAGGATTTTCCTTTTCATCAACTTGGTTATCCTTCTCTTGAGTTTGAGGTCTTTACTTCTCGGTTTTATCTTCAACCTTCAAAGATCCAAGCAGTTCAACAGTTGAATCTGCAGATTTTTCTTCTACTTTGGATATATTGGATTGGGATTTGACTATTTCTTCAAATAGATCCTTGAATTTCTTTGCATCTGCATTGAAAATACAGCTTCACAATTTATTAAACAAAACAATCCTTCAAAAGATTTCACAACAAACTAAAGAACTTCATTAGCATAATGAAAGACCACATGCAACAGTGGAAATCTCTTTAGCTAAATGCTTCAGTATATACATAAAACTTCTAAATAGGAAAACAACCAAGACTAGTCACTGCGTTTACTTCTTAGACAGAAAGGACATTGCAGTGGAAGAAAGCAACAACTAGGATAAGCTACCAACAACAGATGTGGCTTAAGGCTTAAGAATGTTATGTTTATTCGAAGTAAAAGCAAACACAAAATATTCACAAAGGAAGCGGGTATGTGCAGGATCATGGTATGCCAAAAAGTGGCAATATTTGTAGGGTATGTGGCTGACGACTTTTTTTTCACCCAAAATTAATGAAGCGAAAAGGGTTTTTAGAGGAGATTCTCAACTTGCCAAAAATATAAATTATGATTTAATTTGAATTTAATAAATAATTATTCATTTTTTCTATTAGAATTATTCAAAGTCGTCGATAGGCTGATTGAAAAAGCATCTATAACTTTCAAAACCATTATCATATTTTTGAATCCAAAACATGCATCACATTCTATGCTTAACATACTATAGGATTAAAAAATAAAATTAAATTTCATGAATTTTGACCAAGTTAAGGTGAGGTCGGACATATGAGTTTTATATTTTCTAAAAGTTGTAATAAAAATTCATAATTAATTATTTACTTGGAAAAAATTACAAAAAATGGCCATACATTGACATAAGGTCCTCTACTTATATATAAAATCTTACAAAAAATATTATCATTTTATTATGGTTAGGGTGTCCAGACGGACACCTACTTCTTATTTTTTCCCTAAAATTTAAGTACTCTTGCATTGAAATTTCAAATTTTCACCAAATAGATTTTATTTATTTTTAAATAAACCTAGTATTTTAGAAACTACATTCAATTTTCTACAAATTCTATTCTTACATATTTTTTAAATAATATAGATAACTTATTCAAATATTTACGTCAAGTTGCCTAACACTGATTTTTCTGAATTTTTTGCCACTTAAGGGCCTGTTTGGCATACCATGATCCTGCACATGCCCAAGCCCCTCGAAAAATCCCATTAATTTTTTTCAAAAAAGTAAGAGGGACAGTTAATTGATATATTTTTTTCCTACAAACTTTGCTTGTTTACCATGTTCCAAAATGAAATGCTTCAAATGGGACACTGGTTTTATGTCCAGGTAAAGGATTCAACAACGATTATGGAATAACACAGGTAGCTTTAGTGAATAAAGTGGGTGTTAGGAGAAAACAAGCCACACTAAAATCTAATTGATTTAACTCCATTGAAAACCAGTGCTTAAAGCTTATTTCAAATTAGATCTACTGCAATTGAATATTTGTCAAAAAGAAACATCCCCATTATAGGAATTCTCATTCAAATAGACTTCATCACCAGGATACAAACACCATGTTGGTAGAAAAATGGAAAACCCAAAATTAAATGACTCGAAAACATTTATGGAAATGTGTTTCTTATGGGGGAACTTTTCAATTTTTATGAAACATTAAATGGAATTTAAAAAAACTTTCAAAATAATGTTCTGCTACTCAAGCCGAATGAATGAAACAGATAATTATACTACAATAACTAATAGTTGATATGTCATTACAGAGGTTCTAGAGTCTCAGAAGTCCCAAGCGTCCACACAAAAATGTTTGTAAAATAAGAAAAAGATGTTATTTAACAAAATGTTCCAACAGATGCACATACAACTTTTTATGTGGGATTTCCTGCAGAACATATGCATGCCACATTAAAGTTTGATTGAATGATTATTTGGTTTCATCTAAATATTCGGATATATTCATAGCCTAGTGTTGTTTTTAACTATGCTACATTCCAATATCATGAATCCAAGTAACAAATAAAAACCAAAGCTGATTTAGCATGTCGTCTTGACAAAGAATTTTAAATCTTAGTTGGCAGGCCCAACTTTAGAGTTTGGTGTACACAGCATGTCATCTTGGCAGATAATTTTAAAGCTTAGTTGGCATGGCCAAGTTTGGTGTAAATCGTATTCAGGTCTAACAAGACTTATTTCTTAAATGCATAACTGGATCTCTTTTTTGCTGTATAAGGGCATCCCAAAAATACAATGAAAAAGAAGTGCTCATACAGGGTACACAATATGGATAAGAGAGAAATCTACAATGTCAAGATTTTCAAAAAGCACAAGAAAAAGCTAAAATTTTAGGATGGCATATTGTTTTCAGATTCAAAGAAGCATTATTAATGGATATCAGAGTTAGAACTTTCCTGCATTGAACACAAGTATGCATTGCTCAATTCCAGGTAACATGGATGCAAAAGCAACCTCCAGTGTAAAAACCAGCAAACGAGTATACCTGAAATGGTTTAGGCAAAAAAATAAGCACAGAAGCAAATGTGAATCTGCTTAAAAGATAAAGGCTCCCCTTGTTTATTGTTCAGTTCAAATATTGCTTTTTCTGCTTAATTACTAAGTCCTCTCTTAATATGTAATATTTTATCACTCTTAACTAAATCTCTGATTATGTGTAGTCTGAGAATTACTAACCATTTTATCTAGATAAGTAGCATTCAGGTACTTTGAAATATTACTCAATTTACCAATAAGAAGTACTAAGAAAGTGGCATTGGTGGTTATTTTTGAACCATAGACTTATGCAACGGGACCTGTTGCTGGGATCAGAAATTTGATCCAATTGACTTGTAATAGGCTAATATCACTATATTCCAATTTTCCAGGTGAATGTTCCTTCTTGTTGCAGTCAACAAAATTTTATGTCCACGAGTCCTACCCAAGCTTTTAATCAAGATTTTGAAAAATAAAAGCCGAGTGCTACTACTTTGGATTTTTGACTTTAATTCTGAACTGAATTAATGTACACTTTCCATGTGAGCGGTTTTTGGTCTGATTGCCCATTCAACATCAGAAAAATCACTCTAGACTAAACAAAGGCAATGTCTAGGTAATAGTTATGATACTATAGATTGATAGATCTAGGCTCTAGCTATTGGATTCTAATCATTCTTTTCTGAAACACGCCTTCATTGGAAGTACTGTTCTTAAAAGAAATCCTCTGTTTCTCTCTTTGCTGGTATACTCTTTATGTTTCCGGCAGGCTATGGGTTGAGATAAAACAAATTATCTTCCTTCTAGTCATATTGTAGAGTTGCTGTTGAGGGTATTTTAGACTAAAGAGGCAAGTAAAAAGGAATCAGGAAATAATAAATATAAGTGAAATAATAGAGGGTGGCTTTAGCTAATAAGGATCTTACAGTTTTTTGAACTGGAGTTTTTGGTGATCTTGCTTCATTCTCACAATCTGCATTCATAAAAAGTAAAACAAACAAAAAAAATTTCAATTAAATGGCAATTGTAAAAAGGAAAAAATGTTTAATTGCATGGTATAACAAAAGACTGCCCATCTGGCACACTGACAGTTTACATAAAACACCAATTTTGCTATTCTCAACCACTCATACAAAGGTGTTAATCTGAAACAATGCAAGGAATCAACAAAAAGAAAAAGCAAATGGGCAGGAGAAAATAGAGAACCAATGAACAGGCTTTGAAGATTAAAAAAAAAAATAGGTCACATAGAGAAAACATAAATGCTATTAATTAAATAGATATTTTCATTTTCATTTCTCACACTCTTCAATTTTACTATCAAAAACCCTTATTTCATAAAGCTAGGTAAATTGATATAACGGTGGAGAGCTGAGACTAAATACAATTAATTTAATATAGAGCACTTGAACTAGATAAAGGAGACAATCTAGATCTTAAGAAAGAAACAACAGGTTGTGCAGACTCTAGATTGTAGCAAGGACTTGAACTTAGGAAAAAAAATGAGAGTTGAACTCAGAAATATAATAGAGAGGAGCCCATACTGCACTTCAAGAATAGATAATGTAGGGCACAAAACAAAGATAGACCCAATCATGCTAAAATGACTTAAACAAACAAAAATTGATAATTTAAATGGACAGATGAACCTCTACCAAGGAAGAAATAGAGAGATGCCCAAGCAAACTAACGAAAGAGTGTCTCAAGAATAAATGCCAACACATATTATAGTAAATTATAGACAAATCTAGAGGAAAGTTCAACCATCATCATCCAGGTGAGCTCCAGGTGAGCTTTCACCCTAAATCAAGGAGGAATACCTATGTTGGGGTTTCAGTTCTCAACGATTTAATGACTAGTTGCTTCTTTGAATGGGAGAGGAATCCATAAACAGAACATACATTAAAAGACCTCAAGAAAGCCTGTGCAAAGTGTTTAAAAACTATCACATGAATCACTAAATGCAAGAAACAGAAATCATATATAAAAAAATTATACATAATGTGGAATAATGTGGACTTGTATGCTCACGACATACTAAATGTTTCTTTCTAAATTTCAATACATTAATATGCAACATGGTACAAGCTCACAGTTTCGCCAAAGAATGTGGTCTGAACATTGTCAAGCAAAAAATTGAGAACTACTTGATTGAATCAGAAAAGGTATAAGAAAAAACATAGTTGGGAATTTTATACATGTTAGTTTTCAAGTCCATTTTGTCCGATTTATGTTGTTGAAGTGCAGGTGTGGATGATGAAAAATGGGGGAGATACCCCTTTCCTAGATAGTATTTGGAAAGTTATTGATGAGTTTAGGATGCTCTCCTCTTTTTTAAAAAATAAGAAAACAACTACAGATGCCTCTCATTAAAATGTACCAAAGTGTCTGCGATTCATAACCTCTAACATGCATCCCTTAAGTTGCCCCATTTGAATAGCAGCAAGGCAGTGAACTGTTTGATAAAATTATTTGGTAGACATGTATGAAAATATGGTAGCATAGATAAGGCCAGTGAACTGTTTAAAAAAAAAACGCCTCAAAGAAATGTGATTTCATGGAAAATCGTGATTAGAGGACATGTTGAAGATGGGTTTTCTAAAACGTCGTTAAAAACATACATCAAAAACATACCTGTAAGTGGTTTTTATCAGATATTTTAGTTGCAAGTTCCACTTCGCCAGAGCTTTCACAAAAGTTTATGCGCCAAATTCAATTGAACGGAGATTTTTGTCTTATCATCAATGCAACTGCCCTGGTATACATGAATCGAAAATGTGGAAGCATAGACAAGGCACGTGAACCTCTTTGTAGAATGCCACGCAACCAGCTACAGTCCATGCGCCATCCCTGCAAAAAACAGCGAGAACATGAGAAAGACATCCCCTGCTATGCAAATTAATACGGATATGATTCATAGAAACATTATCTTAAACTGTCCAAGCACAACTTACCAAGTAAAATGGGGTGCCAAGAGAAGTCGCTCAGAGTCCAGCTTTGGAAGGCCAATTCCTCCTCCTGACCAGCATATTTGTTGCAAATTGCAAAACCCCCAACCCTTCGTTAACACCAATTTAGACTGGATTATTTCAATGGAAATGTTCACTCTTTACCAACAGCAGTGCTCATGCTTTCTATTCTCACCAGAAACGAGCCATGATAAAAGACAACTAGCATTCACCTGCAATGAAATGTTACGCAATCGTTTTCCAAAATCCCAATAAAACCCATGTCAAACATTTAAGGCTCTGATGAAATCACTACTACCTATATCAAATTAATCTATCACTAAAACCCTATCAAAATACCATTTCGGTGAAATTTATTGTAGACAAACTTATTTGGGCTCTAAATGAATTGCTACAAAGCCTGTTTCAGAAATACCAACTGATGCGAAATCCTGGCATTCGGATTTTCTGCAGTGCTCATCATTATTTTCATTTCCATTCAATTTAATAGTCACAGATCTCAATTTTTTTTTTTAAATGAAAAGCCAGGTCATGATAACCCCTCCACACCAGCTCTTAAATGAAAAATCAGGGCATAAAAGTCCATACACACGCTTTGAAATGAACTTATGCAAAATGGGGTAGTAGAAACAAGCCACATGAACTGCTTGCAAGAATTCCACCTGCTTACCAGATCCGTCGCAGTAAAGACACGTCGACAGCACAAAAACATTAGAAACTCATGAAAAAATTTCTCGCTTCTTTTTGATTCGTCAGAGGAACAATTTCTAAATGGAAAAACAGAAAACCACTGGCAAAAATATGAGTGCCAATGAAAATATTGAAAAAAGCAGATGAAATTCCATTTGAAATTGCTGCAGACCATAGGGTAAACTGATTTCTCCTCTCCTGGCGCAATTTCCGAGAGGCATTAATAGCAAAAACCAGCGTAGTGAAAACATTAGTCTCCCCCTATAGCTTAATCGAGAGTTGCATGAGCGCAAGGATTAGCATACCATGCAACTGGAAACCAACTTGATGGCAGCAGATCAATGCTTCTTAATGTCTTTAGTTGTGGGAAGCTTTGGGCAAGATATGCAATCTGCACAATTAACAGTCAAACAATGCAATGAGATTTGATCAGAGAAAGAAAAATATACCTTAAGAGTGATAAAAGAAAAATATATGGTCTCATCGAATCCCTGTGTTGCAGTAAATAAAATGCGATTTCATGGAATGCCCTTATTGCAGGGTATGCAACTCCATCGAAGAATAACAGAAAATGTATGCATGGAAGTTCGGCAAGGCACAGAAATGGGCAGTAGCTGGGCTATGTTGAAAAGGGCATGGTGTGCGATCGCCCGCTTCCTTTTCATTTCCACCGCCGCCGCCACGGCCATGGCCACTGCCAACAAGAAGAGCCCCACTCCCACCCTCTGCAAATGTACGAAACCCTAATACAGCAGATGTTGAGACTTTTGTAAAACATTAGAAATAAAAGAACAGTTGCAAAACAACTGCTGAATGAACCAGAAACCGAATATGCCATGAACAAAGACATTTAACAAAAGAATGCCACCTGATGCCATGATGAATGCCTCCTTGCAAAATGTGAAAGCAATATGCAGCCATGCGCCCATTACGTCCATGTGCCCTTCTTAAAAAAACAGACAAAAACTTAGTGATAGAAGCATAATATTTCGCTCGCCCTCTCCCGATGATTGGACAGGCTGTTTAAAATTATTATAAAACATTTAAAAAACATTTAAACCCCCAGCAAATTAGTAAATTGTAATTATTTTTTCAGCAAAATAAACGAAAATACCGAACTTTGCATAAATGTTGCATCATATCCCGCGCGCGGTTCCCAAGGCACAATTAAAATTGCCTTCTGCTCAATCGAAAACATTATTCTCCTGCTTATAAAGGCAGGGACTAACAACTCTAGTTCAGTCACATGCTTATATTGACTTCTATAATCTGATTGTTTTTATCTATGCTCATATGAAAGAAACTAGTGATTTTAAAAAACACTTTAAAAGATACACTATAGACAAAGACAATTTACTTCCTTGATAACCATCACACAAATTGAAACTAATATAAATATTAACACTAATCTTCCTCAAGTGAAAAGTGAATTAAAAATCTACTAATTGACAATCAAAACGATCGACTAACAAAAAAAAAATTAAATGAAAATTTTCAAAAAATACAATTGTAAATACACCATAATCTACAAATACAAAAACCTTGATAATAGACTGATGCAGGGGCATCGTGCAATTTTAAAGAAGATCGATCGCCAAGTTTTGTGGAGAGAGTTTCGGCCTACATTAAAGAAAAAAAGAAACGGTTTTATTATTAGCTCTCCGTTGCCGAGTTAAGTGAAAAAAGGGAAAAGAAGCGATACCTGTTTTTGTCTTGGGAGGAAGGAGCAGAGGGACGGTTCCAAGGCACCGATCAAGAAAAGAATGTGCAGCGCATAACTGTTTTGGTGTGAAAAGTAGATGATTTCTTGCAAAGTAAAAAGAAAAGAGGGAATAGGGGCGGCAGAAGAAAGGAAGGTAGGAGCTGCTCGTGGATAGTCTTGGAGAGGGAGTCGATGCCACTCTGAAAGAGGTGGCTGCCAAATGAATTGCAGAGGTGGATAATGAATGGGCTGCGTAGAGGAAGGATACAGCCATGAAGAGAGTCACTCCACATTGAAACTGGCATGTGCAGAGGAAAATAAGAAGAGGGGTTATGCAAGGTTGCTGAGGGAACAATTTCAGAAGGATGACGCCTTGATAAGGGTAGCATATATTTCAAATAAATTGCAGATAGAGAGATGTGGCAAGCTGCGCACCATGAAGGAAGATGGGAGCGAATAGGCAGCAACAAGGATTAAAGTTCGGGGATGTGAACAAACAGAGAAATTAAATAAATGCAGAGTAAAAGGGAGTAGAGCCTTGATAAATAGAAGAGAATACAGATTGGAATTCATAGAGGGAGATTCGTTGTGCAAATGACATAGAAGGCTGGGCTTAACCAGCACACACTAAGGTACTTCGACCGCTTATGTGGCAGATGTGGGTCCCTTCCTCTCGCCGACGCCGCTTCCGTTCCGTTCAAACATTAGTCTATGTTAATTTCAATTTGAACTGTTCCCCGCAAAAGTCAGTGGATGCTTTTGATCGCATAAAACAAGAAGTCAGAGCAACGAGGTATCAAAACAGAAAAATGGTTGATGCAGCTGCGACATTGGGAGCTTCGGAACAGGGTGTGGACAACCATCAAACCATAATGGAAGACAGATTATTGTCAACTATTACATCCTGGTAGACATGTATGCAAAATGTGGCAGCATAGACAAGGCACGTGAACTGTTTGAGCAGATGCATCAAAGAAATGTGGTCGCATGGATGCTATGATTGCAGGATATGCACAAAATGCATTTGGTGAAAAGGATTAATAAACTTTTTTGACAGAATGTGATATTCTTCAAACTATCTATCTCAATACAAGATCTTTTTAGTCACATTTTTGATGAATTCACTTTTCCTTCAAGAAAACAACTTGAAAGGATTTTAAAGGAAATATACTAGTTAATGATCAAGGTAATTAATTTTACTTTGTAGCATTAATTAATAGCTCATGAATTATAGATTAACCATTCTATAATGATTATGGGATAGAATGAATTGTAGGATACTCTAACATTTCTTCTAATTACATGGTCAATGTTATTGTAAATTGTTGAGAGATCTAATTCCTCAATAGTTAAACATGTAACAAAAACTTCCAACACAATCATAGATGAAGACTTCACCATTTCTAGATATCATTATTATGCTATGTATTCTCAAGACCATTATGACACACACAAAAAAAACAAAAAACAAACTCATATTGATGCCACCAAGTTCCTACAGTCCTATATGGAAAGGGCCCTACAATAATACAAGAAGTTGTAATGTTTCTTTTCAATGACATCATCTAGTTGGTATGCTAACTTAACAAGGCATAGGACAGAGGATCTATTGTAGCTGATGTGTAATACTATCAACCAATAGAACAATGATATTTTGACATTTTTTATGGAGCCTCATATGAGTACACATAACATTAGATCATTTTTTTAGCAAATAGAACAATGATATTTTGACATTTTTTATGGAGCCTCATATGAGTACACATAACATTAGATCATGTTTTTAGCAAATGATTGATGCATCACTTGGAGGAAAAATCCCAAACAATCCTTGTGAGTTGCAAGAGGATGCAATGTGGTAATGTGATGTAACCGTTGCTAACATCTACATAGTTGAGAGAACAAAAGTGAGGGTCATCCAATGGTGCATGAGAGCCCTGATAAATTTGATGAGGTTGCTTAGGAGTTCCATGAACTATAGGATCAAGTGAAGATTAGAGGATTGATTCATGTGCTTTGGTAATGAATACAGATATGTAAGCCATTGGATTGAAACTTTTGAGCAATGACCACCATTCTCTTTAACAAATTTACACTTTACAATCATAGAAAACAACAAAAATAAATTATAAAAGATACATCATATGGGAATTACATCTTCCAACATGAAGTGGATAAATATTCAAATGGTCTAATTTATTCTCTACATTAAGGTTATGAAGGAAGTATTCAAACCTAAACATGATTTTGGCTTTGTCCCTTAACAATGAGGCTTTGATGGGTTCCCTAAACTTTTAATTTACACATTAATGATTGATATTTTATCTTAGTCCTAAATTAGGAAACAATATGAAGGATCTAAGTTAATTATTTGACTATATGACATTACACACTAGACACATACACAAACATAATTGCATTATAATGGAATCTTAGGACACTAGTAATAAGGATTCCTTGAACACCAATATGCAACTAGCATTATAAAATCCTAATAAAATAATTCAAAAATTTGTTAATCTCTCCAAGTGATAACACAACTCTAATCAAATTTCAATTATTGTACATGGAGTGGGATGGTCATTATCCATTCATGAATGAATGTTAAAATAGTAGGAATTCCTCTTACTTGGTAAAATACAACTTAATTACATGTGAGCACTAAGGATCCAAACTCAACTTAAGGTCCAAATTATCTAGCTACTAAACTTAATATTGTTACAAGCCAAAAATATCAAATTCTATACAAGAATATAAAGATCATCCATTTTTAATTCTCCATCAAATGACCATGTGACAATCTTTGGGACCTATTAGTATTAGTTTTAATTCTTAGTACCTTATGTGCATATTAAAATCAAATCTAGGGTAAATCTGGGAGTTTGCTATGAATAATGCATATATAGTGTATAAGTCGTAACCAACCTTCAACTACATAATTTATGTAAGGGATTATATTTCACTTAATTTTGGCCACCATAAGATTAAGGTTGCTAAAATTCAAGGGATAATCCAACCATACAATTTGTTATTAAACTTCCAAGCCACCCTCACAACAAAACATATAGTTTCATGGGGTGATGGAAAGGTGTATGGGTTTGGCCATGTTGTATTCTCTAAATCAAATTATTATCAAGTATTGAATTAATTTTAAGTATTATTTGTTTCATACCTTATAGAGATTTAGCTATCGCACATAGGATCTGCTAGACATACTAGTCAAATTCCTTCTACAATACATTATCTATTGAATTAACTAGACTCGTATTTACATATATAGAGAACTACAATAACTACAATGGGGCCAAGTAATATTCAATAGTTGAAACACCTAGATAGGCCAACACTAGCTAGCTATAATCAACATTCTACACTCATAGAATGACCATCATTTGATATCTAGAAATCTACTAAGAAGATAAATATTCACCACAAGAGCGATTTTGTATGTCTAGCCTCCATTATTAAGTGGATAGATACAATATAAGGATGTGGTCCTCATGATTAATTGTTTATTAGGTCTTCTTTTTACCATAAATATAAAAAATAGATCCTTTTTATTGGCTATTGTGTTTTAGCTCAACAAAAAAAGTACAAAAACTCATGGGAATTGATCTACTAGACTCAAAATCATAAGACATTAATTACTACAACTATTGGTTTGACCATGTAATTCTTGATTATAGGATACTACCTAAGAACATACCTTAGTAAATCCTTCACTAGATACGTCATTCTCTTTCTTTCATACTTAAATATTTTAGATGATCAACACCCTTAAAATTTAATCTAAATTCATTGGTTGCGGATCTTATATTAAATTGTGGTTCTTTCTAATCATGTTTTTAGTACTATTATCATTAATGTCTTATCTTGCATATGGGTTAGTTTAAAAGTAATCCAAATTTATACTAAGAAACTTTACAATCAAAATCATGCCTACTCTAAACCACTTATGTTATAAGATATTGTTATAAAAGGTGATTCATGTTGAGAATTATGACTCAAATTTACTGGCTTGATTGCTTCCTAGAGCAGTTCTATTTTCCTCCTTCATCGGCCTAAGTTAAGTTGCTGGTTTTCAGGTTTATCTAACTGAAGTTGCGGGGTTCCAAAGTTTCATAACCTCCTGACTTAGCGACTGTGGAGGGAAGGCTCCTTCCTTTGTTGTCGGCTCATCACGGGTTTCAAGAACTTTGTAGCCTCCAACTTGGGGTTTGGAAGTTCAGGTTTTGAGCGACAGAGCGATCCCTTTGTCGGCAAGTTGTGGGTTCTAGGAACTTTGTAACCTATGACATGAGGTTTTGGAGTTTGGTTCTCCAGTGATATAGCAACTTGGATGCCAACAGATGTGGGGACCACTTGGAGTTAATATTTAAGTCTTTTCTGAGAGACTTGTTGAGAATATTGTAGATTCCCTTTTGATGCTTCGAAATTGCACAAGCAATGGACGCGTGTCTTGGTGGACCCCTCACCATGGCCAGCGGAATATGAAGGAGTGTTGACAGATGGAAAGCGTTGGTTGATTTCCAACTGCCGATAGATGTGGAACTCGATAGGATGGTGAATCGTGTCAAAGGCCGACGGGTCTGTGTTAGATAAGAGCTCTTTCCGATAGCGATGGTCTTATCGATAGAGTTGCACGTGATGGATATCACCGGTGTGAACTCTTAGCGATAGAGTGTGTCTGGCCGACAAGATGGTTCAAAAGGTGTATGAGCTTAATGACATCAGGGAGACCTATGGGTTCAATGTGACATTATGAACTCTTGCCAATGGATGTTGTCTTGCCGATGGACTTAGTCGAGACCTCAGGATGATGGACAACATCGAGGAGACTTTGATGATCAGTGTGTTTTGCTAAATGATGGTTGATAGACAAAGTCATACCGATAGACTTGAAGGCGGGCCATGGTTGGAAGGTCACTGACTTGGTTGACTGTTGATGTGTATGATGTTCATTGGAGGATCATGGGTGAGTTGGAGAAGTTAGAGTGGTTAACAGTTGGTCTAATTGTTGGAATACAAACTGATCTATAGAAGATGAACCATTTCCTGTCTGCTGAAGACGAATGTATATACATTGGACATTTTGCAGTATAAAGTGAGAGAGGAAGATTGAGGCAGGATTATGCTGCTGAAATCTCTCCAGATTAAGTGTCTTGGTTGATCTCTTGTGTTAATCTACACTGTAACTGTGTGAGAGTATTGTAATAGTGTGAAAGTTGTATGGACTGAGAGGCTAATCAATGAAATGTAAAAAGGAGAGAGGGAAACAAAATAGGGTTTGTTGCCAGTTTGTCTCTAGAATGAAACAAGGAGTAATCTCTATGAAAAAGGCTACGAGCTTGAGATTGTATTGTAACTCTATTTGTTGCTGAATAATACAATGGCTTGGATCTTTTGGAGTGTGGGGTTTTTTACCTGAAAGGGTTTTCCCCAAGTAAATTTGTGTGTTCTAATCTACTGTACTATCTTTCATGTTTAATGGTTTTGTTTGTTGAATATGTTTATGCAAGTTGTTGAAATTGAATTTACATGTGCTTCTCTTAGAAAGATGAAAGTGGGAAATGAACTATTTTTTATTCTGCTTTGTGACATAGTTGTACGTGCTTTTGAGGCAATCTATTTGAAATTAAAGTTACCGAAGGCACTACTGTTCTTGGAGGTTTCTCTGAGATGATAATTTTTTTTCCCAACAAGTGGTATCAGAGCCTTTTTTTGGTTGTTGGTTCTGGGTATTTCTTCTGTGAAGATTTTTTAGTCTATTAGGCTTGAGGAAATCTGGAGGAATTGGCTGATGTATTGATCCTTTGGTGAGTGGAAGTCTTGTAGTATTCATAGACATCACGTAGTTTGAAGGATGGTGAAGATGGAGTTGGTTATCTTGGTAGCAATATAACCTTAATGTATGAGGTGGATTTCTTTGCTTCTTGGTTGAGTTGCAGCAAAGCTTTCATATTGGGTGTCTGTGTGAGAGGCTCTATGGTGATATGGAGAAGCTTGGGTTGTGTCTCAGTCATGGAAGAGAGTGCTTATGTTGGTTAGTATTTCCTAGTGTTGGAAGGCATTGTATTTTGTTAACCTCAAATACTGAAGGCTATGGAGTTAATCATTAGATGGTTTGAAAGCTTCTGGAATATCCTATCTCTTTCTCAGATGCATGTGCATATTGGTGGTTTTGGAATTGGCTTGAAGGGGGCCTAGAGTTCTTGAGCTGTTGTTTCCTTTTTTAAGGATGTATTGTACTTCCATGTTTTATGTGGTTTTGCAGGTTTTATGTGTCAAGCAAAACTTGTAATTATGTGGAGTTGTTGTTAAACTATTTTCTAGACCCTAGCTTTTAGGGCATTGTTGGATGAGATGTTTGTAGTTCTGCATGCGTGCTTCGGCATGGTATGAGGAGGTGAGATGCTTTCTCTATATGAGAGTGTTGGTATGTGATTTGTCACTCAGTATTCTTGTGGTGTTTCTTGTGGATTCCTTGACTATGGTGCTCGTTGTGGACATGTTTGGCAAATCATATTTGGTCATGATCTGGTTTTGGAGTCTTGGTGTCTACATGGTTATCTTCTTTGATATCTCAGTTTATGATTATTAATGTGATGATGGGTTTGCATGTTCGATGAAATTGATCTTTCAAGTGATGTGGTTGGTGGTTTAGCTACCCATTGGCTGCAATGAGATAACTCAGATGTGGATTGTCTATATCCATGAGGTTGATGCAATGTTGGTGCATATATGTTAGTTAGCCTTGTCTGTGGTCACTTGTGCATTGGTGTGGTTGCTTTGGGATGAGAAGATGGATGGTGTTGAGTACCTGAATAGTCTATTATAGGGACCTATAGCATGTTGTATCACGATGTCATGGAGAACTTGGATACATTGCTTTGTGTAAGATTTTGAAAGTGATGGTAATCTCTACTTGCTTTGGAGATCTTGGTGCCACTTGATGGACATGTTGTGTGGACCTGAAGGATTTTCAGATTAGCAGATGTTGGGTCATGATGCTCAAGAAGCTTGGTTGTCATGGTTCAGTGGGAGCTTTAGCAATGACTCTGGATTCATCACTTGGTGGTGAATGTTTTTTCTTTAGTGTTGCAGATGTTATTAGGAGGAGCTCTTTGATCCTATTGTTGTAGAAGGGTTCTTTCGCATTTGCATGGACACTATTTGAAGGTGTGCAACATCTTGGAACCATGGAGGATGATTGGATTCTTTGGCTAAGGTGTTGGTGGTGTTGGACAGGTGATGTTGGTTTTGAGTTCATTTGCTTTATGTCATGGTATACTCTTGCTTATGGACTCGAGTTTTGACATTGTGCATGGCACTTGAGACCATGGTGAAGTCACTTAGAGCCTGGTATCTCCTAAGGGGGATGTGTAGATCATGGTGTCATGATAAGTTCTTGTTTCAGATGTGTGGAGCTTTGATAGTGGTTTGGATTTCCTCTATGTTTTGAGTACATTGGTTATATGCTTGAGAACTTCATGTTAAGTGCAGTAATGTAGTTTGGAGTTTAGCATGGAATGATCATTTGTTGGTGCTCATGGAAACATGGAGAATAAGGTGAGGCTATAACTCTTTTGAGATGAGAAAGGTACTGATTAGAGTTGAAAGTCTGAGTAGCCTACACCTTGGTTGGACATGAGTTCAATAGAGACCAATGAGGAGATTTCTCTTGGATGAGTCATGGTGGCTTGCATATCTTGGAGGAGCATTCTCTTTTCCCACTCTTGGTCTACTCTACAGTTTATCTGAGAGGTATTTTCCCATTATATCTTTCAGGTGTGTTTTATGTTTTCTTTCATGATATGGATCTTGAATTGTTGTTAAATGGTTTTGGAGGATTCATAGTGGAAGGTGGACATCTCCTTGAGATTTTGTGTTATATCATTTATTGATAAGAACTAGTAGGAGATAGTTATATGGGCTGATTTCCTGAGATGGGAAATGAGGTAGATTGATCTTCTTTAAGAGGCTTAAATCCATGATTGTTTACATGTTATATTTGTTATGCTTGATCTTGGTGATTGAACGGCTGGATGTTGTTATGGCATCTCTTTGGGATGGAAATGAGATCATACTTGACATAGCTTGTTGTTAGAAGTGTGTGTAGGAGGATGTTCTATAGATATATGTTGTGCAAAGTTTTCTCTTCGGTCTTGGTGGTCTTCCTGATGTTCAGTTTCATATTACATTGGTCTGAGGTTTAGTTGGAATTGTAGTGATCACTAGCTTGTCGTCATGTGTTTTCACTCATGATTCATGGGAGATGACATGGAGGTTCTTAATCTTTTTCCTTTGTTGGGTGTGGAGAACTTGGGAGAGCTATGAAGACTTGTGGTGAGAGTTGTTCTTGCAGGTTATTAATTTGTAGGTTGTGCATATCATTGTGGATGTTCCTTGGTACTACATGGTTACAGTTCTATGTGTTGCTATTTGTAGATTTGTTATGCCTTTGATCTTTCAGATTTGGCGTTACCCATGCAGTGGGAGTTCCTGAATGTGTTTTTTCTTCTTCAACTAGTTGGCACATGGAGCTTTCTTTTGGAGTACATGGGTTGGTTATGTTGGTGGCATAAGTTTACTAATGTTTGATACCTTTAAGGTATGGATGATTGGATGTTCTAGCACTTGCTATGGGTGCTATTTTTCAGTCACACGGGTTTATCAGTTGGATGGAAGCAATCAGGATGATTGTTGTTCTAACTAATGTTCTATCTTGTTTTTTGGAGGATGGCTTCACGTATGTGTTTAGGTTGAGGGATTTGAAGCTGATGTTGGGTTGCTTATGTTTAGCTCATGAGCATAGTGGATTGGTGGCTGTGTTGGTGCCTTTGCCGTCTGTAGGATCTGATGCTTGTGTTCTTGAGACTAATGCATATATGCCTTGGATCGTTCCTTTTCCTATGGTAGATGGCTGGAACTGTTGCCTAAGTTGGTGGACATCTTGCAAGTGTCTTGGTTGGAGCACGAAAGCATTGTTTAAGATTATGTGTTTGTGTTGGAAGAAGCCAGTAAGTTCTTCATCAAGTGGGAGAATGTTGAGAATTATGACTCAAATTTACTGGCTTGATTGCTTCTTGGAGCAGTTATGTTTTCCTCCTTCATTAGCCTGAGTTAAGTCGTTGGTTTTTAGGTTTATCTAACTAAAGTTGCGGGTTCCAAAGTTTCATAACCTCCCAAATTAGTGACTGTGGAGGGAAGGCTCCTTCCTTTGTTGTAGGCTCATCGCGGGTTTTGGGAACTTCGTAATCTCTGACTTGGGGTTTGGAAGTTCAGGTTTTGAGCGACGAAGCAATCCCTTTGTTAGCAAGTCGTGGGTTCTGGGAACTTCGTAACCTTCGACATGATGTTTCTCCAGTGATATAGCAACTTGGATGCCAACGGATGTGGGGACCACTTGGAGTTAATATTTAAGTCTTTTCTGAGAGACTTGTTGAGAATATTGTAGATTCCCTTTTGATGCTTCAGAATTGCACAAGCAGTGGACACGTGTCTTGGTGGACCCCTCACCACGGCAAGTGGAATATGAAGGAGTGTTGACAGATGGAAAGCGATGGTTGATTTCCAATTGTCAATGGATGTGGGACCCGATAGGATGGTGAATTGTGTCGAAGGCTGATGGGTTTTTGTTCAATAAGAGCTCTTGTTGATAGCGATGGTCTTACTGATAGAGCTGCACATGATGGATATCAGTGCGAACTCTTAGCGATAGAGTGTGTCTGGCCGACAAGATGGTTCGAAAGGTGTATGAGCTTAATGACATCGAGGAGACCTATGGATTCAATGTGACATTATGAACTCTTGCCGATGGACGTTGTATTGCTGATGGACTTGGCTGAGACCTCAGGATGATGGACAACATCAAGGAGACTTTGATGATTGGTGTGTTTTGCTAAACTGTGGCCGATAGACAAAGTCATGTCGATAGACTTGAAGGCAGACCGTGGTTGGAAGGTCGCTGACTTGGTTGACCGCTAATGTGTATGATGTTCATTGGAGGATCATGGGTGAGTTGGAGAAGTTAGAGTAGTTAACAGTTGGTCTGACTGTTGGAATATGAACTGATCTACAAAAGATGAATAGTTTCCTGTCTGCTGAAGACGAATGTATATACATTGGACGTTTTGCAGTATGAAGTGAGAGAGGAAGATTGAGGTAGGATTATGCTACCGGAATCTCTCCAAATTAAGTGTCTTGGTTGATCTCTCGTGTTAATCTGCACTATATACTTTGTGAGAGTATTGTAACTGTGCGAAGGTTGTATGGACTGAGAGGTTGATCAGTGAAATGTAAAAGAGAGAGAGGGAAACATAACAGGTTTTGTTGCCAGTTTGTCTCTAGAATGAAACAAGGAGTAATCTCTGTGAAAAAGGCTATGAGCCTGAAATTGTATTCTAACTCTATTTTTTGTTGAATAATACAATGGCTCAGATCTTTTGGAGTGTGGGGTTTTTTACCCGAAAGGGTTTTCCCCACATAAATCTGTGTGTTCTAATCTACTGCACTATCTTTCATGTTTAATGGTTTTGTTTGTTGAATATATTTATGCAAGTTGTTGAAACTAAATTTTCATGTGCTTCTCTCAAAAAGATTAAAGTGGGAAATGAACTATATCTGATTCCGCTTTGTGACATAGTTGTACGTGTTTTTGGGGCAATCTATTTGAAATTAAAGTTACCGAAGGCACTACTGTTCTTGGAGGTTTCTCTGAGATGACAATTTTTTTTCCCAACAATACAATTAATATAAGAGTTGAGGATAATCCATTGGCCTTATAACATAGGATAATCTCACTCAAAGGTTGTGAATGAGCTTTTAAAGTTGCAATATTCCAAATGTTAAGCATAGTAATTTTAGTTCATTGTTTATATAGTTGATGTTGTTTATGTTTTTGATTAGATAAGTAGGGTTTTTGAAAGGGCCTTGAACCCTTTTACAAATCAAAAGATAGAACGTTTAGCTCAACAAAACAACAAAACCAACAAAGAACAACGGAACAACACAAAACAACAAACAAACGGAACCATTGTAGCTCCATCAAAATGGAGTAGAAAAACAACCCACCCAACTCAAGGTGATTTAAAAAATTGTTCCAAAGATTTTTGTTGAACCATTAAACAAGGGTTCTTCTCCACAGACCTTTTCATCTTTTTATTGCAAGGAAAAGAAACAAAACCATTCACAGGACCAAACAAACCAGGAGTATCAATTGAGGGATTATTTGAATCTTCAACCCAAGGTTTTTGGAGTAGCGAGGGGTGGCCTTCCATGACAACAAACATCTTCTCAGGATTTTGAAAGAGTGTGGTGTGGTCCTCCGTAACCGTAGACATCTTCTCTTTTTTCTTCCAAACAAAGTGTGGCTTCTTTCTTCTTAGGCATGTAAAGGAGGCATGACCAACTTTTCCACAATAATGGGATGATGTTTTTTATGTTATCCCTATAACTTATTTTGATTTATTTCAAACCCATTGAGTATAAGAAAAATGTTTTATAGTTTATCTTTAATTTATTGGATTTATCTACTATTCTAGGTTATCATTTTTAATGAAAAATCTTGGATAATCTAAGATTGTAATATTTTTTTTCAAATTCACAAATCTAAAATTTATTACCAATTTTTTTGTTGGGGTTATTACACATGTGAGGAGAATTTAATCATAATTAGACAAATTATTTTCATTAATTACTCACAAACTAAGAAATCTAGAGAATCTAATGATTTTTTTCTAGCCTTGCTACAAACTTTGATCCACTTTACTCAAATTATTGTCATTAATTTATTTCATATCTAATCTTGGTATTTTCCTTATTGTTAAATTTTTTATCAATAACAAGATATATCCTTAGAAACATGTAAGACCAATAACACATTTAATCTTTATGTGCTACAATCATTCCACCTTCTATGTGCATTCCTTGGCCTCATGTACTAATCAATTCCTATGTTGGAGTGATATTTCCCACACATTTGGTTTAGTTCAAAAGGGTTTTGACCTTACATTATTTTTTTTCCATTTTCTCTCCTTAGCTCTATGATAATCATTTATTTCACACAATCCCTCTCCTCTCTAGGCTATTTGTGGTAGTAAAAAAATCACAATTCAGTTTTTCTTTCACTTTGGTGGTGAATTATAGTATATGGTCATCTATGTGGAGATCAACAAAACTATATTGAGAAAAAAAATCTTCTTCCAATATGGTGATATCCTAGTTGCCATTTTAGAAGTGCTTGGTATGGATCTCACCAAAGGATTTATTTGACAAAATATCAACTTGACATTTCTTTCATGTTTGTGTGTAATATATACCCTCATTAGTGACAAGGAAATTACCAAGGACATGAGACAATATTATATTTGGAATAAGAGCATGATAGGCATGGAAGCAATTATTGACAACATTCCTCTTATAAGTGAGTACTATTCCTCTCAAAGGATTTAAATGCTATGGGTTTGCTTTGATTGGCATTATTGACAACATTGAGACTAGATTGTGGTGTTGGATAAATAAATTATATTTTTTTAAGGCTATCAAAGGTTTGGTGAGTTTTTATAACCCATCATTGGATGTTTTGGCACTCTATGAACTTAAGAAGAGATGCTCAATCAATAAAATATATATGACATGGAAAAGGTGGTTTAGGTCATTAAGTTTATGCAATGAATGATAGTTTGTGTGAAATAGAAGGATGAAACAAGCAGCTCTATGTTTATCAATTATGATAATATCTAATAAAATTTTGTATATAGATAGTCCCTTGTGGAACATATAAGCTCCTTTTTGTATTTCTCTCAACCATAGTTTTTACTATTTCTATTTTCTAATGATTCTAGTCTATTTGTGGGGCTTTCTTTCTCAATCATTTTTATCATTTTTTAAAAATATTTGTATCTTGGGTTTTATCACTATCTTGTCCTACATCCATTTTGGATATAGAAAATATGTAATATCTCAATCATGTCTACCATCAATACAATATTAATGTGTAAATTATATTATACTATTATAGAATGAGAGAGGGCCCTCATCCCTAACTTGAATTACCAAAAAAAGGATTGTAAAAGATCCAAATCTCAAATGATAACATTAAGTGGATCAACATCTAATAGACTACTCTCATCTCAATGGTTTTCAAACACTTTCAATATTTTCAATTTGATAGTGACATAATATGTCATTAACTATGCTTGACATATGTAGAATAGTAGATATACTTGATATTTTACTCATGGAGTGGGCTCTACTTATTCTTTTCAAATATTTTGATTTTACTTTGGAACCCATGTGGAACTAGTGTCTTCCAATAAGGTGGTATTGGGATTGTTGAAAGTTGATTCCTTATTCTTCTTTGGGGAATGAACATGAAATATTCCTTTTTTTATATGTGGAGTAATGAAATTATCTTTCTCTTTCTTTATTGGTAGAGAAAAATGGTTATAATTTGGTTTTTATGCTTAAGAGCATTAGGAGGCAATAAAGAGGGCTTCATTTGCTCCTTATTTTGCCTTTTTTTATTAATTTTTTATTGGTTCTTTGTCATAGATTCCTTTGGTATAATTAATAAATTATTTGTGTTCATAAGAAACAACTATTTATTGTTACTTACTCTTACAACCATAACAAATATCCTTGAGAGTGTCCAAGATAATTTTCAAGTATGAAATGCCTCGACTATAAAATGTAATTGATCATTTGGAATATCTTAAAAATATTGCAATCATCACAAGAATGATTATGTTAGTAACACGTAAAAATGTTAATGTAATCATCATAATTGAAGTTTTTATTAAAATATAATATGGTAATGGAATTTAATGCCAAAAGATATACCCCCCAACTAGGGGACACCATTAAAATATTGTAAAGTATATAGACATGTATGTATACTACAAAAGCTCCAAATCTCAACCAATAATATTAGATGGATTATCATCTAATGCATTATTATCATCTTATTTATGTGGTTTGCAACCATCTTTAATGTTTTAAATTTCAGCATGATATGATGTCATTCGATGTGCTTGATATATGTAGAATAGGAGAAAGACCCTTTGTAATATTGCTATTGTACTTGTGGGGTCAAATTCACTTGTTCTTTTTTAATGTTCTATTTCTTCTTTGGATTCCATATGGAAGTAGCACTTTTAAAAGAAGCCACAATGGAATTGTTAAATTTTTCTCTTATTCTTCTTTGGAGCATAAGGAGGAAATCATCCTTGCTTAGGTACATATGAAGGAATAAAATTATGCTATTATTTATTTATTGATGGAGGAAAAGAGTTATACAATGGTTTTTGTTCTAAAGGCATATTCAGAGGCAATGATGAGGGTTTAATTTTCTCCTTATTTTCCCTTTTAAAATTTCTTGATTATTTTCTTGCATATGAGTTTGTTATTATTAATGAATTCTATATTTAGTTTCATAAGGAGTTTCTATGTGATGTTCCTTGCCTTTGCAATCATAACAAATGTCCTTGAGAGTGACAACATAATTTTCAATTTTGAAGTAGTTGACTTGAAAATAGGTACATATGTATCTCTCATCGCTTTCACAATTTTCTCTTGACAAACATATTTTCTAGGCATTAATGTATCATAGAGGGTATCACATTTAACTATTGTAACTAATCTCTCCCAAGTAAAATACAAAATCTAGCCAATGAAGGAATGATATGTAGAAATTCATGCACCTCCTTAAGCCCACGTGAAGGGAAAGACAATACTCCCCAAAGTGTTCACAAGAATGTTGATAGTTATGTTTAGAGAAACACATAAATGTGTATAATTGTTTGATTCTAAAGTCTCAATTATATCAAATTCTTCTATGCATATGTTATACTAAACGACTAGATTAATGTGAATACCTTCACATTGTTGAGCATGAAGAAAACCATGACCATAAAGTGGACCATAATAATTGTGGCTTGGGATCTCCTTATAAAATGAAATAATTGAAGGTACATATGGAGGTGAAATTAAGGAATAGGGATGTAGATTTTTGTGGAAGTGTCGGAAGAGGAACAAACATGCTTTGTATCCATAAGATCTTTGTTCATATGTGTATACATCATACAATTAGTAAGATGTTTGAATATCTATGAGTGTTCAATATTGCTAGATTGTGTATGCAATGGAAAAATATTAGCATAAATTTTCCAATTTTATGTTAGTGGAGCAACCAAACAATTTTCCTATCAACATGAATCACATTATTATCAATAATCTGATTTACAAAATTATGCTCGAATATCGCACAAATATATGTATGGTGTCCAATATTAATCCTATCAAAAATGTAGAATGATTGTTCATTATAACTCTTAGATAATCCGCTGGAGGAATCCAATAGATTAATAGAATTAAGGGAATCCAATAGATTAATGAAATTAAGGGTAACCAAGTTATTAGAAAGGTTTGAAAAACATTATCTAATGGTTTGCTAAGCTTTGTACATTCCCTAGGCCCTTAATGTTTGTATGATACAAAAGAAAATGTCACAGACTTTCTTTGGAACTAGTTTTAGATTCTTTCTTGTCTCATTTTACATGCTTTGTCTATGCTTCCACATTTCGCATATCCTGCAATCCTAACATTCTGTCAAAAAATTCTTGGAGGCATTCTGCCAAACAGTTCGCGAGCGTTGTATATGCTTATTACACTTCTACCAGGGCGGTTGCAGCTACAACATTCCAGAAAATTCCTCTGGATGTCCATACCCTGTTCCAAATCTCCCATTTTGGCCCAGGCTGGGAGGATGCTGGCAAAGGTTGCGCAGTCTGGCTTTACACTTGCGAATCAGGTTTGATCGAAAGTTTATTAATCCTTTTCACCAAATGCAATTTGTGCATATCCTGCAATCATAGCATCTATGCGACCACATTTCTTTTATGCATCTGCTCAAACAGTTCACGTGCCTTGTCTATGCTGCCACATTTTGCATACATGTCTACCAGGATGTAATAGTTGACAATAATCTGTCTTCCATTATGGTTTGATGGTTGTCCATACCCTGTTCCGAAGCTCCCAATGTCGCAGCTGCATCAACCATTTTTCTGTTTTGATACCTCGTTGTTCTGACTTCTTGCTTTATGCGATCAATGCATCCACTGACTTCCGCGCGGGAACAGTTTAAACTGAAATTAACGGGGACTATTGTTTGAACGGGAACGGAAACGGGCGTTGGCGAGAGGAAGGGGCCCACATCTGCCACATAAGTGGTCAAAGTACCCTAGTGTGTGCTGGTTAAGCCCAGCCGACATAGAAACCTGATTTAAAATTGAAATCAACAAGGAAGAGTTGTGTGGGAAACCAAGAGTGTAATGTTTTGATTCATGTAATGTAAATTTGGATGATTAAGCTCAAATTCCTTTCAATCTTTCATTGCATGAAAAATCTGAGTTTCAAATCGAGAATTACTTGACTAATGTAATTGTGATTTCAAGTGATTGGTTGGCTGCGGAATTGGGAACTTGTGATCTGGAAATTTAAATTGCCTGTTGTGATTGGAATTTGTGTTTAAGAGTGAGGTCGTCTGTCATCATAAACCAATAATATTTTACATCAATAAATTTAACATATCAAAATGATGGTTCAAATCATAATCAATTATTATACTCTTCGTATGCATTGAGGACATCCATGTAAATTGCCATGCAATTTATACAATTTTATCCCTTATTACTACAAGGCTAAACCAATAATGAAAATAGCAATTATGATGATCTGCAACATCAATAGTGTTAGCTTCTACGAACACTGTTGAACATATGGGATTCAGCATTCCATCCAACTCATGAGTTAAAAAAAATATATCCAATCACCCTTGCATTGAACTAATAACAACCAAGTCCTCCATGTTCTTCTTCCTTTACTATTTTTTGATGTTGTTAAGTCCTTATAATAATAAAGATATTCCAGAGCAGAGACGGCTTTCGGAAGTGGATAGATGACAAAGAAAGGAACTCTGTTTTGTGCACCATAAGGTCCCATTGCCTTTTTTTGATATTGTGATGCAACAATAATAAAAGTCTTTCCTTTGAACAGAGGTTATTATAATCGCAGCTTGTAGTT
>VDFB02270651.1:457741209-457754838 GCA_007258455.2 Sequoia sempervirens | reverse complement strand
TCTCACAAGCCCACAATAGTCAAATGATAAGATTGTTCTTGAAGAACTAGTTTCCAAGTGTATATTGGATGAGGCTAGAAGAAAAATCAATATCAATTTGTTTCTCCATTTTGATCATTTCATTATAAATATGAGTTCCATCACATCTCACAATGTATCAACAATCAAAGATCAAATCAAAAATCATATTGGAAGAGGAAGGCATTTCTAATCCTATTGCCATTGACATATTTATGTCAATTCATATTAATTTGTCTAATTTGAATTAATTTCTTAATCATTTAATTCAGCTCAAATTAATTGCAAGACATGATTTTTTTTATTGACATAAAAACACATGATATTTCTAATCATATCACGATATATACTTACTAAATTGCAGTTTAAAAAAACACCATTTCTTCACATAATTATAGATTTATTTATGTATAGAATCATATACATGATTATTATTTGACATGTTGAAGTTAACATTCTAATAGTTTATGGTGAATAACACTTCCACTCAAATATACAACTAATCAATTTATATTGCCTTGAGCTTGATTGGCAATCCCATAACTGGAACAGGAAAAGGATTACCATTTATTTTTTCATCTTCAACTATCACAGACCACTTGTACTTAGATACTAAATGGTGTATAAATATTATGGTCTCCATCTTTGTGAAATCATACCCTGGACAAATGCGAGGCCCTCCACCAAATGCTATGAAATTATGTGATGGAATGACCCCATCAAAATGAGCTGGATCAAACTTGAGTGGCTCCTTGAAAACCTCCTCACTCCAATGTGTACTTGTAACACAAAATAACTGCCCAATAAAGAAATTAAATATCTGAATCTCGTTTAAAAATGTAACCAAAATATATTATCATATTAAAGTGTGTTATAGAATCACAATGTACCATTTGTTTACATGACAATTGGATATATTAACCTGAAGTACCGGTTATTTATGAACAATAACTAAAAACAACTTTATGATACAGAAAAAAGAACTTACTTGCCATCCTTCAGGAATTGTATAACCTTCATATTCTACATCTTTAATTGCTTTTCTAAAAACACCGAATACTGGAGGTACCATTCGTAGTGTTTCTAGGGCCACCTTCCATGTATATCTCATCTTTTGAATGTCTTCCCATCTTAAGGGCTCATGTGGTGGCTTCCCTGCCAGGACCTCTTTATGCTCTGCTCCACATAAAAGTTAACATACAGAAAAACAAAACCAAATAGGGTAGTCTCACAGAACATTAAAAGATTGAAACAGTTTGATAAGATTAAAACAGATTGGAGGGGGGGATAACTTACCCTGAAGGATGTTTTGGTATATATTTGGGTGTAGTGCTAACATCCTTATGAGCTGTGTGAGAAGAACAGAGGTAGTGTCATGACCGGCTACCATGACCACTATCATATTGTCGATGATCTCTTCCTCTGTAAGAGTCTTGTTATTTTCATCCTTCATAGTCAGCATGCATGACATTAGGTCTTGGTGAGGTGAGGCCTCTCCTCTCTCTATTTCCTTCCTACTAGCTTCCAATAGCAAGGATAAGCGCTTATATATGCGAGAACGAGCCTTTAAGGCCCTGTTAAAAGTAGTCCCTGGGAAATCCAAGGGAAGAGAATGAAAGCCCTTCACAGCTATACTAAATTCCTTGCCCAATATCTCCCTCTCTTCATTGTCCTTCAAACTAAACAACAGATTACAAGCAACATTGAAGGTAGTCTTCTTCATCAATGGCCACACTGTAATACTCTCATTTCCTTCCCAACAATTGACAAAATGCTCTAGAATAACTGATTCCATTCTGCCCACAAATTTCTGCAAGGCTTCAGGCTTCATGAATTGCATGATAGCACCTCTCATCCGCTTGTGATCTTCTACGCTGAGTTCGGCCAAGTTTTTCTTCCCCATAATCCTGTTTATTGTGATGGGTTTCTTGTTGGTGATAATGTTGTAGTCATTCTGCAAGAGGAATTTGTTCCCTGCTTGGCCAGTAATGATCACTGTGGGACAACCCATTGGCTGATGTTTTGAAGAAATACATTTTTAAACCCCTATCTTCAACCCACCTCTGCTTTCTTGTTAGATTTTGCACTGATATTCAAGTGTTTGGCTAATCACAGGCAAGCCTAGGGTTTCATAGGAGGGAAGTTTTCACTCTTCCTTTCCCCAAATATCTTGGAAGGACACTACTTGCCGAGAGCCACTAGGAAAGCAAGAAAAGTGAATAGCAGTGATGTACTGGTTTGTTGAAGATCCATTGATATCTACAAAACCCTAATGAGGAATTAAAAATTGAAGATACAGGGATTACCAAACAAACCTGAGGAACACTGTCTCAGCAATCTTTTTCAACCTAGTTTAGTGCAATACCAGAAAGAACTGCATCATATTATAACTAGAAATCTGAGGGTGGGTATTTCATGGATTAGAACCCAATACTTGTTATCAAGCAATTGAGACAGGTAAATGAGAGAATGGTAGGGAAAGAAGGTCAACTTGGAGTTGGTTAGTTTAATATAGGGGTGATTAAGATATATGTTTTTAATTTATGAGTTGATGGTACGCCGACTCCCATATGTACAGCAATCTTCGCAGAAGCTAAAAGAATAGATTAGAATCTGTCATTTTCATTGGATAAATAATTGTTTAGCAATTTTTTATTTTTATTTTTTAAATTGGAGTGTTATTGTATTTTTTTTCTTGTTTTAAAGTATTCATGTTTGTCTTTTGTATGATTCATGTAATGTGTAAAATCATTTTCAATATGTTTATTTATATTTACACATGCTTAAAGCTGAAGTAAGAGAGATTTGTCCTTATATTAAGAAGCATATGAATTAATTTGATAATGAAAAAATTACTGTGTTTCCAGATAAATATATTACACATTGTCTTTACTTTCTATTTACTCTGTTATTGTTATAGATTATATATGCACTACTTCTATTATTCATTTTTATCGAACTTCTTTATTTCTACAGGTTTGAAAATACAAGAGATAAAAGTGTATCCCTTGTTTACAGATATTGTCTGATTTAATACTTGATGGAGATGTTCTCAATATATAGTATAATATTTTGTTTGATTCATTTGGTATAATAACTCATTATAATTGATATTGAAGACAATTTTCATGATTCATAATACTAACTTGAAGTTTTTGGATTCGATATACAACTAATCAATTTCTATTACCTTGAGCTTGAGTGGCAATCCCATAACTGGAACGTGAAAAGGATTACCATTTATTTTTTCATCTTTAACTATCACATACCACTTGTACTTGTACTTGGATACTAAATGATGTATAAATATTATAGTCTCCAATCTTTGTGAAATCATACCCTGGACAAATGCAAGGCCCTCCACCAAATGCTATGAAATTATGTGAAGGAATGACCCCATCAAAATGAGCTGGATCAAAATGACTCCAATGTGTACTTGTGACACAAAATAACTGCCCAATAAAGAAATTAAATATCTGAATCTCATTTAAAAATGCAACTGAAATATCTTATAATATTAAAGTGTGTTAAAGATAAAAAGAGTATAGAATCACAATGTAACGCTTGTTTACATGAAAATTTGATATATTAATCTCAAATACCAATTATTTATGAACAATAATTAAAAACACTGTTATGATACAGAAGAAAGAACTTGCCATCCTCTAGGAATTGTATAACTTTCATATTCTACATCTTTAATTGCTTTTCTAAAAACACCAAACAATGGAGGTACCATCCGCAGTGTTTCTAGGGCCACCTTCCATGTATATCTCATTTTTTGAATGTCCTCCCATCTTAAGGGCTTATTTGGTGGCTTCCCTGCCAGGACCTCTTTATGCTCTGCTCCACATAAAAATTAACACAGAGAAACAAGACCAAATAGGGTAGTCTCACAGAACATTAGAAGACTGACAGTTTGATAAGATTAAAACAGATTGGAGGGGGGAAAGATTACCCTGAAGGATGTTTTGGTATATATTTGGGTATAGTGCTAACATCCTTATGAGTTGTGTGAGAAGAACAGAGGTAGTGTCATGGCCGGCTATCATGACCACTATCATATTGTTGATGATCTCTTCCTCTGTAAGAGTCTTGTTATTTTCATCCTTCATAGTCAGCATGCATGAGATTAGGTCTTGGTAAGGTGAGGCCTCTCCTCCCTGTATTCCCTTCCTCCTAGCTTCCAATAGTAAGGATAAAAGCTTATATATGCGAGAACGAGCCTTTAAGGCCTTGTTAAAAGTAGTCCCTGGGAAATCCAAGGGAAGAGAATGAAAGCCCTTCACAGCTATACTAAATTCCTTGCCCAATATCTCCCTCTCTTCACTGTCCTTCAAACCAAACAACAGATTACAAGCATTAGCAACATTGAAGGTAGCGTTTTTCATCAATGGCCACACTGTAATACTCTCATTTCCTTCCCAACAATTGGCAAAATGCTCTAGAATAACTGATTCCATTCTGCCCACAAATTTCTAGGCTTGTGATCTTCTACGCTGAGTTCAGACTAGTTTTTCTTCCCCATAATCTTGCTTATTGTGATGGGTTTCTTGTTGGTGATAATGTTGTAGTCATTCTGCAAGAGAAATTTGTTCCCTGCTTGCCCAGTAATGACAACTGTGGGACAACCCATTAAGGACGTTTTGAAAATAGGGCCATATTTTGCAACCTTCTCTTCAACCCAGTCCTTGCTTTTGTTAGATATTTTGCACTCAGATATTCAAGGGTCTGGCCAATCACAGGCAAGCCTAGGCTTCCAGGAAGGAAGCTTTTCACTCTTCCTTTACCAACATTCTTGGCTGCTATTACTACGAGAGCCACTAGGAAAGGAAGAAAAGTGAATAGCAGTGATGTACTGGTTTGTTGAAGATCCATTGATATCTACAAAACCCTATTGACAAGAATTTAATAATGAAGATACAGGGATTGCCAAACAAACCTGAGAAACTTTGTCTCAGCAATCTTTTTCAACCTTGTTTACTGCAATATCAGAAAGAACTGTTATCAAATTATATCTAGAAATCTGAGGGTGGGTATTTCGTGGATTAGAACCCAAGAATTGTTATCAAGCAATTGTGACAGGTAAATGAGAGAATGGTAGGGAAAGAAGGTCAACTTGGAGTTGGTTAGTTTAAAATAGGGGTGATTAAGATATATATTCTTAATTTATGAGTTGATTGGCACGCCGAATCCTATATGTTAATCAATCTTCGCAGAAGCTAAAAGAATAGATTAGAATCTGTTATTTTCATTGCATAAATAATTGTTTTGCAATTTTTGTTTTTTTTCTTAAATTTTTTGGAGTGTTATTATTTTTTTTCTTGTTCCAAAGTATTCATGTGTATATGTAATGTGTAAAATCACTTTCAATTTGTTTATTTATATTTACACATGTTTTAAAGCTGAAGTATGAGAGGTTTGTCTTTATATTAAGGAGCATATGAATTGTTTTAATAATGAAAAATATTACTGCGTTGACTTTTTTATTTGAAAGGGTTTTTCAGATGAATATATTACAAATTGTCTTTTGCTTTCTATTTACTTTATTATTGTTATAGATTATATATGCACTACTTCTATTGTACATTTTTATCATTATTTCTACAAGTTTGAATATGCAAGGGATAAAGTGTATCCTTGTTTACAGAGATTGTATGATTTAATACTTGATGGAGATGTTCTGAATGTATAGCATAATATTTTGTTTGATTTATTTGGTATAATAGCTCATTATAATTCATATTAAAGACATAATTTCCATAGGTCATAGTATTAGCTTGAAGTTTTTGGATTTGATTTTGTATGCACTTTTCATACTTCATGATCTATCATCAAGATGTACATAGCAAAAGAAGATAATTGTCATGATGAATCATGTAGTGTGATCCAAAACGTTGATAGCAAAATGCTTATATGATCAAATCTAAAAACTTCAAACTAATATAATTGATACATTAAATCTATCATTATAGGATAGAACCAATTCATTTTTAACAGTTCTCATTTTTTTGGAAAAAGTTATGTTCATTATCAACAATCTTGCTCTTTGGATATGATTACACTCACTGTGTGTTCTTTTGAGTTTAAATTTCAAAATCTCTTTCTTTTTTAGACAATTTTCTAAGAACAAGATTGTAATTTGTTAATTTGCACATCAATGCTCTCATGTTGAAATTTACTTTCAATGAAGGAAAACTTAATCTAGTTGTAATCGTGGTCTCTTCTAATTAGTCTTTGGGTGAAGCCACATAAGTGGTTTACACTTTTGAAGAGGAAGGAAAGGAATTTTCAAACTCTTTTCGATATATCAAATGGGTTCGTCAACTCCTATGGTTCGACCAACCCCCTGTCTCTACCTAACCCAACCTTAAAACCCATTAAAAATGGTCATTAAGTGGGTTCGGACAACCCTCGAATATGACAAAATCAAAAACGCCACTTTCATACATTTTCATCGCGTGGAATTTGTTTGCGAGTCATTGTCTCCTCGCGACGTATGAACATCATCTCAATCTACACCCAACAAAGTTTCTCTCACCGGAAAAAGCGTTTTTCGGGTCCTCTCTTCAAACTTCATCATTCCAATTCGCATATCGACCACTATTGAGCACGAGGTATTTAAAATTCCATTTTTTTTGAGTTCAAAATGCATGTATTTGTTTAATTTTGAAACCCTATATGCAATTTTTTTAAAATTTGTTGAATTCAAATTGCACTTGTTTGATTGTTTGAAAGTTTTTAAAGCATTTTTAATATAGTATTTTGCTTCCCCATTTTGCATAATCCAAGGGTTTGAGTAAGGAAAAATGAGTTTTCTCCAAAAGTTAGTGCAAAAAAACATTATAATAGCTCTCAACATAGTCTAAAAAATGGAGATAAATACATTCCTAAAGACTAGAAATGTAGGGTTAAGCTCACAAAATAATTTTAAAACTACAAATTTAGGGTCAAACTTGTAGATGAAAATGCAAATTTCATACATGTAGGAGTGAACCATGAAAGTCATAGCTTGATTTGTTAAGGTGCTATAATATTAAATCTTATAAAAAATCAAGAATCATATCATTGATTACGTACATTACAATAAAATATCTCCATATAACAAATGAAGCTAAAAACCCTAATCTTCTTTGTGAATTATATAGTGTGTTTGCTACATGAGTAATTTTTTTATGAAAACCATGTTTAGGAATGAAAATATCCAACTCTTTATGTTTAAACTAAAGTTTGCAATGCTTGTCTTTTGGCCTTATAGATTCTTTTTTAGAACATTTTATAATATAAACCATATATAACCTACTTTTATTCTAATAATTGTAAAACCCTTTAGGAATTCTAAATTGTTGCATCTTTGTCTCTGATTTTCCTCCCACCATTATTCCTTTGAAAATTTTACAAATTAGGCAAAGAATCCTTGCACTTATATAGAGGATCCTTATGTATGTTCTTAAAATTATTTGTATGTTAAATGACTTAATCTAAAATAAAGGCATACACGGATTCTTGCAATTGTAACTTTACTAGTGTTCAAATATTTGATAATTGATGGTACACATAGATGATGTTGTTTGATATTGCTTTATCCATGGGATACCCAAATAAAATATGAGATACATCAAAGAAGAAAGAATAAGGAGTAGAATAAGAACCTCCCCATCTTTTAGACCAAAAATTAAGGTAAAATAATGTATCCTATATAGTTTCAATCAACATATCATTAGTCAATTTTAAATAAACCTCAAATATGCATATGCTTGTTGATGAAATGATGATAAAACAAAAATTATTCAATGCATACATTTTATTGGTGAGTAAGATCAATAAACACACCCTTACATGGTTCATGATCCACCCAAAACCAAATGACCATTATAATTATTTGCTAATATCTCACAATGTGAAAAAGGTGTCAAAAAAATTAGCATACCTAAATCGTAAATTGACTTGTCATAAAGTGGGTGGGTAGCTTAGTGGTGGAGATTTGCATCCTAACTAGTTCATGGAAATTTCAACATGAGGAGAATTAATAGTAAAATAATAATATCTTTTGACAACATAGGCATCCAAGTACTCATTCCAAGATTGTTGAAGATACAACATTAATACACTAGGATTTCAATTAAATATCACACTTTCCTATAAAAAAATCCCAATTGATCTATCTTTTGGTAGTGCATTTAGTTTGATATATTTTTCTTCCCCATACTTACAAGATTCCTTTATTATCGAAGCTTATTTACTCTAGTATGTTATCCTTGGTTCTCATATGAACTATATATATATAATTCAATCAAGATCCTCTTATCATTACAAATTTAAACTTAGCTTATTTTTTCTCCCAATTTCTTCTTAATGAACATATGGTCTTTCTTCCTCTATTAGCCTACTCATGCACCATCACCAACCATGAATGAATCTCCATGAAGCTAAATACCCATTTGTACTTGGTTGGTGTAAGTTGGGATTAGTGTTCCATTCACTTAAAATCTTATCTTTAATGTTGCTTTTTTCTAAATTCTTTCTAAAGGGCATAAATTACAGTCTAGAGCTTTGATTTTAATATTTTCTTAAAATTAAAAATATTAATGAGTTTGATGCATTAAGCTAAAAAATATCAATTTGGACACCATTAAAACCCTCGAGAGACTCTCGCAAAGTGAAAATGAGCTCCAAAATTTTATAGTGTGATATGTGAGAAAAAATGAAAAGGTAAGCAATGGGCTCAAGATATTATTATAATAAAATTAAATAAGGAGATCGTGATGATTATTGTACTAGGAGTTACATTGGGAAGAGTGGAGCATCTTTTCATAATAGATGAGACTTATTGTAGTTGACATCTTCATCATAAAGCACTAGTATTGGGAGTGGTTACTATCAAGGTTATGGGATTTAAGGTCCTATATCATTAGTTCGTTTATATTTTGTGTACATGTTCCAATGCATAGTGGGGCATGGGTTCTTTTCTTGTGGACCATGATTTTTTTCCACTCATTACATAAATTAATTGATCATTTCTTGTTTCCCTTGCTCTATATATAATTTAATGTATGACATAAGGTTTAAATAGTGTTATGTAGAAATAGCCAAAACATTAGACTAAAGAAGATTGAGTGGATTGGATTGTTATAATCTTGTTATGAATATTAATAAAAGTTTCATATCTCTTTAGTAGTGGGATTTTTTGAAAGGGTTTCTCCATATTATAATTCTAGTGTTCATGAGGTTTGAATATTTATTTATTTTCTCCACTATTTCATTAATATTATTTGGTATATTGTATGTTTGATTAGACTTAAAGTGCCTCACCATTAGTTGATACTCCTACTATATATATTTACCTTGTTTGCAATAGTTTAGTCCATGTCAATAGTTGATTTGCACCCTTAATAACTTGGTGGGAATATCAAGTATTTTTTATTAAATATAATCAATAATCATTGTAAAAGAAATTTTAAATCAAATATTAGTCTAGAATGATTATTTGAGTGCTAGATAAACCATTTAAATTTAACCTTCATAATATTACTCTAAATATGTAGTTTTACCAACAAAAGGAATGATATTTATGTCTATTACATGACAATTACAAAATCATGACTATAATTCTTTAAATTATACTCATAATCTAATTTAATACTCATAAGATATTAAATCATTGTTTTTCTCAAGAGACGTGTAATTAAATATCAAGAATATTCTTTAGTTTATTAGTCCACAAAATAATTTTAATATAGTCCATAACATTCAATTTTAAAATTCATAGAGTTGTTGGGATATTATCATATCACTAGCTATGGAAAAATTTAGGAAAGGGTGGGATATTACACTGCCCCCTATATTTGTGTGTTTTAGAGAAAATTAGCATGGAAGGTTTGCATTTCTCACAAATAAGAAAAACTCCTGAGAATAATGTACAATATTCTACTATATGTTTTCATATTGTTGAGTTATGCCTTGCAAATTAAATGTGTATCTTTTCCTCTACAACATTCCATTTATACATAGAACTATGGATTAATGGTTTTATTATATTATGATTGAATTATGCCTCATGTTGGAAATTCCTCTATCTCTTCTTTGCTAAAATACTTTGGAACTAATAGGATTCAATTGTGTTTTATGACATAGGTCTATATTACTACAATGATGTATGTATAGGTGTACATTTTAACTTGGTTAGCTTTCCTAGCAAGTTCTTCATTACAACAATCACTCCACCTTGTCACTCAATCAAGCCCACTAGAACATATATTGGAATTTAACCTCTTTCATACTAAAAGAAAAAGTAATCATTAATTATATTTAATTTACCATATAATTTGATCTAAGTAATGCATTTTATAAGATCTAATTGGTGTATTTATAAAAACTATTTTGTGTTTTGGGCATAGGTGGTCCTAGAAAATATGCATAAATAATAAGATAGACTATGGATTATCTTTTAAATATTGTTCACGGTTTTTCATGTCATATTTTTATAGGAGGTCCTCATAATTGGTATTCTTGGATGGTATTAGAGCCAAGCTAGGTGCATTTGACACCTATGTTGTGGCTCAAGGGAGTGTGTTGGAGAAATGATACACACCTAAGTCATAAAAAGACTCATCACAATGTGAGCCATTAGCTCAATAGTAGAGCATCCTAACACCAAATGGGAGGTCCTAAGTTTGAATACTAGTTAGTCCATATAAATTTATATAAAATTCAATCACTAGTACATAAGAAGAAGAAGAATAAGCACCCTTATAATTTTTATTAATACCAACAAATCATTCCTCACATACATAGGTGAATCAATGATTTCAAGCTCGTCAACATGTATATGTACTTCAATCTCATGACCCTCATATAAAACCATTTTATTAGATTTATTTAGTGTAAAATATTTAAATTTTCATTAGGAGGAACAATTGAAGGATTGACCTCAATATTAACCCCCTCAACCTTTTTTTTTTATGAATCAAATCCTTAATCAATTATTCCTTAATCCCATAAAATGTTGAGTATAATTACAATTAACTCTACAATTTAATAACAAAATTCTTTCTCATTATATCTTTTGGGAATAACTTAGATTTATCTAATGGCCTAATAGGAGGAAGTGTAATCATGCAAGCACTAAAATTCTAGCTAAGCACAAAAGGAAAAAGGTGGGAGGCTTTAGGAGCCTCAGAAACATTTTATAATGTATAGTTTGTAGCCAATGGCCTATTTTACTATCCCTGGAAATAATTTCTTTCAAATTTCATAAGGTAGATGATGTAGATGAAGCATTAGAAGATCCATAATTAAGTGTGGTAGCCTCCATCAACTTTAGTTCCCAACATCCTAACCTCCACCCCAGCATTACTTCTAAATGTTAAGAATGTATATACTTTGTCGATCCTTGTTTATAGTCAAAAAATCTAAAATAATAAACTTTAATCTAACATTCCTAATATTTGCATTGGCCAATTTCAATATTAAAAAATAGAACCAAATGGAAGATAATACTATTAAATTTCATGGGAAGAATCCTTCAAATAATAACTTATCATCATATACACAAAAATCCAAATATAAAGCACCAAAAGAACCTTTGAATGTGTCAATGGGATCTCCTTTTAACAATACTGTGCATCTCAAATCTAGGATCAAAAATCCCGCAACAAAAAATGGGATATGTAAAAATTTTTAATAGAAACCGAATTTGTGTTTGATTTTATATGTATGTATTTTTTTGTTTCCATTAGGTAAGGAATCAACATTACTTTTCATCTCAACAAGCCTTTAAACATTAATGTCAAGGGTAGATAGAGGCACACTAGGATTAAGGACATGAATGAAAGTGGAAAGATGAGAAATGGATGGTGTTGAGAGTACAGATGAAGAACGATTCATTAAAAAAGAATATCACTTTTATATTAGTGATGATAAAGAGCATGACAAACTTTTTGTCCAACATAGTTTTACAATATTTTTTGAGAATTTGAGAAGTAGGGGTGTCAAATTTGAAAATAATTTTGTATGGTCAGATGGATGTGCGGCACAATTCAAATCTTCACGACCATTCTATGCACTTTGTAGATATCATAAAATCTACAAAATACCACATGTTTGGAGTTTTTGAGTGGGCATGAAAAGGGTGAGCATGATGGAGCAGGAGCTTGCATCAAACGAGCTTTAAGAAAGCATCAAATGAGTTATCCAGAAGATCGTCTAAACAATGCACATGATGTTGTTGAGTGGTGCAAGAAACACTTTGCATCAAAATGTGGTCTCTATTATTATCTCAAGAAACAACTCCATACTACTATCTGAAGGTACAGAGTGTTTTGGGAGATATTGGGTATGTATAAATTGCATTAAATCAAAAATTTGAATCTATTTAAATTTAATATATATATATATATATATACATATTTGTTCACATAAGTTTTTGTTGTACATATGTATCTAGGCGTGGATAGAAGATCGATGCATGGATGCAAGAGGGTAGAAAAAACAAGATCTTTGCATTGTGTTAGGAGTTCAGATAGTCGCCATGGATGGATATTAGACACAAAGGATTACTCTTGTTTTTGCACTGAGTGCATTGAGGGAAACTCTGATTATGCATGCAACAATCAAGAACTTGGATATGTTGCTAAATGGGATACAGTGCCACTACTTGTTTCAAAAACATATGATGAAGACGAGGAAGAAAGATTTGAAGACATTCCTTTGATTTCATAATTGATTGGCGACCATATTTCAGGATTGGTTGTGAAAAGGCACACACGTGTAAGTTTTCAATAAATTCTTAAATTTTATTATATATATCTGGTATTAACGCATCTTTAGAGACATTTCTAATTTTTTTAGATTTTTTTTGTGTAAATTAGGTGTATAGGAGATGTTTTTGCAGTCATAGCAGAGCCTGAAAACATCAAAGGTGTTAGCTATTATTTATTGCGTTGCACAGAAGAGAGGAATAAGCTAACCAAACCTAAAACAAGTGATGGAATGTTATTTCCCACAGGTGAGTTTGAATTAAAAATTTTATATATGTACATTGTATTCACATGTGCACATTACATTATAAACATTAAATATATATTGTACAAACCTTGTGCACGAAAATATTGCACACATGTTCATATGTCTTCCCTTAGGTTCATGTTTACCATGCAAGTTCTGTTGTAGTACAAGGGACATATCTAAAACAAGTCAAATTTGTTCAGCATGGGATTCATTTTGTTGACTATCAACCCGATAACAAGGTATATCAATATAGTCACTTAATAATTGTTGCCAGTCTACATCTCCATGTAGTTCCACATGCACGTGGCCGAAGAAATGGAGACTAGATAGTGATGATCATCAAAAAATTCACTTGTAACCAGAATCTTTGACTTAGATTATATCCATGGTTTTCAAGTTCACTTGTAACCCCATACATGTTCAAATGAGAACTTATAGTAACTTGTACATAGTTGTAAATCATTTTGTGTAAATTACAATTATATGTACATATTTGTTCGATGGAAAATTCTTAAGTTCAAGAGTGTTTGATAGCATCATCTCTCACTTTTTTTGGTTGCATGTAAACCCATATTATATGCTTTCAATCCTTATTTGAAACGT
>VDFB02270651.1:457298433-457741109 GCA_007258455.2 Sequoia sempervirens | reverse complement strand
AAAGAAGGATACATAATGCCAAACATATGCCATATCTCTTTAGCAAATATGCAGTCAAAAAGAATGTGTCTACCAGTTTTGGGTAACCTGCACATAGGACAATGATCAGTAACCAGGGAATCTTTTCTGATAGGGAGCCTATCAAGAATAACTAGCCAGTTAAAACATTTTATCTTAGGTTCAGTAGGCCCTTTCTAGAAATTTTCAAAAGAATTTTTCCAAGCACGGGTGTCAAAAGTAGAGTACCAAACCTTGTTAATATGATCTATAACGGCCTCAGAGTGCCCGATAGTATTGTAAATATTTTTAGCTTTGATTTTGTTAAGAACGGTCCCATCCGGCCATTTAATGTTTAAAAATCTGTGAGAATCAATTTGACAAGAGGCCGAGAGGTTCATGGTGGCCTTGTGGATCAGGTTGTAGGTTTTCTTCTGGGAGCCGGGAAGGTCAAACTTGTTACTGAGATCCTCCCAGCTAATTAATCTGTCATGCTCAAACAAGTTAGCCAAATGGGAGATGCCTTTATTGTTCCATTGCCTAGCAGAGCAGCCCTGAGAGAGGGCGAGGGGTTTGCCAGAATAGTTCAGGTTCCACCAAATGGATCTTTCACTGTAAAGATGGGTATCATCGTGGAAGGTCCTGTTGGTTATAAAATGTTTCACATAATTCTAGGCTTTCCATATGGATCTAAAAACTGCAGATCCTTGCACGTTCACGGGGAAGTCACCAAGGACAAGATCATTAAAAGGAAGATTCTTCCAAGACTTGGCCTTCTTGGGGATACCCCTTTCAATAGTATTTCTAACCAGGACCTTCCAGGGATCATCACCATCCAGAGAGTGAAAAATCCACTTGGCGGCCAGGGCAATCCCCTGGAGCTTAAGATCCCTCAGGCCAAGCCCCCCCAGGAGTTTGTTGGTATGACACCACTCCCATTTAACCATGTGCATTTTGTTCTTGCCTTTACCATCAGACCAAAGAAACTTCCTAATCTCTTTTTGAATTTCAAAGATTTGATAGTTACTGAACATCCAGGCTGAAGAGTAATAGATATTATAAGAAGATAGAATTTTTTGGCAAACCTGCACTCTGCCGGCCAGCGACAGGGCCCTGTTATGCCATTTATTGAGCTTCTTTAAAATCTTGTCTTTGACCCAATCCCACATATCTTTGAGGGAGGGGTCGATGGAGAAAGGAATACCAAGGTATCTCACAATCTTGTTAGGGCCACCCCACTGAAGGTTATAAAACACATTTAACATTTTATTTATGAAAAATAAATTATGTATGCTTGTAGCTATAAAATAATAACTTGTAAAACATTTAATAAATTATGTATTTTTACACTTAATATTTTTATGATTAAAATAAAAAATATTAGTTTCTTTTTTACATTAAAACATCAAAGAAAACAACACAAGAGGAGAATATGGTTACAACATGTAAGACAATATATTCATTAAAAATCATACCAATAAACATTATATAGTTTCAATACATTTATGATATAAAAATGAAGTAGTAATTGAGCAAAGCAATTAAACTAAAATTATTTGTTTTAATATCTTTTTATCTTTAGATAAAAAGAGAAAGTTGAAATAAATAGCAATGAAAAAAATAAATCACTATATAACAAGATTAATTTAATATATTAAATGTTAATTTAATATAATATATTATAAAAATATTTAATAATATAATATATTAAATTATTTAAAAGATAATATATTACATAATTTAAAATTAAAATATAAAATTATAATATAATTATTTAATATATTATATTATATATTAGATGTTATATATGTTACATATTATATTATATATATTATAATATTATAATACAATGTTAAAATTATATATTATACATTATATATGTTATATATAGTATATATATTTTAATATTATAATATTTTGTTAAATTAATAATATAATATATTAAAATACATTATTTATTTGAATTTGTTACTAAATTATTTTATATTTTTGAATTTATTATTTTAATTATATTTTATTTAAGATATGACAAGTAAATAAATGAATAGAATGGAAAATATAACAAGTAAACTAATTTAAAAAAATTCTTTAAAATTAGCTAAATATTTTTTTGATTATAGTCTTTGTGGCAGAAAAACCTTAAAAAGGTGTCACTAAAAAGTTTTTGTGCTCTTATTGCTCTTATGCCAATTATATTGCAAAAATATAATTTTGAATAAATGTTTTGTATATATTTTGCAAGTTTATTTTAACAATATACAATTTTTTTTCAAATAAGAAAATAAGTTGAATATATGTAATTATATATTTATTTGTCTATGTATAATATTGACATGATTTATATAATATTTTTATAGAAAATATAGATATCGTAAATATATTTATTTTGAAAATGATAAAATATCAATATGAAGCATCTATTTATTCTGAATTAAAAAGCAATCAATATAAACATTTAGATTTCATTTAATTACATAAATCAAATCCTTGCATATTTCTTGAACTATTTTTTCTTTATAAAATTTCAAATAATCAATATCAGAGTTCTTTAATAATAAATACATATAATTAAAATATAATAAATTAAAATAAGGTATTAAGTTAGAAATTGATAAAATGAAATATTTTTTATCTAGAAATTAATTATAAAAGATAGGTGTATTTATTTCACAATAAAATTGAGTTGTCATAATACAAAAACTAGATTTTTTATGTGTTCATTATTTTTAAATTAGAATAGGTTAGGAATATATAGATGCCTCAAGATTAATCTTGAGTAGTGTAGATTTTTCCTTTGAGGTGTTGATTTAATTTATTTGTAAACATACTTTATATTCCTAGACTGATTGTTCTTTATAATTCTCTTAATTTTAGAATGATATTGAATGATATTTAATTGCATAATTGAAAGTCTTTAAATATCAAGACATAAGAAATAGATGCAAAAACATATATTAAATTGATTCCCAATTGGAAAGAAAAGAATGGGAGCCAACAATATTTTTTAGACTTTGAATGTAAGATTAATCCTACTACTTGAAACCAAGCCAAACACCATAATTGATTCAAAAAAGAAAAAAAATATAAACTTTGAAATTAAAAAATAATACATAAAAATTTCAACAAATAATTATCAAAGTGTGAAAAAATAAAAGTAAATATGAAAAAAATAAAATCAATTGAATAGAAATAAATAAAATGGAAAAAAATGGAGGAAGGGCCTAACTTGATTAGCTAAAGCATTTATTGCAAGCAAAGAGGTCATGAGGTCTACTCTCTCCCTCCCTGTGGTATTAGAGGACATGTCGCACCATCATAAATCATACAAAAAATTAAATAAAATTCAAGACAAAGGGATTCTACTTCTTAATGTGTAATTAAATTAAAATATTTAATCAAAATAAATCCAAAATTAAATATAAATTAAGATTTCTATACAAATTCCACCAGACATATAATCATCATTCTTATATAAAAAAAATGCCTAAACATTTTTTAAATCCAATTATTAAATGCTAATCATTTCAATGGTCGGTTGCTTTTGGCCTCTTTTAGTCGTCCTCTCCTCTCCTCCTATGGCGGTAACTACAATTTTCCCGCTGCTATTGGTTTCTGCTTCTCCAAACTCTTCCTCGCTGCCGCCAATTTTTTAGCTGTTTTTAGCCGCTTTTAACTGCTTTCCCCGCCGCTATTGGTTTCCGCTCCTCCAAATGCTATTGGTTTCCGCGCCTCCAAACTCTTCCTCACTAGTATTGACCTTTCACTCCAATTTTGCGAGCTGCAGCCTGAAAATAAGGTTTCGGCGTAAATATCTATTACAGAGATTCAATGTCCACACATAACATAAAAAAAACTACTAAATTTTGCACAGGGAAGGGTTTTTGTTCTGTTTTCCCCCTGAAATCGACGCTAAATGCCATGATTTTAGAATTGAAGGCCAAGACGGCTGTGCCGGTCTGCAATGGATTCCTCTGGGTATCTGCTAAATTTCTCGTCTGTTCCAACAGCGCTTTCATGGAGCTGCACCCACGAGGGCTTAACATCAATCATGATAAGTGTTTTAGAGGAAGTGACAGGTCTGTATCAATGGCAGAGGCGAATGGGTGGATGAGGTGGGCCCATCACGAATGGTCCATCCATAGCGCTGATCCACACTTTTTGCAGAACCTTCTCCTCGCGCTGCTCACCTACAAATACATTCTCAGTCATGAATCATTTTATACCTTAAAAATCAATCACAAAAGAAAATCCCACCTGAACAAAGGAATCCTCTGGATTTTGAATGGCGGCCTGATATATAGTAATGTTTTCTTCTCCGCTCACAGTTAACATGCTCGCTTCGCCTGCCAGTTTAATGGCGTAACGTCTGCACCCTACAGTCTTTCTGCATACTCCGCAGTAGCACAACTGCGTTGAAAGGAATTGACTCCATTTTAAAGAAATGAAAATTAAAAAAAGAAAAATGGCAGCAGCAAAGATACCTGGTAGGGCACGGGATGCTTGGAAACGCATGCAAATCTAACAGCAAATCTAACAGCCCCACAATGGCAGCTTCCTTGTAAATCTGAGCACATCGCACAAAGTACATTCGACGTTTGTTCTGGTCTTTTGGACATGTACTTTTTCTGGTATATAGGTAGTTGTAATGGGAAAAATAGCATATACCCATATGCCCTTTCTTTGTATGTTATTTACTCTTCATTAGGGGAGAGGGCCTAATAGTGGTGCACCCTAATTTTATGGGTTGACATAGCAATGAATATGCAACATTGACATTAAAAAATTATATCTCCAAGTGGCCATGGACATGGACAATTCAAATATTTCGTTTCACTAGCATAGACCTAGAAAGAAGGTGTCATCAACATGCTTTTTGTTGAGGAGTCATAATAGACCCCCAAAAAAAGTTAAACCAATAGTGGTGCATTAAGTCATGTTTTTTAGTGTGTCAATGTGGCATCATATGATTTGTTGTTTTTTGAATGTAATGGGCATATTTTGTTCAACTATTGAGTCCTCTCTTACAATTATTAGTTCCATACTTTTAAAATATTGGACTTTGAATATACATGTACTATGAAAACTATTGGTACCACTATCGGGCCCTCTCCCCTAGAATGCCTTTTATCTAATAATAAGTTTAGAAGTAACAATTTGCTTCGATTTTTTCATTAGAATATTTTTTTTTAATTTAATAATAAGTTTAGTTAACAACTCAAATATAAAGTAGAGGGAGGTGACTCACTTGGATTTGATTCTATTAGTTATATAATTATGAAATAATAAGTTTTGTTAACAATTCAAATATAAAAGTAGAGGGAGGTGACTCACTTGGATTTGACTCTATTAGTTATATAATTATATTTATTATTATATGTATTAGTATATATAGATTATATTATTATTATTATTATTATTATTATTATTATATCAGTAAGACATTGTGGACATGGGGTCCACTCCCATATAGAAAAATAGAAAATAAAAATTGCATCAACCCTCTAATAGGGGTGCACACAAAGGTTCCCAACAGGGAACAATCAAACCCAGATTGATAACCTTTCATTAGCATATCCTAAACTAAACTATTGAACTTGTTGAAATTATGAAACTCCAATATCCCCCTTCTTTGAAGATCTCGCAGCCGTCTGATGTGGTGGAATATATTTCTTTCTTTTTACTTCTGTCCACCCTTGAGTCTGTGAATGACCAATCCCTTCTAAGCTTACCACACACACCAGAGTTTATGTGGGATTTTTTGCAACATTGGGTAGAGTAGAGCATCTCACCTCCAAATTATGGGACCCAACCTGACTTGTTGAGTCCACAGAATGAGTTTTTGAAGTCTCAAAAGTATCTTTAGTAAAGGGACATTGCAGTTTTTCTACCCTTTTCAAACAAGAAGAATCACTCTATTGGGACAAATTTTGATTTGCCCTTGAGAAGGTCTCATTAATCGTCTCTATATTTTGCTTACTGTTAATCTTCTTTGAAGGATCTGTATTCTACTTAGGAGAGTTCATTACTGAATAATGGATGGGGAAGGAATCCTTCCACCAAGAGGCCACCCATTGTGGTGGAGATTTGATAGTTGGACACTCAGGTGCAATATGCCTTGTTTGATAGCATCTCCTACACCTAAAAACTAAACCTTCATAGTCCAAAGACTGTTTCTAACATTGACCATTAGCTCTCAAAATAATTTCAATCGGAAGATCCTTAGAGATATCCAGTTGCACCAGAATCCTTGCGTAAGTTGTGTGGATGAATTGCTTTGAATTAACATATGTGGTCACATACCCACTAAGTTTCCAATTGCTGCAAAACATGATTCAAACCAAAAGTGGAGGGGAAGACTTGGGAGGTGAACCCAAATCGAAAAAATTGAGAAAGATTTTGTTGCTGGATCAAAATTTGAATGCCATGTTTTTAGTTGTAGTAGATTTCCCTCCCATAGCCATACATATTCAAGAATGTTGTTCTTGTCTTTCTTGCAATCAAACACTACAATGAAAAAGCCCTCTGCATAGGGGTAAATTTCTAGATCTTCGTTCATGAGAGGTAGCTAGGATTTAGGATCCAATTATGGAGGTCAGGAAGACTGGGCCAATGATGGGTGAATTGACCAATTAAACCATGCTTTGAGAAAAAATCTTCATTTTCACACAGTTCCTTTGATAGGGAGGCATCAAACACCAACAAAAAGGGAGCATCAGAACACTTGATGAACCGCATATTGTCTGCATTAACCTTTTGATTTTGTGGAGGTGACAGAGAAGGAGATGAACCAGACTTAGCTGCCTCCAAAAAGGAGGACTTAAGCCCCACAACACCCCATCCAGAAGGAGGAGACCCAAATGCCATCACAGTAAACATTTGCCTCGGTGCAATAGGCCCACTGGAACCAACACGACTTGCAGAAACACCATCATGCAAACTGACAATGGAGGAGAATGGAGGGTAGATGTAATGTCCCCTTCTCGAGCATGATCTTTTCAATTGACCGTTGGCCTATTCCGGAGATCTGTAGGCTACTCGGAAGGTGAAATTAGGGTTTCATGTTTTGATGGTTGTTGTTGGTCGAGTCTTCGCGTATGGATTGCAGATTCTTTCTCGGTTTTCAGAGAGCTTCGCAGTGGTGTGTCTGGCTTTGCGTTCTGAGCACTTTTTGGAATTTACTATTTTTTGTGGCAATTGCCAGGTTGGTTCTGGTTTAGTTGGCTTTCCTTAGTTGTCAGTTCAGTTGGAATTGCTCATTTTGGCCTTAGGATGCGTTTGTAGAGATAAGTCAAGTTGATTTTTAAAATGTTATATTTTAATGTTATAATACCCCCCTTGGCCTAGTCTCTTAACTTAAAGTTGTTTTAAAAAGTGGTTTTCAAGGAGGGGTGCTTCATGAAGGAGATTTATATTTTATTAAAGTCAAAAAGGAAGCTTGATTTTTGGACGCCTAACTATTGAAATGGTATTTAAAATTAAAAGTCAAAAGTGAATGTTTGAATAGGGGTGCCATCTCTTGGAGGGAAAAGGAGTTATTTCAAATTTGAAAATTAGGGTTTCTAGAAGCTTTTGGAGGGCCTTCTCAAATTTATAAAAGGAAGCCTTGGGTCCTCATTTGATCATCTTATATCTGAAGTATTGTTATGCTGCCAGAATGGTGCTAGGACTGCTTCGAAGAATGAAAGCCTCCTAGCCTTGGCTCAACTTCATGCTTGAGAGATAGCATCTAGTGGAGAGGTTTGCTGGTTGTTGAGTGAATTTTGTAGTGAGGATTGCTTGTAGCACTTGGGTTTTGCATATGTAGTTATGTTTCTTGCATTTTAGTAATTTTCTAGAGTTGTTGATTATCTTGGCTATAAGTGAGTTTCAATTGCAGATTTGAAAATAAAAATTATCTCCTTATGGGTATTGTCTCATAGCATTTATCTGTCAAGGGCGAACTGTTTTGGCAAGTTTCAGATTTTATGATGAAGAACTGAATTTTATAGGAAGAAATCGCCCCTCCTTGAGGGCCATACCATTTTGTCCTTGCTTGGGATTTGTGCAAAAAAGATACAGTAGTTTAGGTCAGTTTTTTGGTTCTTACTTGGGCACCTTTGTCTTAGGGAGCTAATGCATTTCGTTTGGGGTCGTTTGGTTGAGAATTGAGGGAGTTGTGATCATTTGAATTGGATTATACATCTTGCTGGTTATTAGTTTCAGACCTTGGTTCAGTCATATTAGTTTGCATTTAGGCTGTCATTTGAGTTGAGTTGGTGTTAGGGAGTCATGATAAGCATTGTGGAAGACACATTTACTATTGCAACAATTTGAAGAGCTCTCTAATCCTTGATCTTGCAAGCATTCTACATCTCATTGTATGCTGGACAGTAGTACTATTAGCATCTTTCTTATTCTTGCTATTTATACGTTGTAATGCCCACTAAATAAGTGGAAGAGGCTGGCTTGCCGCCTATTTACCTTGAGTTGCATTGAAGTTTTAATATCTCTGCCATATGGTCGCCTCATTCCATTCTGGATTGGGTAGCACATACTTGGTGTTGAGTTACTTTCAGCTGAATTAGTGATAGGGATCCTCTGACCATATGCACGTCGTCATCTGGCGCATTCTTGGTTAGGGTTATTTTAGTTCGTGCATTGCATTGAGATCTTCTGACCACATGCTAACACGTTGCCCATCTTGGGATCCTGGTGTACATCCTTGGTTAGAGTTGAATTCTTCATTGTTTAGTTATTTGCTAACCCTAACGGGTGCATGTTGTTTGTAATCACTTTTCAAAAAATAAAAAAATTGGCTAAGAATATTTCAGTGGTATCAGATCCACGTACCTTGCCATCCTATGAAACAGACGGTCTATGAGTGATAGAAAAAAGAGATACATAGCAAGGGAAGACAAGAAGGCTACAAATCAGTTTCAACTCTATCAGGCTCCAGAAGGTCAGACAACATTAGAGGTTTTGAGGGCTCATTGGGAGTCTTCTTAGGAAACAAAAATGGGGGATAATGAGAGGACATCGGGTGGTAGCAGAGAGGACAATGGGAAAGGAAGAGAAAGATCGATAAGTCTGAGAAAGAGGTTCGAGAGGAAAATGGATGCCTTAATGGATATGGTATCTTTCATGATGGGGAAAGTGGGTCAAAACCCAATTCCATAGAATACTCTAGGACATAGGGGAGAACATAGTGCCACCAACCAGCATAATGGACATGCTGCTCAGCCTTCTTTAAATAGCTCATACATTTCTTCCAGGCCATTCAAACCCACTTTCTTGGCACCAGTAAACCCTCAACCTGAGCCAGAAGAAAATGCATCATTTGTGGAACAGTTGAGACTTGGTCGTGCTGAGTACAATTCTCTCCCTGATGAAATTAAGATAGATATGTCTTACAATGATTTCATGGATCATAAAAGGAAGAATAAAGGACAAGGAAGGCATCATGAACAAAGGAGGTCAACAGTGCAAGGGGATTTGCATCAAGCTATCAACAAGGTTATGCTTCCACACTTTGATAGGAGTGACAACAGTTCAACAAGAGCTTAGATACAGAAGTTAGACAACTACCTAGCTCTTATACCCATGGCAGAAGAAGAGGTGATTAAGTTCGCTACACTATACCTAGATGGGGTGGCACACGAGTGGTGGTACCATGGCCTAGTCACTTTAGGTCATGGGTCTATCACTACCTATGATGAGTTCACCAATAGGCTCATAGAGAGGTTTGAGAAAAAAGATCCTAAAGTGCATTTCAAAGAATTGGCACAGCTTAGGCAATATGGCATAGTGGATGCCTACATAGCTGAGTTCCAGAGACTTTCAATCATGGTCACGAGAATCACTGAGAGGCGTTTGGTTATCCTATTCAATAAAGGATTGATGGAGCCACTCAAGGGTTGGATTAAAGCTTTTGATCCACCCTCCCTACAGGAGGCAATGAAGAAAGCAAGAAACATGGAGTGGGCTGCTCCTAAAGCAAAGTTTCATTCCAAGCCATCATTTCACAAAGGGGATAAAGGAAAAAGACCTCATCAATGACCTCACCATAAGGAGTTCAAATAGCATAAACATCATGTTACAAGGTTGGATCTAGAGACACTTAACGAACTCAGAAGAAAGGGGTTATGTTTTCGGTGTAGAGAAAAATGGTCCCAAGATCATATTTTCCCAAAGGGAGTCAAATTTCATCAAATTGAATACTATTCAGCTAAAGAAAGTAATTCTGATTTTTCAGACCAGTAGTCTGATTTTGATGACAGTGAAGTGGAAGGAGCTCCAGAAGAGTCTGAAGATGAAAAGGGAAATGGAGGTACCTTGGCTCAACTATCGAGCTTTCAAAAGAATGAATCCTTCAAAGTTCGAGGGATGATTAAGGGGCAGCAAATAGTTGCTTTGATTGACATTGGGGCAACACATAACTTCATTGATGAAGTTGTGGTGAAAAAGAAAGGGTTGCAAGCAGAAGAGTTTGAAGGCTTCAAGGTTATGGTTGCTGATGGGTTTCACATCTCATGCACCAAGAAGATCTCAAACATGACTATGCAATTGGGAAACTATGAAGTCAAGGATGACTTCTACATAGTCAACATTAGAGATACAGATGTCGTTCTAGGCATTCAATGGTTGCGTTCACTTGGAGAGATCTCTCTAAATCTACAAACCATGGAGCTCAAGTTTCAATTTGATGGGAAGAAGGTAGTGTTAAGAGGAATGTCCAATAGAGGTCCTCAGATTGTGTCATTCAAGACAATGGCAAGGCTAGTTCGTAATGATCAAGTTGAGTGGGCTGCGAAATGTATGATTCTTCCAGCTAGCTCGGTTGAGACAAAGAGAGACTATCCTCCTGATATTCAGTCTCTACTCACCAAGAAGAGCAAAGTGTTTGCTGATTTACCTCCTGGACGACCTCCTGAATGGGGTTCAAAGCATGTCATAGAGCTCAAGGAAGGGGCTAAGCCAGTTATCACAACTCCATATCGATACCTGAAGAAGCAGAAGGATGAGATTGAAAGGAACATTAAGGAACTCTTGGACATGGGCTTCATTCGTCCAAGTAAGAGTCCCTTTGCTTCAGCAGTTGTCCTTGTGAAGAAGAAAGATGGTACCATCCGCATGTGTGTGGATTATCGTGCTTTGAATCAAAGCACCATTAAAAATTGATACCCTATTCCGAGGATAAATGAGCTCATTGATGAGCTACATGGAGCCAAGTTCTTTTTAAAGATAGATTTGAGGTCAGGCTACTATCAGATTCGGATGAGAGGATCTGATGTTGAAAAGACAGCTTTCAGATGTCACTATGGTCACTTTGAGTTCCTAGTCATGCCATTTGGGTTGACTAATGCTCCTGCTACCTTCCAGTCTTGTATGAACAGAGTCTTTCAAAAGCAGCTAAGGAAGTTTGTATTGATATTTTTTGATGACATTCTGATCTTTAGCAAGACATGGGAAGAACATCTCAAGCACTTGGAGGAAGTGCTTAGCATCCTAGAATCAGAGAGCTTGTTTGCTAAAGAATCCAAATGTGAATTTGGAATGAAGGAGCTACTTTACCTTTGCCACATAATCAGTGCTGATGGAGTGAAGGTTGATCCTGAGAAAATCAAGGCAATTGTTGATTGGCCACCTCCTGAGAACTTGACACATTTGAAGGGGTTCTTGGGTCTTTGTGGATTTTATAGAAGGTTTGTGAAGAGTTACTCACAGAATGCTGCTCCTCTTACAGACCTGATGAAAAAGGGGGCTTTTTGTTGGTCAGAAAAGGCTCAAACTACTTTTGATAAGTTTAAGAGGATCATGAGCTCTTGTCCGGTTTTGGCTATTCTAGATTTTTCCAAGTCTTTCAAGCTACAGTGTGATGCATCCGGTGAAGGTGTTGGGGCTATTTTGATGCAAGACAAACATCCCATTGTTTTTGAGAGAAGAAAACTAAGAGGTGTTGAGAGGACCTACTCCATCTATGACAAGGAAATGCTTGCCATTATGCATGCATTAGCTAAGTTCAGACAGTATTTGGTGGGAAGCAAGTTCGTGGTCAAGACTGATCACAATAGTCTCAAGCCCTTCATGCATCAGAAGGATTTGAACGAGAGGCAACAAAAGTGGGTGAGTAAGCTTCAAGCTTACGATTTTGACATTGAGTATGTCAAAGGAAAAAACAACATTGTGGCTGATGCTCTATCTAGGAGACCCCATTTGAGCTCATTGTGTGAGCTTACTGCTGATTGGAAGGACATGTTGCTTGCTGATTATGCCAAAAATTAGTTTGCAACTAGCATCATTGAGGGTACTTTTCATGACGAAAGGTACAAGGTGGTTGAAGGGCTGATACACTACAAGGGTAGAATCTTTTTGGTGGCTGATTCTAAGCTCAAAAAGAAGATTTTGTTGAAATTTCATGACATCCCACTTCCTGGTCATCAGGGGTTCTTCAAGACATATAGGCAGATTCGGGAAAGATTTTCTTGGAAAGGGCTAAAAGGGGAAGTTCAACGCTACATTCAGGAGTGTCCCACTTGTCAAATGAACAAGAATGAGCATAAGTATCTACCAGCTAGTCTGCTGCAACCTCTTCCCATTCCCAATCAAAAATGGGAAAGCATATCCATGGACTTCATCACTAGGTTGCCTAAGGTCCAAGGCAAGGATTGTATCTATGTTGTAGTGGACAGATTAACAAAGTTTTCTCACTTTTTTTCCATCACTACTTCGTTTTCAGTGGCACAAGTTGCAGATTTGTTTTTTCATGAGGTGTTTAAGTTGCATGGGTTGCCGAAAAACATTGTAAGTGATAGGGACAACAAGTTCCTAAGCACTTTTTGGCAAGAAGTCTTCAGGATGAGTGGTACGGTGATTACTCCAAGCACTAGTTATCACCCTCAAACCGATGGACAAACAAAGATAGTGAACAAATGGTTGGAAGGTTATTTGAGAAACTATGTTTCGGAATAGCAAAGAGCATGGGTGAAATGGCTTCACATAGGCGAGTATTGTTACAACTCTTCTTTTCACATGTCAATAAGGATGTCACCTTTCATAGCTATTTACGGTTATGAGGCTCTTAGCTTTGCTAATTTGGTGTTTGGTGATAGCAAAGCCCCTCAAGCCAAGGACTTGTTGCAGCAGAGTCAAGATATCTTTAAATCCTTGAAGAACAACCTTTAGATTGCACAGAATCAACAAAAGATGTACGCTGATCAACGGCATGTTGAGTGCTCTTTTGAGGTTGGAGATATGGTTTAGCTTCGACTGTAACCTTACAGACAGTCTTCTCTCAAGAAGAGTGGAGCTGAGAAGCTCAAACCTCGCTTCTATGGGCCATTCCAAGTTATCAGAAAGGTTGGAGTAGTAGCTTATGAGTTGAAGCTACCTTCGAATAGCAGAGTACACAATGTCTTCCACATGTCTCACCTCAAGAAGGCACTTGGACATAATGTTGTTGCTTCATCACAGTTACCACCTTGGATGAAGGATAGTTGGTTTTGATTCCAGAAGAGATTCTTGATTCCAGAGAGCGTTCTTTGAGAAAAAGAACAATCAGAGAATACTTGGTGAAGTGGAAGAACTTGCCTATGGAGGATGCGACTTGGGAGAATGATGAGATTCTGCAGCATCCAGGTTTGCGATTGCTTGAGGACAAGAAATCTTGGGGAGGGTGGGTTGTAATGTCCCCTTCTCGAGCATGATCTTTTCAGTTGACCATTGGCCTATTCCAGAGATCTGTAGGCTACTCGGAAGGTGAAATTAGGGTTTCCTATTTTGATGGTTGTTGTTGCTCGAGTCTTGGTGTTTGGATTGCAGATTCTTTATGGGTTTTTCAGAGAACTTCATAGTGGTGTGTCTGGCTTTGTGTTCCGAGCACTTTTTGGAATTTACTATTTTTAGTAAATTCTATTTGTGGCAGTTGGTAGGTTGGTTCCGGTTTAGTTGGCTTCCCTTAGTTGTCAGCTCAGTTGGAATTGCTCATTTTGGCCTTAGGATGTGTTTGGAGAGATAAGTCAAGTTTATTTTTAAAATGTTATATTTTAATGTTATAATACCCCCCCTTGGCCTAGTCTCTTAACTTAAAGTTGTTTTAAAAAGTGGTTTTCAAGGAGGGGCGCTTCATGAAGGAGATTTATATTTTATTAAAGTCAAAAAGGAAGCTTGATTTTTGGACGCCTAACTATTGAAATGGTGAATTTAAAATTAAAAGTCAAAAGTGAATGTTTGAATAGGGGCGCCATCTCTTGGAAGGAAAAGGAGTTATTTCAAATTTGAAAATTAGGGTTTCTAGAAGCTTCTGGAGGGCCTTCTCAATTTTATAAAAGGAAGCCTTGGGTCCTCATTTGATCATCTTATATTTGAAGTATTGTTATGCTGTAGGAATGGTGCTGGGACTGCTTCAAGGAATGAAAGCCTCCTAGCCTTGGCTCGACTTCTTGCTTGAGAGATAGCATCTAGTGGAGAGGTTTGCTGGTTGTTGAGTGAATTTTGTAGTGAGGATTGCTTGTAGCACTTGGGTTTTGCATATGTAGTTTCGTTTCTTACATTTTAGTAATTTTCTAGAGTTGTTGATTATCTTGGCTGTAAGTGAGTTTCAATTACATATTTGAAAATAAAAATTATCTCCTTATGGGTATTGTCTCATTGCATTTATCTTTCAAGGGCGAACTGTTTTGGCAAGTTTCAGATTTTATGATGAAGAACTGAATTTTATAGGAAGAAATCGCCCCTCCTTGAGGGTCGTACCATTCTGTCCTTGCTTGGGATTCATGCAAAAAAAGATACAATAGTTTAGGTCAGTTTTTTGGTTCTTACTTGGGCGCCTTTGTCTTAGGGAGCTAATACATTTCGTTTGGGGTTGTTTGGTTGAGAATTGAGGGAGTTGTGATCATTTCAATTGGATTACGTGTTGTTGGTTATTAGTTTCAGACCTTGGTTCAGTCATATCAATTTGCATTTAGGCTATCATTTGAGTTGAGTTGGTGTTAGGGAGTCATGATAAGCATTGTGGAAGACACATTTACTATTGCAACAATTTGAAGAGCTCTAATCCTTGATCTTGCAGGCATTCTACATCTCATTGTAAGCTGGACAGTAGTACTGTCAGCATCTTTCTTATTCTTGCTATTTATACGTTGTAATGCCCATTGAATAAGTGGAAGAGGCTGGCTTGCCGCCTATTTACCTTGAGTTGCATTGAAGTTTTAATATCTCTGCCATATGGTTGCCTCATTCCATTCTGGATTAGGTAGCACATACTTGGTGTTGAGTTACTTTCAGCTGAATTAGTGATAGGGATCCTTTGACCATATGCACACCGTCATCTGGCACATTCTTGGTTAGGGTTATTTTAGTTCGTGCATTGCATTGAGATCCTCAGACCACATGCTAACACCTTGCCCATCTTGGGATCCTGGTGTACATCCTTGGTTAGAGTTGAATTCTGCATTGTTTAGTTATTTGCTAACCCGAACAGGTGCATGTTGTTTGTAATCACTTTTCAAAAAAAAAAAAAAAATTGGCTTAGAATATTTTAGTAGAAGGAGTCAAAGCCGAGCCAAAAGCATCATCCAGAGAAGCCACAGAGCCATTTGAGGCAGAAGTAGCAGCGGCCAAAGATTCTGGAGAACCCACAAAGGCGCAAACAGGCTTCCCCAATCGTGACGAAGAGCCACAAACCCCAGTTGTGGAAGCCCGAATGGAATTCAAAATGAGCGAAGTATCAACGCCAGAAGAAGCCCTAGCTCCAGGAGATTTCATAATTTTTAGCATTCTTGGCAGTAAAAGAGTATTTTTAGAACTCACACTGGGTAGAGTGTAATGTTATGTGTTAATAATTTATTTATTTATTTATTTATTTATAAATTGAGGGTAAGAAATCTCAATTGTTGACACGGTATAGAGAGACCCCGTGAGGTTGAACCTCGGTTGTTGGCACTACAAGCAAGAAGCCCTAGTACCATTTCACCATAGATTCTCCCCCAATCTCAATTGTTGACACGTTAGAGAGTGATCTCATGAGGTTTGAACCTTGGTTGTTGGCACTACAGGTAAGAATCCCCACCATTTCACCAAAGGGTCGCCCTCGATTATATTATTATTATTATTATAGTTTAATTGATCTTTGGATAGATTCAAAAATAGAAAGAGAGATAGAGGGGGAGACAATTCTATATAGAGAGAGGTATATATACTAGAGCACTTGCACCTAAAGGAGGTTCAAGGAGTACACTGATAGAAAACTATATGTATGTTAATATGTTATAGAGTATGTGTTTATGCATGGATGCATTGCAAATTTTAGTTGCATGTGGCTAGATTAAAAATAATTGACAATAAGTGTTAAATAATGGAATGAAATAAATTTAGACAAATCTAGATTTTTCTTTTAAAGAAATTAAGTATTATCTGATTATGAAATATTTGCATAGAAATTTAAAACATAAACCAATGCAAATAAAAAAAGAAAGTTGCCATCAAATTGACAAAAAATACTGCAAATGGAAATAAAATGTTCCCATCCAATTGTCAAATCAATATTTATCTGGCTTTTATGTGCTAAGTGAGATTTTTGATGCTTTTACCTGATATTTTAGAGGATTTTACCATTACACTGCAGCTGGTTTACCATTAAATGGAAATTGAAACTAGTTTTCAAATGACTCAATAGTGGTTTGTAGGTGTGAGACTTGTTTTAAACTCAAATCTCACACTATATGTCGCCTATCAACTAATACAAAGAGAGAAACTCAAAAGATAGAGAATGAGAGAGAGAGAGGAATAGACAAAGAGAGATAGAGCATGAGAGAGACATATAAGAGATACACATGAAAGGAGAGAGAAAAGAGAAACTAAATTGATAATTCACCTTTGAAGATAGCATGTGTCCTTGGGGAGTTATGCTCAAGGTAGCCTGTAATTTGATTAAAGATACAATGATTCACCTTTAAGACCTCTTCAATGTACCCATTGCATATTTAATTGATAATTCACCTTTTAAGATAGCATGTGTTTTTCTCTTCCCATATATCTATATCTCTCTCTCTTTCTCTTCCCATATATCTCTATCTCCCCCTACTTGTTTCTCCCTTTCTCTATCTCTCATTATGTCTCTCTCCCTCTCTTTATCTCTATTTACCTATCTCTAATTCTCTTTGTCTATCTCTTTTTCTCTCTCTGTCTCCTCCCCTCTCTATATCTTCTTATATCTCTATCTCTCTATCACTTTATCTCACCATATATATTTCTCCCTATTTGATATCCTTACTCCCCTTTCTCTCTTATTCTTTCCCCCTCTATATCTCCCTCTTTCTATCCCTATCTCTCCCTCTCTCCCTATTCCAAATATAACATGAGCCTATTGATAATGGAACCTAATTACCTTCTTGATTAAGAAGTTATTTTTTCTATCTCCCCTATATGTCTCTATGTCTCTACATCTCTCGCCTTGTCTCTTCTCATATATCTTTATCTCTCTCTCTCTTTCTCTTCCCATATATCTTTATCTCTCCCTCTACCTTCCCCTATTTCTCTCTCCATCTCTCCCTCTCTCCATCTCTATTTGTTTATCCACATCCCTCTCCTTCTCCATCTCCATCCCCATACCTATCTATATCTTCTTCTTTATCTCTATATCCTTACCTCTCTTTCGCACTCTTCCCCCATCTCTCCCTCCCTCTCTCTCCTTCGCTCCCTATTGCAAACATAAGGTGAGCCTAATTATCTTCTTGATTTAGAGACTTTTTTTTTCAATCGTATTTGGATCCTTGTAAGTGGATGCATAGTCCATTTGAATCTATCACTTCTCCATTGAAAGCTTTCTTGAACAAACATCATTTCCTAAATGACATACTAATTGACCTCATGTACTACAAAAATATATAAAAAAAGTAGCCCAATTTTTTTCCTAATTGGCCTTCTTCACCTCTTGGGCGTACCCCATTGCACACCAAGGTGCAATTGCTAGTTATATAATTGAAGATGAAAATGAAATAATTGAGAAGGATAATAACATTTATTTAGTTTATGGTGTAATGTTGATTTTTATTTTTTTGATTAAATAAGATAATAAATTTGATATATAATAGTGATTAAGATATTAAGATAAATATGTTTCAAGATGTTTAATGCTAAGGATAGATATACATCTATAGTTTAGTCTTAAAATTAGATCGAGTCAAACTATTGTAGTTCAATCACATGCTTATATTGACTACTATAATCTGATTGTTTTTATCTATGCTCATATGAAAGAAACTAGTGATTTTAAAAAACACTTTAAAAGATACACTATAGACAAAGGAAGACAATTTACTTCCTTGATAACCATCACACAAATTGAGACTAATATAAATATTAACACTAATCTTCCTCAAGTGAAAAGTGAATTAAAAATCTACTAATTGACAATCAAAATGATCGACTAACAAAAAAAAATTAAATGAAATTTTTCAAAAAATACAATTGTAAATACACCATAATCTACAAATACAAAAACCTTGTTAATAGACTGATGCAGGGGCATCGTGCAATTTTAAAGAAGATCGATCGCCAAGTTTTGTGCAGAGAGTTTCGGCCTACATTAAAGAAAAAAAGAAACGGTTTTATTATTAGCTCTCCGTTGCCGAGTTAAGTGAAAAAAGGGAAAAGAAGCGATACCTGTTTTTGTCTTGGGAGGAAGGAACAGAGGGACGGTTCCAAGGCACCGATCAAGAAAAGAATGTGCAGCGCATAACTGTTCTGGTGTGAAAAGTAGATGATTTCTTGCAAAGTAAAAAGAAAAGAGGGAATAGGAGCGGCAGAAAAAAGGAAGGTAGGAGCTGCTCGTGGATAGTCTTGGAGAGGGAGTCGATGCCACTCTAAAAGAGGTGGCTGCCAAATGAATTGCAGAGGTGGATAATGAATGGGCTGCGTAGAGGAAGGATACAGCCATGAAGAGAGTCACTCCTCATTGAAACTGGCATCTGCAGAGGAAAATAAGAAGAGGGGTTACGCATAAAGTAGAGAAAGTATGCAAGGTTGCTGAGGGAACAATTTCAGAAGGATGACGCCTTGATAAGGGTAGCATATATTTCAAATAAATTGCAGATAGAGAGATGTGGCAAGCTGCGCACCATGAAGGAAGATGGGAGCGAATAGGTAGCAACAAGGATTAAAGTTCGGGGATGTGAACAAACAGAGAAATTAAATAAATGCAGAGTAAAAGGGAGTAGAGCCTTGATAAATAGAAGAGAATACAGATTGGAATTCATAGAGGGAGATTGGTTGCGCAAATGACATAGAAGGCTGGGCTTAACCAGCACACACTAAGGTACTTCGACCGCTTATGTGGCAGATGTGGGTCCCTTCCTCTCGCCGACGCCGCTTCCGTTCCGTTCAAACATTAGTCTATGTTAATTTCAATTTGAACTGTTCCCCGCAAAAGTCAGTGGATGCATTTGATCGCATAAAACAAGAAGTCAGAGCAACGAGGTATCAAAACAGAAAAATGGTTGATGCAGCTGCGACATTGGGAGCTTCGGAACAGGGTGTGGACAACCATCAAACCATAATGGAAGACAGATTATTGTCAACTATTACATCCTGGTAGACATGTATGCAAAATGTGGCAGCATAGACAAGGTACGTGAACTGTTTGAGCAGATGCATCAAAGAAATGTGGTCGCATGGATGCTATGATTGCAGGATATGCACAAAATGCATTTGGTGAAAAGGATTAATAAACTTTTTTGACAGAATGTGATATTCTTCAAACTATCTATCTCAATACAAGATCTTTTTAGTCACAATTTTGATGAATTCACTTTTCCTTCAAGAAAACAACTTGAAAGGATTTTAAAGGAAATATACTAGTTAATGATCAAGGTAATTAATTTTACTTTGTAGCATTAATTAATAGCTCATGAATTATAGATTAACCATTCTATAATGATTATGGGATAGAATGAATTGTAGGATACTCTAACATTTCTTCTAATTATATGGTCAATGTTATTGTAAATTGTTGAGAGATCTAATTCCTCAATAGTTAAACATGTAACAAAAACTTCCAACACAACCATAGATGAAGACTCCACCATTTCTAGATATCATTATTATGCTATGTATTCTCAAGACCATTATGACACACACAAAAAAACAAAAAAAAAACTCATGTTGATGCCACCAAGTTCCTACAATCCTATATGGAAAGGGCCCTACAATAATACAAGAGGTTGTAATGTTTCTTTTCAATGACATCATCTAGTTGGTATGCTAACTTAATAAGGCATAGGACAGAGGATCTATTGTAGCTGATGTGTAATACTATCAACCAATAGAACAATGATATTTTGACATTTTTTATGGAGCCTCATATGAGTACACATAACATTAGATCATGTTTTTAGCAAATGATTGATGCATCACTTGGAGGAAAAATTTCAAACAATCCTTGTGAGTTGCAAGAGGATGCAATGTGGTAATGTGATGTAACCATTGCTAACATCTACATAGTTGAGAGAACAAAAGTGAGGGTCATCCAATGGTGCATGAGAGCCTTGATAAATTTGATGAGGTTGCTTAGGAGTTCCATGAACTATAGGATCAAGTGAAGATTAGAGGATTGATTCATCATGTACTTTGGTAATGAATATAGATATGTAAGCCATTGGATTGAAACACTTGAGCAATGACTACCATTCTCTTTAACAAATTTACACTTTACAATCATAGAAAACAACAAAAATAAATTATAAAAGATACATCATATGGGCATAACATCTTCCAACATCAAGTGGATAAATATTCAAATGGTCTAATTTATTCTCTACATTAAGCTTATGAAGGAAGTATTCAAACCTAAACATGATTTTGGCTTTGTCTCTTAACAATGAGGCTTTGATGGGTTCCCTAAACTTTTAATTTACACATTAATGATTGATATTTTATTTTAGTCCTAAATTAGGAAACAATATGAAGGATCTAAGTTAATTATTTGACTATATGACATTACACACTAGACACATACACAAACATAATTGCATTATAATGGAACCTTAGGACACTAGTAATAAGGATTCCTTGAACACCAATATGCAACTAGCATTATAAAATCCTAATAAAATAATTCAAAAATTTGTTAATCTCTCCAAGTGATAACACAACTCTAATCAAATTTAAATTATTGTACATGGAGTGGGATGGTCATTATCCATTCATGAATGAATGTTAAAATAGTAGGAATTCCTCTGACTTGGTAAAATACAACTTAATAACATGTGAGCACTAAGGATCCAAACTCAACTTAAGGTCCAAATTATCTAGCTACTAAACTTAATATTGTTGCTTACAAGCTAAAATTATCAAATTCTATACAAGGATATAAAGATCATCCATTTTTAATTCTCCATCAAATGACCATGTGACAATCTTTGGGACCTATTAGTATTAGTTTTAATTCTTAGTACCTTATGTGCATATTAAAATCAAATAGGGTAAATCTAGGAGTTTGCTATGAATAATGCATATATAGTGTATAAGTCGTAACCAACCTTCAACTAAATAATTTATGTAAGGGATTATATTTCACTTAATTTTGGCCACCATAAGATTAAGGTTGCTAAAATTCAAGGGATAATCCAACCATACAATTTGTTATTAAACTTCCAAGCCACCTTCACAACAAAGCATATAGTTTCATGGGGTGATGGAAAGGTGTATTGGTTTGGCCATGTTGTATTCTCTAAATCAAATTATTGTCAAGTATTGAATTAATTTTAAGTATTATTTGTTTCATACCTTATAGAGATTTAGCTATCGCACATAGGATCTACTAGACATACTAGTCGAATTTCTTCTACAATACCTTATCTATTGAATTAACTAGACTTGTATTTACATATATAGAGAACTACAACAACTACAATGGGGCCAAGTACTAGTCAATAGTTGAAACACCTAGATAGGCCAACACTAGCTAGCTATAACCAACATTCTACACTCATAGAATGACCATCATTTGATATCTAGAAATCTACTAAGAAGATAAATATTCACCACAAGAGTGATTTTGTATGTCTAGTCTCCATTATTGAGTGGATAGATACAATATAAGGATGCGTTCCTCATGATTAATTGTTTATTAGTTCTTCTTTTTACCATAAAAATAAAAAATAGATCCTTTTTATTGGCTATTGTGTTTTAGCTCAACAAAAAAAGTACAAAAACTCATGGGAATTGATTTACTAGACTCAAAATCATAAGACATTAATTACTACAACTATTGGCTTGGCCATGTAATTCTTGATTATAGGATACTACCCAAGAACATACCTTAGTAAATCCTTCACTAGATACGTCATTCTCTTTCTTTCATACTTAAATCTTTTAGATGATCAACACCCTTAAAATTTAATCTAAATTCATTGGTTGTGGATCTTATATTAAATTGTGGTTCTTTCTAATCATGTTTTTAGTACTATTATCATTAATGTCTTATCTTGCATATGGGTTAGTCTAAAAGTAATCCAAATTTATACTAAGAAATTTTACAATCAAAATCATGCCTACTCTAAACCACTTATGTTATGATATATTGTTATAAAAGGTGATACAATTAATATACGAGTTGATGATAATCCATTGGCCTTATAACATAGGATAAACTCACTCAAAGGTTGTGAATGAGCTTTTAAAGTTGCAATATTCCTGGAAATGTTAAGCATAGTAATTTTAGTTTATTGTTTCTATAGTTGATGTTGTTTATGTTTTTGATTGGATAAGCAGGGTTTTTGAAAGGGCCTTGAACCCTTTTACAAATCAAAAGATAGAACATTCAGTTAGCAAAACAACAAAACCAACAAAGAACAATGGAACAACACAAAACAACAAACAAACAGAACCACTGTAGCTCCATCGAAATGGAGCAGAAAAACAACCCACCCAACTCAAGGTGGTTTAAAAAATTGTTCCAAAGATTTTTGTTGAACCATTATACAAGGGTTCTTCTCCACAGGCCTTTTCATCTTTTTATTGCAAGGATAAGAAATTGAACCATTCATGGGACCAAACAAACCAAGAGTATCAACTGAGGGATTATTTGAATCTTCAACCCAAGGTTTTTGGAGTAGCGAGGGGTGGTCTTCCATGACAACAAACATCTCCTCAGGATTTTGAAAGAGCATGGTGTGATCCTCCATAACCGCAGACATCTTCTCTTTTTTCTTCCAAACAAAGTGTGGCTTCTTTCTCCTTAGGCATGTAAAGGAGGCATGACCAACTTTTCCGTAATAATGGGATGATGTTGTTTATGTTATCCCTATAACTTATTTTGATTTATTTCAAACCCATTGAGTATAAGAAAAATGTTTTATATTTTATCTTTAATTTATTGGATTTATCTAATATTCTAGGTTATCATTTTTAATGAAAAATCTTGGATAATCTAAGATTGTAATATTTTTTTTCAAATTCACAAATCTAAAATTTATTGCCAATTTTTTTGTTGGGGTTATTGCACATGTGAGGAGAATTTAATCATAATTAGACAAGTTATTTTCACTAATTACTCACAAACTTATAAATCTAGAGAATCTAATGATTTTTTTCTAGCCTTGCTACAAACTTTGATCCACTTTACTCAAATTATTGTCATTAATTTATTTCATATCTAATCTTGGTATTTTCCTTATTGTTAAATTTTTTATCAATAACAAGATATATCCTTAGAAACATATAAGACCAATAACACATTTAATCTTTATGTGCTACAATCGTTCCACCTTCTATGTGCATTCCTTGGCCTCATGTACCAATCAATTCCTATGTTGGGAGTGATATTTCCCACACATTTGGTTTAGGTCAAAAGGGTTTTGACCTTACATTATTTTTTTCCATTTACTCTCCTTAGCTCTATGATAATCATTTATTTCACACAATCCCTCTCCTCTCTAGGCTCTTTGTGGTAGTAAAAAAATCACAATTCAGTTTCTCATTCACTTTGGTGGTGAATTATAATATATGGTCATCCATGTGGAGATCAACAAAACTATATTGAGAAAAAAATCTTTTTCCAATATGGTGATATCCTAGTTGCCATTTTAGAAGTGCTTGGTATGGATCTCACCAAAGGATTTATTTGAAAAAATATTTACTTGACATTTCTTTCATGTTTGTGTGTAATATATACCCTCATTAGTGACAAGGAAGTTACCAAGGACATGAGACAATATCATATTTGGAATAAGAGCATGATAGGCATGTAAGCAATTGTTGACAACATTCCTCTTATAAGTGAGTACTATTCCTCTCAAAGGATTTAAATGCCATGGGTTTGCTTTGATTGGCATTATTGACGACATTGAGACTAGATTGTGGTGTTGGATAAATAAATTATAATTTTTTAAGGTTATCAAAGGTTTGGTGAGTTTTTATAACGCATCATTGGATGTTTTGGCACTCTATGAACTTAAGAAGAGATGCTCAATCAATAAAATATATATGATATGGAAAAGGTGGTTTAGGTCATTAAGTTTATGCATTGAATGATAGTTTGTGTGAAATAGAAGGATGAAACAAGCAGCTCTATATTTATCAATTATGATAATATCTAATAAAATTTTGTATATAGATAGTCCCTTGTGGAACATATAAGCTCCTTTCTGTATTTCTCTCAACCATGGTTTTTACTATTTCTATTTTCTAATGATTCTAGTCTATTTGTGTGGCTTTCTTTCTCTATCATTTTTATCATTTTTTAGAAATAGTTGTATCTTGGGTTTTATCACTATCTTTTCCTACATCCATTTTGGATATATAAAATATGTAATATCTCAATCATCTCTACCATCAATTTAATATTGATGTGTAAATTATATTATACTATTATAGAATGAGAGAGGGCCCTCATCCCTAACTTGAATTACCAAAAAAGGGATTGTAAAAGATCCAAATCTCAAATGATAACATTAAGTGGATCAACATCTAATAGACTACTCTCATCTCAATGGTTTTCAAACACTTTCAATATTTTCAATTTGATAGTCACATAATATGTCATTAACTATGCTTAACATATGTAGAATAGTAGATATACTTGATATTTTACTCATGGAGTGGGCTCTCCTTATTCTTTTCAAATATTTTGATTTTACTTTGGAACCCATGTGGAACTAGTGTCTTCCAATAAGGTGGTATTGAGATTGTTGAAAGTTGACTCCTTATTCTTCTTTGGGGAATGAACATGAAATATTCCTTTTTTTATATGTGGAGTAATGAAATTATCTTTCTCTTTCTTTATTGGTAGAGAAAAATGGTTATAATTTGGTTTTTATGCTTAAGAGCATTAGGAGGCAATAAAGAGGGCTTCATTTGCTCCTTATTTTTCCTTTTTTATTAAATTTTTATTGGTTCTTTGTCATAGATTCCTTTTGTATAATTAATAAATTATTTATGTTCATAAGAAACAACTATTTATTGTTACTTACTCTTACAACCATAACAAATATCCTTGAGAGTGTCCAAGATAATTTTCAAGTATGAAATGCCTCGACTATATAATGTAATTGATCATTTGGAATATCTTAAAAATATTGCAATCATCACGAGAATGATTATGTTAATACACGTAAAAATGTTAATGTAATCATCATAATTGAAGTTTTTATTAAAATATAGTATGGTAATGGAATTTGATGCCAAAAGATATACCCCCCAACTAGGGGACACCATTAAAATATTGTAAGGTATATAGACATGTATGTATACTACAAAAGCTCCAAATCTCAACCAATCATATTAGATGGATTATCATCTAATGCATTATTATCATCTTATTTATGTGGTTTGCAACCATCTTTAATGTTTTAAATTTTAGCATGATATGATGTCATTTGATGTGCTTGATATATGTAGAATAGGAGAAAGAACCTTTGTAATATTTTTATTGTACTTGTGGGGTCAAATTCATTTGTTCTTTTTTAATGTTCTATTTCTTCTGTGGATTCCATATGGAAGTAGCACTTTAAAAAGAAGCCACAATGGAATTGTTAAATTTTTCTCTTATTCTTCTTTGGAGCATAAGGAGGAAATCATCCTTGGTTAGGTACATGTGAGGGAATAAAATTATGCTATTATTTATTTATTGATGGAGGAAAAGAGTTATAAGATGGTTTTTGTTCTAAAGGCATATTAGGAGGCAATGATTAGGGTTTAATTTTCTCCTTATTTTCCCTTTTAAAATTTCTTGATTATTTTCTTGCACGAGTTTGTTATTATTAATGAATTATATATTTGGTTTCATAAGGAGTTTCTGTGATGTTCCTTGCCTTTTCAATCATAACAAATGCCCTTGAGAGTGACAACATAATTTTCAATTTTGAAGTAGTTGACTTGAAAATAGGTACATATGTATCTCGTCACTTTCACAATTTTCTCTTGACAAACATATTTTCTAGGCATTAATGTATCATAGAGGGTATCACATTTAACTATTGTAACTAATCTCTCCCAAGTAAAATTCAAAATCTAGCCAATGAAGGAATGATATGTAGAAATTCATGCACCTCCTTAAGCCCACGTGAAGGGATAGACAATACTCCCCAAAGTGTCCACAAGAATGTCGTTAGTTATGTTTAGAGAAACACATAAATGTGTATAATTGTTTGATTCTAAAGTCTCAATTATATCAAATTCTTCTATGCATATGTTATACTAAACGACTAGATTAATGTGAATACCTTCACATTGTTGAGCATGAAGAAAACCATGACCATAAAGTGGACCATAATAATTGTGGCTTGGGATCTCCTTATAAAATGAAATAATTGAAGGTACATATGGAGGTGAAATTAAGGAATAGGGATGTAGATTTTTGTAGAAGTGTCGGAAGAGGAACAAACATGCTTTGTATCCATAAGATCTTTGTTCATATGTGTATACATCATACAATTAGTAAGATGCTTGAATGTCTATGAGTGTTCAATATTGCTAGATTGTGTATGCAATGGAAAAATATTAGCATAAATTTTCCAATTTTATGTTAGTGGAGCAACCAAACAATTTTCCTATCAACATGAATCACATTATTATCAATAATCTGATCTACAAAATTATGCTCGAATATCGCACAAATATATGTATGGTGTCCAATATTAATCCTATGAAAAATGTAGAATGATTGTTCATTATAACTCTTAGATAATCTGCTGGAGGAATCCAATAGATTAATAGAATTAAGGGAATCCAATAGATTAATGAAATTAAGGGTAACCAAATTATTAGAAAGGTTTGAAGAACATTACCTAATGGTTTGCTGAGCTTTGTACATTCCCTAGGCCCTTAATGTTTGAATGATACAAAAGAAAATGTCAAGACTTTCTTTGGAACTAGTTTTAGATTCTTTCTTGTCTCATTTTACATGCTTTGTCTATGCTTCCACATTTCGCATATCCTGCAATCCTAACATTTTGTCAAAAAATTCTTGGAGGCATTCTGCCAAACAGTTCGCGAGCGTTGTATATGCTTATTACACTTCTACCAGGGCGGTTGCAGCTACAACATTCCAGAAAATTCCTCTGGATGTCCATACCCTGTTCCAAATCTCCCATTTTGGCCCAGGCTGGGAGGATGCTGGCAAAGGTTGCGCAGTCTGGCTTTACACTTGCGAATCAGGTTTGATCGAAAGTTTATTAATCCTTTTCATCAAATGCACTTTGTGCATATCCTGCAATCATAGCATCTATGCGACCACATTTCTTTTATGCATCTGCTCAAACAATTACGTGCCTTGTCTATGCTGCCACATTTTGCATACATGTCTACCAGGATGTAATAGTTGACAATAATCTGTCTTCCATTATGGTTTGATGGTTGTCCATACCCTGTTCCGAAGCTCCCAATGTCGCAGCTGCATCAACCATTTTTCTGTTTTGATACCTCGTTGCTCTGACTTCTTGCTTTATGCGATCAATGCATCCACTGACTTCCGCGCGGGAACAGTTTAAACTGAAATTAACGGAGACTATTGTTTGAACGGGAACGGAAATGGGCGTTGGCGAGAGGAAGGGGCCCACATCTGCCACATAAGTGGTCAAAGTACCCTAGTGTGTGCTGGTTAAGCCCAGCCGACATAGAAGCCTGATTTGAAATTGAAATCAACAAGGAAGAGTTGTGTGGGAAACCAAGAGTGTAATGTTTTGATTCATGTAATATAAATTTGGATGATTAAGCTCAAATTCCTTTCAATCTTTCATTGCATGAAAAATCTGAGTTTCAAATCGAGAATTACTTGACTAATGTAATTGTGATTTCAAGTGATTGGTTGGCTGCGGAATTGGGAACTTGTGATCTGGAAATTTAAATTGCCTATTGTGATTGGAATTTGTGTTTAAGAGTGAGGTCGTCTGTCATCATAAACCAATAATATTTTACATCAATAAATTTAACATATCAAAATGATGGTTCAAATCATAATCAATTATTATACTATTCGTATGCATTGAGGACATCCATGTAAATTGCCATGCAAGGTATACAAATTTATCCCTTATTACTACAAGGCTAAACCAATCATGAAAATAGCAATTATGATGATCTGCAACATCAATAGTGTTAGCTTCTACGAACACTGTTGAACATATGGGATTCAGCATTCCATCCAACTCATGAGTAAAAAAAAATATGTCCAATCACCCTTGCATTGAACCAATAACAACCAAGTCCTCTATGTTCTTCTTCCTTCACTATTTTTTGATGTTGTTAAGTCCTTATAATAATAAAGATATTCCAGAGCAGAGACGGCTTTCGGAAGTGGATAGATGACAAAGAAAGGAACTCTGTTTTGTGCACCATAAGGTCCCATTGCCTTTTTTTGATATTGTGATGCAACAATAATAAAAGTCTTTCCTTTGAACAGAGGTTATTATAATCGCAGCTTGTAGTTGTGTTTGCCACTATGAATGAAGGAGGAGTTTACTGTTCTTAGAATAATTTTCATTTCTCTTTCCAGCCAAAGTGGCTATTGTAAGCGTGGCTTAGCTGTGCATAACATTGGGTTTATACCTTTCACCTGAGAAGCTCGTAGTTTGGAGCTTTAATCTGCCCTTTTGCTGTGTATACATTCCTCTTATTTCCAGCATAATTGAGTATTGATCAGTTTGAAAGTAGTAATAACACTCAGCTAAGATATCTGTGATACTGTTATACAATCTTGTCATCAGATAACAGATTTCATAAAGCATTTGCATTATCACCAAATCACTACATTACTGTATACATTAGCATTAATATCGTTGGTATTTCATTGTTTCCTTGGTGTGGCTTCAATTTTATATCAGCAACAAAGGGGTTTTCAAACTTGTTATCAAGGGATTTAACAAATCTTTCTTCTACACGGAATAGATACCACTATGGTTTTCTTTCTTCTACATGTAATAGATACCACTATGATTTTAAGAACAACCATTGTTTAAAATACAAGTACTCTCACAAGCCCACAATAGTCAAATGATAAGATTGTTCTTGAAGAACTAGTTTCCAAGTGTATATTGGATGAGGCTAGAAGAAAAATCAATATCAATTTGTTTCTCCATTTTGATCATTTCATTATAAATATGAGTTCCATCACATCTCACAATGTATCAACAATCAAAGATCAAATCAAAAATCATATTGGAAGAGGAAGGCATTTCTAATCCTATTGCCATTGACATATTTATGTCAATTCATATTAATTTGTCTAATTTGAATTAATTTCTTAATCATTTAATTCAGCTCAAATTAATTGCAAGACATGATTTTTTTTATTGACATAAAAACACATGATATTTCTAATCATATCACGATATATACTTACTAAATTGCAGTTTAAAAAAACACCATTTCTTCACATAATTATAGATTTATTTATGTATAGAATCATATACATGATTATTATTTGACATGTTGAAGTTAACATTCTAATAGTTTATGGTGAATAACACTTCCACTCAAATATACAACTAATCAATTTATATTGCCTTGAGCTTGATTGGCAATCCCATAACTGGAATAGGAAAAGGATTACCATTTATTTTTTCATCTTCAACTATCACAGACCACTTGTACTTAGATACTAAATGGTGTATAAATATTATGGTCTCCATCTTTGTGAAATCATACCCTGGACAAATGCGAGGCCCTCCACCAAATGCTATGAAATTATGTGATGGAATGACCCCATCAAAATGAGCTGGATCAAACTTGAGTGGCTCCTTGAAAACCTCCTCACTCCAATGTGTACTTGTAACACAAAATAACTGCCCAATAAAGAAATTAAATATCTGAATCTCGTTTAAAAATGTAACCAAAATATATTATCATATTAAAGTGTGTTATAGAATCACAATGTACCATTTGTTTACATGACAATTGGATATATTAACCTGAAGTACCGGTTATTTATGAACAATAACTAAAAACAACTTTATGATACAGAAAAAAGAACTTACTTGCCATCCTTCAGGAATTGTATAACCTTCATATTCTACATCTTTAATTGCTTTTCTAAAAACACCGAATACTGGAGGTACCATTCGTAGTGTTTCTAGGGCCACCTTCCATGTATATCTCATCTTTTGAATGTCTTCCCATCTTAAGGGCTCATGTGGTGGCTTCCCTGCCAGGACCTCTTTATGCTCTGCTCCACATAAAAGTTAACATACAGAAAAACAAAACCAAATAGGGTAGTCTCACAGAACATTAAAAGATTGAAACAGTTTGATAAGATTAAAACAGATTGGAGGGGGGGATAACTTACCCTGAAGGATGTTTTGGTATATATTTGGGTGTAGTGCTAACATCCTTATGAGCTGTGTGAGAAGAACAGAGGTAGTGTCATGACCGGCTACCATGACCACTATCATATTGTCGATGATCTCTTCCTCTGTAAGAGTCTTGTTATTTTCATCCTTCATAGTCAGCATGCATGACATTAGGTCTTGGTGAGGTGAGGCCTCTCCTCTCTCTATTTCCTTCCTCCTAGCTTCCAATAGCAAGGATAAGCGCTTATATATGCGAGAACGAGCCTTTAAGGCCCTGTTAAAAGTAGTCCCTGGGAAATCCAAGGGAAGAGAATGAAAGCCCTTCACAGCCATACTAAATTCCTTGCCCAATATCTCCCTCTCTTCATTGTCCTTCAAACTAAACAACAGATTACAAGCAACATTGAAGGTAGTCTTCTTCATCAATGGCCACACTGTAATACTCTCATTTCCTTCCCAACAATTGACAAAATGCTCTAGAATAACTGATTCCATTCTGCCCACAAATTTCTGCAAGGCTTCAGGCTTCATGAATTGCATGATAGCACCTCTCATCCGCTTGTGATCTTCTACGCTGAGTTCAGCCAAGTTTTTCTTCCCCATAATCTTGTTTATTGTGATGGGTTTCTTGTTGGTGATAATGTTGTAGTCATTCTGCAAGAGGAATTTGTTCCCTGCTTGGCCAGTAATGATCACTGTGGGACAACCCATTAAGGACGTTTTGAAAATAGGGCCATATTTTGCAACCTTATCTTCAACCCACTCCTTGCTTTTGTTAGATTTTTTTGCACTCAGATATTCAAGGGTTTGGCCAATCACAGGCAAGCCTAGGCTTCCAGGAGGGAAGCTTTTCACTCTTCCTTTCCCAACATTCTTGGCTACTATTACTACGAGAGCCACTAGGAAAGCAAGAAAAGTGAATAGCAGTGATGTACTGGTTTGTTGAAGATCCATTGATATCTACAAAACCCTAATGAGGAATTAAAAAATGAAGATACAGGGATTACCAAACAAACCTGAGGAACACTGTCTCAGCAATCTTTTTCAACCTAGTTTAGTGCAATACCAGAAAGAACTGTATCATATTATAACTAGAAATCTGAGGGTGGGTATTTCATGGATTAGAACCCAATACTTGTTATCAAGCAATTGAGACAGGTAAATGAGAGAATGGTAGGGAAAGAAGGTCAACTTGGAGTTGGTTAGTTTAATATAGGGGTGATTAAGATATATGTTTTTAATTTATGAGTTGATGGTACGCCGCAGAAGCTAAAAGAATCGATTAGAATCTGTCATTTTCATTGGATAAATAATTGTTTAGCAATTTTTTATTTTTATTTTTTAAATTGGAGTGTTATTGTATTTTTTTTCTTGTTTTAAAGTATTCATGTTTGTCTTTTGTATGATTCATGTAATGTGTAAAATCATTTTCAATATGTTTATTTATATTTACACATGCTTAAAGCTGAAGTAAGAGAGATTTGTCCTTATATTAAGAAGCATATGAATTAATTTGATAATGAAAAAATTACTGTGTTTCCAGATAAATATATTACACATTGTCTTTACTTTCTATTTACTCTGTTATTGTTATAGATTATATATGCACTACTTCTATTATTCATTTTTATCGAACTTCTTTATTTCTACAGGTTTGAAAATACAAGAGATAAAAGTGTATCCCTTGTTTACAGATATTGTCTGATTTAATACTTGATGGAGATGTTCTCAATATATAGTATAATATTTTGTTTGATTCATTTGGTATAATAACTCATTATAATTGATATTGAAGACAATTTTCATGATTCATAATACTAACTTGAAGTTTTTGGATTCGATATACAACTAATCAATTTCTATTACCTTGAGCTTGAGTGGCAATCCCATAACTGGAACGTGGAAAGGATTACCATTTATTTTTTCATCTTTAACTATCACATACCACTTGTACTTGTACTTGGATACTAAATGATGTATAAATATTATAGTCTCCAATCTTTGTGAAATCATACCCTGGACAAATGCAAGGCCCTCCACCAAATGCTATGAAATTATGTGAAGGAATGACCCCATCAAAATGAGCTGGATCAAAATGACTCCAATGTGTACTTGTGACACAAAATAACTGCCCAATAAAGAAATTAAATATCTGAATCTCATTTAAAAATGCAACTGAAATATCTTATAATATTAAAGTGTGTTAAAGATAAAAAGAGTATAGAATCACAATGTAACGCTTGTTTACATGAAAATTTGATATATTAATCTCAAATACCAATTATTTATGAACAATAATTAAAAACACTGTTATGATACAGAAGAAAGAACTTGCCATCCTCTAGGAATTGTATAACCTTCATATTCTACATCTTTAATTGCTTTTCTAAAAACACCAAACAATGGAGGTACCATCCGCAGTGTTTCTAGGGCCACCTTCCATGTATATCTCATTTTTTGAATGTCCTCCCATCTTAAGGGTTTATTTGGTGGCTTCCCTGCCAGGACCTCTTTATGCTCTGCTCCACATAAAAGTTAACACAGAAAAACAAGACCAAATAGGGTAGTCTCACAGAACATTAAAAGACTGACAGTTTGATAAGATTAAAACAGATTGGAGGGGGGAAAGATTACCCTGAAGGATGTTTTGGTATATATTTGGGTATAGTGCTAACATCCTTATGAGTTGTGTGAGAAGAACAGAGGTAGTGTCATGGCCGGCTATCATGACCACTATCATATTGTTGATGATCTCTTCCTCTGTAAGAGTCTTGTTATTTTCATCCTTCATAGTCAGCATGCATGAGATTAGGTCTTGGTAAGGTGAGGCCTCTCCTCCCTCTATTCCCTTCCTCCTAGCTTCCAATAGTAAGGATAAAAGCTTATATATGCGAGAATGAGCCTTTAAGGCCTTGTTAAAAGTAGTCCCTGGGAAATCCAAGGGAAGAGAATGAAAGCCCTTCACAGCTATACTAAATTCCCTGCCCAATATCTCCCTCTCTTCACTGTCCTTCAAACCAAACAACAGATTACAAGCATTAGCAACATTGAAGGTAGCGTTCTTCATCAATGGCCACACTGTAATACTCTCATTTCCTTCCCAACAATAGGCAAAATGCTCTAGAATAACTGATTCCATTCTGCCCACAAATTTCTACGCTTGTGATCTTCTACGCTGAGTTCAGACAAGTTTTTCTTCCCCATAATCTTGCTTATTGTGATGGGTTTCTTGTTGGTGATAATGTTGTAGTCATTCTGCAAGAGAAATTTGTTCCCTGCTTGGCCAGTAATGACGACTGTGGGACAACCCATTAAGGACGTTTTGAAAATAGGGCCATATTTTGCAACCTTCTCTTCAACCCAGTCATTGCTTTTGTTAGATTCTTTTGCACTCAGATATTCAAGGGTCTGGTCAATCACAGGCAAGCCTAGGCTTCCAGGAAGGAAGCTTTTCACTCTTCCTTTACCAACACTCTTGGCTGCTATTACTACGAGAGCCACTAGGAAAGGAAGAAAAGTGAATAGCAGTGATGTACTGGTTTGTTGAAGATCCATTGATATCTACAAAACCCTATTGACAAGAATTTAATAATGAAGATACAGGGATTGCCAAACAAACCTGAGAAACTTTGTCTCAGCAATCTTTTTCAACCTTGTTTACTGCAATATCAGATAGAACTGTTATCAAATTATATCTAGAAATCTGAGGGTGGGTATTTCGTGGATTAGAACCCAAGAATTGTTATCAAGCAATTGTGACAGGTAAATGAGAGAATGGTAGGGAAAGAAGGTCAACTTGGAGTTGGTTAGTTTAAAATAGGGGTGATTAAGATATATATTCTTAATTTATGAGTTGATTGGCACGCCGAATCCTATATGTTAATCAATCTTCGCAGAAGCTAAAAGAATAGATTAGAATCTGTTATTTTCATTGCATAAATAATTGTTTTGCAATTTTTGTTTTTTTTCTTAAATTTTTTGGAGTGTTATTATTTTTTTTCTTGTTCCAAAGTATTCATGTGTATATGTAATGTGTAAAATCACTTTCAATTTGTTTATTTATATTTACACATGTTTTAAAGCTGAAGTATGAGAGGTTTGTCTTTATATTAAGGAGCATATGAATTGTTTTAATAATGAAAAATATTACTGCGTTGACTTTTTTATTTGAAAGGGTTTTTCAGATGAATATATTACAAATTGTCTTTTGCTTTCTATTTACTTTATTATTGTTATAGATTATATATGCACTACTTCTATTGTACATTTTTATCATTATTTCTACAAGTTTGAATATGCAAGGGATAAAGTGTATCCTTGTTTACAGAGATTGTATGATTTAATACTTGATGGAGATGTTCTGAATGTATAGCATAATATTTTGTTTGATTTATTTGGTATAATAGCTCATTATAATTCATATTAAAGACATAATTTCCATAGGTCATAGTATTAGCTTGAAGTTTTTGGATTTGATTTTGTATGCACTTTTCATACTTCATGATCTATCATCAAGATGTACATAGCAAAAGAAGATAATTGTCATGATGAATCATGTAGTGTGATCCAAAACGTTGATAGCAAAATGCTTATATGATCAAATCTAAAAACTTCAAACTAATATAATTGATACATTAAATCTATCATTATAGGATAGAACCAATTCATTTTTAACAGTTCTCATTTTTTTGGAAAAAGTTATGTTCATTATCAACAATCTTGCTCTTTGGATATGATTACACTCACTGTGTGTTCTTTTGAGTTTAAATTTCAAAATCTCTTTCTTTTTTAGACAATTTTCTAAGAACAAGATTGTAATTTGTTAATTTGCACATCAATGCTCTCATGTTGAAATTTACTTTCAATGAAGGAAAACTTAATCTAGTTGTAATCGTGGTCTCTTCTAATTAGTCTTAGTTGTATTATCATACACATATTCTTTGTTTGATTTGTTTTTTTTGTTTTTTTTAATTTTGTTACATTTGTCATGAGACTTGATTGCTACCAAGAATATGGACTATCTTTCCTCTATCGATAATTGATTCTTAAAGATGCTTTTCAACATCATTGGTATCTTACTCACAGGTACCAACACAATGATGCAAGAGCACCTAGGCTAAATTTTGGATCTATAGTCGGAGTGCAAGTTGAAGTGATGTCAATATCTCAGTTCAATTTCCATTTTAAATTCAATTATATTGTGCAATTTTTTATTCATTAGTTACCATTTTGCTCAATTTGGATAAATGATGAAATTGAACATGCAATCCAATTTATAAAAAAAATAGATTTAAATACCAATGTTTAAAAACAGATTGGAGGATACAGAAGGGCACAACACATTTTGAAAGAATAAAAAAGTAAAGATAGAAGATCAAGAAACAAAGGGGAGATGAAAGTTATAAAGAAGAAAAAAAATTATCATATGGAAATGAAATTGCAAGGAAGACTAAGGGAGGCATGACAAGAAAAGAGGGCCAAAGTTAATAAAATGCAGATTTATTTTGAAGGGTTGTGCATAGAAGGGGATGGTGAGGGGTTGCTATGCCCATTTTATTTAACTTTTAAATTGCAAAAATTAATAGCATATAAGGGACTGTATAAGGAAGATTTGAAGGGGTGCTAGGTAGGGGAGATTGGAAAAGGCTGAGTGCAACAGTGGAGAGCATAGGAGCTATGAATAGAGGCATGGAGGCTGCCACATTTATGATTTTATTAATTGCAAGTTGGAGCCCATGCTCAAGTTGAGATTGTGCCAGAGGAGAGAATATTAACGCCATTAGTAGGTAGAGTTCATTATGTGACACACAAATAATATAAAGTGTAGAAACATAAAAATGACCTAGGCCCCCAAGCTGCATTTTTCTATGCCAAACGTCCTCCTTACGTAATTAAATCATTTAATTGTGTTCTAATGTCATGGTTTCTAATTACTCCTCCATTTATTTATTTAAATACGTCACTAATTAATCCTTATTCCCTCCACTAATTAAATAAATTTCTAAAATTTACCATTAATTATTTAATAACATTATCATTTATCCTTCAATGAAATAAAATTATCCATTTAACCCACTTTTCATCCCACAAGTAAATAATTAAAACAATTATTTATTTCCTTTTGTCTTATTCACATTTATGAATTAAACCGTTATTTAATTCATAAGTCAACTTTCCTCCATAAATCAAATAATTGCTACTATTGTTTGATTTTCCAACTATGTCTTTTTCTCCACCATTGATTCAATTGCTTTCAATTAAATCTCAACCCTTCATTTCAAAGCTTTCCCTAACTTTGACCTAATGTTGCCCTAATCGTAATGCTCCTCATCACATTGAATCCTAGCCTTTGATCTTAGGTTTTTGTAAACTTTTAATCCTGGCCATCCATTCTCAATTTGGCATTCTTTAAAAGGCTCTCTCAAGTCATTTTAGACATAGAGTTATTTTCAGCATGCTTAAGAACTTGAGTACTTGAGCATACAATACTTCAATATCTTGCTTGTCTTAGGTATAGGTTATAGTTGCACTTCAATCTAAGGGCAATCATATGATTTGCAACAAGATGGAGAAGGCCAATGGAGGTCAATCAACGGAGGCTTCAAGATCAGGTGACTTTGTTTCATAGTTATTTGCTTCTAGTTTCCTTTGTGCTCTATTGTTGTTAGGGGTTTAAGTTATTATGCTACTTGCACTTAACTTGAATTTTTTTTCTCTAATACATTTGGTGAACCTAATGTGAATGATCTAGTTAAAGGAAAGTTTTTGCAATGAATTCTAACATGAATTGGTCTTCTCTTTTGCAATATTTGGGATAATAATGTGAATCAGATTTTCCATTTTTTCATGCATTGTTGTGCTGCTATTGTAAGAAATTTGGATGGATGTTTTTTAGTTTCTTCTATAATAGACATTTTTGATGCTGGGTTTTCGCTTTTTAACTTGGTCTACATCATAAATATAGTCCCCCATTTGTGCCATTTTTACCCTTGTTATCCTAAAATTCAACCCCACGACTACCCGTTTTATTGCTATTGTTGCGAATATTGTTGCCATCATTCGAAGAATTCTCAATACAAGAAGTTTTACCTTTATTATTGGAAATCATCAAATCTAAGCGGCTATCCCCTTCAAATCCCTCGAAATCCAATGCCTCTGCAACCTCAAAGGACTGCTCCTCCCATATATTGTCGTATAATGTCGTCTAATGACTAGTTCACGTATATGTGGCCATTTTTTAAAATCGTTTCCTGGTATCGTTTTCCTAGGTTTTGACCATATATCATTTACAAATTTTCATAGATAAGTTCACGCATTTGTGGCCATATTTAGAGGACCATACTATAATATTGTGTTATCTATGGTTGTCTAGCGTAGTACTATATTAGATAATTGGCTATATTTCTGATGGAGTTAATAATTTTATGGTACTATGATACTGCAAATCACATATCTGTGGCCATATTAATAAGTTGATAGGAAAACAATACAAATACGTGAACTTATCTCTCGGGCGGCAACGTCTTCATCAGTCTATCATATGAGGATACGTATGTGTCTGATACACTTGTCTACAACCCACACAAATCTCATGTCAGCCGCTAGGAAAATGAACGACCAGTGTTTAGCCATCCATAAACTCTTTTGTGCTTCTGATTGACTTGTCGAGAAAAACGGTAAAAGGGAAAAATGTGTCTGAATTGTAATGGGCAAACAACATATATTTAGTCAAAGATCTAGATTCTAAATTATATTTAGATTTAGCCTCTGATTTTTCCAATTTAAATTTAAATTTTAAATTTAGATGAGATTTTTAATTAGATCTGTAATTAGATTTTAGAGTTTAATTTTTTAATTAGATTTTAAATTCAAATTACATTTTTAATTAGATCTTTAATTAGATTTTAGAGTTTAAATTTTTAACTAGATTTTTAATTAGACCTTTAATTAGATTTTAGATTTTTATTTTTTAATTAGATTAGATTTTTAATTCACTTTAATTAGATTTTAGAAACTTAGATTAGATTTTTTTTTTTCAGATTTTTAAATTTAGATTAGTTTTAGACTTTTTAGATTTCTAGCTTTTTAGATTATTTTTCTTAATTTTAGTTTTGATTCTTATTAGATTAATTTAGATTAAGACTAAATTTAGTTTAAAATTTGACTGATTTAGATTAAATAAATTTCTTTTTACTTTAAACTAATGATAGCTCAACTTAACTTTAATAGTTAACTTTGACCTAGATTAATTTTGTCAGTTTAATATTTAGATCAATTTTAGTTTAGATAGCCTTAATTAGCTAAATTTTTGGGATTAACTTAGTTAGGTTTCGATTAAACTTTAATTTTGTTAATTAGATTAATGTCCTTTTCATTTTTTAGTTTAATTTTAGTTTCATGGCTCATCTTTGACTTCTTTATTGTAGGTTCGAGTGTTCAAGATTTGAAATTTAAAACCTCAACTCTCGTTTGTCAAAGATTGGTAGTCAAAACTACTAATTGTGCTTTGCAGGGCTCTTGCTTTAGTTTGTTTTATCTTGAGTTCTTTTTCTGCATAGAATGATTAATGGGCCTAAAAATAACTTTAGTGTTTGAGTTGACATCATAAGTGGGTTTAAAATTTACCCGTGTTTGTGTTGTCTTGTAGTTTGCATTTTGTTTCTAGGTGTGTATGCACTTCTTTTGTGCCATTTGACGATCTTGAGAATCAGAAACACCTTTAGACATTTTGTACAACCACCCCCACATTTGGATTTTGGAATTAAAATAAACTTTATGCGAGTGGGAGGCTAAGGTGTTGTGTATGCTCTCTCCTTGCGCTTTGTGGGATCTTGGATGATCAAAAATAGTATCCTTGGGTAAAAGCAAGAAGTTGGGTACACGAAGAGGGGAAGTTTCGGCCAAAAAAAAAATCTCGCAGAAAACGCGTACGCGTTATTAAAAAAACGCGTATGCGTTTAGGATCGGGTACCCGATCCTGAAAAACGCGTATGCACTATCAAACGCGTACGCGTTATAATGCGTATGCGTTTGATAGTGCATACGCGTTTTATACCACATGAAAATTAATTATTTAAAAAAATAAATACTTTTTAGAAACGCGTACGCGTTTTAGAACGCGCACGCGTTTTGAAATCAAAACGCGTACGCGTTTTAGAACGCATATGCGTTTTGAAATCAGAACACGTACGCGTTTCTAAAAAATATTTATTTTTTCAAAATTCCCAACCCACATGCTGCCTTGGTTTTAGGCTCGGAAAAGGCTTGGCAATCCGAGCCTTAGCCTTTGACCGGCAACTAAAAAACTAAGGTAGATTGAAGAAGAATGTCTAACTTTGACAACATAGATGATGGACTTTTTTTCTGAATGAGTCTATAAAATTAAAACCCATTAGAGAACACAATGTCTACTTTGTAAATATATAATTTTTGTTAAAATTGGATTATTTTTGCTATTTTTTAATTAATTTCTAAGCAAACTAGTCCTTAAACTTGAAATATTAGGTTTTTTTGGTTTTTTAATAACTTTTTATTGGTTGATTTTCTTGTAAAAAAAATTATATGGGACCAAACTTTAGACAATTCTCTACACAATGAAAAAAAAAGAGTCAAAAAATGTTTTGTTTAGGTCCAATTATGTTGTCCGTACACGTTGATTTGAAAAAACATCAATTAAGGCCAATAAAAATTTAATAAAAAAATATATATTCAACCAAAAATTATAAAAAAAAATCCAGACCAAACTTCATGTTGTTAGGTCTCTTTTCCTAAAAGGAATTAGCAAAATAATTTTATTTGGGTCAAAAAGTGTTGTCCGTACACCTGCTTGGTATGGTAAAAAAACAGGGACTTTTAAAAAGTGGTTTTTATAGATCCTTATCAAAATGTGATTTCTATAAACTGGGTATTTTAATAATTTATATATTTGGAAACTAGATTCAAAATGCTAAATTTCATATTACTGAATTTTTTTAAGATTAATTGTGGAAGTGCCTCAATTTTTTAGTCGAAGTGTGACAAATTATGAAAAACAGTAAAAACATTTCCACTTTTTGAGCTTTTTGTGTACCCAACTTCTTGCATCAACCCCCTTGTATTTCTTTTGTTACCTTTAGAGGGGCCTGCCTCGAAAGAGGGAATGACTCCAACTGGTTTTTTCACTTGGCCCAGTATATAAAGGATAAGACTAAACCATCAAGTCCTCATGGTATGTAGGCCTTAGCCATGCAGTGCCACTCGAAATAGAGTACCTATCATAAAATGTATAAGAGCCCTTAGTAGAATGATTAAAGCCTTAAGTGGCTTGTTGGATGCTCACGAGGTGTCATGTCCCCGAGTATTCACTAAGAACCTTTGTTATAGTGGCCCAAATCCATTTTCACTTGCTAGCGTAGGAATGGTCATTCTGAAGCTATCCCACGTCTTCACTGAGCATGTGTAGAGGCAAAAATTCCTCTTTGAGGAATTGAGACTTGATGAGCCCGAGAAGTGAGTGTCGTGTAAGGAGGATCCAGTGCCACCAAGTCTCTAGTTGTCTACCTTGTTTAAGTGGTTGGAGAAATCTGAGTGGGGATCTAGCGAGTGGTATCTCTTGAGAAGCCTAGGTTGTGCAAAGTATTTTCAAAGTATTTTTCAATATCAAACTCAAAAAACATTATGTTTTCTTGTTCTTTATGTGTGTGTATTCAAACAAACAAGCAAACAAACCTTACAATTGCAACACTTCACAGCTTCAGACCAAGCAACATTTTCAAACAAAAAAATCAAAATCAAGTCAAACTCTTGCCAAAATTAGGTAAAAATATTGAGATCCATTTTCAAACCAACTTCTTGATATGATTCCTATTTAAAACCATAAACTTGCTCCATTCAACCTGCATATATCACCATTTCATTATTAGGTCACCATTTTAGGTACCTTAGCATCCTTATTACTTGCATATCGCAACATCACATTAGGCTTCCTTTTTCAGACTTTTAGGCTTGACACCTTGTGGATTTTAGGATAGAACTCTCTATACCTTGGCACACATCATTGCTTCAAAAAAAATTGTCATTTGAACAAGTCACTTTTTAACATCGTCCTTTGTCATTTTGGTGATAATTTCGTACTCACAAGTCTAGTTGGGCAACTCACCTTGTCACTTTTTTCACTTGTCCTAGAAAAAGGCCATTTGACAATCCTAGTTGAAACATTGGTTTACCCTTGGATAGTTAGTAATCCTATTCTTACATCTTTCAAAAGTGTTTAAGCCCTCAAGTTGATTATAGGTATCCATCACCTTTTAGTCATTTGCATCCTTCATACCACAACATTTTAGACCTAAAAGAACATTTTTCTCCATTTTAGACTTCATAACATCGAACATTACCATTACCTCTTTTAGTCTTGTTGCATACATTACACATCTTTTATCCTTAAAATACCAAAAAAACCCAAAAACATAGTTTAGGTTGCATACCTTAGGCTTAAATCATACCTTTGCATTCTCATTTTCTAGACTTCACCTCACCACTATATCTTCAATTCACCTTGATATGCTTGCTAGTCAAGTTGAATACCAATTAATTTGTAATGTTCAAGCCCAACAAGCCATAGAATTCAAGAGACATTGGTTTAATTCTCTATCCCAATCACCCACAACCCATAGTCAACCACCCATTTATCCCTCTTACCAACAATTCATAAACCCTAGTCCTCCATCCATCTACCCTCACTATCAAGAGTCCCTTAGCACAATCCATGCCATTAATCCACAACAAACGTCCACTTATTTCCCTTATCCTAACCTTGACAAGGGAAACCAACTTTCCACTGACCTCTTCCAAGCCTTCATGTCCTATTCTAGTCCATTATTAACTAATCCATTCCAAGAAACCACATCCTATCCTATTCCACCATTCATTAATCCATACCAAGACTCTACATCCTATACTAGTCAACCTTCCATTAATCCATTCCAATCCACTACATCCCAATCTACTATACCATCCAATAAGACCATGGTAATTAATGCTCTCCAAGGACGACTAGCGAGGAAACTTGTTCAACTCTGAAATGAAAAGAAAGTTAGACAATCTAGTTAAAATGCTACTCCTACACCATCTATCCTATTAAAAAGTGGAGGTAATTATGTAGCTTAAAACTTGTAAAACTATGAGATTGTAGATCTAACTAAGTGTTCTTTGTTAACAATTCTTTGTGTATGATTATTTGTTTAGATCAATTTTACCAATTGTAGAAAGAGATGGAAGATTTTAGAAGAATGAGACAAGAAGATAGAAGTGACACAACATATATGTGGAGAAACCCTTTCGGGAAAAAAATCCACCACCAAAATCAATAGTGCTTGTATTATTTAACCTTAGAACAAGATTACAATAATATTGTATCAATCTTTGACTGGTATGCTTCCTTTGCCTTCAATAATTCTTCTTCACAACCTACAATAAACTTTGATCAAACTCTCTTCAACTTGCTAAAATTAATAGACAATAATGAGCATTGTAAACACCAAAGAGCTTTCAATTACAAGAGCACAAAGCTCCTCTAAAAAGCTTACACTTATTTTGTACAAGTAGAGTTTCATCATGTAACATGAAGTCAAAACAAATGTCTCCTCAATTTAGGCACCCTAAATTGAACTCCTAATTGATCGTTAGTCAAGAAAATATATTCCAAGCTTCTCCTCAAAGTTGGCACCCAAGAATGGGCCCACTTAACTCAGCCTTGTAAATATCTTCTCATGAAAAAGGTGTTAACTCAAAGATGCCGACTTAGGTGTGTTGCAAAATATGCCTCAATCTCACAGGCTGAAACCTCTAAGAAAGCTTAGTCGTTGTGACATTTTTGTTGTCTAGCCGACTGGTAGTTTACCTTGTGTTTTTTTCATGTCGCCAAGACAATGCTTTTGTCTTGCCGAAGAAGCCTGTCGCTGTAACTTATGGCCTTTGCTATAATCTCCTATTGAGTGGAATGTCTCAGCGACATAAGGGTTTGTTATCAGGCTTCGGGGAGACTCATGGCGACTTAGAGTCTTCGGGATAACAAATGGATTCGACAGAAAGTCTTGGTGACCGGGAGAAGTCTCACTGATAAGCAAGTTCGGGGTGACTTGAACTCTCGAGAAGATCTCTTGGCGACTGAGGAATGTCTCACCAACGGTATTCACTCAGTGTAACTCAAGGGTCTCAGTGAAAAGTCTCGACGACAATAGGAAGTCTTGCCGATATCGACATGACCTTCGGTCTATCTGGCCGATGAAGAAATTAGTATGACTTGTTCCTATCGGCATGATCTCTTGGCGACCGGGAGATGTCTTGATGACAGTGTTAGGGGTCATCAGTTCAGTGTGACTCTTGGCGAACAGTTGTTTCGGGATAACATGGAAGCCTTGGTAAGAAGTCTTGCCAAAGGTTGATTCTCTCACTAATAGTGGAACAAATCGATATGACTTAAAGGCTTCAGTATGAAGTCTTGGCAAAAGCAGTAAGTCTGGCCGATGAGATTGAATCAGGGTGACTTGGAACCTGCAGGGTGATGTCTTGGTGAAGAGCAATTGTCTTGCCGATGGGAATCCTGTTGTCGCTATGACTCTTGGTGACTGGTTAGTGTTCGGTATAACATGAAGGCATTGATATGATCTCCTAGCGAATGTTGAATGTCTGGCCAACGGTAGGTCTTTGGTATGACTTAAAGGCATTGATATGATGTCTTGGTGAAGTGGAATTTTCTTGCCAATGAGGCAGTCTGAGTTCAGTATAACATGAAGCTCATTGTGACGTCTTGGTGAAAGACAATAGTCTTGTTGATAGATGGATGCCGATAGAAATACAATGGGTTTCAACATGACTTGAAGACTCGATATGATCTCTCAGTGAATGACTAAAGTCTTGGCAATTAAGGAACACTTCAAAATGACTTATGAGCTTGGTGTAATGTCTCATCGAATGGCGATTGTCTTGCCGATGAGAATTCTCATTTCGGTATGACTTGTGGATATCAGTAGAACCTCTTGCCGATGAAGATGACTCTTGGTGATAACATGTAATCGGGACTTGTGGCATTGGGGAGACACTTCTAATGTCTCACCGACATGTGACACAAGTTGATCATTTTTTATCGAGTGAAGATTGTCTGGACAATGTGGTGTGATGTGGACCAATCCGAGAAAGCAGGAGTGAATCATTTGCTAAATCATTTCTATGTGGAAGTTGGAAAACAAAAGCACAAGGAAGTGGAAACATCTACGTTGCTGAGTTGGATGATTCAATAGTTGGAAACAAACCATTTCATAGAGTTGAAGCTAAAGAGAAGGAAAATAAAGAGTGGCTGGCTGGAAGGCCGAAGCCATGACATTGTAATAGGTGACTCAGAGAGTTGACGAGATGTGAAGGCTGGGAGGTTGGTTCTATGGCTGGGGGCCTTGAGGCCGGAACAAAGGAGAAGAGAGAGCTTCTGATCATGAATCTGGTTTGACTTCTGTTATGTTAATCTGCACTGTATATGTGATGGTATTGGAACAGTGCGAAGATCATTTAGTTTGAGAGGGTGATCCAAATCTATACAGGGAAATCTGTTGTTACCAGTTGTATCTAGATGAACAAGATGTAATCTTTGAAAAGGCTAAAATCCTAAAATTGTATTGTAACTGTTTGTTGTAGAATAATACAATGGCTCGATCTTTGGAATGTGGAGTTTTTTATCTGAAAGGATTTTCCCCACGTAAATCTTTGTGTTCAGGTTTTTTGTTTCATCTTTCATGCCTAGTGGTTCATGTAGTAGAATCTGTTAATGCTTGTTGTTGAATTTACATGTGTTTCTCTCAGATGGATCAATGTAGGAAATGAACTGTGTTTGTTCTGCATTTGGACATAGTTGTACATGTCTTTGAGGCAATCTAATCGAAATGAAAGTTACCGAAGGTACTACTGCATGGAGTTTTCACTAGATGCACTCCTAGATTTCCTTACAAGTGGTATCAGAGCCTTCTTCTAGTTGTTGGTTCTGGATATTTCCCCTGTGAAGATTTCTTAGCTTGATAGGCTGAAAAAAATATGGAGGAATGGATTGATATATTGATCCTTTGATGAGTGGAAGCCTTGTGGTATTCTGATATAGCATGCAGCTTGAAGGATGGTCAAGATGGATATGGAAGTTGATCATGTTGTGATCTGTGTCTCCTGGCTGGTAGAGGTATAACCTTGGAGTATGAGGTGGATTTTCCTACTTTGTGGCTATGTCGCAGTAAAGCTTTCATATTGGTGTCTATGTGACAGGCTCTTGGGTGATATGGAGAAGCCTAGATTGTTTCTCAGTCATGGAAGAGAGTGCTTATGCTAGGTGGTGGTTCCTAGTGTTGGAAAGCACTGTTTCCTGTTAACCTCAAATGCTAGAAGGCTATGGAGTTAATCATTAGATAATTTGCAAGCTTCTAAAATAGCCTTTCTCTCTTTCTCCGATGCATGTACATGGTGGTGGTTTGAAGTTGGCCTGAAAGGGGGTTGGATTCTCTTGAACTACTATTTTCTTTCTAAGGATGATTTGTACTTGCATGGCTCTATGGTTTTGCAGGTTTTACACAGTTAAACAAAACTTGTGATCATGTGGAGTTGTTGTTAAGCTATTGTCTAGACACTGGCCTTTTGGGGTGTTGCTGGATGAGATAGTCGTAGGTCTGCATGCATGCTTGGTGCATGGTTTTGAGAAGGTATGACTCTTTCTCTGCATGGGAGTGTTGGTAAGTGTTTTGTCACTCAACATTCTTGTGGTAATGCTTATGGGTTCCTTGATTATGATGCTCGTTGTGGACATGATTGGAAAATTAGAGTGTGTGATCTAGTGTTTGAGTCATGTTGTCTACGTGGTTATTCTCTTTGATATCTCAGTGTTGCAGTTTTTAATGTGATAATGGTTTTGCATGTTTGATGGTTGTGATCTACAAGTTATGTGGTTGATGGATTAGCTACCCATTGGCTGTAGTGAGATAACTTAGATGTGGATTGTCTTTATCCACAATGATTGATTCATTGATGGTGTATATTTGTTAGCTGGCCTTGTCTGTGGTCACTTGTGCATTGGTGTGATTGCTTTGAGATGAGAGGATGGATATATTAGAGTACCTGAATAGTCAGTTATGGGAACCTGAAACAGTTGGTCATGATGCTTGGAAAGATTGGGTGTCATGTTTCAGTGGGAGCTCTAGTAGTGACTGTGGATTCATCACATGGTGGTGAATGGTCTTCTTTAGTGTTGCAGAAGGGTTCTTTTGTTTTTGCATGGACATTATTTGAAGATGTGCAACATCTTGGAACCATGGAGGATGCTTGGAGTCTTTGGATAAGGTGTTGGTGGTGCTTGACAAGTGATGTTGTTCTTAAGTCTATTTGCTTTATGTCATGATATATTCTTGTTTGTCACTAGAGTTTTGGCATTGTGCTTTGTACTTGAGACAATGGTGGAGTCAATTGAAGCATGGAATCTCCTATGGGGATGTGTAGATCATGGTATCATGATAAGTTCCTAATTCAGATGATTGGAGCTTTGAAAGTGATCTGGTAATTCTTTGTGTATTGAGTTCTTTGATTGTTTGCTTGATACTTCATGATAGTGCAGTAATGCAGATGGATTTTAGCATGAGATGATTGGTTGCTAGTACTCATGGATACATGAAGAATAAGGTAAGGCTATCTTTCTCTTATGAGAGATGTGTTCCTGCTTGTTACTCTTGTTAAAGTTTATTAGAAGAAATTCTGAGAAGCCTACACCTTGGTTGAACGTGAGTTCAATAAGAGACCTATGAGGATATTGCTCTTGGATTAATTGATGATGGATTATATCTATTGAAGGAGTATTCTTGTTCCCACTCTTGGTCTACTCGGCAGTTTATCTGAGAGGTATTTGGATCATTGTATCTTTCAGATGTATTTAAGTTCACTTTCATGATATGGATCTTGAATTACTATTTAACTTTTGGTTCTGGAGGATTCATAGTGGAAGTTGTACAATTTTTTTTATCTCCTTGAGCTTTTATGTTATGTCATTTACTGATGAGAATTGGTAGGAGATACTATATGGGTTGATTTCCTGAAATGGGAAATGTTTTAGCTTGATCTTCTTTGAGAAGCTTACATCCATATTGATTACATGGTATTAGAAGTTGGTTTGATCTTGGTGATTGAACAAATGGATGTTGTTAAGGATGTCTTTTGGGATGTAAAGAAGATCATTCTTGACATAGCTGGTTGTTAGAAGTGTATGTAGGAGGATTTTCTACAGGAAGATGATGTACAATGTTTCTCTTTGTGGCCGTGAAGGTTTGTGGTGAGAGAAATGTTTCTTGTGGCAGGTTGTTGTAGTTTGAGCATATCATTGTGGATTTTCCTTTGGTACTACAGGGTTACATTTTTTCTATGAGATGGTATTGGTAGGCTTGCAATTCCTTTTGATCTTTTAGATCTAGATTTCTCAGGCAGTGGGATTTCCTGTATGTGTCTTGTCTTCTTCAACTAGTTGACACTGGAACTTGTATTTGCTGTTAATGGATTGTCAGAAGTTTACTAATGATATGTGAGATTGGATAGTATAGCACGACCTATGGGTGTTATTTTCAGTCACGTGGGTTTATCAGTTGGATGGAAGTAGTCAGTCTGATTGTTGTTCTAACTAGTGTTGTTTATCTTGTTTCTGGAGAATGACTTCATTATTGTGTTCTGTTTGAAGCTTTGAAGTTGATATACTTCTATATAGCATTTGAGCACAGTGAAGTGGTAGCAGTATCTTGTTGGCAATATCAATGGGATCTTTTTCTTGTGTTCATTGGAATGGTGCTTGTACACCTTGGCTTTGTATCTTTCTTCCACATGTGGAAGATGATAGGATTGTTACTTGAATGGTGGACATCATGGATGTTGGAGAAAAATTCTTGATAGAGCATGAGAGCATGTTTAAGGTCTATGTGGTTTCCTGAAAGGCTGTGATCAGTTGTTTTGTTGGACAGTTAGTTGCAGTTAGATGCCTAGTCTTTGTTGCAGATTGTCTAATGGACTGTTATCTATGGAATCATGTTGATTTAGTGTCTTGAGTATTGCAGGGTTTGAACTGATGGATCTAGTGTGATCCTAGTTTCTGGTTGCTTTGGAGATTCCTATGTGATCTTCGGCAAGTGGGAGATTGTTGGAAAATATTCCTCAATCTCACAGGCTGAAACCTCTGAGAAAGCTTAGTCGTTGTGACATTTTTGTTGTCTGGCCGACTGGTAGTTTACCTTGTGTTTTTTCTCATGTCACCAAGACAATGCTTTTGTCTTGCCGAAGAAGCCTGTTGCTATAACTTATGGCCTTCGCTATAATCTCCTACCGAGTGGAATGTCTCGGAGACATAAGGGTTTGTTATCAGGCTTCAGGGAGACTCATGGCGACTTAGAGTCTTTGGGATAACAAATGGATTCGGCGGGAAGTCTTGGCGACTGGGAGAAGTCTCACCGATAAGCAAGTTCAGGGTGACTTGAACTCTCGGGAAGATCTCTTGGCGACTGAGGAATGTCTCATTGATGGTATTCACTCGGTGTAACTCAAGGGTCTTGGTGAAAAGTCTCGGCGACGATAGGAAGTATTACCGATATCGACATGACCTTCGGTCTGTCTAGCTGATGAAGAAATCGATATGACTTGTTCCTATCGGCATGATCTCTTAGTGACTGGGAGATGTCTCGGCGACAGTGTTAGGGGTCATCAGTTCAGTGTGACTCTTGGTGAATAGTTGTTTTGGGATAACATGGAAGCCTCGGTAAGAAGTCTTGCCAAAGGTTGATTCTCTCGCCGATAGTGGAACACATCGATATGACTTAAAGGCATCGATATGATGTCTTGGCAAAGTGGAATGGTCTCACCAATGAGGCAGTCTAAGTTTGGTATAACATGAAGCTCGTTGTGACGTCTCGACGAAAGACGATAGTCTTGCTGATAGATGGATGCCGATAGAAATACAATTGGTTTCGGCATGACTTGAAGACTCGATATGATCTCTCAGTGAATGACTAAAGTCTTGGCGACTAAGGAACACTTCAGAATGACTTATGAGCTCAGTGTAATGTCTCATCGAATGGCGATTGTCTCGCCGATGAGAATGCTGATTTCGGTATGACTTGTGGATATCGGTAGAACCTCTTGCCGATGAAGATGACTCTTGGTGATAACATCTAATCGAGACTTGTGGCATCGGGGAGACACTTCTAGTGTCTCACCGACATGCAACATAAGTTGATCACTATTTACCGAGTGAAGATTGTCTAATGTGGTGTGATGTGGACCAATCCAAGAAAGCAGAAGTGAACCGTTTGTTGAACCATTTCTGTGTGGAAGTTGGAAAACAAAAGCATGAGGAAGTGGAAACATCTACGTTGCTGAGCTGGATGATTTGATAGTTGTGATCTGACAGTTGGAAACAAACCGTTTCATAGAGCTACAGCCGAAGAGAAGGAAAATAGAGAGTGGCTGGCTAGAAGGCCGAAGCCATGAGACCGTAATAGGTGACTCAAAGAGCTAATGAGATGTGAAGGCCAAGAGGCTAGTTCTATGGCCAGGGGCCTTGAGGCTGGAATAGAGGAGAAGAGAGAGCTTCTGATCATGAATCTGGTTTGACTTCTCTTATGTTGATCTGCACTGTATATGTGATGGTATTGGAACAGTACGAAGATCATTTAGTTTGAGAGGGTGATCATAATCTATACAGGGAAATCTGTTGTTACCAGTTGTATCTAGATGAACAAGATGTAATCTTTGAAAAGGCTAAAAGCCTAAAATTGTGTTTTAACCATTTTTTACAGAATAATACAATGGCTCGATCTTTGGAGTGTGGGGTTTTTTATTCAAAAGGATTTTCCCCACGTAAATCTTTGTGTTTAGGTTTTTTGTTTCATCTTTCATGCCAGTTGGTTCATGTAGTAGAATCTGTTAATGCTTGTTATTGAATTTACATGTGTTTCTCTTAGATGGATCAATGTAGGAAATGAACTATGTTTGTTCTGCATTTGGACATAGTTGTACATGTCTTTGAGGCAATCTAATCGAAATGAAAGTCACCGAAGGCACTACTACATGGAGTTTTCACTAGATGCACTCCTAGACTTCCTTACAAGGTGCCCAAGGTGGGTCCAAGTCAATCTTTGTTAATAAAAACACATCTCTTCATCATTTCATGCAAACAATATGCATGATTGATCTTCCCCACTTAACTGAATGTGTCAACTTGTTATCTGTCATGCAACTAAAGTCATTAGTCATGCAACTCAAGTCGACTGAAATCAACTAGCATTCAACTGAAACTAACTACATGCAACTAAAGATAACTGAATTGAACTAAACTGAAATAAACTTATACTGAACTAAACTGAACTGAACTAAAATGAACTAAACTCCACTCATGTAAATATCAACCCCTAACTTGTAGGATCTTTACACACATAACTAAAGTGTTATCTATTCTCTAAATAGTTAACTTAAGAAAGGTGGGTTACACCTTCCATGTGGGTGCCCCATGTGCTCCTATTATTTAGGAACTCTTCTTCGAAACCCTCACATGTTCCTATCATTTAGGAATAATTACAAATGTCAATTTACATGTTCATTTCATTCAACTTTAATCTCTTTCTAATCCTAGTGTTGGGCAACACTTTCCAATGACTTAGGAGATACATGAAATATGTTTAGGATTGCAATTAAATGGTATCCTATTCCCAACATTCTCCCACTTGACATTATACATTGCATTTATTCTAAACAAAGAATCATTATTATAAATCAACTACAGGACTCAAGGCCAATGGCCTTTCTGCACCAAGAGAACTTATCTGTAGGAACTGGTTTCGTAAGATAATCTACAACATTGATCAAAGTGTCAACTTTCTCAATCAATACCTTCCTACTCTCAACCATTTCTCGCACAAAGTGATACTAAACATCAACATGCTTAGTATGAGCATGATACATAGGATTTTTGGCTAAACAAATAGCACTCTGACTATCACTTTCAAGTTTAATTTGTTTGCAATTAAAACCAATACCTTTCCCAAGTCTCTATAACCAAACTGCCTCTTTAGAGGCATGTGTAGCAGCCATGTACTTTGCTTTTGTGGTGGAAAAATCAATCGTGGTCTGTCTCTTACTCATCCAACTAACCACAGCTCCAAACAAAGTAAACACATAGCCACTTGTCGACCTCCTACTATTCAGGTCTCCTGCCCAATCTGAATCAACAAAACCCTATATGTCCAATGATCTAGATGCATAATATCAAACTCATTAGCACCATGATAAACCAAACAATAATTGGAAGTACCTTGTAAATATCTAAACACCCTCTTATCATAAGTCCAATGTTCTTTGTAACTAGGGTTAGGCATAAACCTACTTAGAACTCCCACTACTTGGGCTATATTTGGTCTCGTACAGACCATTGCATACATTAAACTACCAACTACACTAGCATATGGAATTGCAGAATTTCCTCATAATCAAAATCAGATTTAGGACTCATGTCTAAACTTAACTTTGTGCCAACTGGTAAAGGAATATTAATTGGTTTACTATCCTACATGTTAAACTGTTTCAAAATAGTATCAACATAGTTGCTTTGACTTAAGAAAATCTTTTTGTTACCTCTATATTTTTTGATCTCCATACCAAGAATATATTTTGCAACCCCTAGATCTTTCATCTCAAATGTGCTAGAGAGTTTTGCTTTCAATTCTTTGATCACTACCTTGATGTTACCAATAAACATGTTATCAACATACAAGATAATAATTAAATGTTGATCATCAATACATTTTATGTAAACACAGTGATCTTTGTCACTCCTAACATAACCAATTTTTAGTGCAAAAGAATCAAACTTTTGGTACCACATTCTTGGTGATTGTTTCAATGAATACAAAGATCTCTTTAACTTGCAAAACAATTATTCTTTTCCTTTTACAACAAAACCATCAAGTTTCCTCATATAAATCTCCTCATCAAGATCCCCATGCCAAAAAGTAGTTTTCACATTCATTTGCTCTATCTCAAAATCATAAGCAGTAGCAATAGATAAAAAGAATCTAATAGAAGTTAATTTAGCAACAAGAGATTAGATTTCATTAAAGTCAACTCCCTCTCTCTGGGAGTAGCGCTTGGCTACTAATCTAGCCTTGTACCTTTTGAGATCTTACCATTTTCTCTAATTTTCTTTTTAAAGATCCATTTACAACCAATGGCCTTTCTTCCTTTGGGAAAAATCTCAAGATCCCATGTGTCACAAGTATCCAAGGTATCCATTTCCTCATTCATAGCTTGTGACAAAAGCTTATTCTCATTTGAAGACACAAATTCCTTGTAAGATTTAGGTTCATCATTAGTACTCATCAAATCAAATATACAATGGAAATCAAGTGGGCTATACCTACAAATGGGATTTCATTTTCTTGTGGATCTTCTCAAAGGGGGTTCTTCTTGTTCCTCAATATACTCATCATGAGCATCTTTCTTAGAAGAACTCTATGAAATCTCCTCATGAAATCCATCCAATTGTTCTTCAACATGTGCATCTTTTTGCTTCTCAGTATTTATCTCAAAATGCATTGTTTGAGAAGTATCCTTCTCCTTTGGTTATTCTTCTCCTGAATAAGATCTAAATTACCTGAAAATCACATCTCTTGATAAAGTAATTTTTTGGGTTAGAGGATTCCAAAGCTTGTAACCTTTTACATTTTCACCATAACCTATGAATATGCATATATGTGCTTTTGGATCTAACTTAGACCAATTTTCTTTAGGAACATGAACAAAAGCCACACAACCAAAGATCCTTAAATGTGCAACACTAGGTTTCCTACCTAACCACATTTCATAAGGGTTTTATCTTCAATAGATGAACTAGGAGATCTATTTATTAAATAACAAGAATTACTTACAACCTCGGCCGAAAGGCACCGATCTAGCTTAGCACTACTTAACATACTCCTAGCTCTTTCCATTAAGGTTTGGTTCATCCTTTTTTCTACTCCATTTTGTTGAGGTGTATATGGAGTAGTTTTATGTCTCACAATTCCTGCATGCTTACAATAATCATCAAATTCCTCAAAACAATATTCACCACCATTATCTAATCTCAACACTTTTATCTTATGATCTGATTGTTTCTCAACCAAAGCCTTAAATTCTTTACACTTATTAAACACATCAAATTTTTATGCATAAAATAGATCCAAGTGTGTCTTGAGACATCATCAATAAATGTGACATAATATCTAGATTTTCCAATAGAGTCAATATCCACAGGGCCCATTACATCTGAATGAATAATCTCTAATAATCTTTTAGCTTTATTTGTTCCATTAGGAAATGAAGATCTAGATTGCTTTCCAAACACATAATGCTTACAAAAATCAATTTTTCCAATATTATAATCAAGAATACCGTCAACCAATTTCTTATTAAGAATAGTCATAAGACCTTTTTCACCAATGTGGCCCAATCTATGGTTCCACAACATACATGTATTTTCAACTTCAATTACATTGGCTGATTTATTCAAATTGGAGGTATTAAGCTTAAACAAAGATCCAATCTGAGATCCTTTAGCAACCACCACATTCCCTTTCACCAATCTACAACCACCTTTGTCAAATTTCACATGCATGCATTCCATAATCATTTAACTTAGATACAAAAAGTAGATTTCCAGCAAGTCCTGGAATATGTAAAACATCATTAAGGGTTTTAATCCTACCATCACTGAAACACAACTTTACCTCTCCTTTTCCCACAACCTTTGTTGTGCTATTATCTCCAAAGAAAACATTTTCCTCCATCATATGTAGTATACTTCTAAGTGAACCACTCCTTGTTAGGAGTCATATGATAGGAGCAACCTAAATCAATAAGCCAAGAGTTATCACAAATAGTATTAGATGAAATGACCAATACATCATTACTGTCATCTGAGGATTTATCTGTAGAAGCATCATAACTCTTTTTGTTGTTCTTACAATCCTTCTTGTAACATGTATAGGTTTCCCAAAATCCCAACACTTTACCTTAGTCTTACCAGGGGTTTTAGACTGTCCTTTGGACTTACCATTTCCTTTCTTGTCTCCCTTAGGTTCCCTTTCCTTAGGCTTTCCTCTTACAAACAAGGCATCTTGGGATCTCGTTTTAGACTTCCTCCTCATATCCTCTGATAGGAGAGTAGGGATTATATTGTCCATCTTAGGATCTACACCACTACCACTGATAACAACAATTATATTTTCCCAAGATTCTAGTAAAGAAAAAAGTAACAAAATGCATTTATCTTCATCTTCTAGCTTTACATCTACAAAATTTAAATAATGTCCAACAAAATAACCATCTTTCATCTTTAAATAATACAACTATCTTTTCAGATACAAATATTAGTAAGACTTTTGGTTTGATAGATATCACCTAGATCCTCTTCCATAGTTTATATGTGGTAGTTTCATCTGAAACATTCAAGAGAATATCATCAAAAAGACATAATCTTATGGTCCCTCTTTCCTTCTTATCAAGCTTAGCCCAATCCTCATATGACATCGTTGTAGGTGACTTTGTCTCATTACAAATAGCTAACCACTAATCTCTCTCTTCAAGGAGATCCTCCATTTTTAGTTTCCACATCTCATAACTAGATCCATTGAATTTTCAATATCTAATGAGAAGTAGAACTCATTTTAACACACTTCTTTTACAAACCAATAATAACACAATATTAAAATCTCCCACTACAGCTAAAAAACCTTCAAACTTTTAAGAGAAATGTGTCCCAAACTCTACCCAATCATTAGCTCTGATACCAAATGTTGAAAAGGGAGGTAATTATGTAGCTTAAAACTTGTAAAACTATGAGATTGTAGATCTAATTAAGTGTTATTTGTTAGCAAATTCTTTGTATATGATTTTTTGTTTATATCAATTTCACCAATTGTAGAAAGAGGCAGAAGATTGTAGAAGAATGAGACAAGAAGATAGAAGTGACACAAAATATACGTGGAGAAACCCTTTTGGGAAAAAACTCCACCACTAGAATCAATAGTGCTTGTATTATTTAACCTTAGAACAAGATTACAATAATACTGTATCAATCTTTGATTGATATGCTTCCTTTGCCTTCAACAATTCTTCTTCACAACCTGCAATAAACTCTGATCAAAATCTCTTCAACTTGCTAAAATTAATAGACAATAATGAGCATTGTAAACTCCAAAGAGTTTTCAATTACAAAGGCACAAAGCTCCTCTCAAAAACCTATGCCTATTTTGTGTAAGTAGAGTTTCATCATGTAACATGAAGTCAAAACCAATGTCTCCTCAATTTAGGCACCCCAAACTAAACTCCTAACTAATTGTTGATTAAGAAAATATCTTCCAAGATTCTCCTCAAATTTAGCACTCAAGAATGGGCCCACTTAACTCAGCCTTGTAAATATCTTCTTATGCAAAAGGTGTTAACTCAAAAATTCCAACTTGGGTGCCCAAGGTGGGTCCAAGTCAATCTTTGTTAACAAAAACATATCTCTTCATCAATTCATGCAAACAATATGCATGATTGATCATCCCCACTTAACTGAATGTGTCCAAGACAATTCTTTAATACCAAAGACTTGACCATATTGCTGAAAAGGGTCATAGATACCTAAAAAATAAAATCTTCATTGAGGGGTTAGATGATTGCAAGCTTGAGTTCATTTTTTGTAAGCATTAGGTTTATGGAAAATAAAACCACATTTAATTTTATTCTAGTCCTCACAAGCCTTTTGGGGTGTTATATTTAATTCACTCTGATGTATTTGGTCCCATGAATGTTCATTCAATTTATAATTTCATATATTTTATAAATTTTATAGATAATTATATTAGAAGGACATAATTGCATTTCCTCAGGAGTAAATCTGAAGTCTTTGGCCAGTTCAAAGAATTTAAGGATTTTTGTGAGAATCAAAATAGTAAAAGAATTAAGTTTTTGAGGACTGATAATGGTGGTGAGTTATGACCCATATATTTTTAAGGGTTCTATAATAAAATGGGATTGAAAGGAATAAGACAACTTCATACACCCCTCAAAAAAATACAATACTGGAGAGAATGAATGAGACATTAATGGATAGAGCTAAGAGAATGTTGAGTGGAGCTAACCTTAAAAAAGTTATTTTGAAGTTGTTGCCACTACCTACTATTTGGTTAAAAAATATCCTACATCAATGCTTGTTGAGAAGACACCTATGGATGTGTGGTTAGATAAGAATTCCTCTTTGAGACATATTTGTGTGTTTGGTTTTGTGGAATGTGCTCATGTGTTGAGGGAAAAGAGGTGTAAGTTAGAGAACATAAAAGTTAAGTGTATCTTTATTGGCTATGGTGTTGGTGCGAAAGGGTATAATCTTTGGGCTCTAGTGATTGGGAAATTTCTCTACACTAGAAGTGTTATTCTCAAAGAGATGAAACCTTCTTCCACTATTCTACAACCTATGGGGAAACAAAAGAAAGATGTGGTTCAACTTCCTCTTGACCCTAAGAAAGTTGAACTAGAAGCCAATGATGGACCTAATGATGAGGTGAGCTCTAATAAATCTAAAAGTTTAGAAGAAGAACCTCAAACTCATTCTTTGAGGAAATCCATACAGATTAAGTGATGACCTGATAGGTTTGGATATTCACTTGAAAGATTTGCATATTTGTTATTGGGTTCTAACTATATTTTTTCTTTAATTGATAATGTTAATGAGCCAAGGGCTATAAGGGAGGCTATGGGTATGGTTGATGGAAATTCTTGTCCTATTAAATCCATGGAAGAATAGATGGTTTCCTTAAATAAAAATAACATATGGGCATTCAATACCTTTTCCTAATTGACATAAACTCATTAATTGTAAATGGGTGTTCAAGAAGAAGATTGGTCCAAATGGCAATATGAGAAGCATGAAGCAAGGTTTTTTTGTGAAGGTTACTCATAGGTGAAGGGAGTTGATTATGGTGATATTTTATCTCCGATTGCAAAGTTAACATCTAGCGAGTTCTTATTGTCACTTCCTACAACTTATGATTTTGAAGTTGAGAATATGGATATGAAGATAACTTTCCTTCATGGTGGCTTGGAGGAAAATATATATATTTCATAGTCTAAGCATTACATTATAAAAGGTAAAGAACATATGGTTTTCAAGTTGAAGAAGTCTTTGTATGGTTTGAAACAATCTCCTAGAATGTGGTACCAAAATTTTGATGCCTTTGTGTTAAAAGTTTAGGATTTATGAGATCAAAATCAAATCATTATGTTTATTTCAAGACTAATAATTATCACATTCTCATTATTGCAATGTATGTAGATGATATACATTATATTTTGGGAAAATTGTAAAACTTTAATTTTAGATTTGAAGTATTAGTTGTGAACATAGTTTAAAATGAAAGATCTAGGTTCATCTAAGTATACCCTAGGAATGGAGATCAAAAGAGATTGAGCTAGCAGAAAGCTTTAATTGAGCCATAATAAGTATTTGAACTCAATGTTTGAGAGATTCAACATGGTAGCTTGTAGACAATTGGTTGTTCTTGTGTTGTAGGGAATGAATCTATTTGTGGATGATTATCCATAATCTCCAACTGATATGGAGAAAATGATCAAAGCACCTTAAGTGAGTTGTGTTAGCAGTTTTATGTATTCTATGGTTTGTACAAGACCAAAAAATTGCCCAAGAAGTGGGAGTCCTTAGTTATTTTATGGATAATCCTAAATGAATATATTGAGATGTAGTTTTACACGTATTCATATATCTTTGGTTACTTTTGAGTGTTCCCTATATTTTCATGGTTATCCTATAGGCTTGCCATTCCATCAGTATTCATGGATATGTGGACTCATATTGGGCAAGTGACATTGATAGAAGAATATCAACTAGTGGATATCTAAACCCACAAAAGTGGTTTACAATTCGAGTGAGGAAGGAAAAGTTGCAAAAGTGACCCCATGCAAAAAAAAATGGTTTTAGGGGTTCAAATGAACCCTTTGGTTTGAGCGAACCAAAAAAGGGTTTGAATGAACCATGGTTCGAGCGAACCAATTAAATGCAAGGTCCTACCATTATTTCCAAAAAACACAAGGAATTTTTTTTTTGAAAGGGGGTTCGCTTGAACCCCGCTGGTTCGCCTGAACCCCCCTTTTCCCACCTTCTCACCCTCTGGCATCAAAAAAGTCTAGAATTTTGTACTTCAAAGCTTGGGTTGAGGATGAAAATGGAGGAGACTTCACAGACCCAACTGGATGATGGTATTCCTCAGAGTGAGCTATCCAACGAATATAATTTTAATATGTTTTGGTTTTATTATGTATTTTTTTTTAAGTTTTATTAAAAATAGGTTTTTCACTTAAATTCAAGCACTTTGTTCTGCACATTTGGAAAAATAACATATTATCAAAAAAATAAATTGAAATTTAATATGAGTGCACCAGATATTGAATTCCTTGATCCAACACAAAAAAAATTGATATATACTAAAAAAGTTATGCGTTATATGGTCTGCCTATGTTTGAATTGTAATTGGTTTGACTTCAAAATTTGATTAAAAAAAATCAATAAAATACTATCTAACCAATTGGAAGCACTAGATATCATAGTTACAAATCTAAATTTGAAAGAATTGGGATTTTATCCTTCATGGAAAAAAATTACATGCATTATATGGTGAGCATCACTCCTTAAAAATGTTGTTTATTGAAAAAAACTAGTTTTTGAAGGAGATGGAAAAAGAAGTGCAATCTAATTCCAAAAAATTTGAAAAAAATATATTTAGAACCTATAGACAAAAATGTGACAAATCACTAGTTTGCATCATCTTCAAATTCTTCACGGTTTAGCTGCTATAGGTGCCCAAAAGTGAAGATTTAGTTAGAAAAAACTATTTTAGTGTCCAGTTTAGCCAAAAATTGTAAACTAGTATTGTGGGATCACCCATGCAGTCAAAATGTTTGGTAGTGCTATTAGTTGGATGAGTAAGTGAAATTTTTAGTTTCTTTTTCCATGATAGAAGAAAAGTATATGGTAGCTATTCATGCTTGTAAGGAAGCCCATTTTATTAAAAGATTGTATTCAAATGTTGGGCTTGATGTAGGGTTGATCATTGTGTATTATAACATTCACATGAAAGGAAATAGAAAAGAGCAATGGAAAGTACTAATAAAGAGAAATTGTTTGAAGGAAAAATATTACCAAATAGATTGAAATAGCCAAACCAAGCACTACCAAAGCAAGAGAGACACAAGAATTTGTTAAGGGAAAAAACAAGAAAAAACCCCAATATTATGAATGGAGGCAAAATTCCTAAAGAATAATACAAAGAGAGAGAGAGCTTAAGCCTTAGCTTGCTTGCTTGAATCTTGAAGAATGAGAGGAGAGGTACCTCAATAAGTAGAGGTGAGAAGGAGTTAGAATGTAACTCCCAACTCAATGAATGCCACCATTCATCTATGTGTGTGCAAAGTGTCAACTCTTAAGGAGGTGGTTACAAATATTCCTTAATAAAGGAATTAAAAAATAAGTCATCCTCACACATGTGTGAGATGACAAAAAAAGACAAAATACTTGTAGGGATTCCTTTGGAATATTCCTACAAGTTAATAAATAATTACAATTAAAGAATAACCTTTACCAAGTAAAGATTAATCTTCTAACATCCCCCCCTTAAGCTTTACTTGGGGAGGTTACATCAAACCCTTCAATGGGTTGTAATCCAAAATTCTTACAATGAAAGAGAAATTTAACTTTACAAAGAGCTTTGCTGAGAATATCTGCAATTTGATCTTCACCTTTACAATACAAAAGAAAAAATTGTTTGTCTTCAATTTGCTCTCTAATGAAGTGATGTTGAAGAGCAATGTGCTTGGTCCTTGCATGAAAAATTGGATTCTTTTCCAAAGCAATATCACTTTGATTATCACAATATAAAGGAGTAGGATCCTTTTGAGGTAGACCCAAGTCTTCAAGTAATCTTCTTAACCATAATTCTTCTTTAGATGCATTTGTAAGACCTTTGTATTCAACTTTTGTAGAACAAAGAGAAGTAGATTGTTGTTTCTTACTATTCCATGAGATTTCACCTAATCCAACAAAGAAACAATAACCACAAGTGGATCTCCCTGTAATGCCCCGTCTTAATAACCTAAGAATGTTGCAAAAGTGTTAAAAAGGTGTAATAATTTTTTTTAAAAGTATTAATATTAAGTTAATTAATTGCATACATTCTTAGGTTAAGCGACGTTACACTACTTTGAGTATTCTATAAGTGACTAAAGTATTTCGCATTGTACATTTAATCAATAACATAAAGATAAACATTGCATAATAATAAATTTTCCATTCAAGATATAATAAAGTACATCCATGTTTTTCCATACATTGCATTTGATATAATATTACAATACTCATCTAACTTGATGAGGTAGTTCAAATAATAGTTACAAGTACAATTACATTGTTCACCTCTTATACATTTGAGGGATGTTTTCAAATACAAGTTTACAATATACAATGATGAAGGTACATATAAGATCCAAGTGTGAGCTCTCCATCCAAGAAGCTCTCGATGCCATAATCATACTGGGGACCCAACGGAGTAAGGTGCACGTTCCACCCAACCATGTGGTACCCGTAGGTCCACCCCCCATGCTAGGAGATAGTAATAAGGTTACCTAGACCTAATCTACTAACCCTAGACACTTGTACACAACAGACTATTGGTTACATTGCTTCTAGATTTTTGACAATTGAATTTACTACAAATACAAGGTTGACTGTTATTCTAGGTGGAGTGTCATCACAATGATGCAAAGGTTACCCTGGTGTTTCTTCCTAGGTTCTAGCCCCCAATCCTTGGGTTACCCTGGTAACCTCTTACGAAACTCGGCCCCTATTGCATGCTATTGCGGAATCAAATGTCTCTTAAGGAAACGAGACACTGATTTGCCATTCCAGGCCTTCTCAACTTATACTCAATACTATGGTAGCTCAAGAGTCATAAGTGAGGCATAAGCATCTTGTTAAATGTTTTAAATCTATCTACTGTGTTCTTTAATTTTCACTAAGTTACTAACTACTTGTAAGTTACCCTGACACCACTTTGTGTGTCGGCCCTTACAAACAGCCACTCCCCTAAACATAACATGGGAATCTAAGTTTACTATCTAGGGTAGACAAGTGCACAATACAACATATAATGCCAATTAAATCACAATAATAGTCACAGTTCCCTTCACAATTTAACTAGTGCACTACCCTAGTTTGTTCATACATATGATACCATAGTAAAGTTTTGTTTCCCAAGAATACCCACTTCTGGAAGACTTAATGACTTATTAAAAAAAAAAAACCCATTTTCCCAACAACAATTAAAACAATTACAAGTCTATCATTTGGATATACTAAATCCATTCAACAATAGAGAGAGAGAGAAAGAATAAAACAATTCAACTAAAAATTAAGTTTATTCTCCCCATTTAATTTAAAAATAAAATCTCTAATTGATTTAACTTACAAAAATATCACATTTTAAATCAAATCTAATACATATATATACATTTTAAAAATAATTAATAATAAATTTATTCTTTTAAAATATTAATATAAAAATAGTTATTTCCACTTTAAAACAAATACAATATATATATATATAACATTTTAATAGTATATATATACATTATATATATAATATATATATACATTATAATAAATTATATATATTTAAATCCAATTAAAATAACAATTTTGAAATCAAACATTGATTCTAACTTAGGGTTTTGGCTGCTTTCGCAGCCGTCCCTAAAGGGCGGCGGCGGCGGCCTGAGCGCTGCCTGCGAGGGCAGCGCTGGGCTGCCTTCGCAGCCGCTGCCTCCCATATGGGCGGCCGTGGGGAGACCCCTACGTCTCCTCCACTGCCATTTAAGTTTTAATATTTTAATTTTTTTTTTAAAACCCTGCAAAATCCAAGTTCGCACCTACGAAATTTTAATTCCCTTTTATTTAATCATACGCCTAAACGGCGATTTTGCAATATATAGGACTGGTAAAAAAAATTTATAACAAAATCCTTCGATGATTATGAAAAATCGCGAACAACATTTTTATTTAAAATAAAACGATTTCCAGAATTCTGTGTCCGTACAGTCAAAAAATAATACGAATTTCTTTTCTAAAGACTTTAAATAGAAATCAACATATTTAAATATAATATACCAGTAATATATATATACTTACAAAACTTAAATAAATATCCAGTCAAACTGTTTTCTGGTAAATAATTTTACAGAGAATCAAGAAGGTAACAAATTTTTTTTTTACATCCAGTATAATTCGTTCTAAAAAAGTTGTTCTTCTACAGGGATATATATTTTTTTTAAAATAACAAACCCCAATTCTTTTCTAGATTTAAAAACAAATATTAACACAATAATCTTTCTCAAATCTCTTTTACTATTTAATAAATTTTTCCCAAAACTTCCAAGAAGATAATAGAAAATACAAATCAATATATATCTTTTTAAACTTTTTAAAGAAAAGAAATATATCCAACAAGTAAAATACCTGTAACTGCCTGTAGGAATATCTTTTCCCTGTAGATTCCACAAATAGCCTGTAGCTTCCACAATAGCTTCCCCGAGAAACAAAACTCAAATAACTTATCCAACCACCAAGATCCTCCAAAGGATCTTCCAATTCCAAAATCAACCAAAATAAAACAGAGAGATAACAACTTCTAAGAAGATTTCAAGAAAATTCATAGTAAGAGGATTTTTTGCAAGTGCTTTGATAATTTCCCCCATGAAAAAATTTGCATCCACCTCTGTGATTTCCTAAGATCCACAATAACCTCCCATAACAAATTTTTCAACAACCTCATAAAAGCACTGGCACACTTGTCGAGAAGTGGTTATGAGAAATATCTTCTCCACTTCTCGGCAATTTTGCCATTTCAAATTTTTGCATGTAATTTCAATTTTATTAAATTAAACTTTTAAAAACCAATTTTCCATTCACATGCATTTTATTTTATTTTTAATTTTCTAATTCTTTTAAATACAATATAACTTACACACTTAATAATTTAACTTAATTAATTAATTAATTTAATTAAAATAGTTTAATCTTTTTAAGACCAACTATTTAACCAAATAAGCTAACTAATGTATTAAATTATCAAGTAAGTAAATTTCAATCATATTTAAATATTAATTAAATAACAATAATTAAAGCACAATAACTAACATTAAAAATTAACCAAATTTACCCTTTTCAAAACAATATGACCAACAGAAACACAATACAACCAATGACTCAAAACTGAAAACAGACAAAGTACTAAGACCAGGATTGTAAACTAGGCTAGGGTAAACCTAACTACTATCTCCTGTTCAACATTTCCTTTGAGTCTTGACACGCTCAGACCTGATTACACAGGTGGAGTCGGTGTCATGTACCTGCAAATCCTGCAACCAAGCAAATAATGTGCATACATGTATATATATAAAGCATTAAACAAGCATACCGTGCGGAGAAAATCACAGATATCGCAGGGCACTCGCAAGCGAGTGATACGATTCTATTCTCCACACCAATACACTTCACAACAAACTAACAAAATAAATGTTGTTAGTCCATCATAAGCATGTACATATCACTGATCAACTGAAAATAAACATCTACACTAACTCATATCATGTCTGAAATCAATAATCATCAAACAAAGTATCATCATGTCACAGAATAATCCACCATCACTCAAAACCAGCGATCAAAATATCCAACAAAACATCATAAGTCTAACAGTATGAAAAAGTATCAACAGAAAGCATATGCATAAATGAAGGGGTACTACATCCTCCCCCCTAGGATCAGGCTTGCTCCTGAAAGCTTGCGAACAAATAGGGATAAAGTTCCCTCATACGTGTCGCATCCTCCCAGGTAGCCGAAGCCTCATAGCTAGGATCCCATTGGACCCTCACTTGATCAACGTCTCGACCCCTGAGATCGAGCGTCCGGTGCTGAAGAATGGCCACAGGCTCCAAAGCCAGCTGCCCGTCCTCTACCTGTAAAGCATTCCAATCAAGTACATGAGATATGTCGGGATGATATGGTCTAAGTATAGATACATGAAAAACATCATGAATACGAGACAAACTGGGTGGTAAGGCGAGTCGATACGCCACGAGACCAATTCTCTCTAAGATCTCGAATGGTCCTATGAATCGAGGTGCAAGCTTAGAGCCTTTTCCATAACGGATTGGACTTTTTCGCGGTCGAACTCGAAGAAACACTCTATCACCAACAGTGAATTGTCAATCTATCCTATGTGCATCGGCATATTTCTTTTGCCTATCTTGAGCTGCTATCAAATGCTCTCTAATACGCTCAACCTGTTGCTCCATATCTCAAAGAATCTCAGGTCCAAGTAACACTCTATCCTCTAGTCAATCCCAACTCAAAGGAGTTTGACAAGGACGACCGTGTAATGCCTGAAATGGTGGCATACCTATAGAACTCTGATATCCATTGTTGTAAGCGAATTCTACTAAGTACAAGTAATCCTCCCAACGTGATTGTTGGTCCATTACGTACATCCTAAGCATATCCTCTAATATTTGGTTAACTCTTTCAGTTTGACCATCGGTTTGAGGATGATAGGCAGAACTAAAGTTCAACTATGTACCTAATGCACGTTGCAATGACGTCCATAAGGCTGAAGTAAATACAGGATCTCTATCTGATATAATTCTACGAGGAATCCCATGCAATCTAACGATATCTTCCATGAATATCCTAGCTACGGATGAAGCATTGTAAGATGATCGTACAGGTGAAAAGTGAGCTACTTTAGTCAAACGGTCAACAGTTACCATAATGGCATCATGTTGACGTGATGACATAGGTAATCCTACAATAAAGTCAATGGATATAATATCCCACTTCCATTCGGGAATGAGATGTGGCTATAATAATCCAGTAGGATGATGATGCTCAGCTTTAACTCGCTGGCATTCAAGACATCTCGATACGTAGTCAGCAATATCGCGTTTCATACTAGGCCAGAAATACAATTGCCGAAGATCGGCATGCATTTTCTTGACACCTGGATGAGCTGAATACGGAGCTCGATGAGCTTCAGTCATGATTAATGTACGAAGACTCTCTACATGTGGTACATAGATGCGACCTAAATGTCATAATATACCATCTGATTCTAGGACATAACCTTCAAATCGACCTTCTAAAGGTCTACCTGATTCAATTTCCAACTTCACTTCCTGATATAATCTATCAGTAGGAAGTGCAGCTACTATTTGACCTCTCAAATCTACTTCAAGAGTAGTAGCAGAGATCTCATGTCTACGACGGCTAAGAGCATCAACCACTACGTTCTCTTTTCCTTGAACATATTTTACTTCAAAATCATACTCACACAAGAACTCCATCCACCATCTTTACCTTGCATTCAAGTTAGGTTGGGTAAAGATGTATTGCAAACTATGGTGATCAGTATGAAGTTCGAAGCGATAACCTAATAAGAAATGCCTCCAACGAACTAATGCATGCACTACCGTAGCTAGTTCTAGGTCATGAGTAGGATAGTTTAATTCGTGGTCTTTGAGTTTGCGAGACTCATAGGCAACCACACGCCCATCTTGCATAGAGACTGCTCCCAAACCCTCTAAGGATGCATCCGTACATACTACGAAATCCTTAGTAGGATCAAGAACAATCAGTATAGGCGCATTAGTTAGCTTTTCTTTAAGAGTCTGAAAGGCCAACTGACACTGTTCTGTCCAAACAAACTTCTTCCCTTTCCTCTGAAGAGAAGTAATAGGATGACCTATTCTAGAAAATCCCTCTACAAAACGCCTATAATAGCCAGCTAGACCCATAAAACTATGAACTTCACCTACATTAGTAGATGCAGGCCAATCTACAATAGCTTGGATCTTTGAAGGATCCACAGCAATACCTTTTTCGGATATCACATGTCCAAGGTATTTTATTTCAGATTGAAAGAAGTCACACTTCTTCAGGTTTGCGTACAATTGATTTTCTCTTAAACATTGCAATACCTGTCTCAAGTGTTCTTCATGTTCCTTCATGTTCCTCGAATAAACTAAAATATCATCGAGAAATACCAGGACAAAGCGATCAAGGTATGTATGAAACACACCATTCATTAAACTCATAAATACAGATGGTGCATTTGTTAACCCAAATGGTACTACTGTGAATTCGTAGTGCCCATAACGAGTTCAAAAAGCAGTTTTATGAATGTTTGCTTCAGCTATACGTAATTGATGGTAACCAGATTTCAAATCGATTTTTGAGAACACATTAGCTCCCTTAATTTGATCAAAAAGATCATCGATTCTAGGCAAAGGATAACGATTCTTAATCGTAACCTTATTCAATTGACGATAGTCAATGCACAGCCTAAGAGATATGTCCTTCTTCTTTACGAAGATAACAGATGCTCCCCAAGGGGAAACACTTGGACGAATAAATCCCTTTTCTAAAAGTTCCTCTAACTGAATACGAAGTTCTTCTAACTCCTGAGTCGTCATTCTATAAGGAGCTCTAGATATAGGCTCAGCTCCAGGAACTAGGTCAACTCTAAAGTCAATATCCCTCTTCGGTAGCATTCCAGGAATGTCATCGGGAAACACATCTGCAAATTCCCTAAGAATAGGATGATCATCAAGAGATACCTCTCGACTCTCACCCTCATCTAAATCAGTAACTGTTGTTGCAAATAGTTGACATCCCTGATGAAGACTCCTCTTTAATTGCATAGCAGATATCATTCGTAAAGAGATAGGTCTTTGAATACCTACGATTTCCACTTTTGCACCTAAATCATTAATGCAACTAACTGTCTTAAGTCGACAATCAATTACAACATGATAAGATGCTAACCAATCCATACCTAATACTATATCATACGATCCTAAGGATGTAACATATAAATCTTCTAAGGTAGTTAACGTACCAATTTTAAGTTCACAGTTATGGACTAAGTTATCTACTCCTACTTTCACCTCTGAGGCGAATTCAACTTGCCATTTACCACCTTGTTTTACCGCCACAAGACCACAATGGTCAACAATGGTCGGTGAAATAAAGGAGTCAGTGGCTCCAGAATCAAAAAGTATAGAAACACTAACACCATTTAACTTACCTAAAGTCTTGACCACTGTGTTCTGGTGATCGGCTTGGCGGTCATTAACCACTGCATATACTGTATGTGCACATCTTGCATCACCCACTGTAGGTTCTGAAACTGTAGGTCGAGGCCCATAACCAGTAGAACCTCTCATCAGACACTGCCTAGCTATGTGCCCATGCTACCCACAAGAATAACAACCTATGCCTGTGCCTCTACCGAATCCTCTACCACCCGAAGGTGCATTGGACTGCTGAAAACTACCCCTATTGATAGTAGACTGAGCACTTTGTGCAGGCTGATCCTACCTATTACGCTTGTTGCTCCACCAATTGCGACCCTTTCCTGATTGAGGACTGTTTTGTTGTTGTGGTTGAGGGTTATTGTTCTTTTGAGGTGTTCTTTGTTGTTGCTGCCCACCCTTTGTGGGTGTCTGTTGGTTCTTAGAAGAACCACCTATCTGTGCCTGTCCACCCCGTGGACTAAAACCTGCTACAGGAGCACTACCAATCTGCACTCCTGTGTGCCCACCTAAAGCCATAATAAGGTTCTCCTCAACTATGTGAGCCTTCTCCACCGCGACTTCCATAGTCTTTGGCTCAAAGACTCGGACACCACCACTGATGCGGGCATTTAAGCCCCTGATAAAATGATGTACTAGCATAGGCTCATCATCGCCAATACCAGCATACTGCTTGAGTTCATAGAACCTATGTTCATATTGCTCAACAGAAAGAGCTAACTGACATAGATCATGAAACTCGTCAGCCCTACGCTGCCTCCAATGTTCCGAAGGGAACCGTGCTCTGAACCTCTCGAGAAACATCTCCCAAGACACAGAACCAATATCTATATGGAGCTTCTGCTCCTCTAGGTGCCACCAAGTAGAGGCGAATCCTCTCAAGTGCATAATAGCGCATCTGGCATGGGTATTGCTTCCGTAAGGGTGCATGGCAAAGCATCTACCCAAATCCAGTAGCCAAGTCTCAGCCTCTAATCCTCCTCCTGAACCATCAAAGGTAGGAGGACGTGCTCTCAGTAAATCCCTCATGTGACCAGCAATAATAGAATCCTGATGTGTTGTGTCCTCTACTCTCCTAGGGGATCTTTCCCTCTCTCTCACAACCTCCTGCTCATCTACTTGTCTAGGTCCAAGATGAGCTAGGACCTCCTCTAGAAGTGGACGTATCTGAGAACCCTCTACTGCCGACTGTACGGGATTCTGTCCCTTATTCCTCTGACCCATCTATTCTGCTTGGTCACTATGGTGAGGGCTAGGAGGGGGAGTAACCTGAGGGATTGGCCCACGGCCTCCACCTCAACCTCTACCATGACCTCTCCCTCCTCGCCTAGGCATGTTCCTACACATAACAATTACGAGTCTTAGATACTATTCAACCAAGGTTATCAGTTGCGACACTACATACTAGGTCAACCTAATGGGCTCTAGATTACCCAGAGCATCCAGTGTTTATAACCTTTGCTCTGATACCAATCTGTAATGCCCCGTCTTAATAACCTAAGAATGTTGCAAAAGTGTTAAAAAGGTGTAATAATTTTTTTAAAAAGTATTAATATTAAGTTAATTAATTGTATACATTCTTAGGTTAAGCGACGTTACACTACTTTGAGTATTCCATAAGTGACTAAAGTATTTCGCATTGCACATTTAATCAATAACATAAAGATAAACATTGCATAATAATAAATTTTCCATTCAAGATATAATAAAGTACATCCATGTTTTTCCATACATTGCATTTGATATAATATTACAATACTCATCTAACTTGATGAGGTAGTTCAAATAATAGTTACAAGTACAATTACATTGTTCAACTCTTATACATTTGAGGGATATTTTCAAATACAAGTTTACAATATACAATGATGAAGGTACATATAAGATCCAAGTGTGAGCTCTCCATCCAAGAAGCTCTTGATGCCATAATCATACTGGGGACCCAACAGAGTAAGGTGCACGTTCCACCCAACCATGTGGTACCCGTAGGTCCACCCCCCGTGCTAGGAGATAGCAATAAGGTTACCTAGACCTAATCTACTAACCCTAGACACTTGTACACAACAGACTATTGGTTACATTGCTTCCAAATTTTTGACAATTGAATTTACTACAAATACAAGGTTGACTGTTATTCTAGGTGGAGTGTCATCACAACGATGCAAAGGTTACCCTAGTGTTTCTTCCTAGGTTCCGGCCCCCAATCCTTGGGTTACCCTGGTAACCTCTTACGAAACCCGGCCCCTATTGCATGCTGTTGCGGAATCAAATGTCTCTTAAGGAAACGAGACACCGATTTGCCATTCCAGGCCTTCTCAACTTATACTCAAGACTATGGTAGCTCAAGAGTCATAAGTGAGGCATAAGCATCTTGTTAAATGTTTTAAATCTATCTACTGTGTTCTTTAATTTTCACTGAGTTACTAACTACTTGTAAGTTACCCTGACACCACTTTGTGTGTCGGCCCTTACAAACAGCCACTCCCCTAAACATAACATGGGAATCTAAGTTTACTATCTAGGGTAGACAAGTGTACAATACAACATATAATGCCAATTAAATCACAATAATAGTCACAGTTCCCTTCACAATTTAACTAGTGCACTACCCTAGTTTGTTCATACATATGATACCACGGTAAAGTTTTGTTTCCCAAGAATACCCACTTTTGGAAGACTTAATGACTTATTAAAAAAAAAACCCATTTGCCCAACACCAATTAAAACAATTACAAGTCTATCATTTGGATATACTAAATCCATTCAACAATAGAGAGAAAGAAAGAATAAAACAATTCAACTAAAAATTAAGTTTATTCACCCCATTTAATTTAAAAATAAAATCTCTAATTGATTTAACTTACAAAAATATCACATTTTAAATCAAATCTAATATATATATATACATTTTTAAAAAATTAATAATAAATTTATTCTTTTAAAATATTAATATAAAAATAGTTATTTCCACTTTAAAACAAATACAATATATATATATATATATATATATAACATTTTAATAATATATATACATTATATATAATATATAATAAAACATTATATATATATAATATATATACATTATAATAAATTATATATATTTAAATCCAATTAAAATAACAATTTTGAAATTAAACATTGATTCTAACTTAGGGTTTCGGCTGCTTTCGCAGTCGTCCCTAAAGGGCTGCGGCGGTGGTGGCAGCCTGAGCGCTGCCTGCGAGGGTAGCGCCGGGCTGCCTTCGCAGCCGCTGCCTCCCGTACGGGCGGCCGTGGGGAGACCCTTACGTCTCCTCCATTGCCATTTAAGTTTTAATATTTTAAATTTTTTTTAAAACCCTGCGAAATCCAAGTTTGCACCTACAAAAGTTTAATTCCCTTTTTTTTAATCACACGCCTAAACGGCGATTTTGCAATATATAGGCCTGGTAAAAAAAATTTATAACAAAATCCTTCGGCGATTATGAAAAATCATGAACAACATTTTTATTTAAAATAAAATGATTTCCAAAATTCTGTGTCCGTACAGTCGAAAAATAATATGAATTTCTTTTCTAAAGACTTTAAATAGAAATCAACATATTTAAATATAATATACCAGTAATATATATATACTTACAAAACTTAAATAAATATCCAGTCAAACTATTTTCTGGTAAATAATTTTACAGAGAATCAAGAAGGTAACAAATTTTTTTTTTACATCCAGTATAATTCGTTCTAAAACAGTTGTTCTTCTACAGGGATATATTTTTTTTTTAAAATAACAAAACCCAATTCTTTTCTAGATTTAAAAACAAATATTAACACAATAATCTTTCTCAAATCTCTTTTACTATTTAATAATTTTTTCCCAAAACTTCCAAGAAGATAACAGAAAATACAAATCAATATATATCTTTTTAAACTTTTTAAAGAAAAGAAATATATCCAACAAGTAAAATACCTGTAACTGCCTGTAGGAATATCTTTTGCCTGTAGATTCCACAAATAGCCTGTAGCTTCCACAATAGCTTCCCCGAGAAAAAAAACTCAAATAACTTATCCAACCACCAAGATCCTCCAAAGGATCTTCCAATTCCAAAATCAACCAAAATAAAACAGAGAGATAACAATTTCTAAGAAGATTTCAAGAAAATTCACAGTAAGAGGATTTTTTGCAAGTGCTCTGATAATTTCTCCCATGAAAAAAATTTCAACCACCTCTGTGATTTCCCGAGATCCACAATAACCTCCCGTAACAAATTTTTCAACAACCTCATAAAAGCACTGGCACACTTGTCGAGAAGTGGTTATGAGAAATATCTTCTCCACTTCTCGTCAATTTTGCCATTTCAAATTTTTGCATGTAATTTCAATTTTATCAAATTAAACTTTTAAAAACCAATTTTCCATTCACATGCATGTTATTTTATTTTTAATTTTCTAATTCTTTTAAATACAATATAACTTACACACTTAATAATTTAACTTAATTAATTAATTAATTTAATTAAAATAGTTTAATCTTTTTAAGACCAACTATTTAACCAAATAAGCTAACTAATGTATTAAATTATCAAGTAAATTTCAATCATATTTAAATATTAATTAAATAACAATAATTAAAGCACAATAACTAACATTAAAAATTAACCAAATTTACCCTTTTCAAAACAATATGACCAACAGAAACACAATACAACCAATGACTCAAAACTGAAAACAAACAAAGTACTAAGACCAGGATTGTAAACTAGGCTAGGGTAAACCTAACTACTATCTCCCGTTCAACATTTCCGTTGAGTCTTGACACGCTCAAACCTGATTACACAGGTGGAGTCGGTGTCATGTACGTGCAAATCCTGCAACCAAGCAAATAACGTGCATACATGTATATATATATAAAGCATTAAATAGGCACACCGTGCGAAGAAAATCATAAATATCGCAGGGCACTCGCAAGCGAGTGATACGATTATGTTCTCCACACCAATATACTTCACAACAAACTGACGAAATAAATGTTGTTAGTCCATCATAAGCATGTACATATCAATGATCAACTAAAAATAAACGTCTACACTAACTCATATCATGTCTGAAATCAATAATCATCAAACAAAGTATCATCATGTCACAGAATAATCCACCATTGCTCAAAACCAGCGATCAAAATATCCAACAAAACATCATAAGTCTAATAGTATGAAAAAGTATCAACAGAAAGCATAAGCATAAACGGAGGGGTACTACACTCCCATCATTGGGATCACCTCCTAAATCTGAATTAGTATAACCTTTTAAAGAAAAATCACAATTTGCATCATAAAAAGGACCAAGATTAAGAGTACCTTTAACATATCTTAAAATTATTTTTGCAACTTTAAAATGAGTTTGTTGTGGTTTAGACATAAATCTAGAAACCAATCCAACACTATAAGAAATATCAGGTCTAGTAAGAGTTAGATAATTTAAACTCCCTACTAATTGCCTATAAAAAGTAGGATCAACAAAAGGAGTTTCCATATCAACCAATAATTTAGTTCCTAATTCACAAGGAGTAGAAACACACTTTGCATCATTTATTTTAAATCTATTTAAGAGGTCTTGAGCATATTTATGTTGAAAAAGAAAAATACCTTTAGGTGTTTGCCAAATTTGCATACCCAAAAAATAATGTAATAGGCCTAAATCAATCATTTGAAATTGTTAATTGAGTTGAGACTTAACATCACTAATCAAATTGTTATAACTATGAGTGATAATTAAATCATCAACATATAAAATAATAATCACAATATTATCTTCACTATGCTTAATATACAAATTTGGATCATTTTGACTTCTAATGAAACCTTGCGATAAAATGAAGGCATTTATCTTTGAATACCATTCTCTAGGAGATTGCTTTAAACCATAAATTGATTTCTTCAATTTGGAAACAAGATGTTCATTTCCTTCCTTAATGAAACCCAAAATTTGAGACATATAAATTTCTTCATGTAAATCACCATTTAAAAATGCACTTTTAACATCCATTTGATGAATAGGCCAATGCATATGAGAAGCTAGAGAAAGAACTAATGTAATAGTGGGCATCTTAGCTACTGAAGCAAAAGTTTCATTATAATCTAAACCTTCAATTTGAGAAAAGCCCCTAGCAACTAATCTGGCTTTAAACTTGCTAACTTCATTAGTTGCATTAACCTTAGTTTTATACAACCATTTGCATGAAACAAGATTCTTACCTTGAGGTAATGGAACTAAATCCCAAGTATTATTAGCAATTAAAGTATCATATTCTTCTTGCATAGCCTTTTTCCAATGAGGTTGATCTTTAGCTTGTTCATAAGGTTTAGGATCATTTGAATTCATAATGTTAGAGATCAAAGCATAATTACAATAATTTGCCTTTCTTCTTTTAGGTGGATTTTTGGCAAAATAATCCTCACTTTCTTGCAACAAATTTTTAAACCATTTTGGCATTCTTTTAGATGTAGGAGTATCATCACTAGAAGAAGAATCATGAGGAGAAATTTCAATATTTTCATCATCACTATCACTATGAGTAAGAGATGCATTAGGAGGGTTAAGAGGAGTTCCAACTTGAGGATTATCCTCCACAACAATAACTTTATTTTGAGAAGAATCAATATTATGCACTTTAGAACAATCATGAACACCATTTTCAGCAATGCATACATCTCTAGCAACTTTAACTTTGTTAGTAAGAGGATTATAAACTCTAAAAGCTTTAGAATGTTCATCATAACCAACATAACCAACAAAAATATGATAAGAAGATTTTGCATCTAATTTTTTCCTCTTTTGTTTAGGTTTGTGAACATAAGCAATTGAACCAAAAATCCTTAAATCCTTAAGATTGGGCTTCCTACTAGGCCAAGCTTCTTTAGGAGTTATATCCTTTAAAGCTTTAGTAGGAGTCCTATTAATAATGTAAGTAGCACAAAACATAGCTTCTACCCAAAATTTATAAGACATATTTTTAGCATGTAACATACATCTTGCCATTTCCACAATAGTTCTATGCTTCCTTTCCACTACACCATTTTGTTGAGGTGTATAGGGAATAGTTAGCTCATGCTTAATACCAAATGATTTCAAATAACTATTAAAATCATTGTTCACATATTCTTTTCCATTATTAGTTCTAAGAATTTTAAGTTTAAAACCAGATTGCCTTTCAACAAATTTATAAAATTCTGAAAATATATCAAGAACTTGATCCTTACTATGAAGAAAATAGATCCAAGTTCTTCTAGAAAAATCATCAACAAAAGTAATGACATACCTTGATCCTTGGATGGAGTTATCCTCCATGGGCCCCAAAAGGTCACTATGAACTAGGTGCAACTTATGAGTTGCCCTCCATGATTGACCATGTGGAAAGGACTCCCTATGCATCTTACCACTCATGCATCCTGTGCATACAATTTTAGATGGAACAATACTAGGCAATCCATCTACCATATTAAGCTTTTGCGTTAAAGAAATATTGTTAGCATTTATATGACCAAGTCTTTCATGCCAAACATTGAAATCAATGGTAGAAATTAAAGAGCATCTAGATTGAGAAAACTCATAAAATTTGAACAAATTATCATTGTTTAATTTAGCATTAGCAATGACCTTGTTTTTTTTTTGGATCAATAACATAGCACATATCTTTGTAAAATTATATTTTATAATCTTGACAAAGCTTAGCAACAGAAAGCAAGTTAGTCTTTAATTCAGGAACATATAAAACATCATGCAATTTACCATTAGGAACATTCACATCTCCAATTGCTTCTACTTTACAAGTATGATTATTAGCAAGTTGAAGAGGAACATGAGATATACTAGCTTGCATAGATGCAAAAACTTCTTTATGTGAAGTAACATGTTGAGATGCACTTGAATCAATAACCCATTCAAGAGGTTGAGAAACATTCAAACTACAAGTAAAAGAACATCTAGATTGATTTGCATTATTTTGAAACTTATTATTATTAGGTTTATTTTGTTGTTGATTATTTTGCTTCATAGGATTTTTCTCATTTTGCTTTTTAAAACAAGTGTTTTTCCAATGACCATCCTTATTACAATAAGTGTAATCTGGTTTCTTAGAAGTGTTAAACTTTCTAGGATCATTGCCATTATTATAATGAGGTTTGGAATTATAAATTTTGCTTATGATTAGACAAGAAAGTATGTTCATTAGACTTAAGAACTTACCAAACTGAATTAACTTAGCCTCTTCTTGTCTTAATAATCATGAAAAATATCATAAGTTAATTGAGTAGCTAAAGAAGGAATAGCTAATTAAGCATGAATTTTAGTAATGAATTGCTGAAATTATCTAGGAAGACACTTTTTAAGAATAAGATGAATTAATCTAAGATTATCTAATTTAACTCCTAAACCATCCAACTGACTATTTAAAACATCAAATTTCACTAAAAAATCATCCATAGATTTAAAATCAAAATACCTCAAATCTTTAAGTTGATCTTGAATTTGAATTTTTCTTGATTCATTTGTACTATCATAAATTGCTTTGAGTTTCTCCCATGCTTCATAGGCAGTTGTACATGTCCTAATGTGAATATAAAGTTTAGGTGACATGGAGATACCTATGAGGCCAAGGGATTCTTCATTTTTGAGATTCCATTTTTTGATTTCATCTTTGGATGTAGACAAACCTGGTTTAGATTTAAGATATGTAGCTACATCTAAAAGATGTTTAAACCGAAAAATAAAGCATATGTGAGTTTTCCAAGAATGATAGTTAGAACTAGTTAATTTAATTTCAGGAATTAAAGTTGACATTGCAAATAATTTTATAATAGAAAGAAATAACACTGAATAAGTTTAAAATTTCAAAAATAGAAATTACCCCTTTAGATAAAATAGTTTTTGTAAAAATAGCCCTCTTTAATAAAAAACAACTAAAAATTCACTATATAATTTGAAATTAAAATAAATCATATATAAATAAAATGTTTTAAAGTAATTGAATTAATAAATTAAAAGAGCACTTCTAAAAATGATATTATTAAATATTAAATATTAAATTTTAAAAATAATATTTTTTTTACTATAAAGACATTTATATATGACTTTATTAAATTTTTTGAGAAACCTACTTAATCGATTAAAGGAAAAGAATGCTTTAAAAAAAATTCTTTTAGCTTTTAAAAGCTTAAGATATGTGAATCTTTTTAAAAATATAATGAAAAAAAAAAAAACACTTTTTATTTTCACCTTTATGGTAAATCCCTTTTGCATAAAAAACTTTTATTAAAGTTAGTATGCCTTTTTTCAAAAAAATCAAAAGCACATTTAAAAGGGAAAATGTGCAGGCAAGAGAATGAGCAGGCAGTTTTAAAAAATCTTTTTCAAAGGAGATTAAAGAGCAAGGGCAATACTTTGAGGGTTTGATTTTAAAAATTAAAAGAAGAGAAGGATTTTATTTTGCATGAGCGTAGGTTTGGCGTGCAGAAGGATATGGATGTCATCTCGAAGGAGGTGTGAACAATGGCGCCAAAGGTTGCAAAAGCAAGATTTGGATGAGGGAGTGCCTTCAAAATTTAGTAAACAAGATTTGGATTAAAAAGAAAATCATTTTTAAAAAAAAAGAAAAGAAAAGAAATGCAATGGCCGAAAGCTTGAATATTATTTATTATTTTTTAAAGATTTTTTTGATATTTTATTATTCAAGAAAGATTGAGATTAATAGTAAAATAGGAAAAAAAAGGGATACATTTTATTTGAAAGAAAGCAATTTATTATTGATTTATTTTTATTTTATTAAAAAAATTGTATTAAAAATATAGATTTTTTTTAAAAACTTTTAAAACAGAGGGTTTTAAATTTTTAAACAATAGCCACATTTAAATATAAATTGAGCAAAGCTAAGACAAAAAGAAATTGATATTTTTTTTGACTTAAAGAAATAAGTTCCAAACTAAAACAGGGTTAAAGCTCTTAAAAAAATGAAATTTTTACAAAAGGGAAAATATAGTGAATTTTCTATAGCAGAACTAATGATCTGTTCTAAAACATTAAAAAATAACCCTTTATTAGAGGGTTTTAAAAATTTTGCAATAAACATCCATACAAATTATAATGGATTTTTTTTACAGATCTAATATACAAATTTGCAAAAAAAAGTAGATTAGCTTTTTTCCTAAAAATAATTTCTCAACTAGAATTAAAGCCCCTAATTTTTATTTTTTTTTTACAAAAACTTGAACATGTAAAAAAAGGGTTTTTAAAAACTTGAACTATAACCCTTTATTTGAGGGTTTAAAAAAATTGCATAGACTTAAGTATGCATGCAAACTAAAATACTTTAAAACTTTAGATAAAAAACTTGCACAAGGGTTAGAAGACAAAAAACAACCAAGATTAGGCACTAGCTCTTCTTCTCCTCTTTGAGAGTGTCTCCAATGGTGTGTTGAAAAATATGGTAAACCTTCAACAATATAGCTCACAAGATATTAGTAATACCAAGCTCTAATACCATGAAAGGAAATATAAAAGAGCAATGGAAAGTACTAATAAAGAGCAATTGTTTGAAGAAAAAAGATTACCAAATAGATTGAAGTAGCCAAACCAAGCACCACCAAAGCAAGAGAGACACAAGAATTTGTTAAGGGGAAAAAACAAGGAAAAAGCCCAATATTATGAATGGAGGCAAAATGCCTAAAGAATAATACAAAGAAAGAGAGAGCTTCAGCCTTAGCTTGCTTGCTTGAATCTTGAAGAATGAGAGGAGAGGCACCTCAATAAGTAGAGGTGAGAAGGAGGAGTTAGAATGTAACTCCCAACTCAATGAATGTCACCATTCATCTATGTGTGTGCAAAGTGTCACATCTTAAGGAGGTGGTTACAAATATTCCTTAATAAAGGAATTAAAAAATAAGTCATCCTCACACATGTGTGAGATGACAAAGAAAGACAAAAGAATTGTAGGGATTCCTTTGGAATATTCCTACAAGTTAATAAATAATTACAATTAAAGAATAACCTTTACCAAGTAAAGATTAATCTTCTAACAATAGTGCCACATTTTTGGCAAAGAATCTAACCTTCTATAATATGAGAAAAAAAGACATTAATATCCAATACCACTGTATTCATGACATGGTAGAGGATGGGAAAATCAGTTGGATAAATTGAAATTTTAGTAAATGTTGTAGATACCTTGACAAAGCCATTGAGCATAACAAAGTTCAAATGGTGTTTAGATTCTACATCAAAACATCGTTTAAGAATATGAACCAACCTACTTACGAATATACCGATGAATCTATTCCTTTAAGATTTCTAGATAAGAACACATAATTTTTGTCTTATCTAAATATATAAAGTCATATTCATCTTTTAGGCAATAATACTATGCTTTTCTTTAGATATTGGGAATTGTAATGGATTTATAGTAGATAAAATAAATAAGAAATAATGTTCCTAGTTCAAAAATTAATTATTTAGATACTAGACTCTAGATCAAGAGTAACATCAAATTTAATTATAGTTATTAATTTGATAGAAAACAAAAATTATGATTATACTACAAAGGTGGTAGAGATTGTTGAGAGGATGATGGACATATACAATCATATAATCTTCCATATCATTGTGAACGAACAAAAAAAACACAATTACAAACATAAAAAAATAAAATACATGAATATACATAAAGTAAATAATTGAAATAAAACAATTGAAATGAAAGTAAAGTTAGAACCATGAAACTAGGGAGAGTATTGTTGAATTTACCGGAGTGATTAACAAATAACTTGTGTTTGAGATAATGGAGAATGAGGGATTGCATAGGAGCTTTCTAGACCTTTTTTTAAGTCTTTTGAATTGCTTAAGGACAATCAATTAAATTTTGTGTATTCACATATCCTAATGTGCTCTTTTCTTAGGAAGTCAAGAGCACGATAAAGTGAGATCATCACTATTTCTTAAGAAAAGAAGAAGCAATAAGAGTTTCAATAATAAAAAAAACAAATACATGGAAGTTAGAAAGAGTGCAAATTTTATCCCTATGTTTCACCACCATTTTAGCAAACTTATGTCAACACATGCTATAGTCTAGCTAGAGTAAGTACATTGAGTAAATGTAGAAGTAAATTATTTGGAAGATACATGAATAATACAATCATCATATTCGAGTTAGGGGTTTGTCCTTAAATGAAGATTGCAAAACAAACATGTTGGACAATTACAACATATAAAACCATGTGTTAGCACATAATAAATAATCAAATGTAGAGAATTCTATGTACTTGAGTCATTTAATGAAATGCAAAAAGCCACCATTTGGAAGTTAAGAGTGACCAAATAGAAACATCTAGACTCATCAAATGGAAACAAAGTGTCATCATATGGAAAGAAAAAGATAAAGATTATAAATCATGAACCTAAAATGGAAGGGACAATACCCAAAATGTTGGAAAACCAATATTTAAATTAGTTATTTGATAATGAGAAAAGGAACAGGAGGGTGGGGGTTCGTTTATATTTTATAAGTGAATTCTTGTAGAGAAAGTGAGACTCATTAGAACAAGAAGAAAAACTTAACTAAAACTTTGTAAAGATATATCAAGAAAATTAATACAAAATTTTAAAATCTTTAAATAATCTATTTTATTGTTACTCATTTTTTATATGTTTTAAAATTTAAATTAAATTTATTTCTAAAACTATAAGATTTTTATTAACTTAATTTTTCATTTTTAAATGAATACTAAACATATTTTAAATTTTATGTGATATTTCAAATCACTTTGAATTGTCCGTTGCTTACCGCCAAAAAAATTAATAAGGAAAAAAGCTTATTTTTACTGCAATTATTTGAGCCTGTTTAGGGAAATTTTCTCTTCTTATCCAAGAATGATTACTTGCTTCATTTAACGAACAGTCGCTAGGAGCTTCTGCTTCACCAGCGCGATCGTCGGGAAAAGTTCTCGGTGACAGCGACAATGATATGACAGAGATCGTCAAGTACAAAGTGGCAGACGTGGGAGTTAAAGACGGCGACCTGACAGCTCAGCCTCGACCATGCTTTGAGCGTTGTTAAAGCACGCGTTTGCTGTGTTCAAACGGCTCTTTGGAGATGAAGATGGATTTGCAGAGCTCAATTGAAGGTATTTTTTTTCAATTTTTTTTCAATTTTTTTGACAGAGGACTGTTAAATGCTTCGTATTTTGCATGGAAGATTTGTGAAATGAAGAATTTTCTGTGTGGATGGATATTTTAGGTTTCAATGCTCTAATGAAGTTTTCCCCTTCGGCAATAATTTCCACTGAAATGTGCTATTTGTGTTTAGCTTATCGTATGGACGAGTCTTCGCCTTCTCTCGGATGAAGAATAAGCAATGCAGGAAAAGGATTTGCTAAGGTATTTTGTAACTTTTGCTGTTTGTCTGAAGAAATTGCAGTTTACATGTAGGCCTGTATTTTTTTATATTTTTTGTTTCAAAATGATGTGTTTTAATATGTCGCTAAAATTCCAACATAGATGCGCGTTTCTTGTTCTACTGCTTGTATGGACGTCTATTTGTCGTTGCCGAGATAAAAATTTGCGATTTTATTTTGGGTAGGCTTATATTTTGTATGTCAAATCCGTCAGTTTTATATCTATTTTATATATCCAGTATGTCCTAAAATTCCCGAGCGAATGAATGCATGGCTATCTGGCTTTCCGGTGGTGAAGAATTTGTAGTATAAATGTAAGGACGTCTTTTTGTTATACGCACTGTGCTTGTGTTGATTAATTTTATAATACATAAATTTTTTGAGCAAATGTGTACCTATTTTTTGCATTAATTCCTGCACGGATGGGTTTAACAGTGTCTCTGGTAAAGTTCGCGACTTCAATGTGGCACGTACGAACAGGTTTTCGTCGAAAGTTCATTCTACTTGAATTTAACTAAGGGAGAGGAGCCGATTGTGGGACAGGGTCCCATCGCTGGTATAGTTATGGATACCCTGGGCACACTAGTGGGTAATATTTATACTAATAAAAATTTCAAATTTTTTTTAAAATATGATATGACAGATTCATATTAAATTCATAGTATGTCCTTTCATAGGTTGACTTTTTTGTTGCCACCTTCTCAATAGGGGAGAGGGCCCATTAGTTGTGCACCCTAACTTCGCGCTTCTAATTATCCTACGTCGAAATTTCAAATCACTCCCAATTTTTTACAGCAGCTTACTTGGCAAGTTCTCTGTTTATAACTAAGGTTTCAGGGCCACATCATCAAATATGATGCCACATCAACATGCATTTTTGTCAAGGTGTCCAAAAAGGCCCCAAAAATAGTGAGACCAATTCTCGTGCATTACATCATGAGTAGTTGAGCGCTGATGTGGTATCACATGATTGGTTGCTTTTTAGATCAAAAGCATACATTTTGTTTAATTATGGGTAGTCAAATCACAACTATTGGAAATTATATAAACGACTATTGGGTATTATATTTACAATTGGGTGCGCGACTATGTAACGAGCCTTGCTCAAACTGACCACAATTTGCCCTAATTTGCTGCTTGTAATTTTGTCAAACAGTTCATGTGCAACCTTGTATCTTGCTAGTCTGAGTGCATAAATGTTTTTCCAATGATGTCCAAAGTATATACTACTTGCAAAAGAGTCCTATGATGTATAAACAAGGTCCTATATGCAATGCATATTTCTTTTGTATTTTGAAATGCAATAGATGAAGTATCATGACCTAAATGTGCAGCTACAACTTATAGTCATTATATCAAATAGTTGACATACATCCTCAAATTAACATTCAATGCTCAAAAACAACAAGTGATAACTTCCAACTATTGATATGGTATTGAGAATGCAATCTTCTAACAATGATGTCAATGCCAATGCCAAGACTCTTGGCTTACAACTCATATAATGATTACAAACAGATCTGATGTTCACCTACAATAGCTACCATGAAATGCATCTAAATTATCATTAAGCTTGTATAAATCAAAAGGAACTTGGAACATGAAGTCGCCTTGAAGTTGTGATGAAGAAGCAAGCAATACCAATTGAAATGAAGACTCCTCAAGCCCAAATCGAACTGCAGTCTCAGCCCCTATTCTAAAGATAATAATTTATATAAAATAAATCTCAATCTCCCACTCCTCCAAGATGCATCAAATATGATTGTTGGCCTCCAAGGAAGTGTGCGCTTCAAGCAGCAAGTGAATTCGCTCAAGCATGAGTGAGTAATGACCAAAAACATGCCTCCATGATGCTAGTCGCCATGACTATAATAAATATCAGATTGCTGGTGTAAACAGAATGTCAATATAATTCGATCTCCTCAATGATGAATTCGATGGAGAGCAAGATCAAAAACCATCCAATGCAACTATAATTGATATCATGCCAAAATTGGCCCTTGGCCACAATTTCTGCTCAATGAGAAGTCTGAAGTAACCTCTCCAATGGCTGCAACCCTTCAGGAGATATCTCACTCCCTTAGTTATGCTATCTATGGGAGTTATCGTTCCCAAAGACACTCAACTACAAAGCCCTAGCTCCACAATGCTCATCAACAACAACAAATAACAAATGCTGGATGCTCAATGGTGAGACCTCAAGGTCTATTTATGCATTTCCTCTAGAGGTCGGCCTCAATAAAATAATATTATCTTTTTGACTTCTAGAAGATTCCAATATATTTTAATTATTTGCACTTTATAAGATATTAAAAATATAATATTATTAAAAGTACATCTCAACATCAAATTATAAAATAAGGTTTCCATAAATAGAAATATTGATGATATATGATGGAAAACCTTCAATCAAAAACTGAGCTTAGTAAACACCAAATGGTTGCCGGCTGACTCTCTCACCATGCCTCATTAGCCTACGAGAGCCATTAATAGGCTAATCCTGCTGATATATCAATGTCAACTAGAAGGGGACATTACAGTCCGCCCCTCCTGAAATTGCTTGTCCCCAAGCAATCTCAACTCAGGATGCTGCAAGATATCCTCACTCTCCCATGTCGCATCCTCGACTGGTAGGTCTCTCCACTTGATCAAGTATTCCCTGATAACTTGTTTTTGCAAAGTCTTCTCGCGAACATCCAATATAGCCTCTAGCACCAAAATCAATTTTCCCTCATCATTCAATGGTGGCAATGTCATGGAGGGAACCACACGATGTCCTAACGCCTTCTTGAGGTGACACACATGAAATACATTATGTACGCTACTGTCAGTAGGTAATTCCAACTCATAAGCCACTTCTCCTACTCGCCTGATAATTCTGAAAGGACCATAGTAACGTGGCTTAAGCTTCTTTGCTCCGCTCCTCTTAAGAGTGGACTGCCTATAAGGCTGCAACATCAAGTACACCATATCACCAACCTCAAAGGAGCGCTCAACCCTCTTCTGATCTGCATACTATTTTTGTTGGTTTTGTGCCTTTTGAATATTCTCCCGTAAAGCCCTCATAATGTCCTGATTATCCTGTAAGAGATCACCAGCACTAGGCACACGACTGTCACTCAACAAAAGATCCAAGAAACTAGGTGCATCATATCCATACAAGGCCATGAATGGTGTCATCTGAATGGAGAGATGGTAAGTGGTATTGTAGCAATACTCACAAAGATATAACCACTTGACCCACCCCTTTTTCTGTCTTGCGATGTAGTTCCTCAGATACCCTTCCACCCATTTATTTACTATTTTTGTCTGTCCATCGGTCTGTGGGTGGTAACTAGTGCTTGGAGAGAGTTTTGCCCCACATAGCCTGAATAGCTCCTGCCAAAAATGGCTCATGAATCGGCTATCTCTATCACTGACAATGTTCTGAGGTAACCCATGTAGTCTAAATACCTCCTGGAAGAACAACTCTGCTACCTGAGTAGCTGAATATGTAGATGTGATCGGAAAGAAGTGATCAAATTTAGTCAAACGATCTACAACCACATAGATACAATCTCGCCCCTGGGCTTTAGGCAAGCCAGTGATGAAGTCCATCGTCAAACATTCCCACTTCCTGTCAAGGATTGGAAGTGGCTGAAGTAGGCTTGCAGGGCGTGTGTGCTCCTGTTTATTTTGCTGACAAACAAGACATTCTTTGACATACTGTAGCACATCTGATTTAAGGCCCTTCCATGTAAACCTCTCCTTTACCTGCTTATAAGTTTTGAAATAACCGGGATGTCCTTCCATCAGTGCATTGTGAAAGGCCCTTAGAATGATGATCTTCATTTTCGATCTTGGAATCAAATAGATCCTTCCCTTGTAAATGATAAGTTCATTTACAACTGTGTACCTGTCATCCTGAACTGATCCATCAACAATACCTGTACCCCAACTGTCCTTAACATACTCTGCCACAATCAGGTGCCTCCAATCTTCCTCAATCCCAGCCATAGAACTCAAGTGGGGACATCGTGATAAAGCATCAGCCACAACGTTCTGTGTTCCCTTAACGAAGGAAATGTCAAAGTCATATGATTGCAACTTACTCACCCATTTTTGCTGACGATCATTAAGATCTCGTTGCCCTAGGAAGTGCCTCAAACTGTTGTGGTCTGTCTTCACTACAAATTTGCTGCCCACCAAATACTGTCTAAATTTGGCCAATGCATGCATAATGGCCAACATTTCCTTATCATAAATGCTATATCCCCTCTCTGGACCGCGAAGCTTCCGACTCTCAAAAGCAATCGGATGTTTGTCCTGCATAAGGACTGCACCAATTCCCTCACCTGAAGCATCACATTGTAGCTCAAAGGGTTTAGAAAAATCTGGCAAAGCAAGCACTGGACATGTAGTCATAATTAGTTTGAACATCTCAAAGAAATCCTGCGCCTCTGGTGACCAAACGAAAGCCCCTTTCTTGGTCAAGTTAGTGAGTGGTGCTGCATGGCGTGAATAACCATTAAGAAATCTGCGGTAAAATCCACACAACCCCAAAAATCCTCTAAGCTGAGTAAGATTCACTGGTGTAGGCCATTCAACAATTGCCTTGATCTTTTCAGGATCTATACGTACTCCCTCAGAACTGATGATGTGACCAAGGTATAGTAACTCTGTCATCCCTAAGTCACAATTAGACTCCTTTGCATACAAGGACTCTTTCCCCAAAATTCCCAAGACTATGTCAAGATGTGCTATATGATCATCCCATGTTTTACTGTACACCAAAATATCATCAAAGAATACCAGTACATACCTCCTCAACTATGAATGGAAGACCCTGTTCATTGTAGACTGAAAAGTTGTTGGAGCATTGGTTAACCCAAATGGCATAACCATAAACTCAAAGTGCCCACAATGACATCTAAATGCAGTCTTCTCAATGTCATGTTCCCTAACCTGAATATGATGATAACCGGACCTTAGATCAATCTTAGAGAAGAAACGTGCACCATGTAACTCATCTATCAACTCATCAATTCTAGGGATGGGATATCTGTTCTTAATTGTTCTCTTATTCAAGAGTCTGTAATCAATACACATTTGCAATGTACCATCTTTTTTCTTAACCAGCACTACTGAAGATGCAAAAGGAGACTTACTTGGTCTAATATGTCCCATGGCCAACAACTCCTTAATTGTCTTTTCAATTACATCCTTGAGTCGCTTGGGATGTCTATATGGAGTGACTATTACGGGCTTGGCACCCTCCTCCAACTCGATGATATGCTCAATCCCTCGATTTGGAGGTCTGCCTGGAGGAATCTCGCTAAACACCTTCGTATGCTTAATCCTTAACTCCAGGATATCTGGATGGTACTCTGGTTTCTATTGTTCCCCTTGTGTAGGCATCAACACACATTCTGCTACCCACTCTACCATATCATGTCTTACTAGCCTCGCCATCCTCCTGAATGAGATAATCCTGAAACTAGAGTCTCAGATTGCCTTAAGAAAATGAGTCTTTCCATCAACCTGAAAAGACATCTCCATCTCTCTGAGATCAAGTGTGAATTTACCAATATCATGTAACCATCTCATGCCAAGCACCATGTCAGTATCACCCATGTTCACCACATAGAAGTTCGTCTTGAACTCATAGTTGTTCAAGCGTATGGGCAAGTCTGAAATTCTTCTATCACATTTGAGGGTATAACCATCTGCAACCTTAACTCTTATTCCCTCAAATTCCCCTGTTCTGATGCCTCTCCTATCAACCAGACGAGCATCAATGAAATTGTGAGTTGCCCCTGTATCAAGAAGAGTAATTATCTTTTGCCCTGCTAGGACCCCACGCATCCTAAATGAGCCATCCTGTTGGATGCTAGTGATGTGTGCATCATGTTGCCTTGTTGCTCCTTCATGTTCCTCTTCACTTTCGTGCTTTTCTTCCTCATGCTTAGTCCTTGAGTCTTCACAATCAGATTGCTGATCCAATCTCTCTGATTCCGAATCCTCATAATATGCCCACATTACTCTATTAGCCTTACCCTTCGGTCTCAAGGGACAATCATGGTTTGCATCATAAGGCCCCTTACAATAGAAACACAACTTCTTCCGCAAATCATTGAGTGTATCACGATCCAAGGGCGCTACTGATTTTCCCTTGAAGTCTAGTTTGTTCTTTTTCTTAGGGAAAGATTTATTATCTCGATATGAAGAAGATCCTTTGGATGCAAACTTACTCTGTGGTGCTGACAGCTCCATACTCCTAGCCTTCTTCATAGCCTCCTGAAGAGTAGGAGGATCAAAGGCTTTTATCCACCCTCTCATAGGTTCCATTAATCCTTCAATAAATAATATTACCAACCATCTCTCGGAGATGTTAGGAACCATCACTGATAATTTCTGGAAATCTCCAATGTAGCTCTTCACACTTCCAACTTGCTTGAGTTGGGCCAAATCCCTGAAGTATGATTCTGGATCTCTCCTATCAAAGCGTTCCACAAGTTTATCCACAAACTCTTGATAGGATGTAATCTGATTATGTTGCAATGTTACTAATCCATGATACCACCAATCGTGTGCTACACCCTCCAAATGTAAAGTGGCATACTTGATGGCTTCCTCTTTTGTCATGGGTCGAAGAGCCAATAAATAATCCAATTTATGAATCCATGACTGTGCAGTAGTCTTGCCACTACCATCAAACATAGGCAATGTAAGCTTATTGGTAGCTTGCTTAAGATCTTTATTATGACTCCTAGGTTTCCTCTGCTGCCGAGACCTATAGTAGTCCATTCTTGTCTGCACAAATCGATCAAAATGCATGAGCTCTCATGCTTTTGGTGTCAATAGTTTCCATTCATCATGAGCAGCCATATATGCATCGGCGAAGGTAGGCTCCTCAACATCTTCAACATTCTCTTCTGTAGCCCGCTCTTCCCTTAGGAAGGTAGGTCGTGATGGCCTATCAGCAGTATGGGAAGTGGTTCTTTGCCCTTTCCTTGATCCAGCTACACTCCTATCCTCATCTTGATCCTTGATATTCCTTGTTCTGTTTTCCAAAATAACTCTGTTATGTTGAATCTGCTACTACAAGGAAGCTGAAAAACCTTCAAATGCTTGGGCCATTCTTTCCAATAATTCTTCACCTCTATCCCCATTCCTCCTTTCATTTCTAGGAGGATCACCTTCTCTTCTTTCCTCCATGGTGCCACCAATCTCTTGGTGTCTTGCTGCAACAACTGCTGATATTGTGTCTTGTTCAGGGTGTCAGGGCCACTGTGTTTGTTTCCTTTCTTCTCTAGTTGTATATCTCTTGGTTCTGTCACTTTGTTGCATAAATGAAAACAAATCTTAACCCAAAGGATGGCAGGAAACCGCTCTGATACCACTGTAATGAGCCTTACTCAAACTGACCACAATTTTCCCTAATTTGCTACTTGTAATTTTGTCAAACAGTTCATGTGCAACCTTGTATCTTGCTAGTCTGAGTGCATAAATGTTTTTCCAATGATGTCCAAAGTATATACTACTTGCAAAAGAGTCCTATGATGTATAGACAAGGTCCTATATGCAATGCATATTTCTTTTGTATTTTGAAATGCAATAGATGAAGTATCATGACCTAAATGTGCAGCTACAACTTATAGTCATTATATCAAATAGTTGACATACATCCTCAGATTAAGATTCAATGCTCAAAAACAACAAGTGATAACTTCCAACTATTGATATGGTATTGAGAATGCAATCTTCTAACAATGATGTCAATGCCAATGTCAAGACTCTTGGCTTACAACTCATATAATGATTACAAACAGATCTGATGTTCACCTACAGCAGCTACCATGAAATGCATCTAAATTATCATTAAGCTTGTATAAATCAAAAGGAACCTGGAACATGAAGTTGCCTTGAAGTTGTGATGAAGAAGCAAGCAATACCAATTGAAATGAAGACTCCTCAAGCCCAAATCGAACTGCAGACTCAACCGCCCCTGTTCTGAAGATAATAATTTATATAAAATAAATCTCAATCTGCCACCCCTCCAAGATGCATCAAATATTATTGTTGGCCTCCAAGGAAGTGTGCACTTCAAGCAGCAAGTGAATTCGCTCAAGCATGAGTGAGTAATGACCAAAAACATGCCTCCATGATGCTAGTCACCATGATTCTAATAAATATCAGATTGCTGGTGTAAACAAAATGTCAATATAATTCGACCTCCTCAATGATGAATTAGATGGAGAGAAAGATCAAAAACCATCCAATGCAACTATAATCGATGTTATGCCAAAATTGGCCCTTGGCCACAATTTCTGCTCAATGAGAAGTCTGAAGTAACCTCTCTAATGGCTGCAACCCTTCAAGAGATATCTCACTCCCTTAGTTATGCTATCTATGGGAGTTATCGTTCCCAAAGACACTCAACTACAAAGCCCTAGCTCCACAATGCTCATCAACAACAACAAATAACAAATGATGGATGCTCAATGGTGAGACCTCAAGGTCTATTTATGCATTTCCTCTAGAGGATGGCCTCGATAAAATAATATTCTCTTTTTGACTTCTAGAAGATTCCAATATATTTTAATTATTTGCACTTTATAAGATATTAAAAATATAATATTATTAAAAGTGCATCTCAACATCAAATTATAAAATAAGGTTTCCATAACTAGAAATATTGATGATATATGATGGAAAACCTTACTCCAATAGAAAACTGAGCTTAGTAAACACCAAATGACTGACGGCTGACTCTCTCACCATGCCTCATTAGCCTACGAGAGCCATTAATAGGCTAATCCTGTTGATATGTCAATGTCAACTAGAAGGGGGCATTATAGACTATTGGACCCCACACGACTATTGGGCCCTCTCCCCTAGTGGGTGAATGCAAGTGGACATTTATTTGCCTATTTCACAATATCAAGTGAATGTATAATGATAATCTTATTTCCACAATATAAATAATATTTGCCACCTTCCTAATAAAAGGTTGTTGTGAAGGGATATTTTATTAACCAAAATATAAGTTTTCTTGCATTAAAAGTGAGTTGCCATGTACATAAGACATTGCCAAGTGATTTAATTTCAAATATATTTAAACAAAATACATTTCAACATGTCCCATTTTTCATATTCTTTTTACTATCAACTGGTTCCTGGATGTCCATAATAACCAATCTTTTTTTTGAATTTTCCTGCAAAATTAAAAAACACGAACTCTCAGGCTCACTATGCATTGCAAAATTTCATTATAACACTTAATTATCACTCTATTATTTACAAATCCACCTAAAAAACAATAATCATAAAAAAAAAAAAAACTGGTTACAATTCAAAAACAAACTTAATATCACTTCAAATCACCAACCAGAAATCCTATGTACCCATTAAACTATCACTTCTATCATTAATCCATTGAATGCAGATCAAATTCCATCCCATAATTCAAGTTAATCCACTTGCTACGAATTCAAATTCAACAAACCTATTTATGCAAGCAATCCTCGTTTGTGCGATGCAAGTTACACATTACAGTTTATTCAAATTTCTCACTTTCTGTTGCATGCTCTTGAGCGACGATGACCTCCTCTAGATCGATGCAGTCTCCTCCTTCAGCTTTTATGGTAAGTCATTTCCTGCCTTCACAAAAATATAAACCGCATTTCCATTTTCTACTATCACCAGTTGCCTTCTCCATTTACATTTAAATGAATCGACACCTTGGTAATTTCCATAACCATCCTTTATGCTATCATCTACCAGTCTCCCTTTAAGCTCTGTTATGGTAGAAATATTTCCAACCCTTTCGAATAGAACATTACCATACATATATATGCTGCACAAAATGATACATATCTGCATATGTCTCCCACAACCCTATCCATTTTCATGAAACTTGCATATTTATCTATATCTGCAACATATATATCCTTGTTCATTTTAATGAAACTTACGCATTTCTCTCTCCCTATATATATAATATATATTTGCAGAGATAGATAGATGCCTAATTTGAATGTAAATGAACAAGGTATAAATTGAATGTACATACATACATTTGTTGATGAACTGTTCAATAATATATTAATTTCAAATTAGGTATCTATCTATCTCTGCAAATATATATATGTGTAAGTTTCATTAAAATGAACAGGGCCACATATATTGCAGATATAGATAAATGTGTAAGTTTCATGAAAATGGATAGGGCTATGGGAAACTTATATATATATATATATATATTTATATATATATATATAGAGAGAGAGAGATAGATAGATACCTAATTTGAATGTAAATTAACAAGGTATATATATTTTTATTTTGCAATTTGAAATTAATATATTACTAAATAGTTGATCAAAAAATACAGGTATCTACATTCAATTTATACCTTGTTCATTTACATTCAAATTAGGTATCTATCTATCTCTCTCTCTCTCTCTCTATATATATATATATATATTGCATACTCAAATTTATATATTACTGTATAGTTCATCACCAAATATAGGTATCTACATTTAATTTATACCTTGTTCATTCACATTCAAATTAAGTATCTATCTATCTTTGCAAAGTGCTTATATGTATGTCCTCATTTACATTGAACCTAATTAGATGGATGCTTTGTTTGTTGTTCAATTAAAGTGACTGTAAATATCGGACCCTATCCCTTATAGTCAACTATCATAATGGCTAACTCCTACTTATGTTACATAAAATTATTAAAAGCCATGACACACAAAATTACACACATTTATATGTTGTATTTGTTATATCTAAGTATGTTGTTTGAGAAAAGGTATTAACATAAGTAGGACTCAACCATCATCAAAGTTAGCTGTAAGGGAGAGGGGTCGATATTTACGTCACATCAAAACACCCTTGCCCTATAGTGCATGTAGTTAGAACTGCTATAAAATCCATGGCAAACACCATGACTTATAAACTATTAGCAAATGCCAAGAATCTAAATTTCATGGCAAATGCCATGAACTTTATACCACTTCACTGCATTCTTTGTAGGGCAAAAAATCTCCTCTATTTCTTTGTTTGTTCTTCAATTAAATTGACAGTGTATAAGAAGGCTTTCACATACCATACCCACCATATGTCATATGCCCAAATGTATACCCACAATCGGCTCATATGCCCACACATAGCTCCTCTCCCTTTTGTCTATGTGTTTGTTCTTCAATTTAACTGACTATAATTGACAACCCCTCTCCCTTACAACCAACTGTGATACCATATGACTCCTTGTGTTATAACCATGGAATGAAAGAGCATAAATAAATTGAAACATCAATAAGATAGATATATACATACATATATATATTGCAGAGATAGATATATACATATATATAAAAGTTGCATAATGCCAACTCGACTGTCAAGGGACGTGACATAAAAAAATTACCCAACTAGGACGCTGATGACGTGGACCCCTTGCTCAAAGTTACCCTACCCACCATTGGTTACATTCAACTTAGTTAGATGTATGCTTTGTCTGTTCTTCAATTAAAGTGATAGTATGCTAAGAATATCTCAAACAACATTATGAAACATTAACACAACTTGAAACAACAGTATGATAGAAATATTTGAAACCCTTTCTTGTCTCGTAAAGTTGTTTGAAGATATAAATATTTGTATCATGCTGTTGTTGCAAGTTCATAAATATGTGTATCATAATGTTGCTGTTTGAAGTATAGCATGCATTGCTTGATTCATTGCACACATACCCTTCGTCATTTCAAATTAACTCAATTATATGCATGGTTAGATTGTTCTTCAATTACAGTCAATAGTAAATGTATGAATTCATTGTTTCAGTCGGTATCATTATTTTCAATATTAAGTGTAAGTTGTTTACTAATCACTATGTTGGTTCAATACAAAGGAAGATAAATGCGCAAACAAATAGTAGGCAATCTTCAAGGAGGAAGCCTCCACAAAAGCAGAGCCGGACAACTATGCCCGCACACAAGAGAGGTGTGCATCTGCCACATAGCAATGAGGAGGATGTTGTCATTCTTGTTCACCAGCGAATTGAAGAACCAAATAGTGAGGAGGAGGTAGAAATTGTTCTGGAACAACCAACTGAATATGTAGTGCAAGCTAACCTAGTTGTATCAACCAAAAAGGTTGCACCGAGGCGTGAATGGACCCAGGCTGACATGGACCATGCCTTTGAAGATGTCGAAGACTATGGCTGGTCAACTAGAGGTGCAGTAAAAAAGTGGGGTATTCCTACCTCAACATTGTCCAATTGGCTAGGTGGTGTGACCACTACAAGAAGGTAAGGGCCCCCAACAATCCTAACTGAGGAAGAGTCATTGATCATCAAATGGTGCAAGGACATGGCTGTTGTTGGCCAAGGTTTGGAGATCGTCAATCTGAAAATGAAAGTGGCTCAAAAATGTGAAACAAGGAATAATCCCTTCAAGAATGGGCTTCTTGGCAAGTCATGGTGGACAGGATTCAAAAGAAGGCATCTTGATCTCTGCTTGAGAACAACCCAAGGTCAAGATAGAGATCGTGCTATAAATCTGAGGTAACCAGTTGTAAGTGCTTTCTACAACACTTTGGAGAAGGCATATGCAGGAGGGAACTATGGACCGCAGAGGATTTGGAATTGTGATGAGATAGGGTTGCAAGCTAGCCAAAATGGTAATATGAAGGTGCTTGCCATGAAATGCGTGAGAAGTGTTGCTTACATTATCCCAAAGAGCCGGGAGTGGATCACTATTCTATCATGTGTAAATGTTGCAGGTCAAAAACTTCCAGGTTTTCATTTGTTCAAGAGCAAAAAAAATGTACAAAACTACATAGCCAACTATGAGCCAGGAGCATTGATGGCTATTCAACCTCACACATGGATGACTAAAGAGTTTTTTATCAAATGGCTCAAGTTCTTGTTATGCAAGTACCTAGGGGTTGCTCACCCACCCATAGAAACCTCTTGATATTTGATGGGAATGGCAGCCATGTAGCCTTCTCTACCATTACCAAAGCAAGGGAGCTTGGTATTGACTTGCTCACCCTACTCACCCACACATCACACAAGTTGTAGCCTCTTGATGTGAGTGTTTTCTTGTCTTTCAAGTGTAACTTCAAAAAGGAAAGAACAAATTGGACCATTAGACATCCAAATCTAGAAATAAGAAGGGCAGAATTGGCTACACTTGGCAGCCTAGCTTTTCAAAAGTCATTGAATTTTTTAAACATTACAGCTGGCTTCAAGAGGACAGGTATTTGGCCATTTAATCAAAATGCTTTGGATAATGACATGAGGGTTAGCAAGACATTCCACTTTGCTGCCCCCGAGGAAGCATCAACTACTGCAAACATTCTAAGCCTTTCCAACAATGGTTTGACAGTCAATGAGGGTGAGTCTAATGTTGGAACTGCAAAAGTTGGAGATCAGCAAAATGGGATGAATGGTTAGTATGTTCTGCATTTGTTGTATGAAGTTATATTTTAGTATGTTGTTACACTATGTACTATTGTTTGATATGTTGCTCATTTCAAATCAGTGCAATTAGATGTATGGTTAGTTTGTTCTTCAATTACAATCGTTCTTACATGCATGCATTTTTTGTTACACTATGCACCATTGTTAGATATACATATATATACAAATTTGCATATGCATATTGTGCATATGCATATGCATATATGCAATTGTTGTATGAAGTTAAATTTTAGTATGCTGTTTGAGAAATGGTATTAACATAAGTAAGTCAGCATATGGTTAGTATGCTCTGCATTTGTTGTATGATGTTATATTTCAGTATGTTGTTACACTATGTACCATTGTTTGATATGTTGCTCATTTCCAATCACCTCAGTTAGATGCATGGTTAGTCTGTTCTTCAATTACACTCAATCTTACATATATGAATTTGTTGTTACACTATGTTTTGCAATTGTTGTATGAAGTTATATACGCATATATGCAATATGCATATGCATATGTTGTATGAAGTTAAATTTTAGTATGTTGTTTGAGAAACGGTATTAACATAAGTAGGAGTCGACATATGCAATATGCATATGTTGTATGAAGATAAAATTTAGTATGATATTTGAGAAATGATATTATCAAAAGTAAAAGCCAACATATGCATATGTATGTGGATACTATCAACAATTGCATTCTTTATTTGCATTTAAATTACATGGATTGGATTCATTTGTTCTTCAAATACTTTCAAACTTACATGTATGAATTTGTTGTTTTACATTCCAATGAACCACTTGAACCAACAGTATTGGGAGACCACAATACTATTGAAGACATATATCTTTCCCTTCCAACTCCACCTGAGCAACCCTCCTGGCTCTTAGATGGTGCTGCCAATCTTGCTATGGATATGCATGTGGACGAAGAACAGAGTCTTTCAATGCCATCTCCACCGCACTGCATGGGTCTGAATACGTTAGTAAATTTCTATGCTGATTGTGGAGATAGTGACGGTGAGAAGTTAGGAGATAGAACAAATACTACATATAGTGAGATTCCATAAACAAATAATGTCGATTTGATTAAGCCTTTGGGAGGCCAACAAACTTCACGCATCTCACAATTCTTGAAGCTACCGATTCATGTGGTGAAAGACAAGTCTAATAAGGTAGCTAACTGTGGGATAAAATTGCAAAGAGGATCCCAACTCCTAACTGCTGATGAGTTCATGGCAATGCTAAGTGGACAAGATGAAAAGAAGAAGGAACTAGAAGAATTGAAATTGAGGAAGAAGCAACAGCTTGCAGAGCACAAGATAGAAAGGATTGTAGGATTGGAGGCAAAAAGTCTTATGAGAATTGAAAAGGAAAAGCAACGAGTAGCAACAGAGGCTGAAAAGGAGCTGCAAAAGAAGGAGAAGGACAAAAAAGGGGAGGACCAACAGAGAGAAAAGGAAGTCGCAAAAAGAGAAAAAGAGTTGGAGAAGGCACAAGCAAATGGTGTAAAGGAGAGACGACTCAACAGCCCTCTAAATCCCTTCCCTGATTGCCATAGGATCTTCATGGATTTCATATCTATTCAATGCCCCCAATATTGGCAATCACCTACCTAAGCTACCAACCAAACATTTCAGAGTTGGAGTCCTTCTCACTCGCTCTCCTATACACACTCATCTAGCCCCACAAGAAGCCAACCATGTGAGAGTTGGAGTCCTCGTTTACAGGCCTATCAAACCTCACCCACCCCAAGCATAATCCAACCAACTCAATCATGGAGTCCTTCTTCGTCACATCCCACATCCAACTCACAAGACAACTTGCCATCAAATTTTAGTTTTCCTATATTTTTTGATTGATTTGAATGTTTGGTTGCTAGTTTTTTGTTGTGAACTTCTTGATGGATTTGAAACAATGTTTGAAATTTCTTGTTTTGAATGTTTCTAACTTGAAACATTAGTATGGATACCATAGATACAACATATTCCATCATGTTACTGTTTATCTCTGCAATATGAAACATATGTATCTATCTATCTCTGTGATAGAAAACTTATGTATCTATCTATCATAATCTATACATATATGTATCATAACGGTGTATCAATCTACTGTTTTAAGTTAATTTGAAAATTCAGTATGTTGTATCATTCTATGTAGCATACATATGTATGGTAATGTTGTATTCAAAAGGGTTGGAAATATTTTGACCATAACAGAGCTTAAAGGGAGACTAGCCGATGATAGCATAAAGGATGGTTATGGAAATTAACAAGGTGTCCACTCATTTAAATGTAAATGGACAAGGCAATTGTTGACAATATGCACATACATATGCATATGCGAACTCTTACTTATATTAATACCATTTCTCAAATAGCATATTGAAATTCAACTTCATACATCATATGCATATATGCATATACATATGCATATGCATATCAAACAATGCTACATTGTGTAACAACAAATTCATACATGTAAGATTGAGTGTAATTGATGAACAAACTAACCATGCATCTAATTGAAATGTATTTATGGAGAAGACAATTGCTGAAAGTATGCACATACATATGCACATGCACATGCATATACATATGTTGACTCTTGCTTATGTTAATACCATTTCTCAAACAACATACTAAATTTAACTTCATACAACAATTGCATATATTTGCATATTTGCAATATGCATATGCATATCTAACAATGGTACATAGTGTAACAACAAATGCATACATGTAAGATCGATTGTAATTGAAGAACAAACTAACCATGCATCTAATTGAGCTGATTCGAAATGAACAACATATCAAACAATTGTACATGGTGTAACAAAAAATTCATACATGTAAGATTGAGTGTAATTGAAAAACAAACTAACCATGCATCTAATTGAGGTGATTGGAAATGAGCAACATATCAAACAATGATACATAGTGTAACAACATAATGAAATATAACTTCATACAACAAATGCAAAATATACTAACCATATGTTGAATCCTACTTATGGTAATACCATTTTTCAAACAACATACTGAAATTTAACTTCATACAACAATTGCATATATGCATATGCATATTTGCATACATGCAATATGCATATGCATATGTAGCATATCTAACAATGATACATAGTGTAACAACAAATGTATACATGTAAGATTGATTGTAATTGAAGAACAAACTAACCATGCATCTAGTTGAACTGATTCAAAATGAACAACATATCAAACAATTGTACATAGTGTAACAACAAATCCATACATGTAAGATTGGGTGTAATTGATGAACAAACTAACCATGCATCTAATTGAGCTGATTGGAAATGAACAACATATCAAACAATGGTACAAAATGTAACAACAAATGCATATATGTAAGATCGATTGTAATTGAAGAACAAACTAACCATGCATCTAATTGAGCTAATTCGAAATGAACAAGATATCAAACAATTGTACATAGTGTAACAACAAATCCGTACATGTAAGATTGATTGTAATTGATGAACAAACTAACCATGCATCTAATTGACCTAATATTAACATAAGTAGGAGTCAACCATCATCATAGATAACTGTAAGGGAGAGGGGCCAATATTTACAGTCACTTTAATTGAAGAACAAACAAAGCATACATCTAATTCGGTTCAATGTACATATAGGCATATGTATATGTACATGTATCTATGCATATGCAATGCTACATTAGATGGAGAGTGTAACAAATGGAAGGTGTGATGCATTATATGATGGAGGCTATAATGCTACTGGTAGTTATGCTTATGCATCGTTCCACTCTCCACCTAAAATAACTTCACTTTTTCCTTTGCATATGCATATATACATATACATATATATATGCATATGCATATGCATATACATATGATCACTTGAATAGACATGTAATTGTAGACCTACAATTTGCATATATATAATGGCAGTATTAGAACACTATCATACACTCCATAGTTTCGGGTGGCATGCACCTATGTTTTGGCTAAAGTATGTATGTATGTTTGTATAGTATACACACATACATGTATGCATGTGTGTATAGTATGCATACATGTATGTGTGTATAGTAAGTACACACACACACATGCATACATGCATGTGTGTATAGTATATAAGTATACATGCATACATGTATGTGTGTATACATACTATACACACGTACATCTAGGTATGTGTGTATAAGTATGTATGTCTATGTCTCAAATACAAACATACACACATACATAAATAATTATGTAGTATGTATGTATGTATGTGTATATACATGCATACATAATATTTTATTGTTTAGTATAATGTAAAGATGTTGAATATTATATCAATTTAAAAAGAATTGTTTTGTCAATTAAAAATTAAATGATTACTAAATTGACTAGGGAAATCATATCAATGATTAGTCAATTAAAAAAATAAAATGATTACGAAATTGACTAGGAAAATCCTATAAATGAATATGACTATATTCCCTAAAACTTCATGATTCAAGCAAAGACGAAGGACAAGGAAGAGTGGACAATGGGGGTCGGGAATTTTTGAGCGAGGGGTTCACTGCAACGGTCGAAAGAGCCGGCTAAAACATAGGTGCATAAAACCCTTCATAGTCGAGCTACAGAAACACATGAATGGTATGTATATGTATACACACAGTCGGCAAAAAATATACATAGATTGCCACTATACATATGCAAATTACAAAGGTATAAAACACAAACAAAGCTCTATATGAATGGCGGACTGTGTGTATATGTGTGTATACACACATATATATGCATATATTCCAATTATAGAGGTATAAAATGAAAACAAACACATATTATGGTGGTGTGTGTGTATATGTGTGTAGACATAACTATATACACACATATACACACAGTGGGCCATTTATATGCATATATATAACTATATTCTCACATATAGACACAACCTACCATTATATAGTTCTATTATTGCTGGAAAATTATATTTGTCGGCCGTTGCTGCATGTATACACAAATATATGTGAATATATATACATTTATATGCATATATATGTGTATACACACATTTACAAATAGTCGGCCATATATATGCATATATATATCTATATAGTCACATATACACACAATCGGCCATAATATACACAGTAGCGGCCATGAATAAGCTGCAACAAAGCTTCATTACATGATGAAAGCATTACAACTTTTTCTTGCTATTTTAACAAAAGAAAATCGAAAGAAAAACCTAGAAAAATCTTGCAATGCATAGTTACAGCCTGAGTGAGGTTGGAAGACAACCTCACTTGCATAGCAATAAGTTATATAGTTTCCTTTTACTGAATATGGTGTTGATAAATACAGAAAGCACGAAAAATGTATCACCACCACTCAACCATGGCCTCACCACCGTTGGCGTCTGTCCTAACTAGAGCTGGTTCTAAATGCAACCGCTGAAAATGAATGATGTCTCATGAATGGGTGTTTCGTGAACAGAATGCAAGACCAAGCGAATGGTGTGCATGCCGAGGTGGTAGGCGTTAAGACCGACGACAGGGAATGTGTAGCAGTTAATGCGCATTAACTAGGACTGCTAGTTGCAAGTACTGGCATGGCGCCAAACAACTATCAGTCATACAGATGTCCACGATAAGTGTACGCCTAATTTTTACACTTTTTTGGCAATTTTTTGAAATTGCTCCCAAAACCTTGGAAAGTGTGCTCGAAATCTCCTCAAATTTTTATTTCAAACTGCCAGCTTGACAGTGAAGACACGTGGCAAAATTTTTTTAATCAACTTGAATGCTGATGCCATGGACCCCTCGCTCAAGGTTACCCTACCCACCATCGGGCCCTCTCCACTAATTTTCTTTCTCAATGATGGCGCGTGAGGGGTGCAAAGAAAACAATTCACGATGAGGCAGCTGACAAGTAATTTATCAGGTAGTTAATAGAATAGCGTTTTAGCACTGTTGCAAAAATTGAGGAAATATTTGATTCTGACTTGGACTGGTTATCGCTTAAAGATTTTCCCGCACCTCTTACACGTGCGACTCGTGCCCAGTGCCCACTGCTTGTACATGCAGATCATTCGCTCTTACAGAATATTTTTCACTCTTATCTTATAGTCCACCCAGAGTCTTAGAGAATATAATTGTCATTCGTAGAGCTCCTGAATGTGCAGAAGTGTCCGAAAACATAACTAGAGCTCATCCAAGAAATTCCAAACAAAGCACCGCATATGGGTAACGAGGATCATGTGGGAAGACATCCCAAACAAAGAAGAAATTCAACATGTTTTCTTAGTTCTGCACACCTTACATTCAAGGCCGATGGAACCAGGTTTGTGCGTTCATTCTGTTTCTAACGAACTTATTCCTTGTTCACCAACACAGAGAGGCACGCATGAGATTGGGCTTATGCGAACTGAATATTATAATTGACAATAACTTGTTTCTTGCAGGATTAGCTAAGGAAATTGGAAGATGGGGACTGTTGCATGGAAATAGGAAGGTGGGGACTGTTGCATTGAAATTCAAATCTCTCCCCATTTCTCCCTTTTCAACACCAGTTCAAACTCCACTTCAGTTCACTTTGTATCGCTTCCAGCAGTGTCTATCCAGCCCATATCCTTAGTCCGCTCTCCAAACCCCTCTACGCTTGATAGCCCATATGAAGGCCTACTGGCTCGCCTCCAGCCCCCTCGCCAGCGCCTCTCTGTTGTTTGTAATGGTCGCGCGTTCGACTCCCTCTCCGTTGAAAAGGATTTTGGGAAAAGGTTTTGGAAAAGTTACGACATCTGTTATTTTGTTCGCTAGTACAGGAGCACTATGGCCTGAAAGGTCCAACGGTATGCTACTGATACAATAGCTACCATTTTTTTTGTTTCCTCCTATGTATTGCCTGTTTAATGTGTACCCATTATTCATATATTTAGGGAACAGTCATTCACATGATGATGATTCTTCAGCTTATTTTAGGTTCCATTGCAAATGGCTTTTCTGAGGTAAGAATAAATTTGTCCCCACAAGATGGTGTGTCGGGAACCACCTACCCAATCCCTCTAGGCAGGAACTTCGCATATCAGTTTTTGGTAAAGAATCAGATAGGGAGCTATTTCTACTTCCCTTCTATGTATATGCACAAAGCAGCAAGTGGGTTTGGTGGTTTGAAGATTGTAAGCCGCCCCAGGATTTCAGTTCCATTCCCAAATCCTGCAGGGGACTATACAGTTCTAATAGGAGATTGGTACAAGATAAATCACTCGCAAAAACTCTTATGCCATTCAATTTCAAGTTTCTAGGTCTTTAAGCTAAACACATTTTTAACTCTCATTGATTCTTGGCATTGATTTGTTGCAATGTCTAATATGTAGATCCTTAGGAAAACACTTGATATGGGTTCATCTCTTGGGATGTCTGATGGAGTTCTTATTAATGGTCGAGGCTTGAATAGTACATCATTTACAGTAGATCAAGGTGATCCAGATTCTAAAGCTATAAAAAGACATAACATTTGTAATCCTTCCTTTGATTGAAATGTTTACAATTGTTGATGTTAATGTTTTTTTTGCAGGGAAACCTTATCGCTTTCGCATTTCCAATGTGGGTTTGGCAAGCTCTCTCAACTTCAGGATTCAGGGGCATAAAATGCAGCTTATGGAAGTAGAAGGCTCCTACACAGTTAAAAACACATATGAATCTTTAGATATTCATTTGGGTCAATCCTACTCTGTTTTGGTGACTACAGATCAGCCTCCTCAGGGCTACTATATTGTTGTATCTACAGTAAATTTTTGTAAACACCTCCACCCGGACCCCTTCCCTATGGCCCAACTAATGAAGTTGATTGGTCCTTGAACCAGGCCAGATCCATCAAGTATGCAATGCTTATTAAACCGTCCTCTAGGGCTGAACATCAAGTTCAGCTACCTAATCTTTTGTTCTCTTAAAACTTCCTTTCCTAGGGTAGTCAAGATGAATACTGTTGGATTTTAGGTTAATCTGTTCTCATGTCTTGAATAGTATACATTCTTTCAAGATTTATGATTATTGTTATAAATCTTGTGCAGATGGAACCTTACTGCAAGTGGCCCTCGGCCCAATCTACAGGGATCTTACTACTATGGAAATATAACTACCTCAAGGACCGTCAGACTTGCCAATTCTGCTCCTATGATCAATGGGAAGCAGAGATATGATGTAAATAGTGTTTCATTCAACCCACCTGATACTCCTTTGAAGTTGGCTGATCACTTCAAAATACAGGGTGTCTTCAGCTTGGGTTCCATTTCAGATAATCCCACATGTGGAGGTGGTTACCTGCAGCCAGCTGTTATGGTTGCTGATTTCAAAGCTTTCATTGAAATTGTGTTTTAGAACAATGAAGACACAATTCAATCATGACATTTAGATGGCTATTCCTTCTTTGTTGTTGGGTGAGAAAAAAATTCAATATTACTCACAATGCAATAATTCTTTTCAACAATGTAGTTGCAGAAGTACAACACCATCTGCTTGCTTTTAGAAACACTAATGAAATAAAGAAAAACCCAAAAGAGTAATTGATTATTGAGGCATATGATGTTATATGCAACCTTATGGTTTCAGTTAGTTTTTTATTAAACTGTGAAAAGTACCTTTTAAATGTAGGTAAAACTAATATTTCATCATCCACGGACAAAATTATATAAGTATTTTGGGTTGTGCAAAAAAATCTGGGCAACGACTTATAATTAAGAATACAAAAACAGGCAAGTTATCAATCTAATGAAGATACTAATTAGATTAACAAATATACTAAGGTAAGATAAGGGAAGGAAGGGAAGCCTAATCATATCATTTCATTGAAAATATTAATGAGCATTTAATGTAGAGATTGGGTATTTACCGTAAAATTTTAAATTATTTTTTTCTTTGTTTTTAAATTTTGATGATGGATTATGAAATGTGATTTTAAATTTTGAATTTTTTTTATACAATTTAATTAAAAAAAAAATCTGTTTTACTATCTTTATTTATTAAGTAGAATTTTTTGAAGTTTAAGGTCAAGGAAACAAATGCTTTATAAGATATAGAACATTAAAATATTGGTCAAGGATGATGCATTATTTTAATTCTTGCTCATAGTCATGTTAAAATGTAGTTAAAAGACTACATCAATAATTCAATGAGAAAGAGTGAGAGAGCATGCTTGTTTGATTAAATGGAAGAGACCAAACCATTATTAATGGGGTAATGGGTGATGGGTGAGACAACTTGCCCCCAAGTGAAATGGAACACATAGATTGATTTTACTCATGATGCCCATGATGGGTTTGCATCATGATACTTTTCCAAAGTGCCACAAGAAGTAGTTTTCATTGTTGGAAAAATTATTTCTCTTAATTATTTTTTTGATATTTGTTTGACTTCTATTTTTTTGGATTTTTGGATTGCTTTGATGTTTGTAGTTTCAAGTGTCAAGCACATGCTTATTTGATGTCATTGATTTGGATGTGTTTGTCAGGATGTACCAATAATATCTTGCCTTGTGGAGTTGCTTTACTAGGATCGCTACATTGATGTACAATTTTAAATGTGGTGACACCCTTTGATAGTTAGATTGGTCGCATTCAAATGTGAACATCTTGACAAAGTGCCATCATAGCTCACATGGTAAAACATGGTTGTAGGATATAATAGATTTAGGGTTTTGGGATTGGAGGGTTGGGATTTAGATTTTAAGATTAGAAGTTTGGTTTGACGAACTTTGGGAGATGCTAGTTAAGATTTGTAGGAGTTACATGTGAACTCCCAACACCTCAAGATTAGCTTTCAAACCAAAATATCTTTTGCAAGAGAGAAATGACAAGAATAGCTCATTATGATTAAAGATGTAAGATTGATTGATTGAATATGAAATGTGCATGAGATTCCTTGCTTATAAAAAGAAGGTTGTGAGATAGGATTAGACAAGATCATGACATATTTCTTAATCTTATACAATGAGACAACTACCTCAACAATTATTAAATGAATGCTCTTTTTGTTAACAATCATTTAAACAAGCAACAAGTAACAAATCAATTGATATTTACACATTGAAAGCTATATTGTAACAATGAACATTCTAGTTACACAAAATAAACATAGGTTTCCCTTATTAATTAAATGCTTAGAAGAATTGCACAATGAATTTTCCTAATCTTGGTTGTTAAATTTAATTATAACCAAATTTTCTCTTAATTTGTGTAAATAACACATATTTATCTACTAAACATTATTTTTAATTAAATATTTTTCAATACACATGGTTGTTTGATAAGCTAATTCAATATGTTTATAGTCTTTATATCTAATGACTACACATTGATATAAGAGTATTATAGTACTTTGCATTTATGATTGTAAATCAATCATTTCAAAACACACTACTTTATCTACTTCTCATATCTTCCAACTATTCTTATCTTATCTGTTTCTTCTTGTAATAGTTCCTTCTTACACAATTTAGTACTACAATCAAAATTAAATTGTTGTAAACAAAGTCTACAAACTTATATTTAAAACACTATAAAGGCAAGTACTCGCCACTACGTGACACTTATTTTATATTATTTTATATTTAGCATCATACTATGTTTTGTTTGGTAGATAAACATTTAAAATAAAGATTATTTTAATTAAATTACATTATTGGTGATATTTATTTGTGTTCTTTTTTATTTAGATATTTTTTATTTTTTTAAATTAGATGGTGAGATTTATAGAGAATTTCATCTAAGTATAAAAAGTGGTTAAGACAATCCAAAAGAGATAGTGATAACGATTAAAAAATGTTGATATTGAGATTTGGATATAAAAGTCTCTTAACATTTTATCTCAAATTTGGATTCCCTCAAAAAGTGACATAAGATTGTCTTAGGATTAGGTTCAAGGGAGTCCTAAACTTGTAAATCATGTGTTTATTGTTAGCACTCTTTTTTTTGTCATGTGGATATGTTTAAAAAGTAAAAAAATTAATTTTATGTTTGTAGCCAAGTTAAGATGGATGAAAAATTGTTCATTAATGTTTTATGAAGTCAAATTAAAAATATATGGTATTAGCTATGATAAATTATTAAAAAATTATCACATCTACATATTTATCATTTACATTTGTACATAGTTTTTTGAAAATTATTTTTTTTAAAGAAAAAACATGAAGGAATGACAATCACTTTTTATGTCTCACTAAAATGTTAAGTTGTGGTTCTTTTAAAAAAGAAGAAATTATTCAAAGAAACAAGACGGTATATTATAAACTACATTCAAAATGCTACATCTTCCATTGTTGTAGTTTGTCAAAAATTTGTGGATAAGTTTGGTTTGATTTGGAACACTATTGGAAGTTTCCTTATATCTATTTTTTCAACTTAACTTTCATTACCACTTAAAGATGATTATTCTATTAGTAACTTGCACTAACCTTACCCCCAAAAAAGAGGTCCAATGACCTAAAAAAAACCCATATGATCAAACTACCAATCCTAACAAAACACCAAGCTACCACCATTATTTGAGATAAAAACTATCAAATGAAACCCAAGATAGATTATCCTAGAAACCATTTCCTACTCAAAAAAACCCTAGCCTCACATACCATTAGTTGGATCCACAACCATCTATCCAAATTGACAACTACCATTATGTCCTCTTAACATCCTTGACCAATTATAAAATAAGAAGCATCTACATAAGTTGAATCAAGTGTAGGGAATTTCACCTTATAAATAACTTCTAGTCACCTAACACAAATTTCATTCTAGCCACAAAGGTAGGGTGAATGCACTCAAAATCTCTAAGTAATCTTGCAAGTGAGTGAGTCACCATGAGATTATCTAGCATAGTGCACAAGTTCAAATAGGAAGATTTAAGATCCCTAAACTCTCAATACATGGTAAGAATTTATTTGTTTTTACCAAAATACATCCCTTTATGAAGTTGGGGATTTTATACCATCTTGCACCATTAAAGGCTCCTCTAGCTCCTTAAAATATGGAAATATAGTTGCAAGCTAAACAAGATGGATCAAATGTAGAAGCAACAACTAATGCTTTATCATAAAGAAAATAATCTCCAATTTAGTAATAAAATCTTCATTGATGGATTCCTTTAACTAGGGAGAGATAAGGACTACAATGTTATTCAAACACATTAACCCTTTCATAAAATTAATATAGGCATTATTTGGGAAATAAAAAATAAATTATTCATTTATCAAAGACCATCCCACTCAAAAAAGGATCTATAAGTTTCTTATAAGAACTTTATCAAACCATGTTGTCCAACAAAATATTAAGTAATAAATATTATTTTGTACCAACCAATACACAATATGCCAAGCTCTGTACATCCACCACAACCACAAGATACCTAGAAAAAAGGAATATAAAATTCAAGATAAATTCACCACAAATATATCTAATAGCAAATGAGACAGTTTCTAACCCTAAGGTCACATCATGCAATCATATGCCAAAATTGCACTAGCTATATGAGCTAAAAACTCTTTGCACCAATTGAAATAATATAATTATCATGTTAACCTAGGATTATAAGACAATAAAATAAACTAAATACCAATATGCTATAAATAGGGGCTTGACCAACCAACACAATAATGAGGGTTTAAAATTAGACAATCTAGAATAAACCAAGAAAAAAAATTAATTCTAAAAGGGTAGAAAATGGCTCTTGATCAACACTCAAGCATTAGAAATAAATTCTCTCATAGATTTTGATTCCAAAAAATAATGAGAAGACTAGATTTTATCAAATGAATTACACACGACTAATTGCCTCATTCTAAAACATACCATCCAAGATTTTAATTTAGGTAAAAACCCTTATGAAAACCAGAGTCAATGTAGGATCATGGGGGTCCAAAGTAGGTGCTTAAGTGGCAATGAAAATTCAGAAAAAAAGAGAGGCAATTTGACATAAAAATTTGTTCATAGGTTATTAAAAAAAATTGAAAAATATGTAAGAACATAGTTTGTAGCAAATTGAATGTATTTTCTAAGCTACTAGTCATTTTTTGAGAAAAAATAAATCTATTTGGTGAAAAGTTTAAATTTCAATGCAATAGTACTAAATTTTCAGGAAAAAAATAAAAAGCAGGTGTTTGTTCGACCAACCTAATGGAGAGAAAAAATAGTTTTTTTCCCAAATATTTGAGTATAAGTAGAGGACACTTGCCCAAATGTGATACACATTTTTTTTTAATTTTTTGCAAGTAAATAATTAGTTATGGATTTTCTAGTAGAAATTTTTAAAAATATTAAAGACCATTTGTCCAACCACCCTAACTTGGTAAAAAATTATGAAATTTACTTTTTTTTTTTTTTAAACTTTAATTTGGGAAGCATAGTGTATGATGCATCTTTTGGATTCAAAAATTATTTGATCTTTTAAAAGTTATAGATGTTTTTCAATTAGCCTATCAATCAGGACTTTACACATAGTGCATATAGAGAATCAATAATAATTACCTATTAAATTCAATCTTATATCGGAAGAATGCTATGAATTTGCTGAACAAACCCTTTTCATTTCATCAAAATCAAATAAAAAAGTTGTCAGCATGAAGGGTGAAGTTTGAAAAGCTCTTGCAACCCCTATAAACGTATTGGGGATGTTGACTTTTTTAGGTTGGTCACCCCCAAGTCAAATATGAAAGAAAAATGGATATCTATTACTATGAGATATTTGATGGAAATGAATATCTATTTAAAAAAAAATCGAATGTCCGGGATAAGAAACAAATATCCATTTATTAAAAGAAAAAATATTAATATTAAATAAATATTTATATATATTTTATATTAGTATATATATATTTAATATAATGTATAATATAATTTATTCATATAAAAAATATTATATTTATTATATATTAATATATTGTATATAATATTATAATTTATTATAATAATTATATATATATATATATTGATATATAAAACTTGGAAAAAATGGGTCCAAGAGCTCAGAAAATGTACATGACCCACACCCATATAGAGGCCACAAAAATTCAACTAACAAAACTTAAACACCAACCCAACATATACAACCTAGACACAATAAAAAGAGAGCCTGACTAGCTCACACATCTGTCAACCAACACCAAACCAACACAACTCAATCAAGTGGACAAACTTTTATATCCTCCTATAGCAACCTCAAATCATCAACAGGCAGTTTATCCTTTCATCTAAACCTGATATCATTACCTTCATCCAAGCCGATACCTTTACTAGCTGCCTAGTCAGCCAAACCTCTAGTTCTTTGAGGGGAGCCCATTCATTATTTTGATTGAAATGACAAAAAATGGGTTAGGTGCTTTCGTATGGTTTAGGACATAGAGCACACTCACTTTCCAACTATTTCATTCAAGGATAACCCTAGAGATCTCAATGCAAAGGAGAAAGAGATCACGCAATAGGGTTGTCCTAGGGGTTGATTGTAAACTAATGAGGGGTTCACCACCAAGCTAGGGGTTGGAAAGACAAATGCAATGCAAGATGTAATGCTTAACTCTAATTTAATGCAATCTTTCACTTTAGAAATGACCTAGAAATGCAAATAAAACAAAACAAAAAGCTACAAATGAAATGTGTGCACCTAGAAACCTAAAGCAGATTTGAATGAGCTCTAAAATGCTAAAAAACTTAAAATTTTGACCTACTGGACTCATATGCCAATTTGGGTGAATCAGTCCCAAATTAGGATTTCTGAACAGGAACAGGTTTTTGGAAAAAGGGTATCTAAATTTATCTACAAAAATCCTGAAAAACACCTATATTGGGACTGATACACCACTTTTGGTGCATCAGTCCCATTCCACTTTTTCGAGAATGGGCGATCCCACAATACTGGTTTACATTTTTTTAGAAAATATAATGATTTAAGTTCCATTTAAAGGATTCCAATTGAAGAGGGTTTGATCGAACCACCTTAGATCAAACCCTCTTGGATAGAACCTTGCTAGTTTTAAACCATACCTATAACGGAGTCTCCTTTACACCTATCAAAATACTGATAAAAAACCACTTTTGATTTACCTTTTGGCAGATCAAATGAATTCATTTAATTTATTGTTTTTTAAGTATGCAATCCTTATTATAAGCTTTCCTAAAAGTATAATTTTAAATAAATTTAATTTTATTATTATATTTATTTTTTATTTTTTGTGAACGTAGGTTTTTCACCAAAAATCAAGCTCTTTGTTCTGCACATGTGGAAAAATAGCATATTATCATATTTTTTTTTGAAAAATATCAGTGCACTAGATATTGAAGTCTTTGATAAAAAAAAAAAGAATTTCAATACATACAAAAAAAGTTATGTTGTATACAGTCTGCCTATGTCTAAATTGTAATTGGTTTGACATCAAAACTTGATTATGGAAAAAATATTCAATAAAACACTATGAAACCAAATGAAAGTGCTAGGTATTGTAGTTACAAATCTAAATTCGAAAAAATTAGAATTATCCTTCATGGAAAAAAAGTTATGTTGTATACGGTGAGCATCACTCCTTAAAAATGGTGTTTATTGAAGAAAAATAGTTTTTGAAGGAGATGGAAAAAGAAGTGCAATCTGTTTCCAAAAAATTTGAAAAAAATATATTTAGAATCTACAGACAAAATTTCACAAATCACTAGTTTTCATTATCTTCAAATTCTTCATGGTTTAGCTGATATAGGTGCGCGAAAGTGAAGATTTAGTTAGAAAAAATCAGTTCAGTGTCCAGTTTGGCCAAAAATTGTAAACTAGTATTGTGGGATCACCCGAATTCAAAGTTCATATCTATGCTTCAACACTTGCTCATTTCTCCCAAATTGATTTATGGATCCGAATCTGCGAAAAAACCTACAAAACAAAATATAGACTTGATTTGCTTATGGGGGGTTTGCCTTGGTTAAACCCCTAGTTTGGTAATTAAACCTTGATAGAAACAATGAAATATGCATGTAATTAGGAATGAAAACCCTAACCTTAAGTGTGTCTAAGATTAGGAAATTTTAAATATAATGACACCTTATTCTAATGTGCGAGAATAAGATGCATGAATGACATATGAAGATGAATGACCCACTTTGAGAGATCTCTAATCAACCAAATGAGTCCTAATAATGCTTGTACCTTCCTTAGGTTGATTGTAGAGTGATAATGGAGGATGTAATCACTTAGGAAACAAGTGATTAGGCTTGGCTTGATGGCTAGTTGCATCTCCCCAACAAAGAATCCATCATGATTCACCATAGAAAACCATGATCAACCCTTGACAATGCTAGATCTTGAATGAAAGTGAGCTTGAAGACCTACAAAAAAACTTTAATGTTGCTCCAAGACTTCAACTTCACTTGCTTTTGAAACTTGAATGCTCTTGTGAAAGAATGCTTGAAGACTCTTGAATGCTTGGATCTTGAAATTGCTCTTGAAAAATGATTGCTTAGATGAAATAATGACTCAAAAACTTGCTTATGTAGGCATTAACACCTAATTTAGAGTTATTCATATCTCAAAGGCTGACATCACCCAAAAAATTGAATTAAAAAGGTGATCTTCCCGCTTAAACCCTAAAAAAGCCCCAAATGGGACTCATACGCTAGCCCTAGCATATGGGTCCCACCTAGGGGGACTCATACGCCCAAGGTGGAATATGAGTCCCACCCTAAATTCCAAGGTGGGTTGTTAATATTTTAAGTATTTTTGATGATTTTGTTAAGTTTTTAGCTAAAATAAGCCTCAAGATTTGAAATAAAGGGTCTTAGGGGCCTATTAATAATGACTTAAAGGGTAATTAATACAAGGTACTAGAATAGGTCCAGATTAAATGAGAAATTTTCCTATCTCCAAGAAGGATGTACAATTTCTATCATTACATCTAGCCCCCACTCTAGCGCCCATATGACTCTAGGTGCATATGCAAGCTAAAGGACTCTGAACAATACACTTCATTTCATAAGAGGATACTCATATGGATTGATTCGTAACATGGGAGAATGAAGCCCGCACTATAGCTATCTACAAACCCACAATGTTAGGAACCACATCCTGCAACACAAATTTGTTAGTTATCCAAAATCCTCTTATCTAACTTCTTCTAGAAATCAAATTTGAGGGTAAATGTATGCATCCCCTTGATTCTACTTGCTTTACGAAGGTGGAATCAAGGTAGCATTCTAACCACACAGAATAAGGTAGGTTACATCATCTAGGGTATTTCCAAGTACCATACCACATAATGATAGAAATTTTATGAGAGCAGGAGCGAAATCACAATTCGCACGCAACAAACGATATAAAAAAGGGAGCTCTCTAGCTCCCGTTATGTTAATTTGAATGAAAGACACTTTTTAACCCTAATATAGTAAAAACCCTAATTTTAACTTATATAATCTCAGCAAAAATTGAAGTAATTTCTAAAGTTTTTTTCTTTTACCTTCTTGTAGCTTGACTTTTGGGAGGAGTGATTGAAAATGCTGAGCCGAAAAGATTACGAACCTCTGAGATTGGATGTCCTATGAGACTAGGTAGCCGGCGACAAGCATCATTATCAGGTGAGTTGATTTTTTTGCCTTAGCTTTGTGCTTACGCATTTATTTTATGATTTATACACATTTATAGATTGATTTAGGACCCTAGAAGAAAAGTTCACAAAGCATCCTTTTTTTTTGCAAAGTGTCCCCTTTTTTCGTAAAGTGTCCCTTTTTATCGTGAAGTGTCCCTTTTTATCGCAAAGTATCTTGTTTCTTTGCGAATTGTCCCAAATGGGGTCTAAAGTGTTTAGGACCCTTAGAAGAGTACACTAGAACAACTCTAGTTCACTTTTTTTAATTGTTGATGTATAGATTTAAAATTGTAGAATGCTTATAGGACATATTTTTTATTTTTTGTTAGATTCCATCGCGATCGTGACATCGTCTTAGTGGTAGATAGATCTGTCACCACTGAGACCTAGCCTTGGCTCTATTAGAGGAGGATACACATATTTTGCAAATTATTGGACTATACTAGGTGTACCTCATGCCTCCCATGAGGTACCATGATGTTATGTTGATGGTGTTGGCAGAGCAGTGGGATGCAGACACATGCACGTTTCATCTCCCCACAGGCGAGATGACGATCACATTAGAGGATGTCCATTGCATACTCTGAGTTTTTATTTGGGACGAGAGGGCACATTTTATAGATGATCGATCATTTTGGGAGATGAAATATGATATGTAGTATTGTCTTGGAGGTCTAGTTCATGATAGTATTGTGTGGCCACAGATCGATCTAGCCATGCTACTATATTTGTGTGCCCCACTTGTTGCACATGTTATGATGTTCACTATAGCACTAGTACTCATCCCTGATGACTAGGGAACACATTTAGAGGGAGGACTAGTACATATGATGTGGGGGATGTCAGAGCAAAGGACCATGTATGCTTGGGGGGGTAGCATCCTTGCACACTTATATTATGATCTAGGGAGATTTTCATTTCATGAGGTCGATAGCATGGTACACTATACACTACTATAGTTGTGGTGTCTGGAGCATATCACATGCACCAAGCTAACAAAATTTCCATGTACATCAGCCCTAGGGTATCCTTACACATTCAGTTATCCACTAAGGTAGCTATGGAAATATGAGGATTTTCACTTTTGGAGAGTTTGATTTGACCGACTGCATGAGGAGGAGATCATATGGAGACCTTACCAGCTTATACCACATTGGTTGGATGAGACTCATCAATTGAGGAGATTACATATGGATAGATTTCTGATAGGCAGACATGATTACATAGTATGACCTTTCTACTATGATCGTGTTATGCAATAGTTTGGACAGGTCCATGTACCACCCATGGCATGACCCTTTTTTTAGGAGATTAGTACAGAGTGCCTAGAGGCTCAGTGACACTAGACGATTCATTACCGACGATGTCATCTACAGTGACTCTGATTACGAGGATCATGATATGCCTCTAGTCTCTGACACTGATGATGTCAGTACCATAGATGCTTATGAGGAGTGGTGGGTAGCAGCATGGCTGGCTCCTATATTCCTAATGGATGAGCCAATAGCTGATGCAGGGCCACTCCCAGATTAGGTAGATGATGAGGAGGATGGAGCTGAGGAGATATGGTTTAGAGCTGTAGACATATTCATAGATGTGATAGATGAGGAGTATGAGGAGGCTATTGATCTTTATTATGATGGAAAAGAGGAGGGGGTTGAGAAGGAGGAGGAGGAGGAGCAACAACTAATGAGTGAGGGTGATGAGACAATGGATGACGATCCAGTGGGCCATGAGTGTGGAGAGCCAACTCCTACTCATGTGACTAGATCATGGTCAACAACTGTAGTAGGCACCAACACCTACAATCATGGAGAGGCTAGCACATCCTCTATGTCTCCTACACATGATGAGGTTGTCTTTACACAGCTAGCCAGAGAGCTAGGTGATGATATTTTATTTACTATTATGCTTTAAATTCTTATGTCCATGCTTTAATTTTATGTTTATATATATCTATCATGATGTGTACTGATTATATTTATGATTTATATTATGTAGTATTTGTGAGAGACCTTCATGATCTCTATCTCCAGGTGGCTACTGAGATAGTGCCCCCATTAGTCTACGAGGAGGCTGCTGGTATAGACTATGTGCCCCCACACATCATGGAATGAGATCCAGAGCTGTTCGAGCCATACGTTAGATTGTGGACAACATATGAGAGTTTCAGGAGGCGTGCCCACTGAGTGGAGGCTACCCAGGATGCTCAGTCATCTTGGGCCCCAATAGAGGCTGAGAGACTTAAATTAGAGGTAGCTAGACTATAGGTAGAGAGAGATCATCTAGAGGAGGATCGTTGGGAGGCCCTTGGACAAGTAAAAGGTTTACAGTATGCTCTGAATGTACTCGACATCTCAGAATCATGATCACATACCACCGTATCACAATGAACCACCTCCAGATAGATGAGAGCACCATATCCCAAGGGATTTAGAAGTCACATACCTCATTAGCATTGTATATATTGATGACGTGTACATAAAACTTTGATATATATATATGATCATTTGATGTTTTGTTGTTTATACTTATGTGTTTTAATGTTAAATGGCAATGTGATTGATTAAATAATCTTTGTAAGAGTACTTAATAAATGTCTCTGTGATATAACATGTTGAATATGATCAAATTAAAACTTATTTTAGTTTTTCTTAGATGCAACATCGTGATTGAGTATGTTATGTTAAATTAAATGCACCTATGATCTAATTAAAGAACATTAAATGCATATAAGGTTCTAATCTAACACAACATACAAGATGAACTTGAATAGCATGAAAACTAAATTAATCATATTAAATAATCACTTTAGCATCCAAGACACACAAATAATTGTTTGTCAAGAACAAAGCAATGCAAAAATGCATAGACTGTCATCTACTAGCTCTAACACCACTAGTTTATAATTCACACTATTCAAGAAGATTAGACATAATATCGGCACAAATGTGTGGCATTAATAGGTTCCTTAAGAGGTGTACCATCCATTTCTATTACTATATAAGCTCCAGATCCACAAATTTCATCGATTATGTAAGGGCCTAACCAATTAGGGCTTAACTTTCCTTTTTTCCATTGGGTCAACATTGACATTACGTTGATTCTCGCATAACACCAAATCTCCTTTATTAAAGGAATGGGGTATGAAATGATCATTGTAACTACATTGAATTCTTTTAGAATAAGCTTGAAGGTGCTCAAGAGCATTGATGTGCTATTTTTCGAGCATTTCAAGCTGATGCAACCATTGTTCCTTATAAGTATTTCCATCAATAACCCCTTGAAGAGTGATTCTTAATGAAGGGATCTCTAACTCCAAGGGAATTATCGCCTCAGTTCTATAGACGAGGTTATAAGGGGTATGTCTAGTTGATGCTCTAACATTTGTATAATAGGCCCATAATGCATATGTTAGCTACATATGCCAATCTTTATTGTGTTTGCTTATTGCTTTTCTTAGGATTTGCTTGAGGGTTCTATTAGTTGATTTAGCTTGACCATTAGATTGTGGGTAGTAAGGTGTCAAAAAGTGATGTTGTATGTTAAATGTTTCTAAGAACTTCTTCACATCCTTATCCTTAAATGGTGTCACATTGCCTGAAACTAAAGCGGAAGGGAGTTCGAAATGAGCAATAATGTGTTCCAATATGAAACAACATATTACATCGGTAGTTGTTGAACGAAGGGGAATTTATTCCACCCACTTCATGAAATAATCTATTGTAGTTATTATGAATGTATGTCTGGCGGAGGAAGGAGGTGAAAATTTTTCCAATGATGTCTAGGCCCCACACTAAAAAGGTCCAAATAGGGACTTGTGTGTGAAGCTCAAAAGCAGGAGCGTGAATCAGTCTGCTATGTTCTTGACATTTGTGACATTTCTTAACATAAGCAAAGCAATATTGTTCCATGTTCCTCCAGTAATATCCTATACGAATTAACTTTTTCATTAATGATCTTCCTCCAAAATGTCCTCCACAAGCACCTAAATGAGCTTCCTCAAGTGCTAGAGGTATTTTAGATTGTTTAAGGAATCTAAGCAAGAGACCATCAAATGCCCTTTGATACAATACATCGGCAAGAATTATATACTTAGATGCAAGTTTCCAAAGATATTTTCTAGCATTCTTAGTTGTGGGCTCAGGAAAGGTACCAATTTTTAGATAATCAAATATCAACACATACCATTTGCTAGAGATTTCTATGATGATTGCTAATATCTCATCTGTTTTATACTCAATCGATGGTTTCATAATTGTGTGGATGAAAAATGTGAAATCTTTTGAGGGATCATGAGGGGATATTAGAGAAGCTACGCTTTCCATTGCATCTACATATATATTATCTTTTTGTGGGATGTTATCAATGGTAAATGAATCAAACTTCTCTAATAAAGTCACTATGATATCTTTGTATTTTGAAAGTTTTTCATGCTTCACTTGATATGTTCCATTTATTTTTTTAATGATTAATTGTGAATCACCAAATATTTTGATGTCTCAGGCTCCTAGAGTTAAAGCGGCACGTAATATAGTAATTAACACTCCATACTATGTGGTATTGTTCATGCATAGGAAATTTATTCGATATGATAAGGGAATAGGTTTTCCTCTGGGTGAAGCTATTATAACTCCCGCGTTGGAGCTTGTTTTGCACTTAGATCCATCAAAATACAATTCCCATACATTTTCATGTTCTTGACTAGTCAATACACTCATCAAAAAATGCTTCTTGATTAGGTAATGTTAGGGGAGAAGGAGCATCAACTAATTGATCGGTCATGGCTTGTCCTTTGATTGATTTTTGTGAAACAAACTTAAGGTCAAACTCAGTGAATAACATAACCCATTTAGCTAATCATCCTAATAAATCTATTTTAGAAAAAAGATGTTTTAGAGTATTGCATTTTTTATCACATGTATTTCAGCATTCAATAAGTAATGTCACAACTTACTAGTAGCAAATACTAGGGCCACACATTATTTCTCTATCATTGTGTATCATTTCTTATAATCAATCAAAGCTTGGCTAATGTAATAAACATGATGCTCTTTACCATTTTCATCTTTTTGATCCAACAATGCTACAAGAGTATGGGATGATGTTGTTGTATATAGGATGAATGGTTTGTTTTGCATAACATGTAAAATAGGAGTAGCAAGATAATCTTTCAAACTCTTAAAATTTTGTTTACAATCCACATTCCAATTAAAATAAACTTCTTTCTTACTTGGAGATGTGTAAATGGTAACGTTCAATCCACTAAGGATGCCACAAAACAACAGATAGCTCGAATTCTTCCTTTTAAGGCATGTCAAATGTTGCAAGATGTTTCTAGGAGGTGGCATGTTAACTATAGCATCAATTTTCTTCATGTACACCTCAATGCCTTTGTGAGATACGATAAAAACAAAAAAAATTCCACAATCTACACCAAAGACACACTTTTTTGAATTCAATCTCATGCTGTATTTTTGCATTCACTCAAATATTTTTTGAAGGACATTCACATTGTCTTGTCTTGTTAAAGATTTGGATGGAATATCATCAAAATATTCTTCCAAAATCTTATGTATATAATCGTGAAATATCAATGTCATAGCTCATTGATATGTTGCACCTGCATTCTTCAATCCAAAAGGCATCATTACCCAACAAAATGTTTCCCAGGCTATTGTAAATACTAGTTTATATTGGTTTTGAGGGTTGATAAATATTTGATTATATCTAGAAAATCCATCCATGAATGACAACAAAGCATGTCCAACAGTTGAATCTACTATCATGTCAATATTAGGAAGGGGAGAGTCATTTTTCAAAGATGATTTATTCAAATCATGAAAGTCTAAACACATCCTAATACGATTGTTCAGTTTTGCAATTGCGACAATGTTTGAGATCCAAGGAGAATAATTTATAGGTCTTATAAAACCAACTTCAAAGAGCTTTTCAATCTCAACCTTAACTAATAAGGCTATCTTAGGGTTCATTTTTCGAATCTTTTGTCTAACAGGCTTAGCATTTTTAGTGAGTCTATTTTGTGTGTTACAATCTTAGGGTCGATTCCTGGCATATCCAAATAAGTCCAAGTGAAAAGTTCAGGAAAGTCATGAAGTAAAGTTGCATGGTCTTCTTGTTCTTCATCATCAAGGCACTTTCCTATCTTAATCACCTTATCTTCATTTTTAACATCCATTTGTATGTCCATAGTATCTCCTAAAGGAAGCACATTTTGTTTCAGAAATTCAGGATTGTATTCTTCTTTGTTCATGTCAACTTCACTACTTTCCTCTTCTTTATCTTTTTGCTTGGTACTAATCATAGCACATGTAAGCCGTTTATTTTTAAGGGGAGTAAATGATTTATCATAAACTCCTAGCATTTCTTTCAAGGCTTTATCATCTTCAAAAAACTCCAATGATTCTTCACAAGTTGTATCAATCAACTCCAGATGCTTCTCGAGGTGAGAGTTGTTTTAGGATTGTACATGATGGTATTGATGTTTAGCGAGGGTCTCTTTGTTGCTTGCGTAATATTAGAAGGGTAATACCCCAAACCACTTTTTGTTTATTGTGTATTAGGTTTTATAGGAACACAAATACCTTGTTCTTTCTTTCCACATCCTTTTCCACTATAACCAAGTTGTTTCATGAACTCATAGAATTTTCCATAAAGTCTTTCCATTTCTTGTAGGTTTGGAGGTTGTTGATAATCTATCTCATCAAAGTTTGTTGTATAACTTGTGTCTTCTTCTAGAGTAGATGAGGCAGATGCTTGTGATTGTTCTTCTAAATTTTGCATTGACATTACCATTGGTTGTTTTCTCTTGTCATCTTCATTACTTGTGATTTTGTACTCTCCCATAAATGAGGGTGTTAATTATGAAGAACTCCAATCATCATCCAATAATTTCAACACTTTTTCCATTTCTTGTTTTTTCTCTTTCCTAGATTCTATGTTTGATATTGGAATTAATGTGCTTAGAGGACTTGTCGTTCCTTTTTCAACTTGTAAGCAACTTTCAGGTTGAGGGTCTATTTCAACTTGGTATACCTTGTTGTTATAGACATATTTCGTGATACAATGAAGAGTCGAAGGCACCGCATGTATCTCATGAATCCAAGGTCTTCTGAAACGAAGATCGTATGAAAGGTCATGAGGCATAACATGAATAGGAGTTTGTAAGGTAACCTTTCCAACTATAATAGGTAAAGTAATCACACGAAGCACTTGCTTTCCTACATTTTCAAATCCTTGGATTGATAAAGAATTAGGTTCAATTTTTTATTTATCTACGCCCAGTCTATCTAAGAGATTCACACTGCACACATTAAGGGTTGAGCCATTATCGACAAGGGTTCTTTTTATTCCCATTATATTGAATTTTTCTATTATCATGAAGGCATCATGTTTCTTTCTTATCTCCAAGGGAGGGAGCTCATGTTGGTGAAAGTAATTTCTACATTAACTATATTCATTCCTTTAATTAGAGTTGCCACATCACTTGCATTTTTATTAGAGGGGATTACAACTTGTTGTAAGGCTGTTTGAAGCATAGTGTGATAATTAGGTGAATTTTGAATCAAATCCCATAGGGATATTTTTTGCAGGAGTATTCTTAATTTGTTCAACAAGATCATACTCCTTTCCACTATTTGAAGGTAAGCGAGGGGCACTAGGAAAAATGGAATTGGGTAAAGGTAAAGATGTTGAGGTTGTTTGTTTTGATTGTGGATTGTTTCTAGTGTTATATGTATGAGCAATGGTATTATGAGTTGGTTGCTTCAAAACATTATTCTTAGGTGGTTCATGAGTTTAAATATGTTTGTTTTGAGTTTTAGGTTTGTGTGAAGGTGGGTAAAGGATAAGTTGAGGTTTAATCACATTGTCTCTTGATTTTGGTTTGTCATGACAAGCCTTAGTGGATGAACCTTGTGAGATGAAATCCTCAAGGGCTTCATCTAACATATCAATGTCATCACTACTAAAAGGCTTGAGGGTTAGGTTAACTTGGAAAAAGAGATTTGATATAGTCAAATAACTATACTTTCTCCGAGTGGTTTATCTATTTGGTCTTGTTTTTGGTTTTTTTTTATTCTAATGTATGCCAAATGTAATCTAATCTAATTGAATAATGAACTAATGCTGAAAATGAAAAATAAAATAATCTAATTCTATCCACAATTGCAATGAATGTAAATAATGCTACTTCTAATGACACAAAAAATTTATAATAGAAAATAGAAACTCAGAAATAGGAAATTTAACTATGGAAAATGTAGTGCAAAATCTGCATTGGGATTGATTCACCTAGAGGGGTGTATGAGTCCAATGGGGTTTTTTTCAAGATTTAAAAAAAAAATCAATTTCTTTTTATACTTTTTATGTTGTATGATCTATGAGGTAAGTGAAAATGTAGATTTTGTATGATTTTCAATGATTTGAGATGAAAAAATGCAACCTATATGCACTTTCACTAATACAAAATTTGGAAACCCTAGAATTCCAATTAACTAATGCAAACCCTAATGCAATGTTAATGCAAGCAAGATCTAGGATGATGATGCACTCCAAGTGAGAATTATGATGTTCTAAATGCAGGTTCACCAAAATGAAATGATGGAAAATGGGTTAGGTGCTTTCATATGGTTTAGGAAATAGAGCACACCCACTTTCCAATTATTTCATTCAAGGATAACCCTAGAGATCTCAATGCAAAGAAGAAAGAGATCTTGCAATAGGGTTGTCCTAGGGGCTGATTGTAAACTAATGAGGGGTTCACCACAAAGCTAGGGCTTGGAAAGATGAATGCAATGAAATATGTAATGCTTAACCCTAATTTAATGCAATCTTTAACTAAATGACCTAGAAATGAAAATAAAATAAAACTAATAGATGCAAGATGAAATGTGTGCATCTGGAAACTTGAAGCAAACTTAATGATATCTAAAATGTTGAAAATCCTAAAATTTTGACCTACAGGGACTCATACGCATGTCTGGGTGAATTAGTCCCAGATTAGGGTATCTCAATCTACATAAATCTTGAAAAATATGTGTAGTGGGACTCATACGCCACTTTTGGTGTATCAGTCCCATTCCACTTTTTCAAGAATTCAAAGTTTAGATTTGCATTTCAACAACTGCTTTATTCTCCCAAATTTATTTTCGGATTCGAATTTGTGAAAATACCTGCAAAATAAAATATAGACTTGATTTGCTTATGGGGGGTTTGCCTCAGTCAAACCCCAGTTTGGTAATTAAACCTTGATAGAAACAATGAAATATACATGTAATTAGGAATGAAAACCCTAACCTTAATTGTGTCTAAGATTAGGAAATTTGAAATGCAATGCAAACTTATTCTAATGTGCAAGAATAATATGTATGAATGACATATGAAGATGAATTGGCCCACTTTGAGAGATCTCTAATCACCCAAATGAGCCCTAATAATGCTTGTACCTTCCTTAGGCTGAATGTAGAGTGATAATGGAGGATGGAATCACTTAGGAAACAAGTCATTAGGCTTGGCTTGATGGCTACTTGCATCTCCCCAACCTAGAATCCATCATGATTCACCATAGACAACCATGATCAACCCTTGACAATGCTAGATCTTGAATGAAAGTGAGCTTGAAGACTTACAAAAACACTTTAATGTTGCTCCAAGACTTTAACTTCGCTTGCTTTTGAAACTTGAATGCTCTTGTGATAGAATGCTTGAAGACTCTTGAATGCTTGGATCTTGAAATTGCTCTTGAAAAATGCTTGATTAGATGAAATAATGACTTAGAAGCTTGCTTATATAGGCATTGACACCTAATTTACTATTATTCAAATCCCAGAGGCCGACATCAACCAAAAATTTGAATTAAAAAGGTGATTTTCCCACTCAAACCCTAAAATAGCCCCAAATGGGACTCATACGCCCAAGGTGGCGTATGAGTCCCACCCTAGATTTTTGGGGTGGGTTGTTAAGATTTTAAACTTATTTTTGATGATTTTGTTAGGTTTTTAGCTGAAATAAGACTTGAGATCTGAAATAAAGGGTCTTAGGGGCCTATTAATGATGAATTAAAGGGTAATTAATGCAAGGGTACTAAAATAGGTCTAGATTAAATGAGAAATTTCCCTATCTCCAAGAAGGGGGTACAATTTTTGTCATTACACTTATTATGATTTTTGAATCACCTTCCACCCATAGATGCTTCCAGCCCTCCTTACCAATGATTTGCAACCCCTTTCAAAGAGCATGAGCTTCTGCCATGTTGTTGGAATCAATCCCATAATCCAAACTGTAAATGCTAACATGTTGACCCTTGTGATCATGGAACACCCTACCCTCACTAGCTCTTCCAGGGTTTCCTTTGGAAGCCCCATCAAAATTGAGTTTAATTCAGCTAAGGGAAAGACAAGACCACACACTTGTAGCCGCTATAACCATTTGTTTATCAACCTTTCCCTTTTACCCACCAAGACAACTAAACCTAGGCCACTTATTGGACCAATGCATTTCTTCCTCCTCAACTTGCCAGTCCTTTTTACAATGCACCTTACCGAGCTCATTAATCATGTTCTCGAATCAAGCCCAAATATTGTTGACTCCTCTCTCTTGGTCAATGAATAACATTATATTATACTCAAGCCATAAATTCCAAACTAAAATCGTAAGGGAAACATTCCAAATGAACTTGAGACTAGGACTCAAAATATTGAGAGTCCAAGTCTCAACTAACATTAAAATACTTTAAGGAGAGACCCAAAAGAAACCCCATTTGTTTATCAATATGCTCCAAAGCTCCCCAACCACCAAACACTAAAGAAATGAATGGTCATTATCCTTACAGTTATCATTGCACATAATGCACCTTGAGAGGCTAGCCCTTCTGAACACTCTCATCCTATCTCACGTAAGTGCCCTTCTCTTCCATGCAATCCAAAAGAAGGAGTTGGCTTTTGGGAGCCCCATGTTAAACTAGTTTTTCTACAAAACAACATGACTAATTGTGCTACCATGAATATGAAGAAAATTATAAGCAGCCATTGAGGATATACAACCAACCCTATTACCTTTCCAAAACAATCTATCCTGCTTCTCCAAGATCAACCACCTATTAAGAATTTCCTGCAATTCACCCCACCACCTCTCTTGTAAATCAGTATTTGTAAGCAAAGGGGAAATCCAAAGCCTATTCCCCACCTTCCCACATCGATAATGCTCCACCAAACACACAACAATAGGCTCCAATATGTTAGTGAGATGGCGAAAATGAGGCAACATCCTAAGGGGCTGATCTTCAAGCCATATATCCTACTAGAAGTGAGCCTTATTTCCTTTCCCAACTTTCTTCAAATTATCGAGCCTTATAAACTCACAACATCTCAAGAAGTATATGCTAGATCCTTTAGGAAGTACAATAAATCAATTCAAAATATTATTAGGGTCACACTACAAATACTTGGCTTACACTACCTTGCTCCAAATCCTATCCCTCTCCTCATAAATACAGCAAGCCAATTTGGCCCCAAGAGAAATGCTCATTTTCTAAGATTCCTTAATCCAACCCCACTCAATATTTTTGGATTATACACCCCCACCCACTTGATTAGATTATACTTGAAAACCTCTGTAATTCCCTACCAAATAAAAATCATTTGCAAGGCCTCGAGCACTTTAGCCACCTTGCTAGGAATCTGGAATGCAAAAATAGTAAAAATAGGAACAATAATAGAAGCCTTGATAAGATTTTTTTTCCCGCTAGCGTAAGCCACTTACACTTCCATGATGTAAGATTGTTATGCACCCTATCCACCACATTTCTCCATTCAACACCCAATGTACGCTTATCAACCAAAGGAATCCCCAAATAAGAACTAGGGAGAGAGTTTGTCTCTTGAACCTCAAAATCCTTTGAATTTCAAGAGCTTCAACATAATAATTTTTTAAGAAGAGAATCCTAGATTTGTTGGTGTTTATTTTTTGCCCTGCAGCCAACTCATATACTTGTAGAACTCTCCTTGTACCTTTGGCCTCCCTAGTAGAAGCCTCCCCAAAAAGAAATGTGTTGTCGACAAACTAAAGGTGGGTCAGGTTTGGGACCACATAAGAAACCTGTTGCCCTCTAAGTTGGTCAACCTCCTCCTTCTTGATGGAACAACCAAGAACCTCTACTATGAAAATGGAGATAATGGGTATCCTTTCTTTAAGCACCCCCCAACACTAAAAAATCAATATCCACCCCATTAATCAACATCACAAAAGAGGCATATGAAATGCAACTAAACACCCAATCACACAATTATTTGTAGAACTTAAATTTCAACATCAACTTGATTAGAAAGTCACAAGAGACATGATCATAGGCCTTGTTCAAGTCAAGTTTCAACACCATCTCTTCCTTCTTCCTTGACTTAATGGAGTGAATGGGGTAAAAGTACAAACCTGTGTCACACTTTATAAAGGAATCGACCAACATGAGAAAAAGTTCTCAACTTCAACCACATAAAAGTGCTATTTATGCTTTGAATTTCAAAATGATGTGAACTAATAAAATGTAGAACTTTTGTTGAAGTTTATTCCTATAATTTTTCAAATTTGTTAAAAAAAAAAAAATTGATATATTTTTATCAATTTAAAAGCAGATTTTGTTATGCTGAAAATTTCAAGAAAAAGTGACGTTCAATTGACATCAAGAAACATACAGAAAAAAAAATTATTTTCTCTTGATTTTTTTTTCCTAGATAGCTAACTTCAATATCTAGGGCATGGAAAAAAAAATGAAATTTTGATGTAAATTTTTCTCGTAATAACATTTTAAAGTCGAAATAACCCGAATTTGGTAGTTTTTAGTTGATGTCAACTATTGTTTTTTTTTTTCATTTTCAAAAAACAAAATATACCTTTTTGAAGAGGATTCTCTCCTCTAGGGCATCATATATTATGCAATTTGTTTTATGATGATTTACTATTTTTTATTTAATTTCAATTGCGCCTCTTTTTTACTTTGAACAACTTACTTGCAATATTTTCAAATATTTATATACTAAAATTAATCAATATATATATATATATATATATATATATATATTTGGATTCAACATTGTGAGCTCTACAAAAGGGTACTTTTATTTTTATTTAAAAAAAAATTGATTGAAGAAATATTCAGTAGAAGTTCAAAATTTCTAGAAATTTGATAAAATGGTGACTTTTCTGCCATGTCACCTGCCATGTGGATGGATTCAGTTGAATTGGATTTGGTCGAATCCAAATTGGCCGAATGGTGTCTAACCGAAAAATATCTAGCCAAATAGTGTTCGACTAGATGGCATTCGGCCAAAACTGTGATTTATTCAAATTTTATTTTTTGATTGTTTCCATTTTCATCAAATTTATTTCTATTTTCATCAATTGTGTACTAAAACATAAAATGGTTGATCTTTTAATTTTTTGAATATATTTTTAAATTTTTCCTATTTTTCGTCCAGTTTTTATTGAAATAACTATTTAAGTCAGCTTTTAGTAGTTTTTTTTTGGCTTTTTCCATTTTTTATCCACTTTTTAATGAACTATTTCTATTATGATTTACTTTTTTCTCTTAAATCACTATTTAATATTGAACAACAAGATACTTTTCTAATCATTTGCATTTTTCATAGGGTTGAATAGGAAAATCAAGCATCTAATACATAAGATTTGGTCATTTTTTTAATTTATTTTTTATTTTGATGTTTATATGTTTGTTGCTAGATTATTTTATGTTCATGCTTATATTTTAATTGTGTTTTACTATGAATATTTGTAGCTAATCCTTGGACTAACAAGTGGTGTAGTTGTTGACTATTGAAGACTAATATTGAAAAACTACTAATCTGTGGTTTTGTAGGACATTTGACCAAAGAATTTTTTATTTTTGAAATAGATTGTCTTTTAGCTTAGAACATAGTTCAATTGGTGTATTAAAATGAACAATTGTCTTCCACCATATAGATTTAACTAGGGGATGAATGAACACTGTTTGTTATGCTTGAGATGGTAGGGAGTATGCTCTCACCCTATGCATATTTGGTGAATAGAAACTAAACCCATCGTCTATGTGTTTAATCCTTTAGAGGGCTTTCATTGGTGGGAAAAATTGCTCACCCCAAGGGAAAAACCCAACCGGTAACAGGCTAAATCCAAGCTACTTCCAGCTGGTATATAAAATGGTGCTTGAGGAAAGTTCAAGTACCATGAGTGTGGATGTGTTATGCCGACAAGTGAATCTTGATAAACCCTGTAGAATGTAACCTCTGCAAGCTAGCAATCCTCATTATTAGAGCTAATCTTGCCGCATGTATAACCACTCAAATAGATGCCCTTACTAGACACCTCTTGTTTGTAGTTGCCAAAATCCTTTTCTATTTACTAGTGCAACAATGGTCATTGCCAAGACATCCACATTTTCATAGTTCTTAGTAGAGGTGAAGATTCTATCATGGTAGATTCATGAGGGCTCGGAGCTTGGTTTACCCAAGAAGTGAGTTCCATGGAGGGGAGCCAGTGTGGCCAAGCTTCTAAGTCACTCATTATGAATAAGTGTGGTTGGGGAAACCCACATGGAATCTAATGAATATAGTCCTTTCCAACCTTAGGATTTGTGCTTGTATTGTTAAAATCAAACATTTTTTTTGCTATGTCTTGCATGTGTGTTAAAAAATAGACCTGAAACAAACATCACACCTAGTAATTTGCAACACCTTAAACCTTGCAAAACCCCAAAATGTCAAACAACAAAAACATCCAAAATGAACCTATCACTTAGATTTCTTGGGGCTATCAATCCTTCAGTTTTGATATTTCAATCCTTGCATTCCACCTAGTCCTTGCATATCATCTACCCTTGCATATCCACTATTGCTCAAAAAAACTTTTAGCTTTCACTTAGACTACTCTTCCTAGGTCTTGAAATCAAACTATTGGCTATTTATCACCCACATCACTTGAGGTTCATCATCCTTAAGTTAGGGAATATGCCATTATCCTTGAGTAAGACAATCCTTTTGGAGCCCATCATATCCTACATACCCTCTCTTGATCATTGGTCCTTGTGTCTATCCATCATAACACAAGTAAAGCCTTAAAATCATAACCAACTTTGGACCGAGAGTTTCCTTTGAGCTCTTGCATTCTTAGCTTGTCATATCATACCATACAATTTTCATATCCCATCTTAGAATCATATCATTTTATTGCTTCCTAGTCTTAGGTCTCATACATTATCTTACCTTAGATTGAAGATCATAACAATCACATTTGACCCCTATAACAAGAGAAAAAATGTTTGAAGAAGGGAACCCTTGGGGAAAATACTTTGATGGGGAAGATCACATTAGTGTTGCAAATAGTGAAACTAGTGAAATTGAGGACGAACAAATAACCCAATCCACTATAAATGAGGCTCATAATGATAATAGATTTAGTAAACTTCTTACAAAGGTGGTCAAACGTAACCCACTGTTCAATACTTCTAGTTAAAGAAAGAAGGGATCACTACCAACAATCACTACCAATTTTTTTTAAAAAAAGAAGGAAGATTGTTATAATGATAAATCCATCTCAGAGGAACAAAAAAGATCCACCACTACAACTCTAGACCATCCTCAACCTTTAGCTCACTACTTCAGTAACCTTAGGTACTTTGAAGAATGTAGATACCTTCTAATCACTACTTCTAGTAGTCTTAATAGTTAAATCTCATAGTACAATAAACCAATTTTCACACCTCAACACATTTTTTGCATCACACACACCACAAAAAACTCTTCATCACACATATATACCATCCACAACCTTGAAAACAATCTCCAATGTCAGCTATGTACCTCAAACTTGCAAATAGAAAATAGGTCAGCACCAAAACACTGTTGTGGTGGAAAGAATTGAAGGTGGACCATGCCATAACTTAACTCAAACCTAAATATGTACTGACATGCCACACCATGCTTTCAAAAACACATAAGCATATCCACAATTAGTGCTAACACACCAAGTCGTTCAAACCTGTATTAACACCCTTAATCATTTGGGTGCACACTTCAAAAAATCTAAAGATGAATCACTAAACAAACACACCACTTAACAAAAATCTAGAATATTCCATTAACACCCTCAAATCCAACAAAACTTTCACAATTTCATATATCTAAAGACTATAATCATTTTGTACAACCAATTAACCTTCCACACACTACAAATTATGAATCCAACCTTGCGGATCACCAAAACTCAAAAAAATCTAATGAAATATAGTTGTAGATAATGTAGACACATTTATAGATTTGTAAGAATATAAACCACAATGTGGAGAAATGTGAAGTAATTCCATTTCTCCCAAATAGCACTAGTGAACACATATCCTCTGTTGAACTATCCAAAACAAGAAACTTAGGATATAACACCTCTGAACACCTCTAATCAACATATCTAAACCACATAAGCATCACTCCAATACAAGATAAATGTGGAGCACAAACTGAAACACCACTCTACCACACTAAACTCTCTTTTATTCAAATTTTCTCAAAAGCACTTGGAAACCAACCACCACAAACACCATCTCAACATTTGCAACGCTTTCTCAAAAACTTAATCACACAAGAGGTTGATATCCACAAACACTTATTCATCATTGCTACATTAGAGTTTGACACCGACGACAATGCTAATGACAACATACTAAAACCAACATACTTACTTCCTCAAGGGTTGGCCATAATATCCTATCAACTAGGATCATCCACTTTTATCAAATCAAGCTTTCTCATAGAGAAGATTCTAGAAAACAGTTTCCACATACATAATGATGGGTTTGCATCTTGTTTCCATTGTAAAAAGTAGTCATACCTCCATGATATTAGGGGACACTTTATCCAATAATAACATCAAAAAGTTTGAGTGCAAGTTATTTTTGTGTATGCAGGTGAATTCAAACTTGAACAATTTGTGACGGGGAATAAAAAGACAAGAACAAGGTCGTATGATCGAAAAAGAGATTGTATAAATGTGCATGAAACCGATGTTCTAAAGAAGAACTCATGGAAATTGATGACGACCAAGGAGTATAGGTACCAAGACAAATTGAAGGTGTTCATAGAAATATTTTCTTTGGTATGGAAAATATTAAAGAGATGGATGAGGAATCCATTTTTAATAGTACTTCATTTGAAGATATGTTTCCTAAAATCACAGTAAAATTACCCTGCAAAAGAATATTGGATGAATATTTTGAAGAAAAGTCTATAGTTGGAAGAGCACATTTGCAAAATTACTTAGGAGGAAAGAAATGAACCTTGTTTTGGAGTTGTTAGGGGTTGATAATAAGAGGAATTCATCTAGACCAGTAAAGAAAATAATAGTTGAAAACCTGTAAGAAGCATTGAATTCTATTGAAAGAAAGAGTCGAGCTATTGATTTAAGTGTTGCATATGTAGAGCATTGATGACGGTAATTTCTAGTAAGAAATTATCACATAGAAGACAAGTTAAAGCAGTTTCTGAATTACTCAATGTTTCTAAGAGAATTGTTCAAAGATATATCAAAAAGAGAAATAGATTGGATGAAAATCTTGAGAATAATTGGGAAAATATTTGTAGGGTTGCCTGAAAAGATAAAATCTCAGAAGATATAAAGGAACAGGTGATTGAATATTGGACCAGCCACTTTCGTGTTTCTTCCAATAGAAGGGATACTATAAAAAAAAAGGTGCAGATGGTAAAAAAATTTCACATATAAATTTTTTTATAGATACAACTCAAAGTGATTGTTTTGAAGCATTCAAGCAGAAATTTTCAGATGTGAAGGTTTGTCAAAGGATGTTTGAGAGACTACGACCAAGTTTTGTACGTATAAATAAGATACATGAGACTTGTTGTTGAAATCATGTTGAATTTGATCTATACCTTTAGACATATAGAAAAGCTATGGAAATAATCAATCCAAAATAGTCATCCCTAGAAGTACAACACAATTTGGAAGTCTCTTCTATGTGAAAAATTAGAAGATTCAAATGAATTGAAAGTGCAATGTATAAAAAATATATGTAATGAATGTGGAAATTTGAAGAATCTTTTACAAGTTGACAATATTGATCATTCAATGCAAGTTATGTGGAAGAGATTTGAATATGAGAAATATTCAACAAAATTAGGAGTTGAGACTAGAAAAATTGTTCTCAAAGAGAGTGAGTTGTCTTACAATGAGTTTATGATTTTTTTTGCAATATCATATATCCACATATTCAACATTGTCATGGTGCTAGATGGAAAGCTAAGCAATTTCATGATCAAAGAATTGCTTTCCAATGGGTTGTATTATCTCTATTGTTGACTTCTCTAAGAACTATACATTTAGTCCTCAAAGTGAGATCCAAAGCCAATATTATCATTCAGAGAAAGTTGCAATATTTGTACAAGTTTGATATAGGCATGCTAAAGAACATTTGGATGGTCTACAAAGTAGCAAAGATGAATGAATTATCATCAAAGAGGTTCACTTTTATATCAGTGATGATAGAGGTCATGATAGAAGCTATGTAGCCCATTGTTTTGCAATGTTTTTTAAAGACCTGAGATGATGTCAAATAGATGCTTCACAACATTGGATATGGTGTGATGATGTGCTGGTAAGTGTTGATTTAATTTTTTTTGAAATTATATGTTTATTTGTTTACTTAACTTGTTCAAACTTAATTAGTTGTACACATATAGTTTATTTTTACTATCTTGGTTTTAAATGAAATTGGTTGTAACGTCACAAGACACTTTAAGTCTACAAAATCTTTAAATTGGTTAAGCGTTCAACATATTAGATTCTGTCACATAATAGTGGTTTACAATTCTTGAGAGGAACGAATTTTAGCTGAAATCACATATTTTTAGAAAATATAATGATTTAAGCCTTAAAAAGTTCCATTTTAAGGATTCCAATTGAAGAGGGTTTGATCAAATCACCTTAGATCAAACCCCCTTGGATAGAACCTCACTAGTTTTAAACCATACCTATAAATGTGTCTCCTTTACACCTATCAAAATGCTGATAAAAAATCACTTTTGATTTAGATTTTGGGGGATCAAATGAATTCATTTAAAATTTATTTCAAATGATTATGGTATTCCTCAGAACAAGCTATCCAATGAATATAATTTTAATATGTTTTGGTTTTGTTATGTATTTGTTTTTTAAGTTTTATTAAACATAGGGTTTTCATCTAAAATGAATTTCTTTGTTCTTCACATGTGGAAAAATAGAAGATTATCAAAAAAAAAATTGAAAAATATGAGTGCACCAGATATTGAAGTCCTTGATCCAAAAAAAAAAAATTAAATTAAATTTGACATATACAAAAAAGGTTATGCATTATACTGCGTGTGTCTGAATTGTAATTCGCTTGACTTTGAAACTTTTATTAAGGAAAAATATTCAATAAAAACTATCTAACCAAGTGGAAGCACCAGATATCAAAGTTACAAATCTAAATTTAAAAGAATTAGAATTTTATCCTTCATGGAAAAAAAAGTTATGCTATAATTGCAGCCACTTTTTAAAAATGTTGTTTTACTGAAAAAAATCTATTTTCGTGGAGATGGAAAAAGAAGTGCAATTTGATTCTAAAAATTTTGAAAAAAATATTTAGAATCTATAGAAAAAATTTGATGTGACTCTAGTTTGCACCATCTTCAAATTCCTCGCGGTTTAGCCGCTATAGGTGCTGAATGTGAAGATTTAGTTAAAAATAATAATAATTTCAATGTCATTGGCTAAAAATTGTAAACCACTATTATGGGATCACAAGTGGTAGTTTCTAAACTACTAGGTTTTTATTTTAAAAGATTTATTTGGTGAAATTTTGAAATTTCAATGCAGTAATACTTAAATTTCGGAAAATAAGTAGGTGTAATGTTCTGACCACCCTAACCACAATAAAATAATAATAATTTTGTTTAAAAAATTTTAGACATAAGTAGAGGACTCATGTCCCGATGTGATGCATATTTTTTGTGGAATTTCTATAAGAGTGGACATGGAAAAGGAGAGCATGATGGAGTTGGAGCATGTGTGAAGTGTGCACTTCACCAACACGAACTTGCAGGTAACACCATATGGATTTTTAGAAAAATCTAATTATTTTTTTGAGATCGTCTTTTCCTTTCAACTACAAAACCTCTTAACTGACATTTCGGGTATGTGTTGGATCATCATGGAAAAATAGACCCTTAAGTGGCAAAAAATTCAGAAAATCAGAGTTAAGCAACTTGAAGTAAAAATTGAATAAGTTATCTATATTAATTCAAAAAATGTAAGAATAGAATCTGTAGCAAATTGAATGTAGTTTCTAAACTACTAGGTTTTTTTAAAAAAAAATCCTTTTAGTGAAAAATTTCAAATCACTTAGTATTTAAATTTCAGGGAAAAAATAAGTAGGTTTGTCTGACCACCCTAACCACATTAAAATGATAATATTTTTTTATATATTTTAGATATAAGTAGAGGACTCATGTCCTGATGTGATGCATATTTTTTTGTAATTTTTTCCAAGTAAATAATTAATTATGAATTTTTTATTACAAATTTTTAAAAATATAAAAAACTGTATGTTGACCACCTTAACTTGGTCAAAACTTCATGAAATTCAAATTTTTCATTTTTAATCCTATAGTATGCAAAGCATAGAATGTGATGCATGTTTTGGATTCAAAAAATGTGATACCATTTGAAAGCTATATATTTTTCAATCAACCTATCAATTAGGATTTTAGTCATAATTCAAATAGAAAATGAATAATAATTACTTATTAAATTCAAAGTAAAGCATAATTTATATTGGTGGAAAGCTGATAATCCCCTTTAAAAACCCTTTTCGTTTCATCAATTTTGGGTTAAAAGAAAGTTGGAAACCACATACCCATCATATTGCCACTTTTTGGCCCATCATGATCCTGCACATACCCTTCACCAACATGAACTTGCAGGTAATGCCATAAGGAATGCACATGAAATTGTTGAATGGTGCAAAATTCATTTTGTTGCCCATGACTCAATATACAACACACGATATTTTTGGGAAGTTAAAGGTACATAAATGAATTTGTTTTATGAATTTCAATGTGTACATGAATTGAATTTTAAATTTTATACACTTTTTTATTGGATACATTTGAAATTTATAGATATTGATCAATCAACTCTTACTAATTGTCAAACAATTAGTGGTATTAGAAGTTTGCATAAAATCATGACAGTAGGACATAGTAGGCCTCCAATAATTCAAGTGAGAGAAAAATCATGTTTTTGTGTTGATTGCATTGAGAATAATGCAAATACTCTACAATGTGAGAATATTAGAGATGGGTATGTTTCACAATGGGAAACAAAACAATTAGTGGACACATTGAACTCTTTTGAAGATAATGGCATTGTAGATATCTATGATCCTTTGTATTCAACTGATTACGAATGTGTATCAAATTTAGTTGTTACAGGTAAATTTTAAAATTTTAAATTGAATTTTATTTCTAACAATTGATAATTTATATTCTACCTAAGTTGAGCATGGTTTACTACATGGTGTGTACAAGAGATATTTTTGTTGTTCTTGCAGATCTTGACAATGTAGAAGGTGTAGATTACTATCTACTAAGATGTACACAACCAAAATGTAAATTGTCAGAAACAATTACAGATGGTGATGGACAAGAGTATCCTACTAGATCAGTGGTTGTTGAAGGCACATACTATCAACAAACAAATATAGATACAAATGACATTACATTTATTGATTATATGCCAGGCCAAAAGGTTTTACATTATAGTCATTTAGTTATAGAAACAAGATTGGATCTTGAAACTTTACCAAAAAGAGGGTGTTCCAAACAAAGGTGGAGGTTGCCTATTGAAGACCATGAAAATATTTTAGAGATAATAAAAGATAGAGAGGATCCAAATTATATGTACCAAGAACTTTAAGATATTTTTGTACATATATATTTTCTATGACAATACATACTTGTAACATTTGGGGATGAGGTCCCCCATTTGTGACCTCACCGGTTCATAGCTCCGGGTCAAAAGTGTTTACCCCTTGAATAAAAATAAAACATTTGGACCTAAATTTGACTTTTTATTTTATTTTATGTTGAATTCAAATAATTTCAATCAATAGTAGCCCATGAAGCTTTCTTTTGGGTGATCTTATTTTCTTATAAATCTTTCTTAAAACATATATTAAAGAGTTCATTTTATTTCTCCTGCATTCTTACATCATATAGCCTTCAAGTTGTAGGAGACATTTCATGATAGTCTATATATTTTAATTATGGTTGTACTTCTAGAATCCAATATTTTTATGCTATAAAGATTTGACTAAATCTATGTATGTAGGACATAAAATGGTGGTGATTATTTGGGAGCTTACATCTTTTCTATCATAATATGCTGTATTTTAATCCTACATTTGTTTTTTAAATTTTAGGCATTTTGCGGTTAGCTTAGGATGGTAAGACTTAACAAATGTTAAATACATACATAGTTTAAATTTCATTAATTGTATTAAATTTCAACACATTATGGATATTCCAAAACTTCATTGAAAATTTCTATTAAATTATAATCCAATTATGTTTGCACAAAATTATTCAAATTATTCAAATGAACTCTAAAATCTATTTTGCTATGAGAATTTAACTTTATTTTTCTTATGAAACACACAATCTTACCTATATATTTATTCTTCAATGTTTTTGATCCTTTCTCACCTAGATGTGATTTGATCTTTGATGTCAAAACATCAAGGCATATCAACTAATTCATTTACATGATCAAAAGTCATGGCATAGTTAGATTAAGTAGTACCATGAACATGCAACCCATTAGATAGTGTCATCATTGTGCCATCACTAAAAGTTAGTGTCTTAATTGTGAAAAATAACTATTTTGGATGTGAAAGGAGTAAAAAAATTTAATTAGAGGTTAGGGATTTTTGAGACAAAAGGAAACACAAAGTCATTTTTGAAACACTTGTTCATTTTCCCTATTTCTCTCTTCCCTCTCCTCCATGGTGTGAGCTATTATTTTGCAAAATTAATGTTTACAAATTTCTTGTGGATTAGGATATTTAGGTTGGATCTAAAAGAGGGTTGCCAAAGGATTGTGTGCATTGCATTCAAGAAGGATAATTTTTTTGTTGAGGGTTTTGATTTGTGAATGTATTATTCTATTTTTATTTATACAAACATGCTTAGATAGTTTTCATATTAAATTTCATCCTTCACCTAAGGAGATTGTATGTCTTTCCATTTGTAGTGTGCTAAGTTTGAATCAAGATCGATATTTTTACTTGTGAAATTTATATTTGTAAGTTTTTAGATTTGGAAAATTACATTTTATGCTAGATCTATGGATTTTTTTTTCTAAATCATTACCATTTAAAACTTAAGTAATCTCCTAGTTTGAGTTCTCAAAAGGGTATATTCCATTTTAGTTTTTTATTTATTTTTAACATTGAAAATTTTCCAAAATTCATTAATGATGTTTTTGGGAAGTTTGTATGGTTTTTTTTTTTAAATATCAAAATTGAATTGTAGACCATATTAAACATTTTTGTTTTGTAGGATGAAAATTCTCCTTATGGAAATGCATTTATCTATCTTTCGGATATGAGTGTCTTTGTTTTTTACCTCAATTTATGTGTCACAATATTTTAATCACTTTGGACCTTTTGGTGTTAGGATTTAACTCTAGAGTTAGGAGTAGAGTGAAATTTTATTTCCATTCAATTTTGAATGGTAAACTAGAGGAGCTTGAGAATGGATAAAATATAAAAATATAATTTAAAATGAGATCAAACAAATATAAACATAATTAAGAATCAAGACATTTTCATGATATATTCACATGTTTATATCCAATGTGTGTACATAAATATATTCACATGATTATTGGTTGTCCTTTCCATTCTAATTGTATGTTATTGGATTCCATTGTTCGATATTATTTTTTTAATGTGTATTCTATTGGATGGCTCATGTATGATATGTAATTTGTATGTTTGATTATTCAACCACTTTGTTTTGTGTGAGTGTTGTTGGATGTAGCTTAATCAATATGCTCCTAGTACAAAGGGGTGGGCCTTATGGTCACACATTATTGGGTGATGTTGATCATTATTAGGTCCATGTGGATTCTTTGATATGTTCATTGGAGGGTTTGGAATTATCTTGTTTTATCTTGTTAGTTGTATATTTATATTTCTATTTTCTTGGAATAGTTGTAAAGATGGATCTTGTAATCCTTGATTAGCTTCGAAAATTTCTATTTCCATAATAAGATGAACCATAATGTGAAACCATAATGTAAAATGTATATATATTGTAAAATATAATAAGATGAACTATAATGTAAAATGTATATACTATAAAACATAATAAGATGAACCATAATGTGAAACTATAATGTCAAATGTATATAATGAGAAGATCATCATCTAAGAACCATAATGTGACAAATCACAATATAAAATCTATAACAAATCATGTATCTACATGTAAAATAAATCAAAGTGGAGGATACCTAATATGACTATGGATCGATCTCTCTCCTGATCCCTGTCTGGATCCATGTACTGATTCTCTGGATCCGTGGCCTAATGCCTCTCTCGATCCATGTCCTGATCAGTCTCCCTGCAAAAGAAAGTGCATTAATTAATTTAATGTACACATGTGTAAATGTATTAAAGTCATCTTAAAGTTATGTACTTTCAATGTTTGAATGTATTAATTACTTTAAATATTATAAATGTGTACCTTAGATGTACCATGCATAGGATTGTTTGCATGCTCCAAATCTCCAAAGCCTGACAAACCCTTGTTTTACTACAAATTTAAAAATACTAGATTTCAATGAATAGTGATAACTACTTTAAAGTCAATTTTATTTTATGTATGTATGTGAATTTTTAGAACACAAAATATATTTGATTATTTGAAAGTGCATACGTCTCACCCTGGAGCACTCTACCAATGTCACTAATGTCACAAGAATGCATAGTCAAATTAGGGACACATGTATCAAGTAGAGGACTAGTGCCAAAGAGAAGTAAGCTATATGTGCCATGTACATCATGTGCAGTAACCTTAGGGGTTGTAGGCTGGTCTGGAATATGTACATCTTGTGAAGCTGCCTCACCCTGACCCGACTGTCTACCAAAATTCCACCTAATATGAGTTGCTACACCATCTAAAGGAATCCCATACTCATCACTAATAAATTGGTATGATCATGATAGTAAATTAGCAATGGAAACCAAAGCAACATTATGTATAGTGGCTTAACTCATCTAGGCCACATCTGATGGTGATGGTAGCTCTTCTTGAATGTAGGGATCATAATTGGCAGATGTAGCCTTAGTAGGAGGAAGGCTAATCTACAGACATAATAAGTATCTTCCTACATGATCAGATGACATCTAATCGACCTAAGTAGCAATTGCGACAATACTGTCAAAAATGTCAGTTTGGGTAGGTGTTGCTGCTACACTTCCTGATACTGCTAGTTCCAAACGTTTTGGAAGAACCAAAAGGTTTGGACCAACTAATTCCCTCTTGTTGATGAGCGGTGGAAAATCTGCATGTCTAAATTGAACAATACAATAAATGATCAATCAAATATAAAAGAATATTAAATAACAATAAATGATCAATCAAATACTCTATTGAAATAATCTTGGAAGGATATTAATTGGATTTATGTGAATGGATAAGTGTATCTAGTTATAGTAGAAATTTCGGTGCCTACAATGTATTTTAGCATATGACTTAAACAACTCTATAATTTCATTTAAATGCATGATTTTATAAATATATTTAGGTGGTGCATTTAAATGAAATTATATAGTCTAAAAACTTTCTTACATTAAGTTGTAAGTCATATATCCTAAAATACATTGTGCTAGGCACCAAAATTTCTACTATAGCTAATTTCACTTATGTGAAAGGATAAGTGAAACTAGTTATATAGTAGAAATTTGGGTGCCCACAATGTATTTTAGGATTGACTTACAACTAGATCTATCATTTTATTTAATTGCATGATTTTATGAATATATTTAAGTGGTGTGCATTTAAATGAAATTATAGTTATACTCTTACATTAATTTGTAAGTCATATCCTAATTTATACATTGCCCTAGGCACAAAAATCTCTACTATAGCTAGTTTCACTTATCCATTTACATAAACTCCAATTACTACCCTTCCAAGATTATTTCAATAAAGTATTTGACTGATCAATTATTGTATTGAATGTACACCATCACCAAGCATGACATATTAAACATTCACTTAGTGTGAGGCATCCAAAAAGCCTAATTATTACCCTTCCAAATTATTTCAATAAATTGTTATTTAATATTCTTCTATATTTGATTGGCATTTTGCACGTTCAATGAATTGACTACATTCAAAGGCTGATATGTCAAAGAGTGAGTCTACAAATACATTTTGAACCCAAGTTTTCCCACATTCAATACATTAAATGATCAAACAAATACAAAATAATATTAAATAACAATTTATTAAAATAATTTGGAAGAGTAATAATTGGCCCTTTTCACCATTCTCCATGATGGTATACATTGAATACAATAAATGATCAATCAAATACTTTATTGAAATAATATTCGAAGGGTATTAATTGGAGTTATGTGAATAGATAAGTGAAAGAAATTTTGTTTCCTAACACAATTTATTTTAGGATATGACTTACAACTTACTGTAAGAGTATGACTATAGTTTCATTTAAATGCACCACTTAAATATATTCAAAAAATCAATGCATTTAAATGAAATTATATCTAGTTGTAAGTCATATCCTAAAATACATTGTAGGCACCAAAATTTCTACTATTAGTTTCATTTATCCATTCACATAAACTCCAACTACTACCCTTCCAATATTATTTCAATAAAGTATTTGATTGATCAATTATTGTATTGAATGTACACCATCACCAAGCATTATCTATTAAACATTCATTTAATGTGAGGCATCTAAAAAGGTCAATTATTACCCTTCCAAATTATTTCAATAAATAAATTATTTAATATTCTTCTATATTTGATTGGCATTTTGCATGTTCAAGTGAATTGACTACGTTCGAAGGCTAATATGTCAAAGAGTGAGTCTACAAATACATTTTTAACCCAAGCTTTCCCACATTCAATACATTAAATGATCAATCAAATACAAAATAATATTAAATAACAATTTATTAAAATAATTTGGAAGAGTAATAATTGGCCCTTTTCACCATTCTCCATGATGGTATACATTGAATACAATAAACGATCAATCAAATACTTTATTGAAATAATATTCGAAGGGTATTAATTGGAGTTATGTGAATAGATAAGTGAAATAATTTTTTTTGCCTAACACAATGTATTTTAGGATATGGCTTACAACTTAATAAAAGTAATACTATAATTACACTTAAATGTTTAAATGCACCACTTAAATATATTCATAAAATCATGCATTTAAATGAAATTATATCGGCACCAAAATTTTTACTTTAATTAATTTCACTTACCCATTTACATAACTTCAATTTAATAACTCCAATTACTAGGTACGTTAAAGTAATTAGAGTTATAATAAAAAAATTGTTATCTAACACAATGCATTTTAGGATGACTTACAACTCTATAATTTCACAATGCATAAAATTATGGAATTGTAAGTCATATCTATAATTTCTACTAGACCCACATCCTAAAATACATTGAATAGACACCAACATTTCTACTATATAACTAACTTCACTTAGGGTTGGTGTTTGTGAGCTTTCATATTTTCATCAATGTTTGTAACTAACTCTTTTGCTTAATCTAAGTTTCTCATAAATTTTGAGTAGCATAGGTTATATGGTTTAGGGTTGTGTACAAAAAAAGGTTTCATTTTTAAATATAATATCTCATAGATTCTTCTATTTTTAAAAAATATGAAATTGGTTCATATTGCCATATATTTCTACTTTTATTGGTATGGTGAACAAGAGAGCATTAGTTGGTCCAAACATTTTAGAAAAACCACCTCTCTGCCATCGTGAGTGGCCTCTTGGATGCAGTGTAAGTGTGAAATCATTGTGTATTGTGGTATTGAATTATTTAGTAAACATAGTGTCCTCCTTTATTTAGTAAATTAAATTAAAATGATTAAATAAACTAAATCTATGAAACATAACGTAAATAGTTATTATTAAATTAATTAATTTTTTTTATTGTAAATGTATCATATTTAATTATAGTTGATAATTTATTGCTAAGAAAAGATAACAATTTAAATATGATAAAGAAATCAAATAAAGATAAGTGATCTTATCAATTGGATAAATATGGAAAGAAAGATGATTTTTAATCAGGTAAAAGAAATAATATTTTCAAATTGAGTTTTTAAAGCAAAATAAATAAATAAATAAATAAAGTAAAAATAAAACAAAAATCAAAATTCAAAATCAAAATCTCGTTTGATATTGGCTTTAAGTAGAATCAATTTTGGGTTAATAGGGGGGATTGAAAAGATACAAGGAACAGGGGTTCTCGGGCGGCTTGCCAGGGGATGGATAACCACCAGAAGACCGTTCATCTAGGGGAAGATAATTTTGGCACCACTGAATGGTCACCCTTAGGATGTCTAAGATTCGTTAGTTACTGGGAGTGCCTATTATGATTCAAGCTGCATCAAGAAAGCTGGTAACCAATCCCAAGATCTCGACTTGGCACGGGCAAGGGATGCAGAAGTATGGCTTACACAATCTATGCACTGCATGTAAGTTTTTTGTCTTTAAATGCCAAAAGTAAATTCTGCAACTTAAGAGGTTTTTCTTATCAATAGAATAGGGTTATAGGCTCTATAAAATGTCCATGATTGTCGATTCTCTCTCATATTTTTTTTATTTGGTTCATTCTCTTTCGCGAATCTTACTTTTGATCATTGTCGACGGGAGACTCCTCTATCTACCGTTGAGCATCGTTCCACCAATAATGGGGACCCAAGTTCTTAATGTTTTACTTTTCTGGTAATACAAACCCGAATTCCCTGTGTTTAGCATTGTTCGTGGTATTAAGATTCGAACGTTGCATGAGGTTATCGTCTCTTTCTCTAGTGTGAGGACCCAACCTAATTGTATTATGTAATCACATCGCTGATGATGTGTTATATGATCCTCTGAGACATGACATTGTTATCTGTCAGTTCAAAAACATTCCGCACCCTTTTCTTTTATGTCGTAGTAGAATGACGGAGAACAAGAATTGGTGCTTGACAACAGTAAAATCTTGGAGATGAATTTAGATGTAGTCGGCAATCAGGACATACTTGGAAATTCTTCTCAGCTCTAATAGTTGTACCAGAGGCCATGTTTAACAAACCAAATGCTGTCGCTAACCTTCCTCTTTGGCGGTAGGTAAGGGTTTTATTTTCTGCCCTTCCACATCGTTAGTAAATGTTTTGAAAACTGGAATATTCCCTGTCGTCTTCTTCAGCCAATCCAATCTCTCCTAAACTTTGAATAGGTCTCCTGTGGCTATGAATATGATCTGCTTCACACCTTCCAATCACATTTTATTGAAAGTTTCTAAATTTTGTCCAAGATATACCATTTGTGCATATCCTAGGCAATCATAACATTCAATAGACCACATTCCTCTCTGGCATTTTGACAAACAGTTCACTGTCTTACTTAAGCGACCTGAATAAGTATATAGGAATTGCTTGAACATAATAGGAGGTTCAGGGTTTAAATAATCTCTCTGACTTCAATATCATCCTGTTCCAACTGCGGCGTTTGAACTTAATAGGAAATGTTAAAGAATTAAATAACCTGCTTGATTCTGCTGATAATCTATCGATGTTGCAGCACTTGAAAATAATTTTAACAAAGCAAGAAGATGGCGATATTTCCAAATTCCAACAATCACTTTCTAATAAACTTGGCAATCTGTTACTGTTACAGCATTTAGAGTTGAGGCGTTGTGCAGAATTAGAAAGCCTCCCTGAAACCATTGGCAACCTATCACAGCTGCATCTGCTAGACTTGCAATAGTAGTAAATTAAATAATCGTTCTGATTTCATTGGCAGCCTGTCACAGCCGCACACTTGTACATTATAGGAAGTTTAAAGGTTTAAATAATCTATCTGATTTCATTGTTCACCTGTCACGTCGCGCACTTGAACATAATAGGAAATTGGACTGTTGTATTTGTTACTCTCTTATGTACTCTAGCGACCTTTGTTTCCGTCTGCAGATTACTCAATAGAAGAAATACAACAGTTTCGACGCCTTATAAATGCTTATTTGTGCATGTTTCTTTTGCCTAAGCTGGATCTCCAATCGCTCTAGTGAGCTATTAATTCTCTTGCATCTATTCCAAAAGCCATTTCAAACCGATCAACAGGTAGGCAATCTCGAGCTTGCGGTTGAAGCTGAAGCTCATACTCTAAATAGTTTCCATTTTATTGCATCAAAATTATTTTGAGGAGCAACCTTATATCATAGAAGTCTAATCCTTCCTCAACCTATTCTCGAAGTCTTCCACAAAAGTGGTATGTGTTCATCTCTTGAAAAACAATCATTGTATGAACCATTCTAATCATTTTGTGTCTCACTTGCAAATCCCTTTTGTGACCATTTTTCATATCAGTTCATTTCTAACATTGTACACTGGGTCTTTTAATGCTCCCCACTAGGGTTCGATAGTTTGATCACTAATCTATATGCATGCAGTGCCATTAATAGCTTTTAGCTATAATAAATGAAGGGATTATATTATAGCTCAAACAGGATATTCGTTGTTCATTACATTAGTGTGTAGTGGAATTATTTATACAATGGTTATATTAGTTGATTTAGTTATAATTAGATGATTAAAAAGATTTGGTTAAGTAAATTTGGGGCAATATATGGGAAGAAGGTGTTATGTATAATATGAATTAGAAAGGGAATGTTTGTTAAAGTGCTACCCTATAACTAGATAAGTGAAATATCGGTCTAGTATAATTAAATAGTAAAAGAAAATATTATGTTAATTAGATATATTCCTTTTAGAAATTAGAATATAACTAAATGGATTAGGGTGTTAGTTGAATGTGAAAAAGGTTTATGGCTAATTAAGAGAGTTTTATTCAAGGATTATATAGACAAGATAAAATAGGAAGTCACATGAGACAAGACGGATATGCAAATGGAGTGTCAGTTTGCGTGAATATTTATATGGGGTTAATTTATAGAATATGTCTTATAACTTCATTTATTATTGTCAATGACTTCTTAATTGATGAATAAGTAAAATGTAAATGAACAATTAATGTTCTTCTTCTAGTGTATAACTTGGATGTGTTAGTGGGTGTAATTGGTTGGGGTAAATATGTATTGACTTATTAGAATGTAAACGAGTATTAAAATGGCCCTTATAGTTATCAGATTTGTTGGGATTCTTTAACGATGGTCTTTTGAATTGGAAATATATTTATCTATATGTATGTATTAAGTTACAATTACAACTTGATCTTTTGGGATGTGTTTTATAGTTTTGTTGATATTTATATATATAGCTTCCTTGATTAGTTTAAGATTTAAAAGGGTTGTATAAACACATGTTTTGATTGATGAATTATTCTTAAGTGGCTATTCTTTGAGTGTACTTGTGTGTGTTTAAAGGTTGTTTTGATGGTGTCATTTTTTTTGTGCCTACCCTCTTGAGTTGTTGGATTTAGAGATGATTTTGGTCATTAAGATCATGTTGGATTTATAAAGGATGATGATGGTTCCTTATTATTTTGTTTTCTGTTTGAGTCCTTTTAGTTGAGGAGATTTTTGAATGTTAAGTTTTTGTGTTGGAACTATTTTGCTTCTTTTTACCCTCATTGTGGATTGTCGTTCTTTTGGCTTCCAGAGGCTTGAGATTATTGTCAGTTGATGTTCTCTCTTTATGTGCCCTTGATGAGGCAAGTGTTTTGATATCATGATTTTAAAAGGGTTGTACATGAAGTGTTGAGCCTTTGATTATGTGTTATAGCGAGATGGTTAATGCCTCACGTAGTTTGGTCTTGAGATTATTTGTTTTTCAGTTACAGTACAACCCTTGCCTATTTTGAGATATGTTAGGGGTCATAGGGAGAGTGGCTCTTCAGGGCGCCGACGCCTTAGGATGAGGAAGGGCTCAGGATAACCCACGAAAGAGTAATTAAACAAGTGATAACCTAAACAATAGAATTTAGGGGGATGGGTAGTAAAACACACAAGATAATTAAAACTGGATTCCTCGTCTATGCATTAGGGCTACCATAGACTAGCGATAGACTGAGAAGGCCGTGGTCGGCAAAGTTGTAGTCTCGTCTTCATGAGAGATTACCAGCTCCGCATTAGCTACCCTATGGTGCCGGTGCCTCAGTTAGGAGGAAGGGCCAAGAGATCCATAGATGGGTGTCAGCGCCTCAGTTGGAGGAAGGGCAGGAGAATCCCATGAGAGCTATGCGATGACACTCTCCACTTGACACCCTTGTGCTTGGTTGTAGTTGCCTCTAGTTATTGTATCTTTATGTTTTTTTTAGGGCTAGGGAATCCATAGATGGGTGTCGCGCCTCGGTTGGAGGAAGTGCCAGGGGATCCCATGTGAGCTATGTGATGACCCTCCCGACTAGACACCCTTGTTCTTGTTTCTTGTCGCCTCTGGATATTGTAATCTTTATGTTGTTTTGGATTCTTGTGGAAATTATTTATAGATGCTCTTTGGTGACTTTCTTAATTGTTATTGCTTGGGTTTAATGTGATGAGTTTTCATAGCTTTATTTGATCTTGTTGGCTCATGAATGTTGTGATTGTGTCATTGTAATCCTTGAGTTTCATGATACCTTTGTGTGACGTTGAGTCTTGTGGTTCCCTGTTTGGATGTTCTTGGTTGAGGTCTCTTCTTGTCAGCCCCTTAGCACGGGGGGTGGGTCTTCGGACCCACGTGGTCGGGTGGAACGTGCTAAGCACCCCATTGGGTCCCCAGTCAAGGATCGAGAGGTGCGGATTGGTGCTGTTGCGGTAACTCCAGAGTTGTACCATTCTACTTTGTCATGTGGTTCCTGCCCATATTGGGAAACATGTTTGTATCATTGTAAGACTTGAACAGTGTAAAGTAATGAAAATGATGTGATGTAATATTTTGGCATTGGTGAACCTTGTGTAGATATGGTTCCATATCAGATGATTATTCAAAGTGTTGTAATTATTTAAGTGAATGGTTCTTATTGATGGTTTTATATGTATGCGTTGTCATGGATTAAATTTTGCTTTCATCCTTTATCATTGATGTATGGAATTAAGTTTCGTAATGTATCCTCATGTACCCCCAAGGGACATAAATGATATTGGGTTGTTTAAATGATTTTTCATGTCATAACTTTTGTGCCTCTCATGCATGTTAGTTTTACTTTAAAAAAAAATTGTGCAGTAATTGTTGCTTTAGTTGTCCTCTGGGGTTCGCATGACGGGGCATTACAATTCCATTTATTCAAAATGTTCGATTTTATCTCTTTCTATTCACAACAGATAATGCTAACCTCTTTAATTGTATATCTATATTATTTCCTTTATAATGTTGCACAAATACAAGACATTCAAGAAAATTAGTGTATGTTAAATTGTCTATTTCAAATTTTTTCATGGTCCAACAACTTGATCCAATGTTGCTTGCCCTTGTTAAACACCATCAATAGTCCATGTAAGTAGAGAACTTTTCCATTATCAATAAATAGATTCGGTGAACCAATTGTAAACATTATTAATTATTTTTAGTTTCACATTGTCTATATTGATCTTACCCATATACTTACTCACTTTTTATGCTTCCTTTTTTATTTTTCTTGCCCTTCCACTAACATACCCCTATCTTCTATTTGTAGGAACTAGGCTAAAGCATGCAAAAGCATTCAAAAATTAGGATACATATTTTTTTTAAGTTACCACAACAAAGAAAACACTACAATATGAGAGATCATATATGAAAACACTAGATTTTCCCCAAATTTTTTATTGTGTGATGTAGGATGGAACTCCATGAAATTTCTCATGGGAATTTCATACCTTTTTTGCTCGGGGCTTTGGCTAGATTCCATGAGGCTCCATGATGCCAATATGGTAGGGAGGATAACAAGCATGTCTTTTGTTCTTTTGCTTTTAATGCCATATATTTGTTGTTACATAGATACATGTGTACACAAATCCTTTTATACACTTGGGTTTGACAAATATAATATATAATAACATGTTTCTCATGTCATAGCAAGTGGTGGGGAAGCACTTGAGACTTTGGTCATGTCACCTCAAAACAAGGCATACCTTTTAATTTAATTATTCTAACAATGCAAAATATGTGTATCGTGTCATCACATTCTTCTTTTGGTGAGGTTTGTTCATTTTTTTTGGATCAAAGATGGTGTGAGTTAATCTTCAATTGGAATATGAACATATTTACTCTCTAAGTGATATTTTCCCCTATATAATCCTTTCTATGATGATCAAATGATATAAAATTTATTAATATACTATTTTTCTTTATTCCTTAATAAATGCATTTACATATTTATTTTTATTTGGACAACAATTCAAGTTGTTATTCTATTTGGTCATCCATTTATTAGTTTCTTTTATCTAAGTCCATTTTATTCTGTTCAAAATTACTTTGGTGTTAAGACATCTATTTGCTTCCATTTGTTCAAATTTTTAATATCTGAAGAATCAAACTATAATTCCTACACCAATTAAGGAGCATTTTTTTACTATAATCAATTCATTAAAACCTGATATTTTTATTTTCAATTTCCTTGTAATTGACTACTTTTGAATCCTTTCTACTTGTCTCCATTTTATTTTACTACTACTAACCCATAAATTACATGCATAAAATGCTTTTATTTCCAAACTTATGGACTAAATACTAATAAAAAGTATTGACTATTAAAGATCTTTCTTTTTAAAAAAAGTCATTAGTGATGACCATCATAACTAATATTCAAATAATAAATAATCAAAATAAATAACATCAAAGTAGTAAATTATCTAGTGCCACATAAGCATTGCAAAAAATATGCCATACCTAAAGTTATGGACTGACTTTTTTTAAAGAATATTTTTTTATTGAATATTAGTAATTAAAGGCATGACTAATAACTCTTTAAAAAAGGAGAATCCTTTAATGTTCCATACTTTTCATGAATATTATTTAATCCACAACTTCAACTCTACCATGCATTTGTATGAATATGTATCTTAAGATAATTAAATAATAATCTATCAATTGATTGATAAACCTAGACAAAAAGGTCAAATATAGATGTTCATCTAGGCCTAATAAATATAAAACTAACATGGAGCTAAAATTATATCATACTTGAAATTTTGGAAATAAATTATTATTATTAAAAAAAAATTATTTAAAAATTTAAATTTTATTTAATCTTTCAATTCTAATTTTTTAAGAATAAATTTATTAAAAAATCATATTCATTGAGAATTATTTTACTATGGATTCCCAATGATATTTCATTTACTTGTGATTCCTAAAATTATTAATTAAAATCAATTTTAAATAACTATTGTAACTAAAATTATTAAATATTACATATTAATAAAAATAAATTTATTGATGATTAATTACTTAAAATTAAAATTAATGGATACATTGCAAATAATAAGATTCGTTCAACATGACCTATGGTTTTATTTTACATTTTCATAATCAATTTTCAACTAATAAATTTTGATGTGGAAATGCAAAGACCAATTTTCGGTTTTATGCAAATGGGTCTTAATATCGTGTGCATTGCATGTGAGATAAGAATGGACAAGTGGACTATAACATGAGGTTTATAATGATTTACAATGCTCAAATTAAATGAAGGCATAAAATAATCTCTACGCCAAAATTAAGTGATTTATAATATGTTCAAGTTAGGCTATTCAAATTGATATCTTCCAATGCACACATACGTTGGTTTTAACTTTAATACATATGTATCGATATGCTTGATCTATCCATAATAATATATAGATTCATTTTCCAACATCTCTTTTCATTATGATCTACTCCACCTATTTTATCCTACGTAAAGTCCAAAATCATAAGATTCACCTCCTACTATGAACTAACGTCATGTTATTTCATATTGGCTTATTAGCATGCTTTCCCTTTCTTGACTTCATCAAACAATTCCAAACATTAGTGATTATTTATATCTCACATTGCATTCCAAAAAAAAATTGTTTCTTACTTCCCATTGAATAGCCATTTGCAGTACACCCTATCGACTAATCGTTACATGCCTACTACATGCGACTACTAGTTATAATTATTTAAAGATTATGTATTTTTATAGAATTATAAGAATATATCTTTATTAGTAATAATTATTGTTATTAAGAATTTTCTTGATAGTGTTATTGGAGATAGAAATCTAGGGACATTTGGTTAAAAGACGGGGATAAAAACACCAATTTTTTCCATGCTTCCACAAAAAATGAGAAGGAAATAAAATAGGATTGAATCATCCTTTCCTCGAATGGAAGTACTTTGGTATTGGAAGAGGACATTGGAGCTAAAGCAGTATCTTTCTTTAAGGATCTTCTAGCTCCCAAAAAAATAAACAAGTCTTTGGAAAACAATGTAATTTTAAAATATATTCCCACATTGATTAAGGAGGAGCACAACAAAATGTTAATGATAGAATTCACCATGGATGAAATCCAAAATTTTATCTTCTCCATGGTTGTTGAGAAAGCTTTCGGGCCAGATGGTTTCATAGCTTTGTTCTATCAAAAGTGTTGGGATTTCGTGGGAAAAGATGTCTATCTGGCATTGGCAGAATTGTGGAGGAACATCAAAGTATTAAAAGAGTTTAGTGATGATCCTTCTAATGAGAGTGACCCACCACATGTTGAACCTGGTGATGCTCCTGGTATGAAACTTGTTATAGTCCCTTTCGCTAGTTGTCCACCTTCCATATATGATGAGAAATATTGGGATGCGCATGACTTGCTTTAGGACGGCTGGCATGTGCAGTACCTCTATTATGTTTACTTTATGTGTTCTTTGTGTTTTCTTGCATGTGATGTGATCTTCTTTGTTGTGTTGCTTGGTGTGTCTTCATTTTTGTGAGTTTTCTTTGGATGACCCATGTTGCTCTGTTGGCACAAGGATACAAAGGAAACAAATTAGTCATGACATTCTTCTATTTGTACCTCCATTCTTCTCTATGTCATGAACATTCTTGTCTTGTGTTTTCCTTTTGGGAATGATGTAAGGCATTGGGACATTTAGGTCTCTTCCATGTTGACCCAAAAAAATAATTATTCTCTCTATGTGTCATTCTTCCATTGTGCTCATCATTTCATGAGTATTTGGTGAATGACGTCAATTTTGAGCTCTCTTATATCATTTTATCAAAGACGCATACTGACCCTAGAATTGTGGATCCCTTCTTTTTTCATCTCTTAATATGTTATTTTTCATGTTACATTGGGGGAACCCCTTATCATGAGGCAACTTTATCTTGGAAACATATCATTGGCATAGGGCTTTCCAAATAAGCTCACATGTCCTTACCACATGGTATCTATCATTTTTCTACCTTACAACAATTTCTCATAGCATGGTTTTAGCAATTTCTTTAAGGTGGGGGCATACATTGCATTATTTGCTTCACTTTGTTCACGCGTTGGTCTTAGTGGTGCTTTGAAATTAGCGTTGTTTCTTCACTTTTTTCACACACATGTTGGACTTAGTGGTATGCTAAAATTGACATTTTTTCTTCACTTTGTTCACACGTGTTGAACTTAGTGATGCATTGGCATAACATCTTGATCATTTTTGTAGTACCTTATTAGAGTTATCAAGGAATATAATTCTTGGTATGGTTATGGGTACACACCTAGTGAATATTGGACTTCACTAGACCTCATGTACCATGTTTCTCATTTTGCTACTTTCTCTTGGGGGCTCACCTAGTGAATATTAGGCTTCACTAATATGTGGTACCTTTGATTTGTTATTCACTGAGCAAATATAAGACTGATCTAGTTTTTGAGTCATGAATGCCTTTGGTGTGGATCCTAGCATATTACAACTTGCTAGCTTGTGATTATCCATACCCTCCTTTTATATTTTGTATTGACATTGTGTATTCTTTATGTATCTTTTTTGTTTCATTTCATACATGTGTGTGTTCCTTTGTGCTCATGTTGGTTTCCCATGGGATCTTGGATCCTAGGGGCTTGTGAGTTTGAGTGTAAGTTCATACTCTCACTAAAGTGGGGGCTGAATGTACTGTCATAAATTGTCACCCTTGATAATTTCACACTATGTTTTGCTCCCCCTTAAGTTATTGAACCTAATTGAGCACCTAATTTCCTAAATTATGCATTTTGTAGCCCATTTTTAACAATTGTAGATGAATTGCAAGCAGAAAACAAATGCATTCACCTAATACTTTTCCATAACACCTTAATTTTAAAAAAATAGGGTTGGGACATTCACCCAAGGTTAATTTGTCCCCTTATTTTGGCTCCAAATTCAAATATGTTGGTGTCAACATTTTATTATTTGCAATTCAAATGTCCAAAGTTGGCTATAGTCGAGATTTGATTTGTGGGATAGAAAAATTGCATATAAATAACTAGTTATTACATAATTTCAAATCTATCTAGCAAGAAGAGAAAGAATGTAGTATTAAGAGAAAGTTAAGACTATTCAAGATCATATTTTAAATGATTTATTGCAGTGATTCAAGATCCAAGCATCATATCAAATCATATGTGAGTTTATATGCATGTTTACGTTATCATTAATTGTGAAGGCTAACCCTTTGTAGGTCTCCAAGTAATTCAAGCAATTCAAGAAATCAAGACCCAAACCTTGAGCAGATGTGCATGACTTCAATCCTTCAAGGAAGTCATTGAAGGGTGGTGAGTTGAATTCCATTGTTGATTCATCATTCCTTTTATCATTTATCCCTTTCCCTCAAAAGAATAATTTTTCTATCATTGACATTGCCATTATGGAAGTGGAAACACCAACACAAGGTTTGACTGAGCAAAGCCACTAAATGGCACAACCATCCTCTCTCTTTGAATGTGTAGGTTTTAGGTTTGGAGAAGATTGGAGGAAGATTGAAGATCAATTATTCATTATATTTTAATTATCAAATCCTACATCTTGTCAACTCAAGGAAACTCAATTATAGTTAAATATTTGATAGTGTGATCCAATAGTGATCCAAAACATTTGTAGGTAGAAATAGAAAGCTTTGATTTGGCACCAGAGGACTGGGTATGTGTAGGATCATCATGGAAAATATAGGCCCTTAAGTGGCGAAAAAATTAGAAAAATCAGATTTAGGCAACTTGACGTAAAAATTTGAATAAGTTATCTATATTATTTCAAAAAGGTGTAAGAATATAATCTATAGAAAATTGAATGTAGTTTCTAAAGTACTAGGTTTATTTTTTAAAAAACAAATCTATTTGGTGAAAATTTTAAATTTCAATGCAGTTGTACTTAAATTTCAAGGAAACAATAAGAAGTAGGTGTCTGTCTAACCACCCTAACCACAATAAAATGATAATATTTTTTATAATATTTTATGTATAAGTAGAGTAATCATGTCCCAATGTGATGCATATTTTTTTGTAATTTTTTTCCAAATAAATAATTAATTATGATTTTTTTTTACAACTTTTAAAAAATATAAAAAATTGTGTGTCTGACCACCTTAACTTGGTCAAAACTTCATGAAATTCAATTTTATTTTTTTAATCCTATAGTATGCGAAGCATAGAATGTGACGCATGTTTTAGATTAAAAAAATGTGATACCATTTGAAAGCTATAGATGTTTTTCAATCAGCCTATCAATTAGGACTTTAATTGTAATTCAAATAGAAAATGAATAATAATTATTTATTAAATTCAAAGTAAAGAATATATTATATTGGTGGAAATCTGAGAATATCCTTTAAAAACCCCTTTTGTTTCATCATTTTTGGGTAAAAAAAAGCCGTCAGCCACATACCCATCATATCACCACTTTTTGGCCCATCATGGTCTTGAACATACCTGACTGCAAAAATAGATTTGAAATCCTCTACAAGGAGCTATTCTCCCAAGGTGAATTAGTCCTCCAAAATCAATCTCAAATTTATACCATAGGTGCATAGTGTCTTGTTTTTTCCATTTCAATTGTCCAAATTTTTCTATGACTTTTTGTGTTTGTTTTTGATAAGGTAAGAAAGGTTTTGAAAGGAACAAGTACCTTTTAAAGAGCTAAGATAAGGACACTTTTAAATAGCAAAGTCTCAAACTTTTCCAATGAAATAGTACTAGCAGAGACATCACAGTAGCACAACAGAAACACAAACAATACCTGGTCAACAAAAACCAGGAGTAATAGAACACTCTGAACCAACAACAGTTCTAAGTCAAATACATAATAACAACCCAAACTTGGCACCAAAACTAGGAGCAACCAAACACTTAGGACAAAAACCAATCCTATTGAACCAAGAAACAACCCACAATACCATAGGCTCAAAATACTGCTTGAAACCACTAGGCCACAAATCACCTACAACAGTTGGACTGCAACAAACCTTTTGCTCAATTTAGACAAAAATGAGACTAATAGTTTCTTACCAAAAGAGGGGTAAGAATCACAAGTTGTTGCAGAGAAATGTTTTGAGCCAAAGAAAAACCCACCACACAACAAGCCCTGAAGACTACCTAAAACAACTAGGCCACAAACCACCAACAACAACTGGACTACATCATACCTTCCACTCAAGTTAGACAAAACTGATCCTAACATATTCCCACCAAAAGAGGGGTAAGAATAACAAAAAGTTGTAGAGATACATTCTTCAAATAGCACCAACCATCCAAACACCAACCCGTTCGAAACCACCTCAAAAGGATGAGGCTCCCCTTTATAGGAGAGGAAGAAGTGGGGACCAGAACTACCAAAGAAACCTCCCTCCAGAGCAAGCACACTCCACCTCAATAGGAACCAACAAAGGAGAAAAGAACTTCCCACCATATCTACAACCTCTAGCACCACCTCAATAGGAGAGGGCTCCACTTTAATAGGAGAAATATTCACCTCTATTGAATATAACATTTGTAGAACATGGTAGCAAGCAAGAACTCAAGTAGAACAGGCAAACACCTCCTCCCAAGGCATCCAGATAAAATAAATAAAGGGTCCATTAAACAAGATTTCCAAAGGAGCTCTAAAACTAACCCCCATCGAACATGCCTGCAACACAACACAAATCCTCCAACACAGACCATTTTGCACCACACTAGGAACAAACCCCCATCTCCACAAAAGTGGACAAGAGATAGTCTCACAAACATTCAACCCCAACAACAAGAGGAAAGTTATTGAGAGAAAAAAAAAACAAGATCACCGCTCTATTGAGCATCTTCAACTGGGCTATCACATAACTAGCATCTTTCACAAACCTGCCCCAAAGGAAATAGAACACCATTCCGCATAAGGGGCTCAAACTAGGTCCCATCAAGAAAGAGAGCAATTGGAGAAAAAAACCCTTAACCACACTCTTGAACACCTCCTCCACCATAACAGGAGGGAAAACCACATCAACATGAAGTCAAGAGGGTAGGAAAAGGGAAGAAGCACCACAAAGGCATCCATAGAAGAGGCATCCACAAAGGACAACCAACCACAGACACAACAAGGGAGAAGTACAAAGAAGTCAGGCCTTTGAAACACCCCCAATCACAAACACCACCAAGAACTAAACACACGCAACCCCCACAACCAGGAAGAAACGTATTAAAGGGGTGGAAAGAGAGAACTAGACAACCAACTGCCCACCATGACCAACCTATAGAGATGCCTGAGCTGCAAGGAGCAACCTATCAATAGGGGAGTAGGGGATAAGCTTCTCAAAAACCCAAACCCCGGGCCCACACAAGCCAATGGAGACACAAATCCATCACTGAGAAGCACCTCTACACGCTGCAGAACAAGGATAGCAACCACCAAATTATAGACCACCATAAGAGACAACTCAAAGGTATGCACATCCACAACCAGCAACAACAAGGGTAAGCTATCAGAGGTAGCAGATAGGCAAGAAAAAAAAGTCCTCGACGAGGCATGAAGAGCCAAGACAGTAATAGAGAACATAACAACACCCCCAGTGAAACATAAAAGGCAAGGGATAGGCTGAAAATGCCTCCCAAACATGTGTGATGTAAGAGATCTAATCCAAAGGAATGCAATGAACCAAATATCTGCATCATCTTTGTCCAATTCAAACCCTCCATCACCATCTTCACCTGGAGATTTCAAAATTTTCAACCCGCTCCTCTTCCTGCACAAATGCTTTGTCATTTTTTTGACTTTTTGTGTTTGTTGTATTTGCATTAGAACAATAATTTACATCATTAGCTAGTTAGATCGTTACATTTCACCCCCAAATTCATTCCAAATTTGGTCAAGGGTTGGTTGACTCACCTTTTAGGTTGTAATTCAATCATATATTGTGTCCAAGTCCATCAAACCCCCACAATCATCCATCATAAATTGTCTTTATCTAATGAAATTATGAAAAGGAGTGCAAACCATCTCATTTTACGGTTTCATCTTTTTCCTACATATCATATAAATTGAATCTAAATTATGAGTGTAACTCAAAATAACCATGGTCATGGTAGCTAATTAGGAAAATTAGTGTAGGGTAATTGTGACCGTAGATCCTACAGGTTGATATAAATCACTTAGCTGACTATGGTATTATTCTAATTTATAGAGTTTTAATAATGGGGCTCAAGCCTAGTTCCAATTCAAAAGGAAGTGGAATAGAAGATTCAAATTGTATTAATTCCTTTTTGAAACTAGAAATGAAAACATTAGATTTAAACACCCAAATGGGTGTTATATATAAGTTAGAGATTTGAATAATACTACTATGGAATCTAATCAATGACTATGAGAAATAATATTGATAGGGTTTGATCATTTTCTTACATGTAGGTATATTACCTTTAAAGATATTGACACAAGTTGACGAAAAAAGATCTAAAACTTTTAGATATGAAAAATAATGGATTTATGATTCAAAAGAGGCACTCAGATTAGATGAAGGTAGTTTGTTTTAGAACATTATGTTATAAAAAAGGAAAAGGCAATAAATGTTAGGTATATTTGTTTAAAAGGCACACAATCACTTTTTAATGGTAAAAGAAAATGGTGATTATTGATAAGTAACATTTTTACAAATGACATTAGATTATATATTTTATTATGTTCAGATTAATTATCTAATATATACTATTTATTTTTGGTTTGAATTTGTGTTTTTCAATCATACACAAGATTTTCTAAATATTTAAATTACCAAACTTATATATTCTATCCATTTCTAATTTGATATTATGGCTTCTCACCCATGCACAAGTTCTTCATTTGTACAATTATGTAAAATAATTTCAATAGATTAACTACAAAGAAAATGAATAGAAATAAACTACATATAGGTTAGCTATAATTTAACCCTAAACTTTTGTTGAAGAGTAAACATTTCATATTAGTAACATTTATAGATAAGATCCTTTGTCTTGGACTTGTGCTTCATATATCATAGTATAAACAACTTCATATATTTTTACATAATTCACATAAAATAAGATATCAAATGTATGTAAGATATATCATAATTTAATACATTAATTACCTATGGATCTATATATTGATGGAAAATGTTGTTGTTGTGAGTTTTAGAATTGTATTGATCCGAAGGCAATAAAATCTATTTTAGAGCTTTGGACTACAACAATCTAAAATGAATAAAGAACCTTAATATAAAAATATTTCAAATTCGATTGGAAATATTAGGTAATAGACATGTTCTAAAATGTATTAAACTTATAAAATTAATAAAAAAGTTTAAGCACTTCCAAATGGTTTCTCTTAACATTTTTTACATAGATTTTCATCATGATATGCTAAGTAACATATAGAAAATCATATAAACCCAATGCATATTCTAAATAGATCAAGTTATTAGGAAACAAAACAAAAAAACCTAGTCCAAATAGACAGATACGAACAATCCACAACTTATTGAATGTAAAAATTCTCTTGATCTCTTGGATAGAATCTATACCTTCATATTTGAATTAGATTAAAAGCCAAAAATTGTGATAAACCTATTAAATATGACATGGGCAAGAAGCTTGATCTGGTTCCTTCACCTCTTGCATAAACTATAGAAAAAACAACTTGGTTTTACTATAGCCACTTGTGAGGCATAGAAAATCCCCAACCTTGAAAAATTAGCACTCTAAAACAAGCTACAATCTAGCTAAAGAGCACACCTTTATAAATTTACAACACATATCAAGAAGCATTCTTGTCATCTCCTTCCAATTCCATATTAAAAGCTCCTCCTCCCAAAGAAACTCCCATACAAACACATGAGAGTTAACATGTATGGTTCTGGGGAAATCTCTAGATATCTTACCACAAACAAAATTTGTTAATTTATGTAGCTTGGACAGGGGTCTCCATTCCCAAGAAATGTTTATTTAATTATTTATTTTTTCTAGGGACTTCTAGAAAGGAGTGAGTTGTCTAGATAATTATGTAATTAAATAATTGATTCCTCTAGAGACTTCTAGAATCTAGTTAGTTAGGGTTGTTAGAGTATATTTAATCTTAGCCATTGATTGAGATTAAATCATGGCCATTGGTTTTTCAATGAGAAAAGTATAAAAGGGGATCAATGGGCATTTGGAGCACACACACTCAAGTAGACTTGCAATGATAGCAAGTAGACACACTTGAGAAAGACTTGTAGTGATAGCAAGTAGATTTGCAGTGAGATCAAGTAGATTTGCAGTGAGAGAAAATAGTCTTGCAAGGTTAGCAAGGGTGCGTGATAGCGTCGAGGAGATGATGGAATTTCAGAGGAGAAATTGAGGGAAGAATTAAGGAGAAGAATAGCCTAATAGCCTATATACATTCTGAATCAAAAGAAATTGCAAAAAATTACATAGAAAAAATTGTTGAAAAGAGAATGTGCATTGAACTTGGTGCAAAATGATTGAAATTTGGGTAGATTTAATATACCTTTGCCTCAGCTCCAACAAATGGGAAGAGTAGATAGACCTACAATGAAGCAGTTCTTTTTCATTTATTTTATCAATGTTTGTCATTTTGGCAATTGGCTATTGTGTGGAATATTAGCAAGTGTCATGAAGTGATTAAAAAGATGATTTATCACTTTTATAAAACTAAATCAAGAAACCATGTGCATACATCAAGAAAATAAAGTCATAAATTCTATCTCCACACGTTAAAGAGAACTAGTAGCCTGGAATTGCAGAAGAAACCATGTGCCTTGTCTATGATTTCACATTGTGCATGCATGCCAAATGTGCAATAAGCTAGGAGGTGGAATTTGTAGGAATACGTGTCTTGTCCATACTTTCTCATTTCGCATTCATGCCCATAAGAGCATTATTCAAAACTATGATATCTAGCAAAACTTGGGGGGGCTTGTGGGATGTGCAATGCCACCTTATCCATCCTCTTATGGCTGTTGTGATCCCCAGCACCTCAATTTTGTTAATTGACGCAAAATTCAACCACAACCAACTACAAAGAGAAAAATGTTTGAGTACAAGGAGATGCCAAAGACTTAGTGTATCAAACGTTGTGGAAAACATCCTAGAAAATTATAGTTCAAGTGAATTAGTAGATAAGGAATCTTCATTTGGGTCATACATTTGCATTTAATAGAGGTAGATATTGCAGTTCACGAGGTTTGAATGCTTTTTCACGGGCTCCTATTATGTGATGTGGGAAGACCCAGCGAGATGTGTAGAAAATTATGTTGGTGACTCATAAATTCACATTTATTAGGTGACATCTTCTTAACTTTATTTTCCCCCAAAACATTTTTTTTTGGCATTGAAATGAAATGAGTGCTAGAGATTTTCAAGGTGATTGCTAAATTTAGTTTAGTTTAATATATGATTTTTATTTGAAATAGTGCTTGGATTATCGGGTATATAGATGGCCTCCATGGAGCTAGGATGATTTGGGAGACATAAGAGCAATAGCTCTACATGAGAACATTGTGTGCTTTTTGGTACCCTTTTTTTTTATTTTTGTTTGTATCTTGATTAATTTGATAGTAGTATTGGATAGAAGTTAAGCTTTTACTGGGTATTTTCTTACTATTGATTTGAGTTTTTTGTTTTGATGTTTGAGTTCAAGTTAGTAAGTCTCAAGTCCAAATGTCAAGGTAAACTTGTTAGGATACTCAAGTTCACTTCTTCACTGCATAGAATTTCTCCAACCCTAGTTGTTAGGGACATTGTGATTTTTGTAACCTAGATATTACACCTAATCATAGGAAGAATCACCCCAGCCTTGCAAATAATAAAAGACTAATAGTTCCACCTTGCATACCTGTCAGAGTTTCTCAAACTACTTTGGAATCTGTTTCATTTTCATGATTGTCTCTAGAGATACAATCAATATTTCAGTTTAAAAAAATATTTAATCTACGCATCATGATTAACTCCCAACTTCTGCTATTATGGTTGATCTTATAAATTTTCTCATTTCACCAACAAAAGAAAATATTCATGGTTGCATTATTCAATTGAAAATACCTTAGAAACCCCTAAACCCTAAACAAAAAATTACATAGACCCAAAAAAACACATCTGAGCAATTTCTATAGAAAAAAACTAATATAACAAACAAAACAAAATGTTAAATTACACAACCACAATACGAAACCACTTGAACCATTTTCAAGAAACCAATTTTTTTTTAATAAATCCATATATAGTCATGCATAGTGTTTCCATCCTCACTAAGCATGGTCATGATATAAACATAATCTTCTATATCTGGTAATTGTGGCAGGGTTTGCCACCTGGTTATTCCTCTCCCTAAATTAAGCATTTTGACATTTCCTTGTCTTTTTCCGAACAAGGAGTCAAAGCATATACACACTGGTCTATGACAAAAAACTTGGTGAATTTGTATGATTCAGTATAAATTTGAGGCAAAAAAGGAAGCTTTCTAAGAATACCATTTTGATATATGAACAAAAAAATGGTATTGTCATTGTCAATTTAGGTATGAGCATAGAAAATGACTGAATTTTTAAGGACATTGGGTTTGTACTGGGGAATTGCATATTGGGAATTTTTGAGGGCATATGCCCATGTTTTATTCAAGTCATCAAAAATGGTTTCATATGACAGGGCATGTAAAAAATAGTAAGATTATGGAAAAGTGAAGAAATACAACATTCGGCTCTCTTACCCTATTCTTAGCCTCTAAAAGAAGACCCACAACCTACAACTATCACAAAAAGAGAAAACTCATTATCCTTAAACTGTAGCAACTAAAGTGAAGAAATACAACATTTGGATTTCTTACCTTGTTCTTAGCCTCTGAAAGAAGACCCACATCCTACAGCCTTCATGACATCTAGAAAGTGAACGGTGTTTGTTGCCTCATTTTCTAGCGATTGGACTGTCACCAATGGTTGAGATGTTGTCGTTTTGCCATTGAGAAAGCTTTACTTTGTGTTGTTTCTATGAATATTTTTACAGCAACTTCTCCTTCTAGTAGCTTCTCCTATGTATTTAATGCATTAACTATAATTTCCCAACTAAAATTATTATGATCATTAATTTCTCAAGTTTTTCAAAAGAAAAATGAATTATACAGCTACTTTGACCAATAGAAAAAGAGATAAATAATAATTTTTAAATATAAAAAATCCTAACAATAAATCCTAAACCATTATCCTAACCCTAAACCTATCTCTAACCCTAACCATAGTCATAACACTAACCAAAATTATAAACCTAACTTTAAACCCTAAATTGTTAACCATAATCGTAACCTTAACCTTTCCCTAACCCTAACCATAAACTATAATCCTAATCCTAACCTTAACCACATCCCTAACTGTAATTGAAAACCCTAATCCTAATCCCATCTCTAATTTGAACCATAATTGTAACTTTGAACCTAACCCTAAACCCTAATCTAACCCTAATCCTAGCCTTATTTCTCATAACCTTAACCCTAACCCTAATAGAAACAATAAACTCAACCATAATCTTGACCCTAACTCAAACCATAATATAAAATAAAAATGTTTAAATATCTAATCTATAAATATTAAAATCTTCTAAAATTGTTTCTATTAATTTAATTTAAATATTGAGATGTTCATATCTTTAATATAAATTAATGTTATGCATTTTGATAAAAAAAATAAATTATAGTTTCTAAATTTTTAATTTAAATAATAACAAATCAAAAAAATTGATGACAAAAATATAATAATATAATATATTATTATAGTTTTGTTAGACAAGGGTTTCAAGCAAACGAACCAAATAATAATAAAGTGGTCATTTTTAGAGGGTAGTAGGGATCTTTGTATGGGGTGCATAGTCATGTTCCTCGTACTTTTACATGGCAACAAGGGGTATGGAAGGAAACGGAAGGAGATCTAGTTAATAAGTCACAGCCATAGAAAGCAGTGCAAAATGTTAAAAGAGATTTGGAGTTTGTTGCAAATCTGGTTAATAAGCCACAGCCACAGAAAGCGGTGCAGAATGATAAAAGAGATTTGGAGTTTGTTGCAAACAAAGTATTACAAGGTGAAGACCAAACGAATAAAAATGTTCAAAGCAAGAGATTAAGAAAGAAAAGGCAAAAAAAAGGGACAAAATGGAGAAAATCATGAAAGCAAACTTGGAGGTGCAAAGAACTAACATCTCGAGAGGAAAATATTCAACATCAATCAGTTTTAAGTAATGGGGGAAAGAATCAAGGGATAGTTAAAGTCAGGGGATCATATCAGGAGGGTATTGTTCATCTTACATTTCTGGAGCACCTGTTGCATCCACAAATCAAAGATCTCAGAGAAAAAGCACTAATTTGTAAGTTTTATAACATTGTTCCTGATCTTGAACAATTAAAGAAGTTTCTCTTTAATGAATGGGAGGGTCTTTTAAATCTATTTTATTTAGATCAGGCCACAAGAATATTTGTAGTTCTATTTCATAGTAAAGAACAGAGGGATGCAGTGTATAAAGTAAAATCTTGGTTCTTTTTTGGTTCTAGCCTCAGTATTCAGCCAAGGGCTCCAAACTTTAAATCTAGAGATTTTTTTGCTAGATTTGTGCCTTTTTTGTTTCAAATGCATGCACTTTCTCTAGAATATAGAGATCTAAATTTGATTGAAACCATGGCTAACCATGTGGCATCTTCCTTAAACATGACTACTCTTTCTTTGAAAACCTTTCAAAACTAGTTAGGGTTTGTGCATTAATGGATTTATCAAAGGATTTGCCCAGCCAAAACCAAATTTCATCCCACTATGCTAGGTGGTCTCAAATTTTATCTTTTGAAGCACCAAATTTCGTTTGTGTAAATTGTCATGGATTTGGGAACACTGTTAAAAATTATGTAGAAAAGGGTACTACAGATAATCAAGAAGTTGGTTATTCTCCCTAGGATGGGAGTAAGATTAAGGAGAGATACTTCTAATCAGTAGGAAGTTTCCTACTCCCCTTTGGATGGTGGCAAGGGTATGGAGGTTATGTCAAGTAACGAGCTTCAATGTTGTAAGGATAATTTAGATATGGGGGCAAAGGAAAACAGGGTGTATATCACTTATGCAATCCTCTAAAAAATATACTATGACTATATCTTGCAATATACATAAGAATATAGTTTTTCTAATGCACAATTTTATGGCTTATTGTCTAAATTTGTACACGCCAGAATTTCCACAATTTTTTGTGCAACATCTAGAAGTCATAGTCAAAAAACTGATGTTTGAAGATTGCTCAATATATTTGACTCCTCAGACTGGAACTATAAATTTAGATAAGTCTAGAATAATCCAATAGAGTCCAATGTTGCATGGCTCATTCACTTATTTGATTAATGTGGGGGATGGCTACAAGCCTATTTTGATAAGGAAAATGTCGATCTGGGTAATCAAGTTGATCTGGAGGCATTAGCAGAAGAAATTCTTGCTTCAGTAGGTTCAAATATTTTTGACCAAATAACAAAGGAAGTTGTTGTTGTAGATGATTGGGGGATTGTAGAATTGAAAAAGGAAAAATTTCAGCTAGCAGAGGAAGTATCACCAATGGATGTTTTGGAAATTTTAACATCGAGTAAGGAAAAGGAGTGCAAACAGGGTACCCAAATTGAAGTCTTTCAGTAAACTAGGGAAAAATAAAGGATCTTGTGGAAGAGGATTTTGATTATACTAAGACTTTGTCTTTATCTTAGACTCCAATGCAAGTAGTGTTGAAAAATTCACTGAGTAAAAGAGGAAGGAAGTCAAATTTGACTAAACTCTAGGAGGAAATAGAAGTAGGTGTCCAAAAAACAATTTATGATTCCATCTCAAAACCACTAAATAAATGCTCGAGGAGAGCGTGTTGCTCTCCTCAAGCATAATGAAGATCATATCTTGGAATGTCAAGGGCATTAATTCCCCTAGAAACGTGCTCACATCAAGCAGCAAATTGGTGCTTGTGGAGTTGATATTGTTTTACTGCAAGAAACAAAAACATCAGAGGGAACGTTTGATGGATCAATAAGTAAATGGAAAAGATGGAAATCGATGCACTCTCCAAATCAAGGAGCTTTTAAGGAGGTTTAATTGTTTTGTACAATCTGAAGGTAGTAAGGTTTGTTACAACTCAGCATGCTAATAACTAGCAATTACTTGAAATTAAAAAATTTGATCTCAAGTTATGGTTGTGTAATGTTTATGGGCCCTCTTCAACCAACGATAAAAAAGTGTTATGGGATGAGTTGTCAAGTATTTTGAATAATTTGGGTGATGTGAAATTATTATTAGGAGGGTATTTTAATGCCATTACTTCACTGCAAGAGAAAGTTAGAGGTATCAATCCACCTTTAGGAGTCATGGAAGATTTCAATTCTTTTATTGCTTCAAATGCATTAAAATACATCATTCCAATCAAGGGAAAATTTACTTGGACGAATTGTCAGGAAGGTTTCATACAAATTACTATAAGATTGGACAGATTTTTAGTATCTTCAAATTGGTTCTTGGGATATAATGGGATGGAAACAGAGATTCTTCCATCTCTTGGTTTTGATCACTATACTATTTCTTTACAGACAAGTGAAATCACAATACTATGTCTCACTTTTGGGACGTGCTAATTTTTGTCTAAAATCATTGTTTTTAGAAAAACCAATGATTTAAGTCTTGAGAGGCTCCATCTAAAGGGTTTTAATTAAAGAGGGATAGATAAGACCCCCTTAGATAAAACCCCATTGGATAAACCCCTCTAGTATTAAATCATACGCACAATGGAGTCTCCTTTGCACCTATCAAAATGTTGTCAAAAACCCAATTTTTCTTTACCTTTTGAGAGATTAAATAACATCATTTAAAAATTATATTTTGCAAGATTGTAGCCCTCAAAATGAGCTTTTCAACAAGTATAGGTTCGATATATTTTAATTTTATCGTATTTAATATTTATTTTTACTAAACATAGGTTTTTCTTTGAACATCAAGCTCTTTGTTGTGTAGGTGGAAAATAGTAAAACCATTGTAAAAAATTCAAAAATACCCATTCCTAAGTATTAATATCATTGTTTCACCCAAAAGGAAAAATTGGATTTTGATATATACACAAAAATTTATGTTGTAACACACATGTATGTCCAAATTATAGTTATAGTGACTTCAAAAATTAATTTAAAAATAAATATGCAACAAAAAATTATGAAAAAAATATCCTTTCCCTTGATATTGATGTTGAGAATCTATATTTCAAAAATTAGAATTTAATCCTTTATAGAAAAAAGTTATGTTGTACGACACAAATGTTACTTTCTAAAAATGTTGTTTTATGTCTAAAACTAGTTATTAAAGGAGATGATGAAAGACTCGTGATTTATTTCAAAAAAAATGAAAAAAAAAATATTTAGAATCTACACACAAATTTCCAGAAATCACTAGTTGACATCATCTTCAAATTCTTAATGGTTTAGCTGCTATAGGTCTTAGAAGATGAAGATTCGGTTAAAAATATTGATGTAAATGTCCATCTTGGGAAAAAAGTGAGACACAGTATTGTGATTTCACCCATACAATGAAACATCTTTTTGCAAAGGTAAATCATCATTCAAATTTGAGAGTGTGCAATTCAGACATTCGAAGTTCATGGTTCTTCTTTGTCAATGGTAGTTAAACTCCCCATCTAAACAAGGCACAAAGATGTTTTAGCTATGGAAGAAACTGTTGCATGTTAAGCAGCAAATAAAACATTAGAATGTACATGTTTTTAAGAATATCTTTCAACAAAAAGAATTAACTTTCAATGAGCTTACAACAATCCATGATTAGATCATATAAAATGGATTAGATGACCAGTTGTATGAGAAGCAGAAAAATTTACAACGGGAATGGGAAGAGTTATGTGCTCATGAGGAGATATATTGGAGGAAAAATTCAAGAGAATTATGGCTTAAAGAAGGTGACCACAATACAAAATATTTCCATGCTTCTGCACAAATTAAAATTGTTGCTTCTACAATCTTCTCAATTCAAGAGTTGTCTTCAAGTAATTGGCTAACCAATGAAGATGATATAAAGTAGGAGGAGGTGAAGTTATTTACTGATCTATTATCTGCTCCTCACAGTAAAAGTGTGAATAGTAGAGATGATGAAAGAGAACTTTTAGATTCCATCCCCAAATTCATTTAGGATGAAGATAATTTTGATCTGTTAAATCCATTCACGTTAGAGGAACTGAAGGGGGTAGTTTTTTCATTATCCCCTAATAAGGCCCCTGGTCCGGATGGATTCGCTGCAATGTTTTTTCCAAAGTGTTGGCATTTCTAATGTTATGATTTGTTGTGGGTATTGGAAGAACCAAGGCAGACAGGCTTAATGTTCAAGAAATTCAATACAACAAATATTGCAATTATTCTAAAAGAAGACAATCCAAAGACATTTTCATACTTTAGGCCGACATCATTGTGTAACACAGTATACAAGATTTTCACTAAAGCTTTTTATTGTAGGCTACAACCTTTGATCCCAAACATAATTTCTCAAGAACATAGAGGTTTCGTACTAGGATGAGAAAATTTTGAAGGGGCATTGATCGCACATGAGACACTTCATTCCATTTTGACTGCTCATTCACCTTATTTTATCGTAAAATTGGATATGATGAAAGCCTATGATCGTGTAGATTGGGATTTCCCAAATAAAGTTCTAGCAATTTTTGGGTTCAAAGGCAAGTGGAGTAGATGGATTCTTTCGTGCTTGTCAGGAGCTAGATTTCCGGTCATCCTAAATGGTTCTCCAACAGGTTTTTTTTAGGCAACACGAGGGGTGAGACAAGGGGACCCATTATGTCCTTTTCTCTTTATTATGATGGTAGAAGCTTTGAGCAAGTCAATCCAGTATAAACACAATCAAGGGCTTTGGAAGGGCATCATTATTCCACATACAAATATTTCAATCACTCATTCTCTTTTTTTGGATGATACCCTTTTGTTTGGTTTATCATTTGTTGAAGAAGTTGCACAATTCAAGTTGGTCTTAGACAAATATTATTCGACGTCAGGTCAAAAACTTAATGTTGCTAAGTCAAAAATATATTTCTCTAATACAAAGGAAAACTTAAAGAAGAAGATAATGAAATTGTTGGGATTTCAAGAAGCAGAGTTACTATACAAATACCTTGGCATACCTTTCTTCATGGGGCCAAATAAAGTCTCTTATTGGGATAGACTTATTCAAAGGTTAAAGGAAAGGATTCTTTTATGGAAAGCTTAGTGGCTCTCACTATCAGGTAGAATTATTTTAGTCAAATCTATTATATCAGTGATCCCTAATTATTCTTTAGCAGTGCTTAAAGCTCCAAAGTTAGTTATTTATCAAACAGAGAAAATTATCAGATATATCCTTTGGAAGGGTAATATTAGTGAACAGCAAAAAGTACCTTTAATCTCATTGGACAGCATGGCAGTAGATAAATCTAAAGGGGGGCCAGGGATTGTAACGCTAGGAAAAACTCACTTACCAAATTATAACTTTTAGCTTCCAAATTAATTTAATGGAATCATTTAATTACTTTCATCACTATATTTAAATGGAATAACATACATCCATGAATCAAGTGTATCAAAACAAGGTTATGCCATTACCAGTTGTAGCCATATAGGCCTACTCAAGATTTATCATATCAACAATGCATGTAAGTTCAAATACTATAATGCAATTAAGGAAATAGCCAAATCTTAAATGAAACCACAATAGAACCATAACACAAAGAATTTTCATGAGTGGAAAACCCTCATACGGATGAAAAACCACTCATAAAAGTGCCTCACTGGCTTAACGAAATGCCTTTCTGGAAGTTCCTTGCTGGCTAAAAATTCTCAATGGTTATAAGATGCCTCATTGGCAATGATCATACTGTCACACCGACATGACCATTCATTATACAATTCTTGATTTCATATATCGCACTTAACAAAGAACTTATTGAAGTTCTCATAAAAATCACATAAATCTTCTAGCAACATTTTCAAGTTTTACCAAAGCATCATCCTTGCATATGAGACTAAGGTAATGTCACCACTATCCTGTATCGCTCCCAAGTATTTGCTAATAAGACAATTTACCTCCAATGACCTTTCAAATATCATACAAGTATACTGAAAACCATAAATCAATTGCATAAAGCTTCATACAAGTAATCCTAGCACGGTTAAACACACACATGTCTACGCAATTATAATAAGAATATTTACTATCGATTCATAGAGAGTTCTACAATAAGAGAATAAGGCTATAAAAGAGTTAAGAGTATATAATAAACCATAATACATGAGAAGAGTGTCATCATTAAAACTAACTTTAATAAAGTAAGGTAGGATTTAACATTCATTTATCTTTTAAGTCATGATGCAACACCCACTATATCATTAAACTAAGATCTACTAAATATACAATCTATTATCTAATTATTTCCACAACCTATTTTACCCATTTCTTTGAAAGAAATAACATTACATTGCTTGTCACTGTAATGATCCCGTAAAGTAATTAAAAACAAGATTTAATTCTTTCAAGAAGTAATTATTTTCCCAAAAGTTATCCATGACATAATCATTAATTTTAAAGACAAAACTCACCTATTATTTTATTCACTATATATACATCTACCGTTACTAGTTTCCAGAATATAATCTTATAAACCAAGTCCCCGTTTAAAATAACAATTTATTCTTTTGAATTTCTTTTAGCAACTATGTAAGAAACACCATACCATTAGAAATTATTATTCCAACTATAACCCATAAAAATAGTGCTTAAATATTTTGAAGAGAAACATCTTTTCCACACTCAATTAACCCAACTCTTAGCATAATCTATTAAACGTACAATTTAATATGACTAATACACTAATCTACCATATGGTTAAACTGAACATCCTAATGAATCTTTTAAGAATCGCAAGCAAGAATACTTGTTTTCCTCAAGATTTTACTATTGAATTGAAATACATTTTGACCAATAATATGAACCACTAGAAAAAGGTATCATGAGTAGTTACGAAAATATATGTTGGAGAGAAAGCATCAGCCTATCAAAATATAAGGCTTTATTTTACTTATGCAATGAAGGCCTAACTTTAAATCCATAATAAGATTTAGAAATATTTCGATCACAACAGATATATATAGGTTTGGGGAATCAATCTTCGTTGGCTACATGGGAAAATTAGGTCAGTTTGATGAGCTTTAGCGACCTCCATAGCAAGAGCTTAGAGTCAGAAAATGTCAAAACCCTTAGATGCAATTCTGAATCAGTAATGAAAATATGTTTTCACATTTTATTTTTGAATTAGAATTGAGAACTACGTGATGGAATGAGGGTAAAGTGAAAATGGGCCATTAGTTTTCAAAAGGGCAGGCAAATGACCAAGAACTATTTTTGAGGATCTAAGGTGCATTGATAAAAAAACACGACTGCAAGAAGAGAATATTTCGGCATCAAAATAACAATATAAAGCTTAAATACCAGCAAGTTGAGTGTTCTATGTTTAATATATATATAAGGAGAGGCATCCACCTATGGGGCACGCTATCCGTGGGGATTCAGTGTCAAACTCAACACAGGAATATTCAACAATCTTCTTCAAAAACACATAAAATAGTTAGGGAAGAAAACATCCTCAGTATTATAGTATGTATGTTTCAGCAATATTATATTTACAGATTAAAAAGAGCTATAGACAAGTCATGATTCCCATTTCAAAAATCTGACTCCTAGCAAATTAATTTCCCTATCCCCTGACTTCTAAATCATTACATATCTTCCACTTTTCTCTCATCTCCATTCGGCTTATTTCCATCGCCTAATTTATTGCTAACTTTCTAAGAATAGCATTCATATGACCGATCTACCCCAAATGCCTGAATGGTGAAGAAACTACTTCTAAATTAGCATATACAATTTGACATACCTCCTAATTCTGAGGAATCAGTTTGGTAGATTACAGTTCAATATGCATATTTGTCTTTTGATGGGCGTCCCCTATGGGAGGTGCTACCTATGGGGACAGCGCCCCTGTGGAGGGCACTGCCTCCAAGCACCACCTCCTCATAGGGAGGCTTGGCTGAGGGTATTAAGCCCTCCAATAAAATTTTAAATGCAAAACAATTTCAACGCAAAACCACGAACATTCAACAGTTTTGAATGCTATCAATTAAATGTTCAGAAGTTCATATATGCATATACGCACATTCACTTGTTTGTATTACCAGAAATTGAAGTTAATGACACTATAAATTGTTGACAAAATTGAATTGTAAAAAGTACATTACAGTTTCAAGTAGTTGATTTGCAAAACCATAGCTTCAAGCAAGGTGAATACATTGCTTAAAAAAAAGTTCCCAAGTAAAGGATTCACTAGAGAGTAGAATTTGACGAAGAGATGCGCAAAAATTGCAAAGCCAATGTACATTTTTGTTAGAAATGAAAAACCCTCTTTTGTTACTAAAACCAACAATTCTAACCAAAAAATTTGAAAAAAAGATTTTCAAACAAACACCAGATTATATACCCATTCAAGGGAAATGCTTAAAACCATTTGGTGTTAAATACATACGCATGCTAATATTGGTTGCAAAAATGGGAATCAAACAACATTTCGCTCATTCTTTGGAATAAATATGTACTCTGAAAGGGGATTTCAGTTGCAGCTGGATGGCAATGTACAAGTTACATTTATATATTTATATAGACGTCTATGATTCAGAATTTCATACACAAATTTATACATTTGAAAAGCAAATTGAATTCAACAGAAGTGGCAATTGGGGTTTCAGAAGAAGTTCAATCTTTCCACAAGCAAACATTTATCTACACATTTTGAAATTGAAAACATTGGGAAAGAATTTGGAAACCTGGAATTTACTTTCAGTTGGTTTCCCTCTTCTTATGGTTGTTCCTCTTTCTTTCACCATTCTTGTTTTGTTGTCATTCCCAAAACCCCCACTTTCAAAAATCGCATATTCAATTATATTTTGCAGAGGAAACAAGAAAGATTTAGAAAATCTGGTTGTGTGTTTCCATTATTGTTTCCTCCTTTTAAAGTTTTCTTTTAGTTTTCCAAAAAACCTAATCTTGAAAATAAAAATAATAAAGTTTATTTTCCATGCTTAATATTTAACCTAATCTTGAAGTTCTAATAAAAATAATAAAAAAAGTTTATTTTCCATGCTAAAATATATATATATATATATATTTATTTTTTCCATTTTCTAAGTGCAAATTAAATATCTATTTCAAGTAAATAATAAAGACCTATATTTTATTTGTAATTTAAATATTTATTCCAAATAGTTAACAAGATGGTAATTTTTAATTTAAATTAAAATATATATATTCTAAATAACACCTTATTATTTATTTGGAAAATAAATTCTCTAACTAAAATATAATTAATTATTTTATTCCTTTGCACTTTTATTTCACCATAAGTTAATTTAATTAAACATTGTAAAATACGAACAATAAAAATAGGGGTCGTGGCAGGGATTCATAATGTTTTAATGAGGAATAAGGCATTTGGTGCCAAGCTAGCCTGGTAAATGCATACAAAAGCATATGCTAAATGGTGCAAGTTAATGCAAGCTAAGTATCTTGATGATGGAAATCCCTTAAGAATCCTTACCATTTCAAATCCGCCAACAAGGTCTACCATGTGGAACTTTTTGATTTCATGTCCAGGTCACTTATCACTTCATATATTACATGGGAAGTTCACAATGGGGAGAGTTTGAAGTTTTGGGAGGACTCATGGAATGGTTACCCTCCATTGAAGGATAATCAGGACCTACAACAGGTAATGATGGTATTGAAGGAGGAATGGGGTGAGGATCTTCTAGATTATGTGTCTTCAACAATTGGATTAAGAAGGAAAGTGATATGGAAAAAGTATTCAGGCCCTTTACTATCGAATAATCAGACCTTTTTATTTCAAGATGCTCTAAAAAATAGAAATGTTTTTTTCTCGGGCAAGCATGACAAAATTTTATGGGCACCATCAAAGGAAGATTTGTATTCAGTTAAACAAGGTTATAATGCATTATGTCCAAAAAGCAACCAGTTGGCATCTCAGAGAGCCTATACATTTTGTTGGAAAAATAAAACTTTACCAAAAGTAGGAAGTTTTGCATGGTTAGTGTTAAGAAAACGGATATTAATGAGTGATCGACTAGAAATTTTGAAAATAGCCGAGTCTTTCAAATGTGTCTTGTGTGGCGAAGTTTTAGAAGACATGGATCATTTTCTCATTCAATGTATCTTTGCACAAGAATGTTGGGAATTTTTATAGAATAAATTAAACTTGTATTCACCTTTGCCAAATAGCCTTTGGGAGCTCTTTCAAAGTTGGTCTCTTCTATAGAAAGCTTCATTTTTCTCATGCATATGGCAGTTTATTCCATCGCTTGTAATATGGAACATTTGGTGGGAATGTAATATGCGTATATTTAGAAAGAAAACCTCGTCAATTGAGAATACTAAAATTAAAATTGAAAAGGTTATTTCAGAGGTAGTTAATACATATGTACAAAAGCACAAATCTGATACATCTTTGTTTGCAAGCTGGGATGATGCTATTCTAAAGTCTTGGAAGAATATCATATTGCCTTTTATGGGTAGTCTTCATAAGGATGTCTAGACCAAGATTAATAGAAGTGAAATTATATGGAAACCTCCACTATCAGACTTCTTGAAACTCAATTTTGATGGTGCATCCAAGGGTAATCCAGGTGAGTCAGGTGCAGGAATTTGTATTCCGAATTCAAAGGGTGTTGTAGTAGCAACAAGTTCAGTTTGGCTTCCTTTGGGTACTAATAACATGGCAGAAGTTCACGCAATTCTACTAGGGTTAGAGCTTAGGTTAAAGATAGAAATATCAAAAATACATGTGGAGGGTGACTCGCTAATAATTATAAATGCAAGGAAAGGAAAGCGCGGAATTGGAACCTGAGATATGTTTTACATAAATTATGGGATTTGCTAACACACTTATAGGGAGGGTAATAGTGTGGTTGATTGTTTGCAAAATATGGGGTGTGAAGGTGATGAATTGAACTATGGGTTGAAGGTTAAATTCAAGATTTTCCAAAATTAGCCTCATTGGTTATGAAAGATTCTTTGAGGTTTACAAATTAAAATTTGTAATGAGCATAATTTCTAAAAGCCAGTAGGACAATCCAATCAGAAATGTGCATGCCTTGAAGGGTTCATATGTATTGAAAAATATAAAAAGAAAAGACAAGTAGTAGTTGAAAGTTTACAAGAAAAGTTTGTTATGAGATTCCAGAGCAACAGTTTCCAAAGCACCAAGTTCCAGAGCAACAAATTCATAAAACATAGTTTAGATTTGGCTAGAGACATTCTAGTGGTATCAAAGTAGTAAGCCTTTAATGAGCAGTAACAAAAATGGATCCATAAGAGATAGGCCTATGATTTTGATATTGAGTATGTTAAGGGCAAGAAGAATGATGTTGTTGAGGCCAAAATTTTGGAGCAACAGTTTCTGGAGCACCAAATTCCAGAGCAACAGATTCAAAAAATTCAAATCAAATTTGGCTCAAGCAAGAAGGGTGCAGGGTCTTGTCCCAGACATGATGTAAATAATGCAAGAAGACCCAAGGGAGAAGTCAATCAAGGAGCCATGCAAGGGTGTTTAGTTTTCTTTCTTTCTTCATGCCCAATTCTATCTAAGTTTTAGGCTGTAAAAACAAGTTTTTGCTATGGATTTATGAATATTTTGTATAATCAGCCCATTTTCAGTAGCAAACTAGGGGTTGGCAGATAGTTCATCATCGTAAAGGTGTTTTTGGGATCATATAAACTATTACCTATTGTAAATTTTATTATTATTACTATTAATATATCTACAGGCACTCCACCTTTTGCCAATAAATATATAATATATTATTATAATTTAATATAACCAATTAAAATATATGTTAAATTTTATTTAATATTATATTAAATTATTATAATATAATAATTATATATATATATTGGATAAGCACTACCATAGGGGGTAGCTCCCTTATATTAAATTCAAAAAGTAGATATATATGACACAAGTGTAATCAGAATTGATGATACAAAAACCCAACACCTTCAAAATTATCCAACATCCTACAAACATTTTCTTCTAAAAAAAGCCCAGGATTAGCATTCACGAACGCTAATAATTCATCAATCTTATTCTTCTTTTCAACACTTTTCTTAAACAGATTCCAATCCTTATGCATCTTGCCCTTTTTCTTTTTGGCATTCAAATCTAAGATGTAAAGCATTATACAAGATTTTGGGGTAACAAACAAACCATCAATTGCCTCCATTACAACATCCACATGTTCAACTCTAACAATTCTCCTTGCAATGTGAACACCCCATAGATTGTAACCAACCACTTGGATGTACAGGGATAAGAACTCTTTATACACCAACCCATCATGGACATGTCCATCATTCTAAAGATCTATGCCAACCACTTTTTTATAGCACTTTGAGCCTCCTCATCATATTTTTGGAATAGAAACTTCACCTGCTCATCATGAGACTCATTGGCACATCTACATTTTACTCCAAAGATAACAACCATCATGAACGCCTTACCAATCCTTTGCTCGATCCAAACCACTTACCATCTGCCAGACCCCACATCAATATATATCCTTCCTAGGATAGAACACCAAGCCCCAACCATATCCAAATCATCAATGGCTAAGTAGATTCTAGTACTAACTTTGATTAGAACCATTCATTTTTTGACCTCCATACCAAGCACCAAACACCAAGCAGTTGTAGTCATTCCACACCATATCCTTAAAAGATTTAGAGTACCACTATGAAGGAAAGACAAAATCTATCACCCTGCTAGTCCAATTTTTGAGTTTGCATGACGCTCAACCTAAAGTGATTCATGCCTTGTTGGGAAGACTTGTGAAGAACTACCATTCAAAATACTAGTTTTTCCTTTAGGATTGTTTCTTCCAAATTTGAAAACAAATTTAATGAGTCATATATCCCCTCAAGATAATCTTGCAACACTCCTTTATTTTCCAATTGGTCCACATCCTTATTGGATTCCCTATAGACATGAGTTATCAAAAAGACCCCCAATCTATCCAAACACTGCCATATCTTTTTAATCCATGGTTTTAGTTTCCAATTATGTGTTGATTGTTTTCTTATGGAATTAATACATATATGGGAGTCACCCTCAATATCCACATCCCTGATACCTTTTTCCAGACATAGCCATAGACCACAAATAAGATCCTCCATTTCTGCTTCATTGTTGGTTGCCACCCCTAACTTTCTTGATAATTCCCATACAAACTTTCCTCTCTCATTTTTGATAATGCAACCAACACTCGCCAGACTCAAGTTACCCTTTGCAACCCCATCAAAACTAAGCTTAAATCTTCCCTTCCTCGATGGTAGCCACTTTGCATCACTTCTCACCTTAGATTTACTGGTTATATTCTTCATTGGAGATTTTAGTTTATCCGATCTCTTTTGAATGACATTGTCCCAGTTGGTAAATTGAGTTTCTGATTTCAAACTACAATTGGAATTGGCTACTTCACATATTCCATTTTTTATTTTCCAAATAATCTCTTTAGTAGGAAGGTATTTTTCACAAAAAATCCACCTATTATGTTCTTTCCACGCATGCCAAACAAGCATTGAGGGAGCCACCAGTAAAGTATCTTGCCATAAGTCCCTTCTCTTCTTAATTAGTCGACTAATTAAAAATTCCAATAGATCCCTCTGCCTTGGGGCAGACTACCCAATAAACTACATGAGCCAATCCCAGCAAACTGATGCATATGGGAAATTGAGTAACAAATGGTTTTTTGATTCTCCATCTTCATGGCATAGCAAGCATATATTCACTCCCTAAGTACCATACCTTGCAACTTTAGAACTCCCATCAGGATTTTCTTATGTAAATCAGTCCATAAAAATTATCTCGCTTTTGGAAGGATCCCTGACTTCCAACATAAGTCAAACGACAACCCCTCTAAGAAGTGTTGGGCCTTTTGAATTTCATGCCCCAATTTGACCTTACATTCACTAGATTTTGAACCGCTCTAGATCACTTCATCCTCCTTGACTGATAACAAAATTCTCCTCCTTGCAAGTATTTCCTTTAGACTTGATTTTTTGTTATTTGGGATCAACAAGCTATCAACATTAATCTATGTGTAACATTCACCAATTCTGCTTATGCTTAACCAAACATAATCTACTACAAATATCCCTTGTTGATTTATCACATGTTCCACCCAATTGAATTCTATGAAGTTGTTTATTAATGGGGTGTGGCCATTCCATGAATCGTAGGTCAAAAATTTGTACTTTTTTCATTTCTAATTTTCTATGTTAAATGCTTCGTGATAATCCTTCTACTTTCCCATATAAATTTCCATATGGTTGAGCCACTTCTTGAATTAGCCAACACTAGGATCCTTTTAGGGTCTTTTCCATCCATATACTTACTTTGAATGATTTTGCACCATAACCTTTCTGGCTCTCTATACAATTCCAACTCAGCTTAGCACCTAATGCTAGGTTTTTCATTTCCATTCTTCTTAAGCCTGCCCCATCGCTACCTTTAGGGAGGCATATAATATCCCAATTTATAAGTGGGATCTTTTTAACTTCCTTAGAGCCTTCCCATATAAAAAATTTTAGAAATCCTTCCAATCCTAATAGTGCTTTTCTTGTCATTTTGAAACAAGACATGACATATATTGGGACAACAAAAAGTACTGATTTAATCATGAGACTCTTGTTGGCTAAAGATAACCACTTCGTTTTCCATACTGTGGATGTTTTCCTACACTGGCTTAAAGTTTCTTCCCAATATTCTATTTTACACATACCTTGGGAGCACCCAAATGTTTTGAGGGCAGGCACAAAATGGAGAATCCTAGAAGATTAGCAATCTTTTTTTGTAAAACTTTCTTGGTGTTGAAGAAAAATATTTTAGACTTCTCCTTGTTTAGAGATTTTCCTAATGAAGAAGGGTATTTATTTAAATCCTACTTTATTATCTCAGCTTCTTTCATTTTAGCTTCATTGAACAACATTGTATTGTTTGTGAATTGAGCATGGGTTATTGGTCCAATTCCATCAGCAACTTTAATACCCTTCCAAAGCTTTGTTTCTCGTAGTAGTTTGAAATGGCACCCCATAGCCTCATCCATAATTACAAAGAGGAACGAGGAAATAGGGTCTCCCTGACAAATCCCATTTGTGGCACCAAAAAAGCCACATAATGACCCATTAATCGACACCGAGTATCGAGGTGTCAAAATGCATGTATGAATCATTTCCAATCATGTTGAAAGAATGAAGAAGGAGCCCCTTAATGTGTTGTCATTTATGTCAACATTGGTTGTTGATATCTACACTAATTTGGTGAACAAAATGGAGATACCTTAATCTAGTATTTTGGTCCACATTTTCTCATATGATAAGATCTACCTATACGGCGATAGTATGTTGTTCCTGACCATTATGTGCATCTATATTCAAGATTTTAGCTATTTTGGATGTATAGTTTGAAAGATACAAGTAACAATAGTTCGGCATTCAGTTTTGGATGTGTATAGTGTAAATGGGTATGAGTAATCTGGTCTGTGTTCCTCTAATGATAGGAATCAAACTTTTCAATTTTGGGAGATTGCTTACAGGTGTCAATACATTATATATTCTAGATGGTGCATGATTATGTGATCAAATTGATCGTTGGTGTTGATCGGTTAGCACATTTTTATATTAGGTTTAGTTCTTGGTTGACCTAATGATTTCCATATGTTGTGATGATTAAATATGTATTATGGATGTTAGTGAGATATATTTTAGGTCCATACTGACCTAAATCAAGTGTTGCGTGTTTGGTTTAAGCGTGAAGATGTTTTTGGTACAAGTGTGGAGCTGATAAGACAATTTTGATTTAATATAGGGCTACATATAATTATGTTGACCTAATTTATGTATGCGGATGAATTGTGTATATATGAAGTTTTAGAAGAGAGATGGGATGAGAATATACAAATTTTATATGTACATGATTAGATCTATAAGCAAAGATGTTGTGAATATTGAGTGACTATAAAGCAGAGCAATGTTTTGTATTTTGTATCTAATATAGTGCATAGAGTTAGTATTTTGAGCTTCAAAGGAAATGAATTTGACACAAGGAAGGTGCATTTTGTATCAGTTCACATCTTGACTATGTGACCATTCTATTTTGTATCTATTCTTCTTTTGTGGTTGTGAGCCCTATTGGATAGTGTGTCTTGGCAGTGAGCCTTTATAATATCTTATAACTAGTTATAATATATTGTGAGCTAATTCTCATTGTGGTTTTTCCCTTTTTGGGTTTTCCACATAAAAACACTAGTGTTCATGTGTCATGTGATCTTGTGATTGTTTCATGCTTTCATTCTTTGTTGTAGTTAGATGTGTTTTGTTAATTGGATGGATTATGATCAAATGGTTTAATGGAATATTGATTCACCCCCCTCTTAGTATTCTAGGTGTTCAATAATTGGTATCAAAGCTTGGTTCCTTCTAAGAAGCCTAACAGCTTGAGGAAGATCTTGAAGATTGAACACATGGTTGATAAAGAGTTTCCAAATCCTATTGCTAAAAGTGATTGCATGACTGACAAAGAAGAACTCAAAGTTTCTATTGAATATCTTGATAGAGTTGAAGGCGAAAATAAATATCAGAAGGAAAATCTCAAGGAGGTGAATGAATGCATCAAAAAAATTAGAGAACAAATCAATAAGTTCAAAGAAAGACATAGGGAAGTCAATGAATAATTAAAGAAAGAAAATTAAGATGTCACCAAAATGAAAGTACAAGTGGAAGAAAATAAAAGAGTCGAGGAATTTATGAATGCAATGGTAAAAATAAAAACTGATGAATGGACAATATTTCAACAAGAAGTGGTAACTCTAAGAACATATCGGGAAAAAGCAAGAGTTCATGAAGAAAAATTCAAAACAAGTTCTACAATGCTTGATGAGCTAATTGTAGCCTATAGAAACCATCTAAAAATAAAGGAGGTTTGGGACTTGAAGAAGGAGAAATCTCAAAGGCTAACCACCCTAAACAAGGTTGACAATCAAGAGAATACTCAAAGCAATGACAAACAAATTAGGAATCAAAGAAGCAATGCTAGAAGACCCCCTATCAAACAACCAAATGCTAAATGGTACCCATATTTTAATGCTATTTTATTTTCTTCCAATAAATTTGGACACAAGGCAATAGAATGTAGAAGTGGAATGAATCAGAATGTTAGATCCTTCTCCGAACAATGGTTTTCATGCAAGAAATTTGGACATAGAGCTATTGAGTGTAGAAATTAGATGATGAATAGATACAATTGTGGTAGAATGGTTCAATCTTTTAATGGTTACTATTATACATGCAATGTATTTGGACACAAAGCTAAAAAGTGCATATCCAAATTAAATAGAGGCCAGTTTAGTCAAAAAAAATGTTGTATGCGATAGTTGCAACAAACCTAGACACATTTCAAAATTTTGCAAAAGTAAGAATAAAGACAAACTAATCTAGCAAAGAGAAATTAACCTGTGAAGAAAATTGATCCTACTTAAGTCAAGAAGGAAATGGAAAAGATTTGGAGAAAGAAAGAGGAACCTGAGAAAAAAGAAGAATCAGGAACTACAAATGAATTTGTACCTCCCTCTAGTGTAGATAATTCTCTTGAAAATTAAACCTAGGCATGGGCTTAGGGGGAGCAATAACAAAAAAATAAAACAACCCCTTGGAAATGTGAGGTGCCAAGGAGTGACACAAAGACATGTTGCTCAAAAGTCCTAAGGACCCCTCACAAGCAAGACATGGGACATATGAAGAAAAATCATTAGAAGTGCACATGGAACTAAAGAAACTTGAGATCAAGAGAAAGGAAAGGAAAGTTGTAGATAAATTGGCAAGAAAGCAAGGATACACATAGGAATAGATTAAGGAGGAAAAAGCTAGAGAATCTTGTATTGTAGGTGAGTCCTTCAGACCTAGGAGATCAAGAAGAAAAACTTCCACCCTTGCCTCTACTTTACCTAAGTCTTCCAGTGTAGCTGCTACTATTACTGGTAAAGGAAAGAAGGTGGAGCCTAGTGCTTTGATAATTGAAGAAATCATCTCTCCCACTGGACCTAGCACAAGAACAAGCAAGAGGAAGACTGTGACTCTGGTAGCAACACCTGCTACCTCTACAAGGAGAAAGAAACAAAAGCTTTCAGAGGAAAGAATCTAAGTGTAGTTGTTGAAGAAGAAATTGAATTGGGTTTAGAGCATGAAGAACAATTGACAAGAAAGAGATGAAGTAGTGCTATTGAGAGCGGTGAAGGTGCTTCACAAGAGGCAAGCACTGGAGCTAAAAAGTAAAAAGTTGATATTGTTGACACTTCAGAAGAAGAAGAAATATAAAGAGAAAAGGAAGCATTCATTGTACACATTCATAAGAAGCCTGAGAAGAAGAAATAAAAGAAGATAGAGGAAAGCTCTTCGAAGCAAAAGAAAAATAAAAAAAATCTCCTTCGGTAAGGGCACACACTCCTATGAAGTTATATGTTTTGGTTAACAATATGTTACACTATGATAATATGTTAGAAGCTACAGAAAATTTGTATGAGAAAGTGGATGAAACAGATAGAAATACAATTATTGAAGCTATTATCTAGTACATTATTATCTTAGAAGCTGACATGAGTAATTATCAAGAAGAAGGTTCCTAGAGTTGTGTGGGATGCCTTGACAAAAAGAAGATATGGAGATATTGAAGTTGAAGATAAAATGAAATATAATGCTTGGAGGACATTGGATCCTCCTTATCTAAGGATGATAAAGCTATACTAATAGAGGTGTACACTAAAGAGTTTAGAGTTAAATAAAGGGTTACTATTCTTATGGGTAGAGAAAAGGATCGAGTGGATAAATTGAAGCAGGAAACAGTAAAGATAGTCAAAGATATTGCAAAGAAATTTTGCATGATAACTACTTCCACATTTGGTATAGCTCAAGAAAAGGAGAATGTTGATGAAAAGGTTACTAATGCAAAGGAAAATCCTCCTCTTAATTGAAATTTTCCAATATTCAAAGAGGTCATGGAAGAGTTGGAAGTAGATGATCAGACTGTAGAAGAAACACTGTTGTTTAAAGTTACAGAAAATGTTGTGTCCTCACCACCACCGGTAAATGAAACACAATCTATCCCTAAGAATTTTTTTCCTCTAGAAGAAATTGACAAGCCTAACAGTGCTGATGAAAAACAAAGTGCAGACCAAGAAAAGGAAAAGAATGATGCAGATAGCACTAGGGATCACACTGATAGTCAGGATGAAGATGCAAGAAAATAAAATGAAGAAAATCAAAATGAGAATGGAGAAGAAGAGAAAGGAGATAAATAAAAGGACAATAAGAAATATGATGATGATAAGGAGGATGAAGATAAGAAAAAGTAAAAAGCCTCCAGTGAAGACGAAAAAGTAGAAAATGAAGAAGATTTTGAGGAAAGAAATAATGAAGAAGATGCACAAAAGACCATGGAGCTACCCAATTCCTTCGGAGAATCTTCTTTTGAGACCTCTTAAGGGTATTTTATCAAGACAAATAAGATTTCAATTGGAAATACTTCCTCAATTATTATAGCTCCCCATGTATCAAGGAAGTGTGGATCTGGAGAAGATCTCACCAATTCAGAAGTTGGAGCTTGGAGATGTCTTCCATGCTTTCGGAAGGAAATAAATAATTGAAACTCATCATAAGGGAACATAACTAATAAATGAAGCTATAAATACTTTACAAGATGCCATCCCTGGTTCTTTAATTAACAATTCTTTAACTTCTATGGAAGATCTTAAGTTTTTGGTTGATTCTCTTAAGGAGTACACCTCCAGTCTAAAAAGGAAAAATTGAAAATGAAGTGGAAACAAAGGTTGCAGAGAAGAGACTATTAGAGTTACAAGAAAGATGTGCATTAGCACATAATAAAGTGGAGACATGCCTGAAGGATGTAAAAGAATGTGAAGATGAAGCAAAGACTTTGTTTTTATATTGTATGAAGTGGCCAGATGTCACTCAAGGCATTAAGGACTTAATAGACTCAATTGATTCACAAATAACTAATTCCTCCAACACCTCTGATCTGGCTTAGGATAGAGATCACACCACTTGGACTGCCATCTCAGATCTACAAAATAGATTCTTCACACTACAAAGGCAGAAAGAAGACATCATAAGTGATCCGTAATCAAAGGTTTACAAATTTAACTTGTAAATTAAATCTAATTACAGTAATTTCCTAATTTAATGTAGAATTGCATGATTATGCTTTTTAACTGTTGAAATTACAATAAGGTACACTTTAAAATCAATTATTGAAAAATAAACTGAATTGAACTAGAGAGAAATTGAAATAGAAGAGAGAAGAATGAGACAGAGAAATAGAAGGATCATAACGCCCAGATTGATAACGGAGTTCATCCAATATGGACTACGTCTCCAGGTCTGCTTCTCAATGTTGGGACCTCTTTATTGATATCGCCAAGCAAAATTATGCTTTGTTACAATACCCAAGCTCCAAAACCTACATAAAATTTCTCATAATCTCCTCTCAACACTTGAAGACACTCAAAAGGCCTTCATGCTTACAATATTCTCCTCCAAAAAAATATTTCTCCAAAATGAACTTCACTAATTCTCCCTGTTACAATTTTCTCCAAGAAAATTCTCTCCCTTACAAGAAAATAAGACCCCTTTTTATACAAATTTATTTGCTAATATGGACTTTAACCATATTATTTTGCAAATATTGCATATCTCCCATTTACAAGTAAAAATTCCAACCAATTCCCCCTAATTACATAAAAATCTCCAACTCCCTCATGTAATCTCCTTTAAAAATAATAAAATCCCTTTTAATAATCTTTAAATATCTTTTAAATATTATTTAAGTCTTTAATATTCTTCAAATCGGGCTAAATAGTTTTAAAGGATTAACTTTTTCCTTTAATTTAAGGGGTTAATATTTAATATATGGGAGTATATAAGATTCGGACTTTAATAAAATGAAGTGGCCTCGAATTTTTCTCACATCAAATGTGTGGTGCATTGGTGGAGAATTTTGCTAGCAACTGGGTGGTTAAGGGTTAAAAACCACCAACCAATAAGCCTCTAAGCCTTTTCTAGCCTTTAAATAGAAACTGTCGCTTATCATATCCCGAGAATCTTGCATGGCTTAGTTGTGGTGCTTGAAACTTGTAAGGGGGAGGTCATGGTTTCAAACCTTCCCAATTTATTTTACACTAAAGAATAGTCCCCGGAGAAGATGTGCGATAGTGCCACGTGGCACCCAACCATTGGGCCACATGGCACTTTTCCATTCGTATAATGACTCACACGTGTTAGTCTATGATTGGACCACGTCATCCTTCAATGCATATCATCGGACTGCCACGTGTCAAAATAGGATTGGTCCACATTTATTGCCATGTCATCATTTGATGACTGTACTTGTTGACGTCATCATTTTGACTAGTCAACCTTCCTTTTGCAAACTTTGACCAGCGATATATCACTCATACAGACTCTGTTTGACACAAAATAAATGGCGTCAGAATCATAGCGATGAGCTCTTCAACATGATGTTGTTTTTGACCATTTTTGAGATGATCAATTTTTTCACCTTTGACTAGCCCCTGTACCAGGTTTGACTAGACCTTTGACCGCACATAACTTCTGCATACAAACTCCTTTTGAGCCCGTTCAAGTTGCATCAAGACCATTTCGGAAAGCTCTACCCAATGATGTTGATTTGGATGAATTATGAGACTATGAAATTTTTAGGTATTTTGGATCCACCTGGATCAATAAGGCAATTTGGATAACTTGGGGAATTGGTGAAAACCAAGCATATACCAGTGTCAAGTGCCCTAGTTGATGCTGAGAAGCTTGCAAAGATAAATCCAAATCCCAGTACCTTAGAAGAGGGAGAGGAGAGCATAGTAGAGCTAGAATCATTGTACAGATCACTTGTAGTAGCCAAGAGAACTTGGAATGAAGGAAAGTTTTCTTGGCAAGCAATTCTCAAGGAGCTTGAAGGTGCCTCCTCCTCCGGTTAAACATTTTTCACTTGTGTATTCTTTCATTGTTTTAGATGTTTTCCAATCTTTCCATTGTACATCAGGATGGTTCAAATTTTTGGGTTGACTCTCTAAGGGGGAGATTACATATATTTTACTGGCACACCCTTTGTCCTTGATTTCAAAGGGGGAGATGGTGTATGTTTGAAGTTTTTGGAGAAATTTGGAGACTCAGTTTTGGAATCATTTTTGGAACATGTTGCCATCAATGACAAAGGGGGGAAATTTTTAAAGAATGAAGAAGGATCCCCTTAATGTGTTGTCATTGATGTCAATATTGGTTGTTGATATCTACACTAATCCAGTGAGCATAATGGAGATACCTTAATCCGGTATTTTGGTCTGCATTTTCTAATATGATAAGATCTACCTATTCGATGATAATATGTTGTTCCTGACCATTATGTACATCTATGTTCAAGATTTTAGCTATTTTGGATGTATAGTTTGAAAGATACAAGTAATAGTAGTTTGACATTTAGTTTTGGTTGTGTACAGTGTAAATGGGTATGAGTAATCTGGTCCACATTCCTTCGGTGATAGGAATCAAACTTTGCAATTTTGGGAGATTTTTTACAGGTGTCAATACATTATATATTCCATATGGCACATGATTATGTGATTAGATTGATTGTTGGTGTTGATCAACTAGCACATTTTGTGATTAGGTCTAGTTCTTGGCCGACCTAATGCTTGGTGTGTGTTGCGATGATTAAATATGTATTTCAAATGTTAGTGAGATCTATTTTAGGTCCATGCTGACCTAAATCAAGTGTTACACATTTGCTTTAAGCACGAAGATGTTTTTTGTACAAGTGTGGAGACGATAAGGCAATTTTGATTTAATATAGGGCTACATCTAATTAGGCCAACCTAATTGATGTATGTAGATTAATTGGAAATATATGAAGTTGTAGAAGAGAGATGAGGTGCGAATATGAAATTTTCTTATGTACATGATCAAATCCATAAGTAGAGATGTTGTGAATATTGAGTGACTATAAAGCATAACAGTGTTTTGTATTTTGTATCTGATATAGTGCATAGAGTAAGTATTTTAAGCTCCAAAGGAATTAAATTCAACACAAGGAAGGTGCATTTTGTATTAGTTCGCATCCCAGCTGTGTGGCCATTCTATTTTGTATCTATGCTTCTTTTGTGGTTGTGATCCCTATTTGACAGTGTGTCCTAGCAGTGAGACTTTGTAATATCTTATAACTGGTTATAATATATTGTGAGCTAATCCTCACTGTGGTTTTTCCCTTTTTGGGTTTTCCACATAAAAATATTGGTGTTCATGTGTCATGTGATCTTGTGATTGTTTCATGCTTTCATTCTTTGTTGTAGTTAGATGTGTTTTGTTAATTGGATGGATTATGATCAAATGGTTTAATGGAATACTGATTCACCCTCCTCTCTCAGTATTCAAAGTGTTCAACAAACTATCCCTTAGAAAATATAAACTTTTGCATTATTGCTAACAGAAAATCCCAATGCACACGATCATATGCTTTGCTTACATCGAGTTTAATTAACATACCTTTCAGCCTTTTCGATGTAATAATATGTAGCTTTTCAGAATTTGTGATGATGCTATCTATTATTTCCCTACCAAGGGTGAATTCATTATGTTCCTTTAATATAATCAACCCCATTACCTTCTCCAGCCTATTTGCAAGTGCTTTTGCAAGAATCTTATAAATGGTATTACAAAGTGAAATTGACCTATAATCTACAAAGGAAGTGCACTCACTCTTCTTGGGATTTAAGGAAATTGCAGTATTGTTGATATCCTTTACAAAAAAATTATTTTTTTCTTGAAATCCTTAACCAAATTCTAGACATCCTTACCCATGAATTATCAACACTTATGGTAAAATTTAGTAGGGAGGCCATCAAGGCCCAGTGACTTCTCAGGATTTAAATCAAAAGTGGTCGATCATACCTCTTCAATGGTGAAAGGGGCATTTAACATTTGATTTTCCTCTTCACCAACACACTACGAAACGCACGCTAGAATTGAATCATCCCATCCTTGGGCATTCTCCTTCCTCACAGCTAAGGGTGACTCAAAGTATCTGACCGCCTTATTCTCTATGCTTTCTCTGTCACTTACTATCGAACCATCCAATAGTTTAATATTTTCTACACAATTCCTAGCCCTCCATGTTATTTATTAATATTAGTATTATTTATATATGAAAAAATTCTTCATATATATATATATATATATATATATATATATATATATATATATATATATATATATATTATCGATAAAACACAGACAAGCTACATATATTGATTCTAAGAAAATTTCAATACATGTATTTGAATCCAGGCTAGACTAGCCACTAGATTCCCAGAGTTACAAAAAACATTTCCTGCCAACCTCGAATCCACCTATCCCCCCTATTCCCCACCTATCGATTTCAAAATTCAAAACAAAGTACATAGCATACGTTCATTCATTCTCATCATAGAACTACATTGTTTCAACCAGGTCCACAAATTCTCTAAGCCATTGGAAGCCCACTACCTCTACCATGCCTAGGATCTTGCTGAGGAAGTCAGCTCCCAGTCCAGCCCAGTGTCGATGGTGAGCCAACTGCTCTCCTACTGTGTCCAAGATGAATAGTTGCCAGTCCACCTCGACTCCTTATTGAAACATTTTAGCCATGTCATCCAGGAATGGAATCCCCACACCAGGCCTTGCAACTTCCACCATGTTCAGGTCCTCCTACAGCACAGCCTCCATGAACACCATCCTCAAAAGCACCAAGCACCTTACTTTGGGAATATTTAAATCCAACAAGGAGGCCAAGAAGCAAGATGAGATATCAAAATTTGCCTTGGTTTTATTGCTTGAGAAGCAAAAATTTCATCTGAGCACCATTCAGACTGCTTCCAAGCACAAAATTTTTGAGTTTTGGAAAATGTTCTTCAGCTGTTGGTCTAAAATATATCCAGTGAATGTAGCCTCTGACTTCACATTTTTTAGCTTGATGGGGGTCTCCATTCTTGTATGTGAAAAAACCCAGAAAGGGCATCATAAATAACCAAATTTCTTGCATCTTTATTAAGGACCAACCTTTGACATTAATACTCCTATACCTACCTCCATTAATTCATCGTAGATGAGTGTTGATCATTCCAAGTGTTGGCTTACCGTACCACCAATCGATTTGTAATCTCTTGAGTTTGTCACTTCCACATTCTTCAAAGTGCCCCATTGTTAGCATTCACATTACCGGCTCACCATAAATCCTCTCCCTCATGTGGCATTGATTTTCGTATCTATGGCATTGGCCAAATTGCATTCTGATCTTGGAGGCAAGTACCTTAGTTGGGGAAGTTGACATGAGGCCATTTCACAAATCTTGTCCACTGTTGATGCCAAAATAGCCCATGTGTCAAACTGGCCATGCTGGCACAACGACCCCCACAATTGACACATGGGCACCAGTCCTATTGAGCTGACACCCCAACATTTTCCAAAGCATCCGCCTCTCGATTACCTTCCCTATAGATGTGATTTATGGTATATCTATCAAAATGTTTCAGCACATCCATTTCTCTGGCAAGAACGCCATGTAGCTTCCAATTGGGGGTCTTTCCTTTCCTGAGGGAGTTTACTACTAAGGCAGAGTCACCTTCGACTGCTAACTTTCTAACTCCAAGGTTTTTGTATAGATCCAGCCCATGAGTCACTGCCAAAAAATTTGTTTCATTATTTGTACCATTCGACAGACGTATTGTCGAAGATAATACTTTTGTCCCTTGCCAATTCCTTACAATGCATCCTGCACCAGAAGGGCCTGGATTTCCTATTGAGGCTCTGTCAAAATTGAGCTTTAACCATCCCACCGAGGGAGGGGACCAAATTAATGTAGCCATTTTCATGTATTTCTTGCTTCCTCCATCTCCCACCCATGGTGGAATTCATAATGAAGGCAAGGAAAAATGCAACCTTGCATCCCAATCAGAGAAGCGTTTGTCTTTCTGTACCCTTTGCTCCAATTTGGCATCAGGGTTTCTATTAATACTGCCTCAATCTTGTTGAGGAGGGAGGCAGCACACATCTTCTTGTCCTAAAAGAGGTGTTTGTTCCTTTCTTTCCACAATTCCTATACCAAAATTGACAGGCTGATTGTCCACACCTCCCCAAAGACCGATCCCCTATTTAGTATTGGCCATGCATTGAACCAGGAAAGTAGATCATTTGGCAGTGCACAAGCCCATCCCAGTCTTTCACATAGCCAATGCCAACATTCTTGAGCAAACTCACAACCCAATAAGAGATGATTTACTGTTTCCTCCTCATTTTCACACAGGACGCAACATGAGGGGCCATGAAATCCCATCCTTCTAAACTTATCTGCAGTTAAAATTTTCCCCTGAAAAGCGGCCCAAGCAAAGGTCCCGGCCTTGGGAAGACACATGCTATTCCAACATAATCGTAAGGGGAGATGATCCACTACCCTTGCTTGCTCTTTGTAGAGATTTATGTATCTTTCTTTCTCATTATAAGAGCCTATTTTGGAGCCATTCCAAATCATTGTGTCAACACCATCTCTCAAGGAAATTGATCTCTTCCCGAGGGCTTCGAAGAGGACATGAACTTCCCCAAGGGGAAGATTGAGACTAGAAAAGTCCCTCCATCTCCACTTACAAACTGTATTGTTAGGGTCTGGGATTAGGTAGTCCTTCACCTTCTCTCCCCATAGTACTTTGACAGTTCTCTTTATTTCCCCTGCCTCGATGAAGCTGTCCAAACTAGGGAAGCCTACCCAAGAATCCTCCCAGAAAAGGGCTTGATTACCATCCTTGATATCCTAGGAGATAAGATCATATATAATCGATTTGCACTTCTGCAAAAAAATCCATATCATCGATCCTGATGGGGGATTAGAGGTAGTGAGAATGCTACTCACAATGTCATTCCCAAGATACTTGTGGTGTAGGATCTTAGCCCATTTGTTTTTTGGCTTATTGTGCATTCTTTAGACTAGTTTAGCTCCCAACGCTTTATTTTGCAAGTCTAGGTGCTTGAAGCCTAGGCCCACATCCTCTTTCAATCTACAAAGATTTTCCCAAGCAATTAGGGCAATCTTGCATTTATCATCGTTACCTTTCCAGAAGAACTATCGATAAATTTTTGTCAAGTTTGAGACACAACCACCCGAAATGCATAGGATGGACATGAGGTAGATCAGGAGTGCCGAGAGAATTGATTTGATCAACGTTATCCTTCCAGCCCAAGAGATCCATTTTGCTTTCTAGGAGTTCACCTTCGTATTTGTCTTTAGATTAAGAGGATCCCAAAGGCATGTTGACCTTAGCCCTTTAGTTAGGGGAACACCCAAGAATATGCATGGCATTTCACCCTTTTTAAATCCTAGGATCCTTAGGATTTCTTGTTCTTTCTAGGCTATGGAATTAAAAAATAACACTTATGATTTCCTCAAATTCACTTCTTGACCAGACGCCTTGGCATACATTTTCAAAATTGAAGAAAAGTGTAAAGCTTCTTTCCTTTTCGCAGCCCTGAGAAGAGAAGTGTCATCAAAAAACTGTTGATGAGATATTTCTTGCAGATCACTCGTTACTTTGACCCTAGAGATTTGGAAAGAGTTGATGTCAGTGGTAATAGCCCACCCTAAATCTTTTGTCATTAGAATGTAAAGGAATGGAGAGATCGGGTCACCTTGGTGCAAACCCCTAAAGACTTCAAAGAATCCTTCTGAAGATCCATTAACTAGGACTAAGAATCTTGGAGAGGAGATGCACGTAAAGACCCAGTTGAGCCATCTCATATTAAAACCAAATGCTTCCAAGACCTTAAGTAAGAATCTCCAGTCCACCATATTGTATGCCTTCCTTATATCTAGCTTTATTAGCATACAAGCTTGTTTATTTTGTTGAATGGAGTGAATCGCCTCCTGCATTATGATGGCTCCATCAAGAATTGCCTTCCCTGGTACAAATCTTGTTTGTTCCTCAAAAATGACAAAAGGAATAATTAGTTTCAACCTGTTTGACATGGCCTTTGATACAATTTTATACAGTGTGTTACATAATGATATCAGCCAGAAATCTTCCAATGATCCTGTGTCATCCTTTTTTGGCACCAAAGCAATGAAAGTGATGTTGATCTCTCTTAGAAGATTGCTCGAGTTCCATGAAGCCTCTATTGCCTCATAGACTTCATGTTCAAGAACATCCCACATATGTTGGAAAAAACCTATAGGCATGTTGTCTAGGCCTCAGGCTTTATCAGGATGCAATTGAAAAAGGGAAACCTTGATATATTCCTTCAAAAATTTCTCGTTCAACATTTTGTTTTGGGCCGATGTGACTAGTTTTGGAATATTATGCAACAGAACTATCTGGCTCAACAAATCTAATCCATTTGTGTTATTGAGGAGGCCATTATAGTATTGGACCGCTTTATTTGCTATCTCTCTAGGATCATCTATGATAGAGTCATCATGCTTGGATAAGCTCATGATCCTATTTACACTTTGGCATTGCCTCATGTTATGAATTTTTTTGTGTTTTTGTCCCCCTCCTTAAGCCAGGCTTCGTGAGATTTTGTTTCCAAAATATCTCTTCTTTGGCTAATACATCCTCATACTTACCTAACAACTCTTTTTCCTTGTCATAGCTCTGTGGGCTCATTCCATTCTACATTATGTCATCCTCCACTGCTTGAAGGTCTTCCTCTATGTTTTCTTTTGTTTCGAAGATGTTCTTGAATGTGTGCGCTCCATTCTTAATCTTTTGTTTCAAACATTTTAGTTTTGCTATTAGGTAGAACATTTTTGAACCACTAACTTGGGTATCTTTCCACCATGCTTCCACAAGCCCCAAAAAAGAAGGATCCTTGAACCACATATTTTCAAATTTGAAGGGAGAGCGAGAAGGTCTTCTATCTTCTTGAATTTCCAATTCAATTGGGAGATGATTCGATCCTGCACTGGGGGCAATTGAGGCTTCGAAGGTGTATGGAAACTTATCCAAACCACCCCAAAAAAGGAATCTATCCAACTTCTCAACAATCATCCCAGGGCCAGATCACTTGTTTGTCCATTTGTATATGCCTTTTTTGAAGTCAATATTCAACATATTGTTCCTTATAATCCAATCTCTAAAATCCTTATGTGACTAATTTTCCTTCCTGACCCCTCCAAGCTTGTCCTTCCCTTCTAGAATTGCATTGAAATCTCCTACTAGGATGAAAGGTTCCCCCTGATGTAGCATTAGTAATTCTTCTAATTCCTGCCACATATTTTGCTTCCTCATAGGAGAATTAGGCCCATAGACATTTATAAGTCCAAATTTAAGGTTGGAGTAGACACTTCGAATTGAGTAGTATTGCCAACATGTACTCTCCTGGAGTAATTCTAAATTCACTGTGGAAGGTCTCCAAAAAAGAGCAAGCCCTCTTGAGGTACCACTTGCTTGAACATCTTCCAACCCATAATCTTGCGTTGTAACACTTCCAACTCTGCTTTGGTGATTTTTGTTTGTTGAAGCAAAATTAGATCTACCTTGGCCAAGAGGATCCTTCTCTTGACCAAGCGCTACTTGTCAGGGGCATTCAAGCCCCTGACATTCCATGAAAGGAGTTTCATGGCTCCTCGGGAAGGGGAGTCCCCTTCCCAGTTTTCAACAAAGTGGTTATTTTTCGTTGGCCTTCCTCATCTCCATCCAATATTCTTAGTTATTGCAGTGTTTTCCTTCCTCGATTCTTTGCTTTTTCATAGTCTGGTTTGGACTTCATGGAAGGCAGTTGGAGAAGACCTAATTTTGTCATAGGGGAGAATTCTTGGCAATCTTCATCTGATGCTTTTGTTGCTTCTATCATCAATTGTTGTTCTACTGGGAGTTGTGGATTATGGAGCAACCTTTCTGAGTCTAATTCCAGATCTTGATCTACCTCAACTTGTCCCATAGCCAGATTCAAAAAACTTTTATTGATATCCTTCATTCCTTTGGTAGCTCTTTCCCACCTTTCTCCCTCTTCCTTTGCCTGAGCTAGGAAGGTATCCCATTGCTCTTGAGTCTTTGTTTCTCTTCTTTCGTCTACCACATCGAACTGCCCTTCCATGGCCATGATTTTATCTGAGATTTCTTGCTCCAACCTTTCTATGTCAATCTTTAAGCTCTTTAATTCTGCTAGGCTAAATTATTTTACCTTGAGGGAAGACTCTTCAATGTTAATAGTTGTGATTTGGGCACCGCTTGTTTCCCTTCTTCCTCATCTTCTGATTGCTCAACATCTTGGATGGGTCTGGGGAATTGTTTTCCAAACCATCCCACATTCATGGGGAGATCTGTAGCCTTCCCTGTGCCTCTCGAGCAACTAGCCACATATTTGTTACTTAGTCTGCAATTACCCCCTCTCTTATCTACCACTACCTTATGGATCCACCCACCTTTTACTGTGAGGATTTCTAGATTATCCAAGAATTTGAATTTTGTATTCAATTCTACCAGAATTTTGGCAGTACCCGAGTTTCCCAAATACAATTCCTCCTCTATCCCCATGAAATTACCTAGGGCATCACCAATTTTGCCTATTATTTCCTCACTCCAAAATTTTGAGGGCAAGCCTTCCAAGGTGATCCAATATGGGAGGGATTTGGGTTTGTGATTTTTAGGGTCAAAATTGGGATCCCAATCTAGTTTGTAAAAGCAAAACCCATTGTAGAACAAAGGTTCCCCATATAATATATTTTCTTTTAAGTTACGGTCTATGCATTCTATCAGAATGAAATTATCAGCTAGGGTTTTGCTCTTACCTGACCTTCAAAATGGCCAGCAAACCATTCCAATAGCTCTTCATTCGTGGCTTCTGAACCAATCCATTTCACAAACAAGCCACATTCCTTCAAATAATCCCATCTCGGTTGCAAGTAGCTCACAGCGATCACCACAATCCTCGTTCTTCTGTTCGGGGGGGAGTAAGGAAGCCCGTTCTGCATTTTTTCCTTCGAAATCCATGTCTTAGGGTTTCATTCCAAAATTTCTTGCCCATGCCAAGTCCTCAGCTAATTGTGCCTCTAAAATTCACACAGGTTCCAATCTCTACCATTCTTAGGTCTTTCCTGTCTATGTTTCCCCAACCACCCATTCCTATTTGTTGGTCACCTCTCTTGCAGCCACAGAGGCTTCTTCTTCCCTAGTCCTTGGGGACGACAACTATTCTCTCCCTGGACGGTCCTACCACTCACTTCCTGTCTTGCTGGAATCTCCTTCTGCTCTGTGTCACCTTTTTGATGAGATTGTCCGGGCGTTGGTTCCTGGTTTCACTCTTGCCTTCGCACGTGTTGCCATACCTATTTCTCTGGTTTTTTTTGCTCATGCGCCATTTGTTTCTAATTGGTGGTATATTCTTTATTTTTATTATTTTTATTAAAACATTGCTATCAATGAAATTTAAGTATCTCTAGAAAGATTCAAACCTTCTAGCAAATATCTATCCAATAATTTGTAAGGAAAATTATTAATATATTTATATTCTTAATATTAGAAATATTATACTAATATTATACTGTTATTATTTTATTCTTATTATTTTTTATATTTACAATAATATTTTTATATTAAATTATTCTTATTATTTTATCATTAATTTTAATATTATAATTAATAAAATATTATTATTCTTTATTATTATAATTAATATGATTTTATGTTCCATATAAAAAAATTAATTTAATCACTAAATTTTAAATAAATTATATATTTAATAAATGTTATATTACTAATTTTTATATGTTAAATAAATTTTATTAATAAAATAAAATATAATATATATGAAAAATAAATAAAAATTAAATCTATTACATGCTAGCATCAATTTTTTAGGTTTTTTGTTTTTTGTTTATTGTTTTATAGAATTGTGTTGTGGTGAATGTTCCATATATTAATTAACATATATTATTATCTTATATAATTTGTTAGTTAGATTTTATATTATATAATTTATTTTTTATACTAGTTTATTTCTTTAAATTTTTAATATAATATTATTATATATTAAAATGAGTATTTGTTACAAGTTGTTTAATTTTAATTATATATTTTTAATACTAACATATCTATCTTATTAAATAACATATATAAATAACATTGAGATATATCATTTTCAAGGAGTTAATTTTTAATTACCATGTTTAACATATTTATATTACATTTGTATTATTTTTAAAATTATAATTTATCTTTATCTTTCTATCTTTCCATCCCCCCCTCTCTCATTGTCTCCCTCTTTCTATCTCTATTTCTCCCTCTCCATCTTTCTCATTTCATCGCTCCCTCTCTATATGTTTATCTATCTTTCTTACATCGCTTCTATATTTCCCTAGTTATATCTATCTCTATCCCTAACTCTCCCTCTCTCCTTATCACTCCCTCTTTCTATTTCTCTTCACTTCTCTCTCCTCTCTCTATTTCTCTCCCCCTCTCCCTCCCTCTCTATCTATTTGAAAATAAATATCTCTCTCACTCATATACACACACTCCCTTTTTCTCCTTCCCTACCTCTATCTCTATCTCTTTATCTTTTCACCTATCTATACCTCTCTATTACTTATCTCTATCACGTTCTTTCTCTCTCACTCTTGCCCCCTCTATCTCTACCTCCCTATCTCTCCCTCCCCCTCTCTATCTATACCTCATTACGTCTACCTCTATCTCTTTATCTCTCTCTCTCACACACTCCTCTCTCTATCTCTTTCTATCTATATTGTTACACCTTGTTTCATAGTTACTAAGTTACTTTTACCTTCATGAGTGAAAATGTTGATAAATGCAAAATGTTACTTTAATAGGTTTACTAGGTGAAAGAAATACTAAAATATGCAATAAGAATTTGTTGATTTTAAAGGACTAAATATGTTTTATATTGATGAAATGTGATGAAAGAATATGACATGTTGTAATGTGTATATTTTAATGCTTTGTCGACACAAATGTTTTATGATGCAAGTAGATTTCATGTGAACATCTAACTACTGCTATTATGCTAAGTTGAATGCAGGAATAGGTTTGAGCATCTAGAAGAGAGGGGAAGTATCACTCAGGAGAGGGGATTGGTCTGGTAACCTTTGATAAGAACTAAACTGAGCTTACACACACTCACCTCTAGTTTAGTGCAGTCGAGTCAGTAGTTTGGGAAAATGGTAAGTTGTCCTTATCCTTTTTTGAGTATGATTTAGAAGAGGTTATGGTTTTATTGGTGAATGTTCTTGATTTGGGTTAAGTATTTGAGTTTCTTTATCAAGCTTGAGTTTTCTTGTATGTCCATATTGTCGATGAAGTATAAACACTTCGTGTAAATACATCGATCAACGAGAATGTGATTATATGTGTTTAAGTGTAAATATCAAAATACTAATGTATAATATATGTATATAAGCATATAAATGTATATACATATTCATTTTGAGGTATGTGTAAATATTTTTATATATATTCAAATGGAAAATAATACATTTTATAAACGTATGAATAAGATAAGATATATATACATATATATATATATATATATATATATATATATATAATGTTGAATATATATATGTATATGTATGTATATATATAATAAATATATATATTACTATGTGAAGCTCATGATATTCTTTCATAACGCATTATATTCCTTATAGCATTATATCCATTATGGCACTTGTAATATATAGTGTTATTTACATATTAAAAGTTCCTTCTAAATAAAACTTGGCACACTATATAAGGCATTGCATTCACACAAAGGATAGCACAATCAATTGAGCATTACATTTATGATTGATCACCAAAGCTTAAGGTGTTGTGGATCAAACACAAATATTAGGAAAATTTAGAGACTTATCAGCTACAAGCAAAAGCACGAGTAAGTAAACCACACTAAATTTGTCTTTTGACCACATAATTTAAATGTGTGCATAAAGGGTGTTGAGTTGAAACCTCACACATGGGAGAGGCAACATAATATCTTCAATTACCATGTGCATATGATGCTAATTGAATGGCAACGCTTAAGCCAGCTTGATAATGTCTTTGCCCAAGCACATAGTATCTAATGCCAACCAACGTGTAAGATAACTGCCAAAGACTTAGTCAAATGCAAAGGCAAAAATAAATAACCACACATAGGAAACTTTGACCTGGTCATTGCAAATAGTAGCCAAAGGAATAAGACACATAGGAAATAATGTGGCGCCAACTTGTGAGAAGTATAAATCGATTAGAAGTCTGATTTGCAATATGAATTCTAGATTATGAAGCATTATGAAATATGAGAAATGATCAAGTGTGCAACTAGCCAAGTAAGTTGACTTGTGGAAGACAATTACCTTGCATTTATGATTATCATACTTGTTGTTCATTTGAGTAAAGCAACTCATTCACCATGGTTGTGTATGTGTTTACTATACAACGATTATAGCTGCCACCTTTTCTCAATCTTTTTGATTCAAACCTTTTGTTGAACACCCAAAATACTGAGAGGGGGGTGAATTAGTATTCCTCTAAACCAAGTAAACATAACCCATCTAATTAACTGAATAGAAATAACTGCAATGAATATGAATGAAAGCATGAATACAACCACAAAATCACATGACACATGAAAACTAGTATTTTTAAATGGAAAAACCATGGTGAGGGTTAGCTCACAATATATCATATCCAAATATAAGATATTACATAAAGGCTCACTTTCATGATGCATTGTCCAGAAAAAGGCTCACAACCCATTAAGAAAGAACAAAAAAGAGTTGGAAACACTACCTATTTGAACTAAAACAATAACATCTATCATATGCCAGATTACAATTTCATTGAAGTACAAAAGACCTTCACACTTGTCTAAATTAATACTCTGTTATGTTCATAATCTACACAATACTATATTGCACACATGTAGGTGAATCACCATACATGTCATATATCACATGCAATCTGCTCTACTTCACCACATTCGCATATCATATATTCTTTTCCACACACACTCTATCTCTCTCTTTGTGTCTAAGACTTTCAGCTTGATCTCAAATTTAACCCATATCAAGTGTAACTTCAATTAGGTCGACCTAATTAGAAATAACACACAAAATTAAACATGTCATCCTCAGATCATTTTATCCACACTTAGTGCCTAGATTCAAAATTCAATTTACATCAAGATAGGTCGGCATGGACCTAATATGAATCCCACATAAGATAGAGTTTCTTGCATATCCTCCAATAAACATCAAATGTGTTAGGTCAGCCCCAAATAGACCTAAACACAAAGTCTTCAAGTGTACATGCAATTGTCAACCATGCGACCTTAAAGCTCAATCTTCCTTCGAATTACCATTCAACCAACATTTGTTAGCTTATCTTCATCATCAAAAAAAAAAAATTATTCACAAAGAAGTGCAAAATCTCCCACACTAGTACACTATATAAAAGATAACTATGGTATACAAAGCTACACACTGTCATTCATATCTTTCTAGAAACTATACAAAATGTCATAAAAACTTGAATGTTGTTGCATCTAATGAACTCAAAACTATAGTTACGGTCATAGAAGATTATACCATCATGCAATGAAGTGTGGACCCAAAAATTTGATAAACCATAATTTTTGGATCAGCTTGCACTGTAATAAATACTTACACACTATGTTAGGATGATCATAACAATGTTGACATCAATGACAACACTAGATCAAACAATGTATACACACTTCATGCTCATGTTTCCAAACTACATCATCAATGATAGGCTTCCAACTTCCAACAATCTCTTCCTTTGTCATTGATGGCAACAAGCATATCAAAAACATCTTTGAGGGCTTGATTCAAAATGTGTATCCCCCTTACACATATCTCTCCCAAAAGGATTTTTCAATATCTCTCCAAGCATTTTGACCAAAAGTTTTTTTCAGCTATCTCTCCCCAAAATGTAACTATCACTTCCCAAGTGATTTGACAATAATGTTTTTCCACTATCTCTCTTCCTTTAACATCAATAGCAAAGGGCATGCAAAGACTTGGTATACTCCCCTTAGATATATATGTTGACTCCCCCTCAACCAAAAAGAAACTTTTATGAAAATAAGGGATTATGAAAACTTAGTAAAATGCAGAGAAGTAAGAGTTATCAACCTAAAAATGTTGACCCTTTGAGCTTCTTCAGAATGTCCTTCCAAGTAGATCTGCCTTCTTCCCAAAGTCTTTTTTCTTTTGCTAGAGTCTTGCACTATAATTCAAGTTCCATTAGAGTCTCTTCTCCTTCTTTCGTAGTATTGGGGTTGAGATTTATTTTTGAGAGTTTATCAGTTCCGACAAGGGCACAAGAGATAGGAGTATGCTTTATCTTCACTAAGTCCCTTAGCATCACATATTGTTTGATTGTTTCTTCTCTCTAATTTTGCAAGGCAAAAAATTTGTCATGTAGTTGCATAATGTCAGTCCATTTTTTATTTTCCTTGTCTTTTGCTAGATCATAAGTATATGCTTCATAGCCCATTTTTGTTTCAATTGAGTTCATGGCACCCTTTATACTTCATGTGTTATTCAGCCACTTCAAGTGGTATGAGAGTAGGTTTTGTGCTTCTTCTTCACAAGTTTCAGCATCCTTCAAACATTTCATAGCTCTATGCTGTGCATTTGTACATTTCCTTGTGATATTCTCTAGATTCTTTTTTGTAGGCCTTGCCTCTGATTCACTTCTAGCTTGTCCTTTTAATTCAGAAATATATACCTTGAACGAATCGACCAAGTGTCTAAAATTTTCTATAGTAGACAATGATGATTCAATGCTTGTTTCGGGGGTTATCTCTTGTAAGGCTTTCATGGCTTCATCCATATCCTAAGTATTGATAGTTCTAACTCTAGTTTCATGCTCATGTTGAGCACCAACTGTGTGAATTCTTTCTTCTTCCATGTTAGTATCTTTTTGCTCTATAACTTCCTGTTTAACTTCAACTGAAGGGTTAACAATGCTCTTCTTTTTATTACTTATCCTCCTAGAGCTACCGGAGGCTTCAGCTCTAGTCCTGTCCTCTAATCCTGATCTACTAATGTCTTTGGGGCTTCTTAGAACCACTTATGCATAGTGAGCAGTTTCTACCTCAGCCACTTCATAGTCTAGTTCAGAAATCCAAATAGTTCTAGGCTCAATTGTTTCCATGAAGCAAAGTTTAGTAGACAAGAAAATTAATGTCTCCTAAGTAACTTCCCAACACACTCTTAGGAATTCTCACTCTTTAATTCATTCTCCTTTGAAACATTCCAAAGAATGTTGCAATAACATCGTCTTGAGCATCCAAACCTCCAAGTCTTCTCATATATTTATACTATCTAATGTGCAATATGTTCTATATTTGTCCACTCTACTTTCCTAATTACTAGTTCTTCCTTCATGAAGTAGAAAAGCAAACAGATTACCAATTTACTATACATAAATGTATTATTTTTGTTCTTTTTTATTTCCTTTAGGTTTTTCATCAAATGTTTTTAGAGAGATTCACAAAGGCCATAGTCAACACCACTTTCAATCACGTCTTGTGCAATGTGAACAAAAATGGAAAAGACTGTGTTATCTCTATTTGGGAAATAAATTTTGTGACCAATAAACATTGCAAAGTACTAAACAGCCAAATTTCTAATTAAGTCCAAAGTGAGTTTTTTTCCATCAAGGGTAACACCTGTCTACTCCATTATATCCTCAACTTTGATAGATTTTTGGTTTGGAATTGGTTTGGAGGACCATAAACCAATTATATCTTTAATAATTTCCTTAGTTATTGAGTATGGGCTATCAATCCATATAGATTCATTGTGAATTCTGGTGTATCTCTTTTGACTTCAAATAATGGAAACTTCTACCACACATCCAATCTCTTCTCACTTAGGATTTTGTATTTCGATTTTACATTTTCATCATTTCCTTCCAATTCATCTGCACATAGAATAAATAATCTTCCAAAGGAAATTTCTTCTATTTTCCCATGAATATATGCTTTGATATCCTCAGTCAATAAAACTCCATAGGGAGTGCAAGAAAATGCACCTACTAGATCTTCTAATAAAAAAAATTTAGTATGACTTTTAAGTTCAAGTTGTGGTCTTTGTGAGACATCTAGAACCTTCAGTCCTTCCATTGCATCTAAATTGCTTTCAAATAAAAATTCCGTAAAACTAGAGTACACAAAATACCTCTTAAACCACTCAACAAAATTAGGGTTTTGATGTTTAGCTACCGCTCGAGACATGTCGAATCCTTCCACTTCTTCTTTTGTACCTCACTTCTCCCTCGCATGTGTATAATGAAATGAATTTGTCTTCCCAAGCATGCTTTTGACTCTTTGATTTGACCCATTTCAACAATAAATGCTTCAAAAAAAAGGTTGGTAAACTTTGAAACCTTATATGCACAATCAACTTTTAGAAGCTCCACAAATTTTCATATTAAAATATTTTCTCCTACAATTTTCACCAATAGATTCATAATATTCATCTCCATCTTATCTCTTCCATCAAGCCATGACACTACATATCAACAAGGGGTTTATATGATTTTCAACAAATCTCCCCCTAAGCCATAGCTCCAGGCTTAGTTACCAAAGTAAACATCTGCACCAACTCCCTTGTCCCCGATCTCTTCTTTATTTATCCATGCCTTTTTCATTTCCTTCTTCACTTCATTCGAATCAACTTTCTTTACTAGTTCATCTTTCTTTGTAGGCTCACTCTTCCTTGTGTTCTTAATCCTACAAAATTTTACAATATTTTCAGGCTTTCTACAAGTATTGCATATGATATTTCTCTTATTGTTATGTCTTCCATTTGTTCTGAGTCTACAATGATTAGCTTTGTGTCCAAATCCAAAGCATGTATAGCAATAACCACTAAAATATTGAATCATTCTACCATTTTTGTATCTATTCATCATTTGATTTATGCATTCACTTGCTCTATGTCCAAATTTCTTGCATGTAAAACATTGTCCAGTAAAAGATGAAACATTTTGATTCATTATGCTTCTACATTCCACAACTCTATGTCCAAATTTACTGCAAAAATAACAAAGACCATTGATATATTGGTACCTTTGAGCATTTGGTTGTCTGATAGGGGTTCTTCTAGCATTGCTTCTCTGATTTCAGAACTTGTCATAGTTCCTTTTACCTTCAATTTTTCTAGGTTCACTCATCTTAGCATTAGATGTCTGATCTGCTTTAGAGCTTTCTCCTTTTTCAAGTCCCTAATCACCTTTATCTTTAGATGATTTATTTCCATCAATCAACTCATCAAGCATTGTAGAACTTGTCTTAAACTTATCTTCATGAATTCTTGCTCTTTCCAATTTTTCTCTTAGATTTACCACTTCTTGTTCAAGTCTAGTGCACTCATCAATCTTTCTTTGTACCACTGCATTCAGGCATTCCTCAATTCTTTTCTTTTCTTCCACTTATAATTCAATTTGGTAATGTCTTCATTTGCTTTCTTCAAATGTTCATTAACTTCTCTATGTATTTCTTTGAACTTATTGATCTGCTCTCTTAGTTTCTTGATGCATTTGTTTGCCTCTTTTAGATTTTCCTTCAAATCTCCATTCTCATTTTTAATTTTGTTAAGATCTTCAAGTGCCACTTTGAGTTCTTTATCTTTGTCTAGCATGCAATCTTCTTTGTATTCAATTGCAAAAATTTCTTTTGGAGGAGTAGGGTACTTCCTATCAACCATATGTTCAAATTCCAAGATCTTCCCAAAGCGATCAAGCTCCTTCTAGGGATCCAAGCTCTGATACCAATTGTTGAACACCCGAAATATTAAGAGGGGGGGTGAATCAGCATTCCTTTAAACCAATGAAACATAGAAAATCCAATTAACTAAATAGAAATAACTGGAATGAATATGAATGAAGGCATGAATACAACCACAGAATCACATGACACATGAACACCAATATTTTTATGTGGAAAACCCAAAAGGGAAAAACCATGGTGAGGGTTAGCTCATAATATATTATATCTAGATATAAGATATTATATAAAAGCTCACTCCCAGGACACACTATCTAAAAAAAGGCTCACAACCCACTAAGAAAGAACAAAGAACGGTTGTCAACACTGCATATTTGAACTAAAACAATAGCATCTATCATATGCCAAATTACAGTTCCATTGAAGTACAAAATATCTTCACACTTGTCTCAATTAATACTTTTCTCTATTCATAATCTGCTCAATACTGCATCGCACACATGTAGGTGAATCACCATACATGTCATAAATCACATGCAATATGCTCTGCTTCACCAAATTCTAATAGATCATATATTCTTTTTCACACACACACACTCTCTCTCTCTCTCTATCTAAGACTTTCGATTTGATCTCATATATATATCCATATCAAGTGTAACTTCAATTAGGTCAGCCTAATTAGAAGTAACACAAAATTAAATATGTCATCCTCAAAGCATTTTATCCACACTTAGCGCCTAGATTCAAAATTCAATTTACATCAAGATAGGTCAACATGGACCTAATATGAATCCCTCATAAGATAGAGTTGCTTTCATGTCCTCCACAAAACATCAAACGTGTTAGGTCAGCCCAAAATAGACCTAAACACAAAGTCTTCAAGTGTACATGCAATTCGTCAATTGTACGACCTTAAAGCTCGATCTTCCTTCAAATTCCCATTCAATAGACATTTATTAGGTTATCTTCATCATCGCAAAACAAAATAATTATTTATGAAGAAGTGTGAAATCTCCCATATTGGCACACTATACAAAACATAACTGCAATATACATAGCTACACACTATCATTCATATATTTCTGGAAGTTGTATAGAATGTCACAAAAACTTTAATGTTGCTACATATGATGAACTCAAAACTATAGTTACTATTGAAATTGTAAATTTCTGATAATTTTTCATGTGGTTCATACCCTTGCATTTTCCAGATAAGTCTTATCTCAAACAATTTTTGCCCATATTTTGCTCTTATTGCCCCATAAAATCCATCGGGTCATGCGTTTTCCATGTTGCAATTCCATTTCGGCATATGTCCATCTAGGTTTCCCTGACCCATGTTGCTTTTGTGCTAACTTATGTATACTGCAGGTATGTCGGCAGGACTCATCTGATGCCTTGGCGATCACAAGTCTTGAGCATTCACCTTTCGGCATGACATACTTGTTGTTTCGGTGACAGAGGAGGAACATATTGGCATGGGTATTGTATTCAGTATATGGTCTCACCGAATATTTTTTGTCTCACCGATCGATGCACTGAATGTCTTATTAGCAAAGGGTTACTGCTTCGATGAAATATCATAGCGATTCTGCAGGGTCTCACCGAACAACATATGAAGATTCATTTCGGCCGGACTAAGCGATATCAAAGTGAGGTCTTGGCAAGTGACCTCCGGTCTCGCCAACATTATGAATGGCTTCTATCAAAGGGCTCGTCAGTGTGAGATGTTTTCTTTGGAGTATGGTCTTGGCGAGGTGCCTGGGGTCTTACCGATAGAACACAATGGGGAATTTTTGTCGGCATGAGGATTGATTTGTCACAATGACTCGAGATGGATAAAGTTTTTCGGAAAAATAAAGAGAATTTTGTATAATGTCTTCCTGACGGTGAAATGTCATGGCGAAGCACATAAGACAAAGGACTTCTATCGATGTGAGATTGATGTTGTCTTGGCGACCTAATATGAGCTCAGGCTGTTTCATTGAGACGAGGGTTGGTTGATATGATATCTCCCTAAGAGCGATAATTCATAGCGACAAGTTTAACCATGAGGCTTTCGGTGAAACATAATATGATCTTTGAGATGTCTCCCCGACATCATAGAGCTACGGTGACGATGAATAAAATAGGAGCACATCGGTGAGAGAAATCCTTGTGTCTCACCGATTGGAAATAACATAACATATGAGCTCTCGGTGAACATAATGTATCTAATATGATATCATGGCGAACAGAAAGAATCAAGGAATGATTGACAATTGAATTTCCTTTGGCATAGCTAACAGGATGTCTCGACGATTGCCTCGGCGAATGATTAAACAAGGACTCAAACACTGTGGCCGATGTTTGAATTCCTAAAATATAGTTGCAAGCTGACAAGGGATTTGCCCGATTGTAACGGTTGGCTGACATGGTTTTTTGGCCGACATGGAATTTCGAAATGATGTGTTTGTTCAAATGCTGGTGTATAAATATGCACTCCCAATTGTGAAGGGAGATCATATCTTAGATAGAGACAGTAGATTAGAGATGGATACAATAGAGTAGAATTCTCTTATCAGAGACTATGGTGCATGTTTTCAAATGGTGATTTCAATGAAATCCAGTTAGTGTGGCAGGTTATTTCTGGTGTCAATTGTATGTTGAGTTTCTTGAAAAGTATTGCTAAGCTGTCTCCAAGTTGATTCTTTCTAGTTGTTTAAATTGATGTAACAAGTTTACTTTCAATTTATCAATGCACATTTGTTGTATCTATGTGATTAATTAACTGGTTCTCTCAAGTAGAGATTAAATCCTTTTGGTTGATCATAGTAATCAGGAAGATTCATCTGGATTATTAAAGTAGAGCTTAGTAGTCACAATCTTGCATGTTTGTATAAGTTATAAATAGAACATATGCCAGCAATTTGAGTTTCAGCCAGAATAAGTTGCCCACTTTTGTTTCATTTGACTCCGCATACCCAATAAGGCACTGGTCTCTACAATTTCATCATTAAGATTCATTCATTCAATTTCTTTATATCTGTTAATTGAGTATTTTAGGATTTAGATCAGAAGATTGCTATTGCTATTAGGTTGATTTCATTTGTTCACTTTTATCTACCATTGTGGACAAATCACTACAAGAAGGATAATCATAAGTCAAGTCTGCTTCATTCAGAAAGGCACACCCACCTAGGTCTGGCAGCACCTGAAGAGTAGAAGGTTGAAAGCTTTTGACCTTGTCTGTTACCCTAAAGCGTATCAAGAGATTGGCAGCCTCTTGAGGCATTCTGCCTGCATTTTTGAGAGCTAACAAATTGGCGACTCCACTGGGGATTACATCAGAAAATTTGGTTGAAGACCATGATATAGAGTCGGTGAAGAAAATGTTGTAATTTGAGAAGATTCAGAAAGAGTGATTATGTTGGGGAGAAGATCAAAGATAATCATTTTCCTACTTTTGGAAAAGTAGGTGGCAACTCTGAAAAAGGTTTGATGAAGAATGGAATTTGTATATGGAATGAATGAATACACAAATGTAGGCAAGCATTGGATTCCTCAAATGCTTGATAGTACAATTGGAAATTCTCACAATGGAGGCAATGCATATCATGCACAACAGAATATGTACTCAGCACAGCCACCTCATGGTTAGTAGTATGTGCCATATTATCATACACAATTCAATGGTCCACCGTACTAGCATCAGTACCCACCTGGCGCCCCCCTCATCAACACACAACAATGATCAGATAGTTTGATTTGGTAGGGATTCAATTATCCCCTTATCCGATGGATGGCAGTTGGAGAGGTCTTTTTCCAAAGTTTACAGGGAGTAATGCAATTATTGTTGAGGAGCATTTAAGAAGTTTCAATTCTTTCATCCAAGATTTGGATGTGCCATATGAAGATTTACACATGAGGCTATTCATAATATCACTTATTGAAGACACTAGGGATTGGTTTAACAACCTACCAGTTGTGTCTATTGATTCTCTCCAAGGGTTTTAGGATCGATTCCTCGAGCAATATGGGAATCCAAGTGCACCAAATGCTGCTCTTCATGAATTAATACGCATTCAGAAAGATCAAAATGGCACAATTTATGATTTTAATCAGAGATTCAATAAGTTGCATAATAAAATACCTCCTGGATCAAAGTTGCCAGATTTTGTAGCACTGAGTATTTATTTGAATGCTTTTGATCCTAAAACAAGGTATGAACTAAGAAATAGATTCCCAAGAGATTTGGCTAAAGCACAAAAAATAGCACTAACAATTGAAAACAATAGGAGGGTTGAGGGATAATTGATAAAAGATACAGTCCTAAGGTTCCTCAGCAAAGCAGCAATTATCAGTACCAACAGGAGAATACTTACAGAAACGAGAGGCCGAGGTTGCATGACATGCCTTATAATATAGACTGGAAGGATGAGAAACCTATAATACCTAGGCCTGGAAACAAAGAAGCTCCTAATCCATTGAGCAAGAGGGGAACCTATATGAGGTACTCACCTTCGGAGGATGAAAGTTATCAGTATGATGTTTCAAATCAGAAATACAATGTCCATATGGTTGAACAGTAGGTCCTTTCTTACTCTAAAGAAGTTTTTACAGAGCCACATTCTATTGAGGTGCCTGCTCAATATAGTATGAAGAGACTTACTAAAGAAGAGATAGAGAGACTAACTATTGCTGATCAGAAGGAAGAAAACAAAGGAGAAACATTGGAGCAGAAGAAAATGATTAAGGCAGAAGACTCCTCTTTTGACTTCATTCAGGCATTTTCCCAGGGGAAAAGGTATGAAGATGATGGCGATATCATGGATGAGCATCAGGTAATCAATCCAGTAGAAGATGAGACATGTGCAAGTAGGAGTGACTCATATGATAGCTTGCATGAAGAGGATGATGATACAAGAGATTTCTCTTGTGTAACAAATTGTGACAAGGAAAGCAATGCATGTTATGAGGAATCCAGTGAATTTTTAGATTGTGAAGATGGATTCATGGATTTTGATTTGCAGTAAGTTGAAAGCTACAAAGATATAGTTGATGAAAAAGAGGTTTGTACATTTGATAATGGTTTCCAAATTTTTTCAAACCCATTATATGATGAAGTGTTAAAAGAAGATCAGATGATATTTTGCGGAGGTATGCCCATGAATGAACTTCAGGTATTTTCAAATCCACTTTATGATAAAGAGGAGATATTTTCAGACATGCAAAGTGATGGAATAAATGACTGTGCTAGTAATGTTTCTAATTTTTCATTCTCTAATGATCTTGGACTTCTTTTTGATGATGGTAAAAATGAAAAATACAACTGTAGTGATGAAAATGTTGAGACTTGTTTGCTCAGCAGTGAGCAGATTTTAGATTTGTTAACTCCTAAATACTAGGGATGTGCACATGATGATCTTGAAGTTTTGTGTCCAGCTTACTTTTGTTTTGACAGTGAAATATCTGTGTGTAAAGATTCTTATGACTCCCTGTGCATTGCTTGGAATGATGGTGAGACCTTTGGTGTTGATCAAAAGTTTGTGTCCATTCAGGAAAAGGTATGTTATTTTGAAATTTCTAACTCATGTGGAGAAAATATTTGTCTGCATACTAAGGATGATAGAATTCCAGCTTTGATTGGTTTATATATGCTAGATACTGGAGACATGAGTTATAATTTAATATTATCTCCAAATGACAATTTGGAAGAAGTGCAAAAAGTTTTAGATTTGTGTGTTTCAAATAGTATTGATATAACGAAACCTTTTGTTTCTCAAGAAAGGCACTTTGATGATGAATTTTCAATTCAGCTGGGAGAATGTTTCATAATACATAACAATGAGGAAGATAGTGAGAAATTTTGCATTGAATATGCATGCATTTTGTATGTTGAAGATAACAGGGGTTTGTCCCGTGATGAAGAATTTGAATTGTTGAATGGTGTAGGGAATTTGGGCCAAGCTGAGCATGATGATTTTCTAAAAACTTGCAATAACAATGACAGGGTAGATTGCATGAATGTCTTCAAGAGGAATCTGATGAACTCAAGACAAAATCAGGTATTTGACAGGGGAAAGTATGGTTTGAGTTTCAGATCGTAACAGCTCATAATAGGTGAAGCTGAAACATAGAGGATTAAGGGTTGCCAGTGCATGGACAACTCTTGCTTATCCTCTTTAAAATTCTTCTCCATGCACAATAGTTTAGGTTTTTGGTTCACCTCCATCTTGCATTCATTTTGCATTCATTCAATCTGCTTCTTGTCCATTTCCATTTTGCTCGTTTTGTGTCTGGTCTGCTCACCCAAAGATCTGGATCCTTGCAATGATCTTACTATCATTCATCCCCAGACGGAGCCACTGTTGGAACTGTAAATTTCTGATAATTTTTCATGTGGTTCATACCCTTGTATTTTCCAGATAAGTCTTATCTCAAACACTTTCCGCCCACATTTTTCTCTTATTGCCCCATAAAATCCATCAGGTCATACATTTTCCATGTTGCAGTTCCATTTTGACATATGTCCATCTAGGTTTCCCCAACCCATGTTGCTTTTGTGATAACTTATGTATACTACAGGTCTATCGGCAGGACTCATCTGATGTCTCGGTGATCATAAGTCTTGAGCATTCACCTTTCGGCATGACATACTTGTTGTTTCGGCGACAGAGGAGGAACATATCGGCATGGGTGTTGTATTCGGTATATGGTCTCACCAAAGATTTTTTGTCTCACCGACCGATGCATTGAATGTCTTATCGACAAAGGGTTACTGCTTTAGTGAAATGTCATAGCGATTCTGTGGACCGAACAGCATATGAAGATTCATTTCGGCCGAACTAAGCGATATCAGAGTGAGGTCTCGGCGAGTGACCTCCGGTCTCGCCGACATTATGAATGGCTTCTATCAAAGGGCTCATCAGTGTGAGATGTTTTCTTCAGAGTATGGTCTTGGCAAGGTGCCTGGGATCTTATTGATAGAACACAATGGGGAATTTTTGTCGGCATGAGGATTGATTTGTCACAGCGACTCGAGATGGATAAAGTTTTTCGGCAAAACAAAGAGAATTCTGTATAATGTCTTCCTGACGGTGAAATGTCATGGCAAAGCACATAAGACAAAGGACTTCTATCAGTGTGAGATTGATGTTGTCTTGGCGACCTAATATGAGCTCGGGCTATTTCATTGAGATGAGGGTTGGTCGATATGATATCTCCCCGAGAGCGATAAGTCACAGCGACAAGTTTAACCATGGGGCTTTCGGTGAAACATAATATGATCTTTGAGATGTATCCCCAACATCATAGAGCTACAGTGACAGTGAATAAAACAGAAGGAGCACATCGGTGAGAGAAATCCTTGTGTCTCACCAATTGGAAATAACATAACATATGAGCTCTTGATGAACATAATGTATCCAGTATGATATCACAGTGAATAGAAAGAACCAAGGAACAATTGACGATTGAATTGCCTTCGACATAGCTAATAGGATGTCTCGGTGATTGCCTCGGCAAATGATTAAACAAGGACTCAAACGTTGTGGCCGATGTTTGAATTCCTAAAAAGTTGCAGGCCGACATGGGGATTTGCCCGATTGTAACGGTTGGCTGACATGGTTTTTTGGCCGACATGGAATTTTGAAATGATGTTCCTGTTCAAATGTTGGTGTATAAATATGCACTCCCAATTGTGAAGGGAGGAGATCAGATCTTAGATAGAGACAATAGATTAGAGATGGAAATAGTAGAGTAGAATTCTCTTATCAGAGACTATGGTGCATGTTTTCAAATGGCGATTTCAATGAAATCCAGTTAGTGTGGCAGGTTATTTCTGGTGTCAATTGTATGTTGAGTTTATTGAAAAGTATTGCTAAGCTATCTCCAAGTTGATTCTTTCTGGTTTTTTAAATTGATGTAACAAGTTTACTTTCAGTTTATCAATGCACATTTGTTGTATCTGTGTGATTAATTAATTGGTTCTCTCAAGTAGAGATTAAATCCTTTTGGTTGATCATAGTAATCATGAAGATTCATCTGGATTATTAAAGTAGAGCTTAGTAGTCACAATCTTGCATGTTTGTATAAGTTATAAATAGAGCATATGCCAGCAATTTGAGTTTCAGCCAGAATAAGTTGCCCACTTCTGTTTCATTCGACTCTGCATACCCAATAAGGCACTGGTCTCTGCAATTTCATCATTAAGATTCATTCATTTAGTTTCTTTATATCTGTTAATTGAGTATTTTAGGATTTAGATCAGAAGATTTCTATTGCTATCAGGTTGATTTCATTTGTTCACTTCTGTCTGCCATTGTGGAAAAATCACTGCAAGAAGGGCAATCATAAGTCAAGTCTGCTTCATTCAGAAAGGTACACCCGCCTAGGTCTGGCAACACCTAAAGAGTAGAAGGTTGAAAGCTTTTGACCTTGTCTGTTACACTAAAGTGTATCAAGAGATTGGTAGCCTCTTGAGGCATTCTGCCTGCATTTTTGAGAGCTAACAGTTACAATCGTAGAAGATTATACCATTGTGCAGTGACGTGCAAACCTAAAAAACTAACACACTTAACCACAAAACTACCAGAGAAAATACTTAGCCAAATTCCTGATAAACCATACTTTTTGGATTAGCTTGCACTGTACATAAGTCATCAAAAATACTTCCACACTATACTAGGATGATCATAACAATGTTGCATCAATGAAAACATTACATCAAACAATGTATATACACTTCATGCTCATGTTGCCAAACTGCATCACCAATGATAGGCTTCCAACTTCCAACACCTTTTAAGCTAAGAAGTGTCATTCTTGATACCTTGTTTCTAGCCTTTAGTTTTTGACCTTTGTGTATAAATAGAGGTACTATCTACCTCAATAAGGATGCATATTTTCACTCTAGTTGCTTAAATTCTAAGTTGTTGCTAATTTGAGTTGAGAGTTGTGAGAGGTTTTGAGAGTCAGATTTTGGGGAAGAGAAAGAGAGATAGTTTGAGGAAATTACTTACTAATTCGGGAAGGTTGTGTTGGGAATCCAACCTGATCAATTGGAGCATTATGTAAATAGGCATGTTGATTTCTACTCTTTTATACTTTGTCTTATATTTGAAAAATTGTGTGACATTATATGTATTATTTCAAAAAATAGTTCAATTGCTTTAGGGAAATGTTATTCTCTTCTTTATGTGGAAGTGAAAGATTCTAGATGTACCTAGTCTAGAAATCTCTATTATTTGAATGTATGTATGTACTCCATAATAAGGAATGGATGTTTATATACTAGTATTAAATACTATTAAAATATAGAGCATATATAGTTAATGTTTAACTTGGTTGAGTCATATAATTACTTAGTGGAAATATCATCACTACGATGTTGCACAAACCTTGATTGATAATATTTGCTTGATTGATTTCTCTTATCTCCTTGAGATATAAAATGAGTCTTATCCCTAGTGTAGGGTATAAACTTGAAGGTTATATAAATATTCAACAATAGGGTTGAGATTTGTATTTACTAGCTATGCTATTTTCTTATTTTGAATTAGAGTTTATTCCTATTTACGAAAATCTAAAAGAGGACTCACATATTGGTGACCCAAAACTGTACTATGAGAGGACTATGGGTTTAATAGCACCAACTCCTCGCAAGATGATTATCTTCTCCATATGATATACAAATATAGCACACATGTGAATGTATGAGGTTTATGAAAGATAAGTTTTATGGTTGGTTTATGTTCACTTGAACATTAATTTACTTTTATTGAAACCCTAGGTTGAGAATAACCTATTTGGTTGGGTTGTTTACTTGATTAGTGATGAAGCACATAGGTTGGTAATGGCCTTTATGATCTAGATGATTAATTGATTGTTGATTATATCTTTGTTTGAAGTCATTTATTGTTGAAGATTATACTTTTGATTGAGGTCATTTATTGATGAGGTTATACCTTATGATCAATCATTTATTGTTGAGATGACACTCTTGTATGGGAAATTTTATTGATTTGAATGTACTTTTGAAATAGAGTCAAATAATGATGTGATGTTATGTTTATCTATATTGGTTAATTGGTATGTTAGAATTACTTTGATTACTTAGAAGTAGTGTCATAGTTTACTTGAAGGGTTATAGGTTATTCTTGGGGTTAAGGTTACTCCATGGCATAAGGGAATAGCCTATGCATTGGTTATGAATGGTTAGTACAAATCTCACTCAGAAGGTGGGTAAATTTTTATGATGTCCACTCTAAATATTGGGTGATCAATACTTTGGCCAAAGTAGTGTAAGTTGCCACTGTTTACAATGTTAGTTCACTGTGATCCAAGTTTGCATACTAGGTAGGGGAATGCCATATGTGTATGGTGTAGTCATTATGTGACAGATCTAGATACGTAGGACACAACACCATGCTCGGGAAAGGTCAGATTTTATTATGAGGATACCAAATCAATCTCTTCATCGAAGGGTAGGGCCATTTCCTAGTTTGGTAGAAGTGTGGGGGACCGCAGTTAGTCTGTGGTTGGTGGAAAATTGCTTGAGTGATGATTCTCCTCATCAATAGGCAACCAATATTTGATGGAGGGTTCTTGGACCATTCGTGTACCCAGTGCTAGTGAGCTCATGGAAGTTATGTAAGTATTTATGTATCCATTTCTATGGAAGATTGTAAAAGAGGAAATGTAATCGTGAAATTATGTAATATGAAATCAATACTTGGAAAGTTGAAATACTTTGTTTTAATGCAATGGGAAAGTTTGGGATGATTTTTATTTCAAATGTGCATATTATTCTTATTTATGGAAAGAAAAATTTTATTGCTAGGTGTTGGCATCATAATTTATTTACTTGAGGTTAAAAGCATAGTAAAATTACTGGGTAGAACAATGGGAATGTTTCATGTGGTATTAGAGCTACTAGGTTAAGCTCTAGAGCCTATGAGCTTATTACATAAGTGATGTGTAAACCCTATTAGAAGATAATGGTCGAAAAGTCCTTGTGCCAAGATGGAAAGAGGAAAAGAATGAAAGGGAAACAAAAAGGAAGCCAAAATTATTGAAAAAAAATTGCATTTGGGACTAGGAAGAGTCATCCCTGGAGTTAAAAAAACACTCCTAAAACACCAAATTATTAAGATATACCTTTGGATTGTGAAATATTATGCAACTAGGTTTGGTAGGAAGGTTATGGAGGTTTATCAATGAGTACCTTCACCCTACAAAATAGTTTAAATAACTCTGAGGGATAGATAGGATTGAAGTAATTTTCCCTTATTGAAAGCAACCTGTAGATATGAATAGTCAAGGAATTTGGATTTAGTAAGGGTACTATGAATCTATGAGTATGTTTTATTGGAATAGAACTAAATGATAGCATAAATTGGAAACTTTAGTTGAAGTAGGAAGTCAACATTATTTGAATCAAAATCAACTAGAGAGGTATCCAAGAGGTTGGATAACTCTTGACAAATCTAATTTAGTGCAAGATTAAGATCTTGCATATTAAATTAAAGAGTGAAAGGTTGATACCTTAGAATAAGGTTAGAGACTAGATTGGTCAGTAAAGGAAAATAGCTTAAAAAGTAGAAAATGAAAGTCGACATGATTCCACCAACTGGAGTAGGAAAGATAAAATTGGAGTTCTAATTAAGATGGGAAAAAGAAACCAAAAAATTTGGGGTGTTTAAGGTTATGAGAAAATGAGATTACCTAGGAGTAGGACAAAAACATTTAGAAATATGATTGCAAGTTAGAAACTTCTAACTTGAAAACTAAATCAAATTAGTTCGACAAAGGCTTGATTAGAACATAGTTAGTATGAAAGCTCAAATTGAATTCACTAAGTAGTCAACAAAAGTGAGCTTATGTTTGGATGTTCCAAAAGGAAATTGGATATGGAGGGAGACTATGTGTCAAATCAAAAGAATAATTTGGAAACAACTCACAAAGGAGAAGAAACATTTGTCATAAGGGATCCATAGGCAAGAGGCTTTGAGCATGTGGGATATTCTTCTTCTATGGTTAAAAAGGCTATTGGTATACATGAAAAAGAGAATTTTGGAAACGAAAAAGTATATTCAAAGCATACCATGGAAGGTAAGAAAGACAAGTAATAGTCAATCAACTATCAAAAGACAACAACAAGGAATGATAAATTAATTCAATTTAGGGAAAGAGAATGTTTGCTAAGAGTTCAACTTTAAGATGATCTAATATCATGGAAACACTAATGGAGGAAGAAGGAGAGTAGATAGACTCAGAAAAATTACCCCATACAACAAATTTTATTAATGTATTGACTTCTCCGTAAGTCATGATTCAACCGAAGTCTTAAACTCCATGAACACAAAGGTTGAGGTATTGGAATTAATGGAGAAAGGAAGTGGAAAGTTCAAGGCTTATGACCGATGAGAGAAATATTTACAATGTAATTTTATATGTAATTGTTTCGGAAGAATATTTTTTTGTTATCATTAAAACTTTGGAGAAAGATAGAAAGTATACTTGAGCACGAAAGGCTAGATTATCACCTATGCTATTGGAAAGGGAAGATTCATGAACTCATGAATATGAGTTATAGAGAAAACGTTCATGCTTGGAAACTAGGTATGTATTAATTGCTGAAAACTTTTGGAAGACAATATCAAGTCAACATGATTAAACGAGAATTATTACTTGAACTAATATAAAATACTCATTGAAAGAAATATATTGAGTTGAACATTCGATTACGACTTTGAAAATGAGAAAAGGATGAAAGAAATCCAAGGTATGGATGTTCTAAGATAAAGGAGTTAAAATCTCCACAAAAATATTCACTCAATATATTTTGAGAGTCAAAAGTGGTATAAGTCCATGGAAGAAGTTTTTACTAAGATGGGATGGACTACTAAGAATCAGAAAAGAACCTATGTAGCCAAGATTTGGGATATTAAGGAATGGGATGAAGTGAATTGATGTAGTACTCAGGACACATAGTAAAGACAAAAAAAAAAAATTAATTGATATGAAATCACTATAATCTAGAAAGGGATAGAGTGGGATGTTGCAAGTTATGTAGAAAGTTGTCATCCAGTATGCCAAAGGATGAAGATAGGATGTCATCATTGGCAGGACTTGTATATTCTTATGAAATTCCAGTAAGGAAGTGGTAGATCATTAGAAAATTTTGATCTTTCTATGTCGATGGAATTGACATAACGTTATGGTGGATAAAATCACAGCCAAGGTAACCAATAGATTGGGAAACTTGATTTATAGGATATTACTCCTAAACAACATATTGTGTGAAGCAATTGCTTAATGTTTCTAAGAAGGTTATCTTAGATGGGAACGAACGAGTAATGTTAAGGTATGTGTAAACCATGATCAACCTAATAAAAAAAATATCAAAAGAATGAATACTCAATTTATTACTTAAGTTAGCCAGTTAGGCAAAAGGGATAAATTCAATTTCAAGAGGATTTGGGAAAATATTTTTAAAGATCAATAAAATTATATCATTATATTTGATCCATTTACGAAAGAGGGATTGAAAATCCTAAAAGATCAGAGAAGCTTGAGAGTAGGATTAACCTTAGACCAAAATTTTTTTCATAAATAGGAATAATGGGTCAAGGGAACAAGGAAAACTTGTTAATACAAATATTAAGCAATATAATTATGCTTAAGGTAGATGGTTAAGTCAGTGATGGACGGTCTTGTCTTTTGAGTTGTCCAATGGTGTAACACCAAAAGAAAGGATGTGACCCATGGTGTAGTGTACAATACACTGACATTCCTTATCTATTTGGGTTACACTAAGGTTAATTACATTAGCCAATGAGAATGTGTTTTCCAACCACTAGGGTATAGGAGTCATATAAGATATGGTCACTATTGTACCTATGAAGTACAAAGGAGTTAATATAATTATGATGTATAGTACTTTAAAGGGAAGGTATGTGTGAAGTACACAAGTACTCCCTATATGTTAACATAGTCACTTAATGCAAGGTTTGGGAAGGACGAGAATGCAAGGGGGATGTGCTACGAGGGAAGATTAGATGGAAATATACTTATTTCTTGCTTGAGTTGGAAAATAGAAATTAACACCTTTATTTAACTTTATCTATATGATTAAGTGCTTAAAATCATCAGGGACGATGATTCACAAGGGGGGAATTATGTTATACCCCATTTCATAGTTACTAAGTTACTTTTACCTTCATGAGTAAAAATGTTGACAAATGCAAAATGCTACTTTAATAGTTTTACCAGGTGAAAGAAATATTGAAATATGCACTAAGAAGTTGTTGATTTTAAAGTACTAAATATGTTTTATATTGATGAAATGTGATGAAAGAATTTGAGTTGTAATGTGTATATTCTAATGCTTTGTCGATGCAAATGTTTTATGATGCAAGTGGATTTCATGTGAACGTCTGACTATTGTTACCATATGCTAAGTTGAATGCAAGAATAGGTTCAAGCCTCTAGAAGAGAGGGGAAGTATCACTCAAGAGAGGGGATTGTAAGGAAGCTAAGGTAGCTAAGGTAGCAAAACAACTTCCTACACTAATCTTGAGAGGAGAATAATGCAAAACTTTGTAGATCTTTAATAGTTATAGAAAATTAAATAGAAATAAACACAAATATTACGCATACCACAACACAATGATTTACGTGGGGAAAACCCTTTCAAGAGAAAAACCCCACACTCCAAAAGCCACCCAATATATTATTCAAAAATCACAAAGATTACAATATACTTGTAGAGCAAGTTTTTCACAGGAGTGTCACCACTCAGAGATCCAAAGACAACATGACTACTATCAAACTCTTATAATACATCACTGTCTACAATCGTAGTACAACGCCCTCATAAATTAGGGTTACTTCCTAGGGCAAGACAGGCCAACAAAATATCCACCATTAGATCTAAAACTTGATAATAACGGTCTAGATTTACAATGTATCATTTATATAATGTATGTCGGCCATTTTAGGAGTTTCCTAAAAAAGTTAACAAAAAATTCTTTACACGCATTCCACTCCTCCCCTTGATGTCATTGTATATTACACCTATCAATGTAATTAGGAAATACATACATACACACACACACACATATAAGCTTTATATAATTGCAAGGTTGAGACATATTTTCCCAACAAATCTCCCACTTGTCAAACACCTTGCAAGAGCAACGAGAGAGATTAAACATTGTCTCTTAATTGCTAGGGGCTGAAAGGCCCATAATCTTTGAACACCATTTAAACTTCTCAGTGCTCATAGGCTTAGTTAAAAAATCAGCAACATTCATCAAAGTCTCTACCTTAACCAGTTTCACCTTGCCATCTTCAACCATATCTCAAACAAAATGATACTGCACATCAATATGCTTGGTCCTAGCATGAAATGTCAGGTTCTTGGCTAGACATATTGCACTCTGACTGTCACAATAAATTGTCACTGCACCTTGTTTTATTCCAATATCTGAACACAATCTCTTAAGCCAAATTGCTTCTTTACAAGCATGAGTAGCTGCCATATACCCTGCTTCAGTAGTGGACAAAGCAACTACAGCCTGTCACTTACTCATCCAACTAATTTCACCACCAAATAAAGTAAACATATAAGCACTGGTGGATCATTTGCTATCAACATCACATGCCTAGTCTAAATCCACATAACCATGAATATCAAGGGAAATATCATCTTCAGTCACATTACTAAGAATAATCTAAGGTACCACACAAATATCTGAAGACTCTTTTAATTGCATCCCAATGAACTCTACTAGGATTAGACATATATTTGGAAAGAACTCCCACTGCTTGGGAAATGTTTGGTCTAGGAAAAAACATAACATACATCAAACTTCCAACTACACTCTAGTAAGGCACTTTGCTCATGTCTTCCATCTCTGATGGAGATGTTGGACAATCTGAAATAGATAACTTTGTTCCAACTAAAACAAGAACACACAATGGTCTACAATCTTGCATGTTAAATAGAATTGACATACTTGCTTTGGACAATCCATAGTTTTCTATTCACTCTATCTCTTTTAATTTCCATCCCAAGAATGTGTCTAGCTACACCAAGGTCTTTCATTTCAAATTTAGCAGCAAGTTGAGATTTCAATTATGAAATCATACCTTTCCCTTTGCCAATAAATAACATATCATCAACATATAATGCAATAAATAGGAAATGATCACCATCAGTTTTATAATAAACAAAATGATCTAATTTAGAACGCTCAAATCCCAAACTCAACACATATGTGTCAAATTTTTGGTACCACATCCTAGGACTTTGTTTTAAGCCATACAAAGATTTCTTCAATTTGCAAACCAAATTACTTTTACCTTTCACCACATAGTGCTCTAGCTATGTCATAAATATCCTCCTCCAAGTCACCATGAAGGAAAGCAATTTTCACATCCATTTGCTCAACCTTTAAATCATAAGCAACAACAATAGAAACCAAAAATCTAATGGATGCCATTTTTGCAATAGGGGAAAATATTTCACCATAATCAACACCCTCAACTTGAGAGTAACCTTGCTTTGTATTTCTCAATACCTCCATCTAAACCAATATTTTTCTTGAACACCCATTTGCAACCAACAATTTTTCATCCTTCAGGAAACGGTACAAGATCCCATGTATCATTCTTTTTCAAAGATGTCATTTCTTCATCCATAGCAATTTTCTAGGATTTTGCATCATTCGTACTTGATGCCTCTTCTACAGATTTGGCTTCATCCAAGTTAGTATTAAAAGAAAAAATACATCTCCAATCAATAGGTGTATACCTTTCAAGTGGTTTTTTATTCCTTGTAGACCTACGAACAAGTTGAGTTGGAGGTTCTTCCTCCTCTATTGAAGATCCAGAGCTAGATGAGCTCTCCTCAAATTCTTGTCTATCCTTGGGCCTGGATTCAACATTCTCAGGTGTAGAAGGAAATTGAATCACATCTTCATGTTTACTTTGTTCTAGCTTCAATGTAATAGAAGAAGGCTTAGTTTCTCTAAAAATAACACTTCTACTATATATTACCTTTTGTGCAATGGGATCCCAAAGCTTGTATCCTTTCACACCATAACTATATCTGATGAAGATACATTTCATAGCCTTGTTCTCCAACTTTGTTCGCTTCTCCTTTGGCACATGTGCATATGCCTCGCAACCAAAAACTCTAAGATGTCTTAATGAAGGCTTGTGACTGGCCATGCCTCTATAAGTGTCTTATCAACAAGAGTTGATGTAGGAGACCTATTAATCAAGTAACAGGTAATGGAAACAACTTCAGCCCAAAACCTTTTTTCTAGGCCAACACCACTCAACATACTCCTAGTCTTCTCCATTAGTGTCTTGTTCATTCTTTTTGCAACTCCATTCTATTGTGGAGAATACAAAGTTGTCTTTTGTCTATGAATACCACAATCTTTACAGAATCTATCCAAATCATTAGAGAATTTTTTTTTGCCATTATCAGTCCTCAAACATTTTATTTCTTTCCATTCTGTAAGTCAACCATTGCTTTAACTTCTTTAAATCGACTGAAAACTTCATATTTACTCTTTAGAAAATATACCCATGTCCTACTATAATCAACAATAAATGGAACATAATATGTGGATTTACCAATCGAAGGAACATCTATAGGACCAAACACATTAGAATGAATAAGATCCAATACACTACAAGATTTATGAGAACCCGAGTAAAACTGAATGCAACTTTGTTTTCAATAAATGCAATGCTCACAAAAAATGAATTCAAGATTACAATCAAACAAACCTTCAACAAGGTTTTTATTTTTCAAGGTCCTTAGACCCTTTTCTCCAATGTGGCCAAGTCTCTGGTGCCATAACATAGTTTTCTTTGTAGGTAACTTTTTTTTAGAAGAAAAAGAACCCTTGGGTACCCAAAATCCATGACCATCTGCTAAAGGTGAAAATCTCACTTCTTCCATAGACTTGCTTTTCACAGAATTACTATTGCACTCAACGGTGCATGCATCAATATTATACAAAGTGCCATATCTAACACCTCTAGCTATCACCATAGCACCTCTAACCATCTTGCATCTTGCATCATAAAATACTACCTACGCACCTGCATCTATTAGTTTGCTCACGGATAACAAATTTCATGCTAATCCAGGGATATGCAACACACCATTAATCCTTTTTATTCTACCATCAGAAAATCTAATTTTAAATTTACCACGGCCAACAATGTCTAAATGAGAATTCATCACCCAAGTACATCTCACCTCCATAAAATTCTTTATCTTCAAAAAACCAATCTTTATTAAAGGTCATATGGAAAGATGCACCTGAGTCAATTAACCATGCATCATTACCCGCATGAGTTGCCAAAGTTGCAATGAATGTGTCACCATCTTCCTTCTCAGACTTAGAATCAAAATCAAATTTCTTCTTTTTCTTCTTTGCATTCCTTATGAACATGTCCAAGCTGACCACAGTTCCAACATATAATTTTATACTTTCTAGGAGATTTAGATCCCCCCTTGGACTTGGATTTGTCACACTTCTCATTCTTCTTTTCTTTTTCCTTAGGTATTCCATGAAAATTTAGGGCCTCCTTGAAAGTGATGGATACCTTCCTCCTCATCTCTTCAAAAATAAAAGAACCCACCACATCTTCAATCTTCAAAATAATAGTACTCCCAATAGCCATAACAAGAGAATCCCATGAATCAGGCAAAGAACAAAGCAAGATCTGACATTTCTCCTCCTCATCCATTTTGACACCAACTGATGCCAATTGAGCCACCAACATATTGAATGCTTCCAGGTAGTCTATGATTTGTCCACCCTCTTCCATTCTCAAGGAATACAATTTATTCCTCAAGAAAATCTTGTTCACTAAAGATTTGGCTTGATACATCTCACCAAACTTCTTCCATAGTTTCTATGCAAAGGTCTCCTCATGGACATTAATTAAAACAGAGTCTTTCAAACACAATCTTATTAGACCCTTGGCTTTACAGTCCATAACATCATATTGAGTAGCCTGAGTAGGATCTGGAATCCTTGAAACATTCTCATAAATAGCATCCCACAAATCTCGATCTATCAATAGATCCTCCATCTTCAGCTTCCACATTTCAAAATTATTTCCAAAAAACTTATTCACCTCTATTCTCCCTGACGAACTTGTCATCTAAAAATTCTTGCAACAAGATCACAAAATATCTTTTGCACAAGCTCCCACTCAAACCTCGATTAGTCCAAAAAACCAAACAACCCACAACTGAAACCAAAGGTGATCATGCTCTTATACCACTTGTAAGGAAGCTAAGGTAGCATAACAACTTCCTACACTAATCTTGAGATGAGAATAATGCAAAACTTTACAAATCTTTAGCAATTACAAAAACTTAAACATAAATAAACACAAATATTACAAATACCACAACACACTGATTTACATGGGGAAAACCCTCTCGGGAGAAAAACCCCACACTCCAAAAGTCGCCCAATATATTATTTAGAAATCACAAAGATTACAATATACTTGCAGAGCAAGCTTCTCATAGGAGTATCACCACTCAAAGATCTAGAGGCAACACAACTACTATCAGACTCTTAGAATACATCACCATCTACAATTGTAGTACAACACCCTCATAAAATAGGGTTACTTCCTAGGGAAAGATAGGCCAACAAAATATCCACCATTAGATCTAAAACCTAATAATTAACAATCTAGATTTGCAATGTATCATTTATATAATGTATGTCAGTCATTTTATGTCAACAATAACCTTTATATAATTGAAAGGTTGAGACATATTTTCTCAATAAGGATTGGTCTAGTAACCTTTGATAAGACCTAAATTGAGTTGACACACACACGCTCACCTATAGTTTAGTGAAGTCAAGTCAGTAGTTTGGGAAAATGGTAAGTTTTCCTTAGCCTTGTTTGAGTACGATTTAGAAGAGGTTATGGTTTTATCAGTGAATATTCTCAATTTCAGATAAGTATTTGAGTCTCTTTATCAAGCTTGAGTTTTCTTGCATGTTCATATTGTTGATGAAGTATAAACACTTTGTTTAAATACGTTGATCAACGAGAATGTGATTATGTGTTTAAATGTAAATATCAAATTAATAATGTATAATATATGTATATAAGCATATAAACGTATATACATAGTCATTTTGAGGTATGTGCAAATATATTTATATATATTCAAATGGAAAATAATGCATTTTATAAATGTATGAATAAGATTATATATATATATATATATATATATACACACACATACAAATATACTATGTTAAATATATATATATATATATATATATATATATATATATATGTGTGTGAAGCTCGTGATATTCTTTCATAATGCATTATATTTCTTATAGCATTTATCCATTATGACACTTGTTAAATAGTGTTATTTACATATTAAAAGTTCCTTCTAAATAAAACTTAGCACACTATATAAGGCGTTGCATTCACACAAAGGATAACAAAATGAATTGAGCGTTGAATTTATGAGTGATCACCAAAGTTTAAGGTGTTGCGGATCAAACACAAATATCAAGAAAAGTTAGAGACTTATCAGCTGCAAGCAAAAGCACGAGTAAGTAAACCACACTAACTTTGTCTTTTGACCACATGATTTAAATACATTCATAAAGGGTGTTGAGTTGAAACCTCACACATGGGAGAGGCAATATAATATTTGTAGTTACCACATGCATATGATGCTAAGTGAATGGTAGCGCTTAAGCCAACTTGATAATGTCTTTACCCAAGTGCATAGTATCTAATGCCAACCAATGTGTAAGATAATTGTCAAAGACTTAGTCAAATGCAAAGGAAAAAATGAATATCCACACATAGGAAAATTTGACCTGGTCATTGTGTTGGTATGTGGCGACTGATCATGCTATACTATATAGCCCATGGTATACTGTACATCCCGGCCCCCTGTCCTTGCCGAGGTTTTGGGGGTTTGGGGGCGGTAGCCCCCAAGAAAAATTTTCTTCCTACTTTTTCACATGATCACTGAAAAAGGGAAAAATCAATGAAAAAAAGAAAAATCCAATTTTGTAGAACCTAAAATCTGGAAGCTTCTAAGCTTGTTAAAAAGGGGTTCGGATGGGTATTACTGTATGATGAAAAACACGATTATTCGCAAGATTGTAATAAGTTTTTCACTGGATAATACAAGTATTGGATGGTTGCGGTTTGGTGGATGTAGCCCAAATTGGGAGAACCACGTTAAATTCTCTGTGTTAAGATTTATTCTGTGTGTGTTTTAGTTTCTTTGTTTATTAATTAAATCTACATTTAATTGTTAGATATATGCCATCTCTAACCCTAACACATTGCAAATAGTAACCAAAGGAATAGGGTGCATAGGAAACAATGTGGTGCCAACTTGTTAGAAGTATGAATCAATCAGAAGTCTGATTTGCAATATGAATTCTAGATTATGAAGCAATATGAAATATGAGAAATGGTCAAATGTGCAGTTGGCCAAGTAAGTCAACCTGTAGAAGACAATTACCTTGCATTTCTGATTATCATACTTTTTTATTTGAGTAAAATGACTCATTCACCATGGATTTGCATGTGTTTATTATATAATGATTATAGCTGCCACCTTTTCTCAATCTTGTTGAGTCAAACCTTTTAAGCTAAGAAGTGTCTTTCTTGATACCTTATTTATATCCTTTAGTTTTTGACCTTTGTGTATAAATAGATGTGTTATCTACCTCAATAGGATGCATATTTGCACTCTTGTTTCTTAAATTTTGAGTTGTTCCTAATCCAAGTTGAGAGTTGTGAGAGAGTTTTTGAGATTTGTGAGAGGTTTTGAGAGTAAGATTTTGGTGAAGAGAAAGAGAGATAGTTTGGGGAAATTACTTACTGATTTGGGAAGGCTATCTTGGGAATCCAACCTGATCAATTGGAGCATTGCATAAACATGCATGTTGATTTCTACTCTTTTATACTTTGTCTTATATTTGAAAAGATTGTGTGACATTATATGTATTGTTTGGGAAAATAGTTCAATTGCTTTAGGGAAAGGTTATTCTTTTCTTTATGTGGAAGTGAAAGATTCTAGATGTACCTAGTCTAGAAATCTCTATTATTTAAATTTATGTATGTACTCCATAATAAGGAATGGGTGTTTATGCTAGTATTAAATACTATTAAAAGATAGAGCTTATATAGTTGACGTTTAACTTGGTTGAGTCATAGAATTGCTTAGTGGAAATATCATCATTATGATGTTGTGCAAATCTTGATTGATAATATTTGCTTGATTGATTTCTATTATCTCCTTGAGATAGAAAATGAGTCTTATCCCTAGTGTAGGGTATAAACTTGATGGTTATATCAATATTCAATAATAGGGTTGAGAGTTGTATTTACTGGCTATTCTATTTTCTTATTTTGAATTAGAGTCTATTCCTATTCACATAAATCTAAAAGAGGACTCACATATTGGTGATACAAAACCGTATTGTGAGAGGACTATGGGTGTAATAGCACCAACTCCTCTTAAGCTGATTATGTCCTTCGAATGATATACACATATAACACACGTGTGAATGTATAAGGTTTATGAAAGATAAGTTTTATGATTGGTTTATGTTCACTTGAACGTTACTTTACTTTGATTGAAACCTTAGGTTGAGAATAACCTATTTGGTTGGGTTGTTTACTTGATTAGTGATTTGAAGCACATAGATTGGAAATAGCCTTTATGATCTAGCTAATCAATTGATTGTTGATTATATCTTTGTTTGAAGTCATTTATTGTTGAAGATTATACTTTTGATTGAGGTCATTTATTGATGAGGTTATACCTTATGATCAAAGTCATTTATTATTGAGATTAAACTCTTGTATGGGAAATTTTATTGATGTGAATGTACTTTTGAAATAGAGTCAAATAATGATGTGACGTTATGTTTATCTATATTGGTTAATTGGTATGTTAGAATTACTTTGATTACTTAGAAGTAGTGTCATGGTGTACTTGAAGGGTTATAGGTTATTCTTGGGGTTAAGTTTACTCCACGGTGTAAGGGAATAGCCTATGCATAGGTTATGAATGGTCAATACAAATCTTGTTGGGAAGGTGGGTGAAGTTTTATGATGTCCACTCTAAATCTTGGGTGATCAATACTTTGGCCAAAGTAGTGTAAGTTGTCACTATTTACACTATCAATTCATTGTGTTCTAGGTTTACATACTAGGTCTAGGGGATTGTCATATGTGTAGGTTGTATCCACTATGTGATAGATTTAGATATGTAGGACACAACACCATGCTTGGGAAAGGTCAATTTTATTATGAGGATACTAAACCAATCTCTTCGTCGAAGGGTAGGGCCATTTACTAGTTTGGTAGATGTGTGGGGGACCATAGTTAGTCTGTGGTTGCTGGAAAAACACTTGAGTGATGCTTCTCCTCATCAGTAGGAAACCAATATTTAATGGAGGGCACTTGAGTCATTCATATACCTAGTGCCAGTGAGCTCATGGAAGTTATGTAAGTATTTATGTATCCATTTCTATGGATGATTGTAAAACAGGAAATGTAATCATGAAATTATGTAATATGAAATCAATACTTGGAAAGTTTAAATACTTTTTTGTAATGTAATGGGAAAGTTTGGGATGATGTTTATTTAAAATGTGCATATTATTCTTATTTATGGAAAGAGAATTTTTTTCGCTAAGTGTTGGCATCATAATTTATTTACTTGAGGTTAAAAGTATAGTCAAATTATTGGGTAGAACAATGGGCATGTTTCATATATCTCTCTACATCTAGTTCTCTATCTCTATCCCTATACATATATCCTTTCACTCTCTCCCCCTTCTTCATTATCTATCTTATTCACTCAATCTTTCCCTCCATCTCTTCTACTCTATATCTTTATCTTTATTTCTCACTCAATCTCCTCTCACTCATCTCTCCATCTCTTTCTATCCATATCCTTTTCTACATATATCTCCCTATCTCTTTATCTTTTTTCCTATCCCTGTATATCTCTCTATATCACCCTCTATTTATATATATCTCTCTCCCTCTCCCCCCTCTTCTTCTCTATCCCTCTCTACATATATCTCCCTCTTCCCCATCTTCTCTCTCCCTCCTCTACCTATCTCTCTTCCTTCCTCCCCCACCCTCTCTCTATCTATCCCCACTCTTCCTCTCTTTCTCCCTCCCTATTCCCCTATCTATCTTTATATCTCAACCTCTCTCTCTCCCCCCCTATTTCTATCTCCCTTTCCATCTCTATTTGTATTTCTCTACTTCTCTCTATTTTTCTTTGTTGATCTCTCTCCCTCTCCCTCTCTCTCTATATCTCCTTATATCTCTATCTTTATATCACTCTATCTCACCATATATCTCTCACTATCTCTCCCTCTTCCTCCTTATCACTTATCTCTTCCTCTCTATCTATCGCTCTCTATCTCCCCCCCTCTATCTTCCTATCTCTCTCTATCTTTACTTCTCCCTCTATCTCTCTCAATATATCTATCTATTTTTCTCCCTCTTCCTCTCTCATTCAATATTCATTTGTACCTCTATCTATTTGTCTCACTCTACATTCATCTCTACCTCTATATTCCTCTCCCCCCCTCATTGAATCCTAATCCCAACCCTAAGCCTACTTAAAACATAACACTAACTCTAACACTAATTGAACCGTAACAATAGCCCTCACCTTAACCAAACCCTAATTGAACCCTAACCCAAAATTTTACCTTAACAACAATTATTACCACAAGTGTAACTATAACTCCACCCTAATTCTATTTATTATCATAATTCTAAACCTAATCCAAAACCCCAACTCTACCTTATTACTTCTAGCTCTATCTCTTTCTTGCTCTCTCATTCCTCTCTCTATCTCTTTTTATCTATATCTCTCTACATCTATTTCTCTATCTCTATCCCTATACATATATATCCTTTCCCTCTCCCCCCTTCATTCTCTATCTTATTCACTCTATCTCTCCCTCCATCCCTTCTACTCTATATCTTTATCTTTATTTTTCACTCGATGTCCCTCTCACTCATCTCTCTATCTTTTTCTATCCATATCCCTCTCTACATATATCTTCCTATCTCTTTATCTCTTTTCCTATCCCTCTCTATCTCTTTATATCATCCTCTATTTATATATCTCTCTCTCCCTCTCCACCCCCCTCTTCTTCTGTCACCCTCTCTACATATATCTCCCTCTTCCCCATCTTCTCTCGCTTCCTCCTCTACAAGGCATCCAATGTTTTCTGCTATGGCCAAAGCATCTTAATCACTTTTAGTTGTACCTCCTTGAGGTTGCTTGATTTTTAGTTGATTCAATAGTGCATTGAACCTTTCCATATCTTCAACAACATTTATTGAATTAGGAGATGTCCCCCAATATGCACAGGCCCTTCCCCAATAGTAGACATGGGCTTAAATTCATCAAGGTAATGTTGTATGGGTAGAGCAAGTTTCAATAGAGTTTGTCCACCAAATTGTATAATTGTGCCATTGGGATTTTCTAAATCAATAACATTCAAGACATCCTCTATTGTTTGCGGTTCAAAGTACATCCTATCATTGGTATTATAATCTATAGAGATAGTCTCAGGGTTTGAATTCATCATAATGGTTTCATATCCTGCACCTTGCAAAGGCATAAAAGGGCAAAGGGTTACAAATAAGTTAGAAATATAATCTCCATTGCCACTTTTGTGTGAAGATCAAACAATAGCCTTCTTAAAGAATACTTTGAGGGATGGTAATGCCATACAAACTTGTAGCACATATGATGCATGAAAACAACAATAATCAAATTCAATTCCCTGACTGATACGATTCGGTCCTCCTCTAAGAATCAAGACCTTCTTCTTTATGCTTGGCACTGCTTCGCATTCATCATCATAGGATAAGTACATATATGGTGTATTGGCCTCAAAATCAGTTGCACAAGTATCCACTCTTTTATAGGATGGATGTACACCCAAAGATAAGTGGTGGACCCAGACATCTTTTTTAGACAATTTCTTTGCATATGCTATCTGCTTATCACTGAATCCCCTTGTCTTTACTTCATAAAATTCATGTTTACTAAGTTCTATAACTTTTGTGTTAGAGATGAACTCTTCAAAATATAGAAGCTCCCAAAACTGTGATAGGGACCATTTGTCCATATAGCATAGTGCATGAATTTCTTCAACACTTATACCTCTTTTCATGGTTGCATAGAGTGTGTGCATCCTATCTGGACCAGGAACTATTAGACTATATTTAAGTTGTTTCCAATCCCAATCCAACTCCTTCAATTGTTCACAACCCCATCCAAAATGACCAGTTTCTAATGATTAAAGAGTTGTTTGAAATGTTTCTTGGAAAGTGCAACCCAAAGCCATAACTTCTCCCACATATTTCATTTGTGTTGTAAGAATTGGTTGTGAGCCTAGAAATTTTTCAAAAGAAAAGTGAGAAATATGAACACAAGGTACAAGTGAATAGCATTGATCAATATTATTCTACTCATCTTTCTTCTCAAAAAGAAAAAGATGATCTAGTACAAAGCCACTAGTATCTGAGATTTGTTTGAAAATTCACGTAAGGCCACTAACATCCATAGGAATGATATGCATGAAACAAATTGCAAATTATAAATGTTTAGAAATAGAAACAGGAAAATAAAAACCAAGTGAAATATGACCAACAATAGTTGATAGATGGCATAAAAACCTCAATTATATTAATAGCTCATAAGACAATCCCTGGTTTATATTGCAAATGGAGAAAGAAAATCAAGGGAATTTACATAGTTGATAATTAGAGATTGAAATCTTTTAGGTGGCCTGATTATTTGTAGCTTCAAAAATCCCATGCAATCCATAAGAACTTGTATTGGACCTTTGACCTATTACTCTAAGTTGCAAACATTTATGAGAACACTTATATATGTTCACGAGGTAACTTTTAAACCGAGAACACTTAGTAAACAATTATGAGAACAACTTCAATGTAAATAAATAAATGGATTCAAATCTTTCCTAAACACAAGAAAAGCTTACTTCATCGAATCAAACCAAAAAAAGGTTTCTCCACCATTTCATCTATGACATGCTCTCTCTTCATTTCAATGGCTTCTTTCAGCCTTTTGCTTTATGTGAAGAATCGTTTGAAACATAATAAAAACATATGCACCCAAACTATCAGCTAGCAAGCACAATCTTTTAGAATTCAAGAGGAGAATTAGAAGACTCAATAACAATTACCTAACAGTCAAGAACTTGGGATAAGTCTAACTAAAAACTTTTGAGAGATTGGAAACACTCTTCAATGGTCATCATTTGTGCTTCCTTACTACGACTGTTGCTCAAAATATTTCTTGTGTTATTCCTACTCTGCTACAATTCCCCTCCTTTAATATTCATTTACTGATTCTTCAAGAATGACTTCCTTCAAAAATAACATTACAATCCCTTATTTGGTAACCCCTGTGCCGACTCTAAAAGGAGTATAAATATTAGTTTGATGGATTTGGTTCCAAATATGGTTTTCCCCCAAAATAGTTATGAATCAATTTCATTCTTAACCATATCATTGAAAAGGTTTTTACTTTCCATATCGCCTAATTACCCCAATAATCTCCATAAGGAATCAATTTCATACTAATTGTTTTCCCTCATTTTAAAAGATGAAGATTTTGATTGAAAAAGGTTTTAAAACTCCTGCCATGTGTTACTGTAGCATTTTAACATGGATAAGATGGTTATCATACAATTATCTCTGCCACCTCTAAAACCAAATACCTCTGCTTTCCCTTATTCCCATTCAAGATTCGGTTAAGCTAAGAAGTGTCAAAATTTCTAATGCTTTGATACCATGTCAGGAATTGAAACATAATAAAACCTATAGGGCTACTGCCTTGTTTCCCCAATCAACAGAGGAATACCAAACAAGATGCAGAATAGACTTGGAGGCACAAACTGGGCATGAAAATTTTCTTCTTTTATTAGCCAGAAAATAACAATTACAAAATGCCTTCTAACTAGAAACTAGAAACTACTGATTACAAACTAAACTTGTAGCAATTTGGAGTTGCACCCACAAACTCAAGAAACTATCAGGAGCTTCTCAGAGCTCTCTTCCCTTCTATTCAATTGGAGATATCTACTACTTGTGGAAAACACTGAGTAATCAAGAGCTTTCAGCTACTCACTAGAAACACACACAAAACAAAATATAGTTGTTGTTGTTCAAGAGCTTCTCTGAATCACACAGAGAACCCACACAAAAAACATTCCTTTTCTCAAACTGTTGTTGCACAAAAACTCACTGACTACATTCATTCATTCATTCATTCCTTTTGTCTTCATAAAATTCCCTCTCAAACTTGAATTCACCTACCACAATTAATTTTGGAAATTCAAAATTTCCTACCACATTAAATTATGGAGTTGTTAGGAGTAGAACAGGGAAGGAGATCCCAAAAAAGCAAATTGTTGTTGGAAAGGCTCTTGATAGGTAGGTGAGCTGGGGGTTGATGTAAAGAGGCTCAACAATAAATATTTCCAACACTCCCCCTTTGACTGAGCCATCAAACAAACATCAATCTTCATTCAAATTAACAACCCCTAAATTTCTTCTAAGGTGTTTGAAATAATCTTTGCTCAATGGTTTGGTGAAAATGTTTTGCAAGCTATTGCTTAAACCTACAAAATTTCATCTTGATTTCACCCTTTTCAACCAATTCTCTTATGAAATGATACCTAATTTCAATATGCTTGCTTCTTCCATGAAACACTAGATTCATTGTCAAAGCAATCAATGAAACATTTTCACAAAATATGGTTGTTCTATCCTTTTGTTCTTCCTTCAAATATGTTAAGGTCTTCCTTAACCAAATAGCTTGGCATGTTGTTGCATTTTCTGCTATATACTCATCCTCAGTTGTTGATAGGGAAATTATGGGTTGCTTCTTGGAAGCCCATGAGAGAGCTCCCGAACCCAAATGAAACACATAGCCCTATGTGCTCTTCCTATCATCCAAACTTCTTGCCCAATCACTATCCGTGTATCCAACTAGCCCAAACTCATTTGCTGCTGTGTAAAAAATTCCATATCCCTTGGTGCCATTCACATACCTCAGGATTCTTTTACCCACTTTCCAATGTGACTCTTTTGGAGTCTCCATAAATCTAGAAATTAGACTTACACTATGCATTATATCAAGCCTAGTTGTTGTTAAATACATTAAACTTCCAACCAAACTCTTATACATGGTCGGATTCACATTGTTTCTACAATCTTCCTTGCTCAATTTCAAACCTATGGTTGTTGGTGTGGGGGTAGGATTACTTTCAAGCATTCTAAATCTCTTCAAAATCTCAACTGCATACTTTGCTTGAGAGCTAAAAATACCATCATGCATTTGTTTTACTTCTATGCCTAGAAAATACCTTAAGAGACCTAAGTCTGTCATTTCAAAATCTCTTTTCATCGCCTCTTTAAAATCAACAATGAGGAAATCATCATCTCCAGTAAAAACTAAATCATCAACATACAAGACAACAATTAAAACTTTACCATCAACTGCCTTGATGTAAAGAGTGGGCTCACCATCACTTTTGCTAAAGCCATTGCTCAACAAATATGAGTCAATCCTGTTGTACCATGCCCATGGAGCTTGCTTCAGCCCATAAAGAGCTTTCTTTGGCCTGCATAGCTTTTTTTATTGACTTGGAACTTCATAACCAGGTGGCTACTCCACATATACCTCTTCTTTCAATACTCCATTCAAGAAGACAGACTTGACGTCCATTTGAAATACCTTCTACTTGTGTTGGGTTGCAATTGCTATGACTACCCGCATGGTTTCCATCCTTGCTACTAGAGTAAATGTCTCATCATAATCTCTCCCAAATTGTTGTTTGTATCCCTTGACAACTAATCTTTCCTTATGCCTTTCTATTCTTCTGTCAACATCGCTTTTGGTCTTGTAGACCCATTTCACTCCAATTGCTTGCTTATTGGGAGGAAAATTAGTTAACTCCCATGTTCTATTCTTCTCTATTGCATCTATCTCCCCATCCATGGCCTCACACCATTTCTCCTCTTTCACAACATCCTCAAAACAAATTGGATCGCTATGACAAAATAATGCAAAATTCACACTCCCATCAAATTCTTCATCATACCTTTCATTTTGGTAGATCTCCCTTAGAATCTTGGTCTTTCTTAGCATTAGGAGGCGAGAGTGGGATCTAAACTTTCACTACTGCTACTACTTTGCTGAACAAACCCTATCCAAAGTTGTCAGGAGCTCTTGGGAGCCAATCCTCTGGTTGTCTATGGCTACTTGCCTTTTTGTCTACTCATGTCAGGAGCTATTGGGAGCAATTTGGAGCTGGTCCAGAGCTATTAGGAGTGACTGCAGGCTCATCTTGTTGCACTTGTTATTTTTCTTCTTCTTCTGGAGCTGTTGGGAGCAATTCTAAGCTATCAGAAACTATCAAGCTGTCCCATGCCTCATCCTCTAGGAACTCCACGTCTCTGCTGATGACGATTTTCTTAGTGACTGGATTATACAACCTGTAGGCTTTGGACTCTTCACTGTAGTTCATGAAAATAAACTTCTCACCCTTGTCATCCAGCTTTTGCCTCTTCTCTTTTGGCACAAGTACATATTCCACACATTCGAACAACCTCAAGTTCTCAACCGTCCACTTGCATTTTGTCCATGCCTCTTGTGGAATCTTGCAAAAAACTGCCTTTGTAGGACTTCTATTTATTAAAAAAATTCTTGTTGCTACAACTTCACCCAAAAATTCATTTGGGAGTCCCTTAGATTTGAGCATGCTTTTTTCCATCTCCATGATGGTTCTATTTTTTTCTCAACCACTCCATTTTGCTGCAGAGTATAGGTTGTTGTTAGCTCCTTCTTAATGCCATTTTGCTTGCAAAAATTCACAAATTGATTTGAGGTATACTCTCCCCCTCTTTCCGACCTTAGGACTTTGATGAAATGTCCACTCTCCTTTTTAGATTGGGCTTTAAACACTACAAAATTGTCAAAAGGTTCAAATTTATGTTGCAAAAAATAAACCGATGTCTTATGGTTGTAATCATCTATGAAGGTCATAAAATATTGGCTCTTACCAATAGGAATTACTTGTGTAGGGCCACACAAATTAGTGTGCACTAGCTCCAATGGTGCTCTTTCCCTTCTAGAATTGCTCGATTGAAAAGGCTTCCTATGTTTCTTGCCTAAAATGCAGGCTTCACATCTACCACTAGGCTCTACTGGTGCAGGAGCACCTTTGGTCAAAAGTTGTCAACCAATGTTGATTTTGAGTAGGCTTTAGATTTGGTGTGATTTTGTATAAAATAAGGTCTATGAGACCATTTGAAGTTGTAAAAGGTAATCATTGTCAGTTTCTAGGTGTTTAGTTGGTTTGGGTTTCAAAAGTGCTAAAGTGTTGAAATATTGCAAATTGTGCAAAAATTACAAATTTGAAATGTTGTAAAAGGACAAAATAAGAAGCCCAATGGTCAAGTATTTTGAAAGGAAGTTTAGGAAGTTGTATTAATTTTATTTTGGAGGGAAATGTCTTTAAAAACCATGTGGAACTCTCTATGAGGTGGTTGAAGCAAATTTGAAGATTGGAACAATAATAATTCTCATAAATTTCACCATTTTTCTGTGTTTTTTGAAGATTGTAGTGACTGTACGGCTCGTACAACACCACTTTGATTGATTTTTTTGTGGGATTGCATATAATATTGTTCTAAATTTCATTTGGATCCATTTTGAAGGCCTATCATCAAATTTTGTGTATTTAATTGAAAGTTTTCTTAGACCGGCCAAAAAATAGGGTTCTTGTGGGTTTGTAAGTTTCAATCATGTTTTGAACCCATTCCACCTTTTGTCTATTCTATTACTTGATGGAATGGGTATAATTTATTATGGGAAGGTGAGAGAATGGTGATTTTGTGTAGGGGAGGTCTATAATGGTGTTGGGTGTGAAGCCCTAGTGTGAGATATTGAGTTTTCTTAAGGAAAAGTGAGGTTTTGATAAGGAAAAGTGGGAATTTGGTTGGGGCAGCAAGATTTCTTGTTGTTTTGAGTTTTTATAGGCTATTTGGGACCTGTTAGAAGCATTTTTAAGTTTGTGTGAGTGTGGGAAGTGTAGTTTTCAATAAACCTTAGGGTATCTAGGCTTATAGAGAGGGTTTTGTAGTTTGGTCATTGGAAGGTTGAATTCCTAAGAACTGATTGTGTAATCTCTGGTTTTAACACATTTTTACTACTACCCAATTGAATTTACATGTTTTGGAAAATATTGGTGAGTAGTTTCTTTGGAAAAGAGGGCTAATTGGAGCCCTAAAAGGCATAAAATCCCTGTTTTGAGTAAATTGTTACAAAGGATTCATGGGTGATGTGTTAGTATGTCTTTGAGTGTCAAAATGGGTCCTTGAAAAGATTCAAGTATTGGGTTGAAAGAATCTTATTGAGGAGTTATACTCGATTTAGTAGTTTGCCAATGCTACAAAGGAATAGTGTGGTTTGGTTGAGATAGAATGAATTTGAGGATTTGACGATCTAATAGTTGTTTTGTTGGTTGGAATTGTGATAAGTGAGATTGTAGGACCTCCCCTGATTGTATTAGGTGGTATCAGAGCAAAGGTACTAGGTCTTTGTGGAGAAAAGTTGAAGATTATGAAAGAAAGCTTAGAAGGTGAAGAGGCAAGATTGTGAAGATTCCTCCAAAAAAAAATAATACAACAAAGGAGATGAATGAATTGAAGAGTCAATACATAAGAGAGATCAAAGAACTAAAAGAGAGATTGGAAGCCTTAGCAACCAATAAGAGAAGAGAAGCAGTTGAAAGTAGTGAATTAGAGGAAGAAGACGATGAAGAGTTTGAAGATGTTGAAGAAGAACTTGATCCAGAAGATCAGAGAATGGCCAAGTTGTTGAAGGAAATTAAAGGTGACAAATACAAGGTGAAAATAGATGTGCAGAAGTTTGGTGGAAACTTCAATGAGGAGGAGTTGTTAGATTAGATATCTTCTTTGGACAATTATTTTGAGTGTGAAGAGATTCCAGAGGAACAAAGAGTCAAGATTGCAAAAAAAAGTTAAAAGGTCATGCACTTGTATGGTGGGATTATTTGTAGTCAGAAAGAAGGAAACAAGGTAAGTCCAAAATTGTGGCATGGGACAAGATGGTAGCTAAGTTAAAAGATAATTTTCTCCCTTCATATTATTCAATTCAAATATTTAAGAGTGCAAAGTTTAAGGAAAAAGGAAATGGATGTAAAGGCATACACTGAAGAATTTTATAAATGAAGATGAGAAGATAGCTAGGTACTTGGGTGGCTTAAGATTGAACATATAGGATGAGTTGGCTTTGAAAAATCCTCAGAGCATGGAGGAATGTTATCAAATGGCATTGAAGGCTGAAGATAAAGTGAAGAGAAGACAAGAGAAAATAGTTAGAGGAAGAGGCAGCACAATCAGAGGAAGAAGATCTTTCTCTACTCCAAGACAAGTAAATGAAAACCAAGAAGAACCAAGCAAGAGAGATGAACAAGTTGTAGACTTTAGAGGTGGATATAGAGGCATAAGGGGCAGATTTGGAGGTGGAAGGAATTCAGATACTTTTGAAGGTAGGTGTTATCATTGTCAAGAGTATGGTCATCCTGCTTGGAAGTGCCCTGAGAAGATTGGTTCATCAACAAGTGAAGGAGAAAGAAAACCGGATAGGAGAGCACAAATTGTTCATGAAGATGAAGCTAAAAGTAGTTCAAGTTCCAATAGATTGGTTGATACTCCTGAAGTTGGTGAGATGCTAGTGATGAAGAAACAAGTTTTGAAGACAACAAAGGAGGAAGAGTTGCTTCAAAGAAGAGCATTATTTAGGACAACCTACAGGTGTAAAAATAAGGTATGCAAAGTGATTGTTGACTTAGGTTGTACTGATAACATTATGTCTAATGAGATGGTGGAAAATTTGCATTTGCAAAGAGTACCTAGAGAAAGACCATATAAGGTATCATGGGTTAGTGATAGTCAATCTTTGGTGGTGAGTGAACAAGCCATAGTTGAGTTTTAGGTTGGACAATATAGAGATGAAGTTCTTTGTGATATACTACCCATGAATTGTTGTCATCTATTGTTAGAAAGGCCCTGACAGTTTGATAGGTCAGCCTTGTATGATAGAAAACAAAATACTTGCATAATTGAAAATGATGGAAAAGAGTTCATGTTAACCCCATTGGTTGAGGAGATAAAAGAACAAGGAGAGATTATTGTGCTTGGGAGAAAAGATTATGTGAATGAAGATGAAAGAAAGAACATGAGTTTAGTAGCAAATACAATGCTTGATAGAGATAAGATAGTGGATGCAAGGAGAGAAAGTGATTTGCAATTAGTTGTGAGAAAAAAATGCTTTTGTGTGGATGAAAAAGGTTGAAGGTAATGAGTTTCAAACTGGTAAAGCATAGAGTAAGGTTGAAGAGCCTTTGGAAAGGCAAGACAAGAGTGAAGTAATTATGATTAGGACTATTATGTGCCCTATAACAGGGAAAAGAGTAAGAGGACAGTCAAGAGATATTATGACAAAGGTTAATGAGATTGGGGGGGTAGTAAGCAAGTGGACAGTGGTTTGTAACAATGAAGAGACAGTGAATTGTGATGTGACAATGGGTTATAAGGCTGAAAGGACAGTGGAAAAGAAGGCAAAGGTTTGTGAGGTAGATAAGATAGTGAACAAGTTAGTTGCAGGTCTGATACTGACTGGTAAAAGTAATGCTATAGTCAACGGAGATGGAAGTGTAGATAAGAAGGTTAGTGAATAGAGGATAGAGCATGGAAAGGAAAAGGAAGTGAAGGAAGATGATAAAGGTGTATGTACAATTGAAAGGGAAGGTATGCCAGTAGCATTTGATGATGGGAAAGATAAAAAGCAACCCACAGTACAATATGCACAGTTGGAGCAAGAATCAAGTAGTGATGATGGCAAAGTTGGAAAAAACAGTGAAGAGCAAAATAAACTTGATAAAGGAAATCAAAGAGGAAAGATGAAAGTGAAGAGAAATGGAGAACAAATAGCAAGAATTTTTCTAAGTGACTTGGAAAACTTTCAAATTGGGGTGTATGGTACAAGAGCACCTTTGCTCAAAAGTTGTCAACCAATGTTGATTTTGAGTAGGCTTTAGATTTGGTGTGATTTTGTATAAAATAAGGTCTATGAGACCATTTGAAGTTGTAATAGGTCATCATTGTCAGTTTCTAGGTGTTTAGTTGGTTTGGGTTTCAAAAGTGTCTAAATTGTGCACAATTTGCAAATTTGAAATGTTGTAAAAGGACAAAATAAGAAGCCCAATGGTCAAGTCTTTTGAAAGGAAGTTTAGGAAGTTGTATCAATTTTATTTTGGAGGGAAATGTCTTTAAAACCATGTGGAACTTGCTATGAGGTGGTTGAAGCAGATTTGAAGATTGGAACAATAATAATTCTCAGAATTTTCACCATTTTTCTGTGTTTTTTGAAGATTGTAGTGACTGTACGGCACGCACAACACCACTTTGATTAATTTTGTTGTGGTATTGCATAGAATATTGTTCTAACTTTCATTTGGCTCCATTTTGAAGGCCTATCATCAAATTTTGTGTATTTAATTGAAAGTTTTCTCAGACTGGCCAAAAAATAGGGTTCTTGTGGGTTTGTAAGTTTCAATCATGTTTTGAACCCATTCCACCTTTTGTCTATTTTGTTACTTAGTGGAATGGGTATAATTTATTAGGGGAAGGTGAGAGAATGGTGAGTTTGTGCAGGGGAGGTCTAGAATGGTGTTGGGTGTGAAGCCCTAGTGTGAGATATTGAGTTTTCTTAAGGAAAAGTGAGGTTTTGATAAGGAAAAGTGGGAATTTGGTTGGGGCAGCAATATTTCTTGTTGTTTTGAGTTTTTACAGGCTATGTGGGACTTTATAGAATCATTTTTAAGTTTGTGTGAGTGTGGGAAGTGTAGTTTTCAATAAGCCCTAGGGTTTCTAGGCTTATAGAGAGGGTTTTGTAGTTTGGTCATTGGAAGGTTGAATTCCTGAGAACTATTTGTGGAATCTCTAGTTTTGACACATTTGTACTACTTCCCAATTGAATTAACATGTTTTGGAAAATATTGGTGAGTAGTTTCTTTGGAAAAGAGGGCTAATTGGAGCCCTAAAAGGCATAAAATCCCTAATTTGAGTAAATTGTTACAAAGGAGTCATGGGTGATCTGTTAGTATGTCTTTGAGTGTTAAAATGGGTCCCTGAAAAGATTCAAGTCTTGGGTTGAAAGAATCTTATTGAGGATTTATACCCGATTTAGTAGTTTGCCAATGCTACAAAGGAATAGTGTGGTTTGGTTGAGATAGAATGAATTTGAGGATTTGATGATCTAATAGTTGTTTTGTTGGTTGGAATTGTGATAAGTGAGATTATAAGACCTCCCCTGATTGCATCATCTACTATGGATGGTAAACCTCCAACCATACCCTTCTTTGACAAAATATTCAAACCAGTATAGCCTAAGTGTCCATACTTGAGATGCCAAAGCTTGGAAGGGTCTTGAATGACTGCCTTGAAGGCTGCTTGTTGTTGTACTGCTATATATTTTTTTGTAGCTACGAAATGAGCTAAGAAACACCTTTCCAGCCTCAATGGAAACATCCTATTCTTCGTCATTTGCACCACTGCAATGATTTTCTTGCTTCCATCCTCATAAATTTTGCATTCACCCTTCTCCATCAAAAATTTGTAACCTTTTTGGATCAGCCGTCCAATACTCATTAGTTTGTGCTTTATACTAGGGGCAAAATAGACATCATCTATTTCCTTCTTCTCACTGTGCTTGGTTCAAAAAATAACAGAGCCCTTTCCCACAACTGGAACTATTTCATTGTTCCCCATTTTTATTTCAGACTTAACATTCTTATCAATGAAAGAAAATAAACTTTCATTACCACTCATGTGGTTGGTACAACCACTGTCTAAAAATCATACCTCATCACTGCCTTGCTCAACAATGTTGCACATGATGAAGGCCTTTTGCTAATTACCTTCAACCACTTTTTCATTAGCCACATTTGCACTTTTCTTGGACTGATCACGTTGCTTTTTCTAGCACTCACTTGCATAATGGCCAAACTTATGACAATGATAACATTCAATATTGCTCTTGTCACCCTTTCGACTCAAGTTGTTGTTCTTCTTGGCTTGTTTAGAGCTGGATTGAGAGCTACTTGCTCCCTCTTGGCTATGTGCTCGTTCTAAGCTATCTTCTCCAACATTTCCAAATCTAGATCTACCTCTACCATGTCTAGAGTTGTTTCTACCTCTCCCCCTACCTCTTGCATTGGCTCGAGCTTTGAAAGCTTGCTCTTAGGAAGAAGTTGCATACCTATTTAGGCATTGCTCATGGGTTTGTGGAGAACCCATCAGCTCATCAACGGACAACGTTGATAGATCCTTTGCCTCTTCAATGATAATCACAACTGCATCAAACTTCGTGGGTAAGCTTCTGAGGATTTTCTCCATAATCCTCTGGTCTTCAATGACTTCTCCATTCACTTTCAACTGGTTTATCAAACCTAAAAGTCTTGTGTGAAAATATGAGATGGACTCACCATCCTTCATTTGGAGAGTCTCAAACTCTCTTTGAAGCATTTGAAGCTTCACCAATTTGACCTTATTAGTCCCTTTGCAACTGGTTTGGAGGATTTCCCATGCTTCCTTTACATAGTTAGTTGCTGGCCTCTGTCAAGGCTGCTTCAATAAGACTCGATGCTTTTGCATATTTCCTCCTCAACTCTTTCAACTGGGTCTTCTGGTTGTTTGTGAGAACAACATATGTTGCTGGATCAGTCACATCATTGAACCCATTGATCACAAACTCCCACAAATCATTTGCAACCATTATGGTCTTCATCTTCTTTGCCCAAACATCATAGTTGTGTTCATTAAATGGTGGTGGATGCTGCCAACTCTTACTTTCATCTCTAGCCATGTCTCCAACAAGAAAAACTTTAAACACCCAGAAAAAACAAATGGCCAACTCACTCAAGACTTAGGGCCTTCTAGCTCTGATACCATGTCAAAATTTCTAATGCTCTGATACCATGTCAAAATTTCTAATGCTCTAATACCATGTCAAGAATTCAAACAAAATAAAACCTACAGGGATGCTGCCCTATTTCCCCAATCAACAGGGGAATACCAAACAAGATGCGGAATAGACTTGGAGGCACAAACTGGGCATGCAAATTTTCTTCTTCTGTTAACTAGAAAATAACAATTACAAAATGCCTCCTAACTGGAAACTACAAACTACTGATTACAAACTAAACTTGCAGCAACATTCATTTTTCCTAAAAATGATAATTTTTTTAGTTTTTAATTGATTCACCAACTTATTAATAACTAATTAACAAAACTCATTGCAATAATATTGCCTAATGGCAAGTACTAAATATTGCCTAAGGACAAGTCCTAATAATGACATCATAACATGTTAAAAGAAGGTAGGTAGATACTAGTTAAAAACTTTGAAATTGACAAAATTTTAAAAAGCCTAAAAAATTGAAATTTTGATAATTAAGAAGTCATAAAAATTAAAAAAAAATTCTAAAATTCTAAAATTTATATATTAATTAGATGATTTTTTTACATAATTAGACAATTAATATTTTAAAAATAATTATTTTATAAATTCTAACTAAAATTAAATATTATTCAACAAAATAAATTAAAAATCAAATAAAACGATAACACTATTTATATCAATCCAAACATATTAATAAAAATAATAACTACTATACAAAATTAGAAATATCATTGGCCATTTGAAAAAACTCTATATTTGTATTTATTTGGACTGAAACAGTACAATAGTTTTTTTACTCCACGACACGAATTAATCATACACAAACATTTGAAAGCTTACCTAGTTGCAAAACATGCTTTATCCCAAACAGTCTGAAATTGTGGGATAAAAATGGAGAAGGCATACAATATACTTGCGAACAATCCTCGCGTTTTGGTGTTGGACGCAAGAAGCCTTGAATCTTACAATGCAGGCCACATCAAAGGCTCCATTTCTATTGCACTTTCAGAAGATGGCAGGACTCTGCACAAACTGGCAGGCCCACATTTCGCTTCTAAATGCTGGTGGGATCGAGATATATTGCTGCTCACTTCTTCCTCGTCCTCTTCCTCTTCTTCTGCCACCAAGAAGCGCAAATTGGAGCAGTCTGACCCGGTTGCTCAGTTTTTTTCAAAAGAGGGTCTTGTCAAATCTCTCCTAGTTTTGGGCCCTGGTAAATTTATTCTCTTTTCTTTCTTATTTCAAATTGAATGCTTTTTGTTATTTATTTCAAACTTGGACATTAGGTGTGTATCGAAGTCTTTGAGTTAGCTACAAATCTGCAGAAGTGTATGTGAATGGGAGCATCTAATAAAGAAAACCCTAGTTTGCTTGTTTGGGTTGACTTTATCTGCAGAATAGTATGTGAATTGAAGTATCTTTCTTTATCTAGAAAACTCTAAGTTGCTTATTTGGTTAACTCCATACTTCTTAGTAAAACATATACCAATTGAATGGGTTTGGTTGCAAAATATAAGCTCAACTTGGAGAGGTTGAACCGGCGGCCTTTTCTTTATATTTGTTTAAGTTATAGCTGTATTTAGCTTTGAAATTTTCAAAGGTACTCATATTCAAAGATGTATCTGGTTTCAACTATTTTTTTTTATCTCGTTTAATTTGGATCCGTGGTCATTCGGTTTGGAATTTGATCAATGCCTGGGTCACCAGGATTGCCTATTTCTGACAAATGCTATCTATCCACTGTTGGAGACTTTCTCTGCAGCTGAGCTCAAAATTGGGCACCTCATTATACTATGGGCTCGAGTTTGAGCCCTGGACACTGCTGACTGAAAATTTAAAAAAAGAAAAGAAAAACTCAATCAGAATATATAAGATTAAATAAATGGCTAGGAATTTTAGTGGTTATTCAAAGAGAACTATGTTTTACTTATTTTTTTGTTTGTGATCCCACTCCCATTTGCAGTGGTCATGGTAGCAATCAGGGAATATAGCCAGCTTATAGCAATTGAGATGTCTGATTACTTCTCAATGTTTCTTGTAAACCCTATTGAATGTTTAAATTTCTTATGACCATAACCGAGCAAATCAATCCTGATTAAATGATGGCAGATAGCTGCTCTCACCAGAAAAAGGATTTTCTTGCCTGCCATCATTTGTCAAATGATTATTGGTACTGAATTTCATAATTAAAGATTAAGAACCTAGAGTTTGGTGAGCTTTTGTATTATGTTGTATTTGGCTGGCACTAATATTTGCCATGATTACAAATCAACTTAATTATCTCATTTGCTTCTTGTTTGAGAGGAAACGCACCATATTATAGGTAAAGGTGACATTATAAGCCTATTTTGTGTAGGTGCCATTAATAGGTAAAGGTGGCATTATAAGCCTATTTTGTGTATGTGACATCCTGCCCCATCCTTGTGAGAATCTTTTCATTTTACTTTATATGCATCTATTGTTTCAACGTTGTATGATTTTTTTTATTTACTTCGTATTCATATATTGCTTCAAATTTGTACTTGTGAGGGCACTTACCAATTGGCAAGCCTCGCTTTGTTCTTGAATTTATTACATATTTTCTCAAACAAGAAAGATTGAAATCACTAAATTAAATTTAACATTTTTGAGGGAATTATCCTTTCTTTGCCTTGGAAAATTGATCCCACATAGATCCTAGAGTGTTTGGGTGGCATTTGCATAGCCAAATTTAGAAAATATTAAAGATCTCATTTTTCGGCCTTAGTATTGGATTTGGTGCAATTGGTTGTTTGGTACTTGGAAGTGTTTGATCCTAGTTTGGTGGATGGCCCCTATCTGGGGGTATTTTTTACATCTTCGTAAGGCCTTTGGAGCATTTTTAGGCCTCATATTTTCAGAAAATCTTGTATTATTGTTTTTCAGCATAAGCCTTTTGGAGATCTTTCCAATGCACCAAAGAATTTAAATTTTCACCCAACAAGTTAAAAGTTAAGACCAACCAAGTTGTGGTACCAAGAATAGCTGTTCTTGTACATTTTATTTAATTTTGTAGCTAGTATGGCCTTGTTTGGCTATTCATTTCAGCTTCCAATGAGGACTTAGGTGTTGTGACTAAATTTTTGGTTCATTGGAGTTGAGAAAACTGTATATACTGGTCGTTTTTGAATTAACAAGACAGTATTGGAGGCATGCACCTCTTCCATAGAGTCTATGAACTTGTATGAACTCTCTATTTTGATAAGAGCTATTTCATATTTCACATTTTGCATAGTGAAAGGAAAAATAAATTGAGCAAAGGAAAGAACTAATCAATGAGCATTGTTTGAAGGAAAAATATTACCAAAGAGAGAGTAGTCAAACCAAGCACCACCAAATGCAAATGAGACACAAGAATTTGATAAGGGGAAAAAACAAGAAAAAAACCCAATATTAGGAATGGAGGCAAAATGCCTAAGAATGATACAAAGAGAGAGAGAGCACTTAAGCCTTAAGCTTGCTTGCTTGAATGAAAAATGAGAGGAGAGGCACCTCAATATATAGAGGTGAGAAGAGGTGTTAGAATTAGAAAGTAACTCCAAACTCAATGAATGCCACCATTCATCTATGTGTGTGCAAGTTGTCAAAAGCCTCTTAAGGAGTTGTCTAAAAAAGAATTAAAAAATAAATAATTACAATTAAAGAATAACCTTTACCAAGTAAAAGATTAATCTTCTAACACCCCCCCTTAAACTTTACTTGGGGAGTTTACATCATACCCTTCAATGGGTTGTAATCCTAGATTTTTATAATGAAAGAGAAATTTATCTTTACCAAGAGCCTTAGTGAGAATATATGCCACTTGATCTTCACCTTTACAATACAAAAGAGAAATTTGCTTGTCTTCAATGTGCTCTCTAATGAAGTGATTTTGAAGAGCAACGTGCTTGGTCCTTGCATGAAAAATTGGATTCTTGGCTAAAGCAATGGCACTTTGATTATCACAATATAAAGGAGTAGGATCCATTTGAGGTAGAACCAATTCTTCAAATGATCTTCTTAACCATAATGCTTCTTTGGATGCATTTGTACAACCTTTATATTCAGCTTTTGTAGAACAAGGAGAAGTGGATTGTTGTTTCTTACTATTCCATGAGATTGCACTTGATCCAACAAAGAAACAATAACCACAAGTGGATCTCCCATCATTGGGATCACCTCCTAAATTTGAATCAGTATAACCCTTTAAAGAAAAATCACAGTTGGCATCATAAAAAAGACCAAGATTAAGAGTACCTTTAACATATTTTAAAATTCTTTTTGCAACTTTAAAATGAGTTTGTTGTGGTTTAGACATATATCTAGAAACTAAACCAACACTATAGGAAATATCAGGTCTAGTAAGTGTTAAATAATTCAAACTACCAACTAATTTCCTATACAAAGTAGGATCAAAAAAAGGAGTTTCCATATCAACCATTAATTTAGTTCCTAATTCACAAGGAGTAGAAACACACTTTGCATCATTCAATTTAAATCTATCTAAGAGATCTTGAGCATATTTTTTGTTGAGAAAGAAAAATACCTTTAGGTGTTTGCCAAATTTGCATACCCAAAAATATAATGTATTAGGCCTAAATCAGTCATTTGAAATTGTTGATTGAGTTGAGACTTAACATCACTAATCAAATTGTTTGAACTAGAAGTGATAATTAAATCATCAACATATAAGATAATAATCACAATATCATTTTCACTATGCTTAATATATAAATGTGGATCATTTTTACTCCTAATGAAACCTTGAGATAGAAAAAAAGCATTAATCTTAGAATACCATTCTCTAGGAGATTGTTTTAAACCATAAATTGATTTCTTCAATTTGCAAACAAGATGTTCATTACCTTCCTTAATGAAACCCAAAGGTTGAGACATAAATTTCTTCATGTAAGTCACCATTTAAAAATGCACTTTTAACATCCATTTGATGAATAGGCCAATGCATATGAGAAGCTAAAGCAAGAACTAATTTAATAGTTGGCATCTTAGCTACTGGAGCAAATGTTTCATTATAATCTAAACCTTCAACTTGAGAGAATCCCCTAGCAACTAATCTAGCTTTAAACTTGCTAACTTCATTATTTGCAGTAACCTTAGTCTTATACAACCATTTGCATGAAACAAGATTCTTACCTTGAGGTAAGGGAACTAAATCCCAAGTTTTATTCGCAATTAAAGTATCATATTCTTCTTGCATAGCCTTTTGCCAATGAGGTTGATCTTTAGCTTGTTCATAAGTTTGAGGATCATTTGAATGCATAACGCTAGACATCAAAGCATAATTACAATAATTTACCTTTCTAGATTGATTCATTCTAGCTAAAATATCTTCACTTTCTTGCATAAGTTTAGTAAACCATTTAGGCTTTCTTTTAGATGTAGTAGTATCATCACTAGAAGAAGAATCATGAGGAGAAATTTCAACATTTTCATCATCACTATCACTATGAGTTGTTGATGTTCATGCAGTGTTGGTCATCTCTTCCAGCCCAGATCGAATAAAGATGTCAATTAAATTGTAGCCTATCGGCTATTTAATTGATGATAGTGATTTCATGAAATGATGCATCAGTTATTAAATGATGATTAATATTTATTTAATGTAAGGAAACTTGATTTGTTATGAGGCCGACTTCTTGAAGAGTCACATACTTTTCATTGGACGTGATTTATTGGAGAGACACACTCTTCTATATAGGCCGACTTGTCTTAAAGAGACACGACCTATCCACTCACTTGTATATATGATCGACGCCCTTCATTGTCTCTCATTCATCCATTCCTATCATTGTTCATCATAAGTCGTCTATCATTGTGCAAATTCTGTAGAAGGTCAGATCGAGTTTTCTATAGAAGGCTGAAGTTATTATCTGCAGTTTGTATCACATTGTTATTGTGGTGGCATTCAGTTTGTAGTTCATCAAGTTCGAGTTGCTCAAGTGCGAGTTTGTCTCAAGAGCAAATCATTGATTTTGTAGAAGGCTGAGATCTTTATCAGCAGACTGCTTCATTCTGTATCTGTGTTGCATCAGATTGTGGTGCATATATTTGGCCTATTGTAAAGGAGATAATTATTGTTAACATTCAATATATAAGTGATATATTGTTGCTGGGTTTTTTCTCCCTCAAGAGGAGGGTTTTCCCAGGGTATCTGCTGTGTTCTTGTGTTTATTTTTGAATTAATCTTCTGTGCTCTAATCTGATCATAAAACTAACATGAGTAAGAGATGCATTAGAAGGGTTAAGGGAAGATTCAACTTAAGGATTATCCTCCACAACAATAACTTTATTTTGAGAAGATTCAATATCATGCACTTTAGAACAATCATGTACACCATTTTCAGCAATGCATATATCTCTAGCAACTTTAACTTTGTTAGTAAGAGGATTATAAACTCTATAAGTTTTAGAATGTTCATCATAACCAACAAAAATATGATAAGAAGATTTAGGATCTAATTTTTGCCTCTTTTGTTTAGGTTTGTGAATATAAGCAATTGAACCAAAAATTCTTAAATGCTTAAGATTGGGCTTCCTACCAGACCAAGCTTCTTTAGGAGTTATATCCTTTAAAGCTTTAGTAGGAGTCCTATTAATAATGTAAGTAGCACAAAACATAACTTCAGCCCAAAATTTATAAGACATATTTTTAGCATGTGACATACATCTAGCCATTTCAACAATAGTTCTATGCTTCCTTTCCGCTACACCATTTTGTTGAGGTGAATAGGGAATAGTTAGCTCATGCTTAATACCAAATGATTTCAAATAACTATTAAAAGCATTGTTCACTTATTCTTTACCATTATTAGTTCTAAGAATTTTAAGTTTAAAACCAGATTGCCTTTCAACAAATTTATGAAATTCAGAAAATATATCAAGAACTTGATCCTTACTATGAAGAAAATAGATCCAAGTTCTTCTAGAATAATCATCAACAAAAGTAAGTGCATACCTTGATCCTTGGATGGAGTTATTCTCCATGGGTCCCAAAAGGTCACTATGAACTAGGTGCAACTTCTGAGTTGCCCTCCATGATTGACCATGTGGAAAGGGCTCCCTATGCATCTTACCACTCATGCATCCTGTGCATACAATTTTAGATGGAACAATACTAGGCAATCCATCTACAATATTAAGCTTTTGCATTAAAGCAATATTGTTAGCATTTATATGACCAAGTCTTTCATGCCAAACATTAAATCAATGGTAGATATGAAAGAGCATCTAGATTGAGCAAACTCATAAAATTTGAACAAATTATCATTGTCTAATTTAGCATTAGCAATGACCTTGTTTTCTTTTGGATCAATAACATAGCACATATCTTTGTAAAATTCTATTTTATAATCTTGACAAAGCTTAGCAACTGAAAGCAAATTAGTTTTTAATTCAGCAACATATAAAACATCATGCAATTTACCATTAGGAACATTCACATCACCAATTGCTTCTACTTTACAAGTATGATTATTAGCAAGTTGAAGAGGAACATTAGACATATCAGGTTGCATAGACTCAGAAACTTCTTTATGTGAAGTAACATGCTGAGATGCACCTAAATCAAAACCCATTCAAGAGGTTGAGAAATATTATAACCACAAGTAAAAGCACGTCTAGATTGATTTGCATTGTCCTTCACTAGGTATTGTCCTCCAAATCCCCAAATTAAATTTGGATCAGTGGTATTAGAGCTTGTTTGCTCCTGTATGTCATATTGCATGTGATCAGGGTATCAAAGATGAGATCCATCAAATTACCTTCCTTTGAGGTGCACAAAACTGCAAATGGCTGAAGAATGAGGTGACTCATTAGACCCTTTGAAGGTGTTGGTTGAGGATGCTTTGAAAAGACAACATGAGGAGGAGATTAACTACTTCAATCAGTTGCTTCAGTATAATTGAGATAATCTGCAACCAAACACCATGTGAAGACCATTTAGTGGTCATGCACCTTTCAAGGTACATGTAAATTTTAATATTCCAACTTTTGAAGGAAAAAATGATGTAAATGTTGTTGAAGATTGGATATCAAAATTGGAGAATGTTGTTTTTTTATTCACTTCTCAGATGTTGAGAAAATAACATTCGCCCTCCTCAAAGTTGAATCTCATGTGCAACAATCGTGGGAGACTAAGTTGTTATCCAAGGAAAATTATAGGGGAAACCTTGATGGTCAAGAGTTTAATGTCTTGATGGATGAGAATCCCACATGGGGAGATTTCATGGAATACATCAAGGAGGAGTACTTTCTTGAAGATGCATATGAAGAAAATTATATGCAATGGAATTTGCTTGAACAAAAAAAGGATTAATCAGTTGAAGAATACACCAACACCTTCCATGCATTATCAACAAAGCTCAACATCCAAGATATGGAGAAACATCGAGTCTTGAAGTATTGTAGTGGGCTGCATTGATATATTTAGATTGAGATGGCCTTTTGGAATATTGAGACCTTGGGGTCTGCCTTCGAATATTTAGCAAAGATTGAAGAAAAATTCAAACAAAAAGGAAAAAAGGAATATTTTGCAAACAATATAGTGAAGGGAGAAGGTAGTGGCAAGTTCATGGGAAAGAAACCAACCAAGGAATTCTCCTCACAAGCATCGATAATGAAGAGAGGTACCAAAAACACACAAGTATGTGGTGTGAAGTTCATAAGAGTCCTTGGCATAACACCAAGGATTGTTGAGCAACCAAGACCCTAATGATAGGAATAGAGGAACTAGAGATAGAACTTGATTTGCTGCTTACAAATCCTTTCGAACAAAAGATGGTGATCAGATAATTGAGGCTGATCCACATGCAATAGTTTCAATTGCGAAAGTCTTTCCTTGTGAAGATTAGGAATGCCTGTTCCATTCGTAGATGTGGGTGAATGGAAAGGCCCTACATTTCATTGTTTATAGTGGAAGTTTGAAGAACTTAATCTTTGTCGGGATTGTTAAGAGACCGCTTGTGCACAACACCCCATCCACAACCATACTCAATGGGGTGGGTGAGCTAGGGGGAGATATTTGGGTAAATAGACAATGTCATTTGCCCTATTCCATTAAACCATTCAAAGATGAGGTAATTTATGATGTGGCACCTCTAGATGTGTGTGATGTTGTAAGAGAGGGGGACCACCGCATGCAAGACCCCAGGTCACGGAGGGTCAAGACGCGAGAGGCTGCCCTACCTTACCTTAGCTAAATGTATTGTTTAGGGTATGTAAGGCGAGGGTAGCGAGGACCATAGGGCCTCTCAGCTACTCAACAGGCCCAAAATGCAGAAAGAGGCTAGGCGAGCTAGTTTTTAGGCTTAACACTTTGTCTCGGGAAGCTCTCTATTTGAGGACAGAAGCGCGAACTTTAGACGACAGCATGGCTCACTGTAGTCCGTACGGCCATACAGCGACAAGGATAAGGTCAAGCCACAAAAGACCAGCTAACGACCCATCAAGCTAATTAAAGGGCCAAAATGACAAAACTAGGTAAATTAAATAATCTCTAATATTGTAAAACAAATAAACAAGAGTGATAAAGATGAGGAGAATCTCACCAATGAACTCGTTCGCCAGCTAATCCTCCAAGAGCTCACACACCTACACACAACAAGAGAGAGAATGTTGGGGGGTGGTTGTATAGGGGTCTGCCTCAGTCAGATACCCGTTTAGGTGTTCCCGCCTCCATAGACGGCCAATGGAAAAGAGATAAAGAAGTGACAAAAACACAAGCACAACAAACAATACTATGCTACTCAACCAAATGATAGAGGAGAGGAGAGGGAAGCTTACCACCTCCACCAAGAGCACTCAAGGCTGCTTGAAAGAGAAATGAGAGGAACTCAAGCCTCTGTTGCAATGGCGTGGTCCCAAACTTGCTCTACCGACGTGATGGAGTGTGATATTTTTGCTATGGAATGCTTGGAAGTGAGTGCAAATGAGCTTGTGAATGAGAATATGAGAGCTTGATGTGGTGTAGAGTTCTTCCAATCTTTCATCCAACCTCCTAATGCAAGTTCAAAGATTGACTATGAAGGAATGAGAGAGGAAACGACCATATTCGGGTCGGGTGGCTGAAGAAGGCGTTACAACTTCGCTGCCAATGGGAAGAGTAACGCCTTTGCTAGCTCGACTGTAGGAATCTGCTAGGACGTAAGCGTTCCGCACGGACGTTTGTGCGCCGCACGGGCGTCCCTGACAGAAATGCCTCCACCGACACACAAAACAGGCACCAAGTGGACTGCCATCAATGGGCTTAAGTAAATTTAAGCCTCCAACTTAGGTTTTTTGAAGTGTAAAGAGGCAAAAAGGGGAATTGCACCTCGGGTGCAAATTCGCTCTTATACATTTTGCCCCCACTTTAGTGAGCACAAGTATTGATGAGTGCTCGATAAAGTAGATCAAGAAGAGAGTAGGGTTAGGAAAGTATACCTGAATCGTCGAGGAAGCAGATCGTGATCTGGCGAACCTGAAGATGTAGGAAAAACAAAGGACTCCATAGCTGCTCGGAACCATGAAGTTGGAACAACAAAGCACCTTACAGGTCCGCAAACCTACAAGGAGGCAACCCCCAAGATCTCTCGCATGGAGGAAGCCCCACGGAAGCGGACTCCGCAGAGTCAGAAGCGGCGACATGTATACCCGCAGATAGAACATGTCAGAAGCGGTGACACGTCCACCCGCAGATAGAGCGTGTCTAAAGCGTTGATACGTCTACCCGCAGATAGAATGCATCTAAAAGCGGCGATATGTCTACCCGCAGATAGGACATGTCTAAAGCGTTGATACATTAACCCGCAGATAGAACATGTCCAAAGCGTCGATACGTCTACCCGCATATAGAACGCATCTAAAAGCGGCGACATGTCTACCCGCAGACAGAACATGTCTAATGCGACCGGTCATGCAGATCGAAAACTTTCAAAGGGGTCCCTCGAGAACCCTTCAAAAGGAGAGGGGTCCACTCAAGGGACGCATTGTTTGAAAAAGTAAGGTCTAGTCAGGCTGCCCCCAAGCTAGACGCGAAAGGACGAATGGAACGAGTCTAGTCGGGCTTCCCCCAGGCTAGATGTGAAAAAGTCCATTTGTTACAAAGGCTTTTGAAGAAAGGGTCCTTGAGGAACTCGCCATGAAGTATAAAGGGGGTCCACTCAAGGGACACACAATTCAAAAGTCGCCATCTTAGAGCGATTCGTCATCAAGGGATCCTTTCGAAAGATGTTCACTTCATCAAGGAATTCGAAAGGAAGGCCATGCCTCCATGCGAGGGGAAGTCAAAGTAGTTCCCGCTTCGAAGGAAGGTCTTCAAGTCCTTTCTTTACGAACCCGTGATGAAGGAAACACATTCCGTTGGGGTTCCAAGTTGAGAATGCGCTTCCAAGGAAAAAGGTGTTGTGAGAACTTTCAAGAAAAGATTCGTTGGCGGCAAATTCGTTTTTTGAAAGTCGAAGTATTAAAGGACGTTGTCACACATAGGAGGGACAACTCAAGCAAAGAAGAGAGAAAGATAAAGAGAAAGCAAAAAGTACAAACAAAGGGCACAAGGGGATCTGGTTTAGCGGGGTCAGATCTGTCCGAGCTCATATAATAGTAGGTAACCGTAATGCAAGGTGAAAGATCATCAATCCCCAACCAGATTAGGAAGAATGCACGGAAAACAAAGTAAAAATAAAAAATTGGGTCCACATGAAAGGGAAGCCTAAATGCCCCCAACGCTTTGCATCCTCTCCAATTTATCAAAAATCAAACACAAACATGGAAGAATGATGGTACAAATAGAAGAAGGTTTACGACACACAAACCACGCTTGTATCCACGCACCAACAAGGGTGACGAGGGTCATCCAGACACACATAGCACTAGTACGGGGGAACACATTACAAAACATGCACACATGCACACAAGATCAAGAAAGGGGGACCTCCTCCTAACACTGATCATCCAAAAGGTTGTCCTCTTCCCAATCTAGATCCTCATAAGGGGAAGGAGGACGAGCTTGCAAGGGTGGAATGTTAAGAGGAGGGGCGTCCGACCCTCCCGCAACAAGGGCCAAGGAAGAGGGCCCCTCGAGGTCCTCTTTGCCGAGCTCTTGTGGAGTCAAAGTCAGCGATTTCGCAAAGATCGCCAACAGGGTCGGGACTTCATCCACAAAGTTAAACATGCACCCCATGGGAGCGCCATGTCTTACCTCAGCAGACGGGACGAGCTGTACTTGAGATCCACCGCTAGGCTTGTTGAATGATTCGGGAGCGGTGACAAACTCAGGAGAGGCTGGAACTGATTCTGTCACAAGGACAGAACAGGTCATCACAGGGCCACCTTGTGAAGGTGGGCTCCTCCTACGTCCTTTATTGCGAGAAGGACTAGCCTCTGCCTCTTTCTTCGCGGGAGGGGATGAACTCCTCGCAAACAAAGCTAGAGGTGCAGAGGAGGAGGAGAACAAAACTGCAGCGGATATGACCGAAGTGTTAACCATATCCACGAGTTTAGGGAAGGGCTGAATATCCAGAATGGTCATCAGAAAAGGTAGCTCCGCCAAAGGAGCGATAAACACTTGTACCCGTTGAGGGTAAGGTGCGTTTGTGCTTTCAACGAAAGCCGGGAGCGGATTAGGCAGAAGAGACACAACAGGAGGGGAGGAAGAAGACGTTGTAGAGGGCCTTGAAGCGGGGGCGGTCGTTTTTTCCTCCTATTGCGAAGCGGCTTGCTCGGCCAGGAGAGCCTTTTGCCGGCGCTTGCGCTCTTGTGCAAGGTAGTTCCTACGGCTCTTCGAGTTAGAAGCTGAAGCTTGCGAAGGGGTGGGAGTTTCTTGCTCGATCATAAGAACGTCCACTACGGCTATTTCGGGCAGAGGAACGGGTTCTTGTGTAGGAGCAGGGGGAGCAGGCTGAGGAGCGACGGGAGGAGTCGACTTGAGAGCCTCGGCAGCGGACCTCTTTCCGCTTATTGCCTTAGGGGTAGGGGCGGTAGGAGGCCGTAGATCGAATTCTCTGCGAGAACCCTTCTTTTTGCCGTATAAGTAGTACCATGGTCCTGGAAATTCATTAGGAAGGTCCACGATTATGATCTTGGCCCTACGCCAAGGAGGAATCATCAGATTTAATGGGTAGCCACCGGGCTTGCTCATCCAGTACTCTTCCTAGGAAAGGGGAGAGGACGGGGCAGTCCATGAAAGGGTCATCTTCCCTTTACCCTTACGGGAAGAAGAGGGAGCTGCTATGGGCTTCTCCTCCTCCTTCGGGGAAGAGGGAGTGGACAGTGTAACCTTCTCTTTACCTTTGTGGGAAGGAGAAGGGAGCGGCGTGGACTTCTCTTTTTCTCTCGGAGAAGGAGTAGTCATAAGCGCGAGCTGCTTCTTCTCTTCCCGGGAAGAGGAGGTAACCGGTTGCTCTGTTACAAGAAGGGTCAGCTTTGGCTCCCCTTTGCCTCTAGTTTTATACTTCACATAGTTCTTGTAAAGTAGGTCCGTTCTTAGAGGAAGCGGACCAATTGGAGAGGGCCAAAAGTGATCCAACGAATATCCACCACGAGATACCAAAGGTTGATATCCGGTATCATGCACTACATGCACAACACCCTCGTGGGAGAACTTTAAACATTTGTGGATAACGGAGGCGACCCCATTCATAGAAGCCAGCCAAGGAATGCCTAGCTTTACTTTGAATAGGTCCGACTCCAGAATGACGTCGAAGACCGTGTCGACAGTCCTAGGTCCAACTAGGACGGATAGGGTGATCGAGCCATAAGGTTTGAGATTCATACCATCGTGGGTACGGATGGTAGATCTTGTATCTTCATATTTTTCTTTTTGTAGTGAGTTTAATACTAATGTTTCTTCGGTAATAACATTCACACGGCTCGCGGGGTCTATCAAGACTCCTGTCACAATATTACCATTGATACGAGTGGGAATGTAAAGAGGTGAGGGCTTGTTGTTCAAAGGTAGATCCTATGCTGTAAATGTAATATCTGGCGAACCGGGTGTGGGTGAAATAGTGGAAGTTACCGTGACCATATTCACATAGGCCTCGGGTTGAGAAGCAGAATTAGTGGGATTGATAATCATGTTAGCAAAATGCGACGGAAATGGGTCCGTGTATATCTGCAATTCACTATTTTCTTTCGCCATTGATTTGTTAGTGTTCTGTTTACTCCCATCGAGACGAATGCTACCGTCCTCGATGCGGTCTTGTATTTCATGACGCAACCGCATGCAGCGTTCGGTATCATTTCCATTAACACGATGGTATTGACAGTAGGTGCTCCCATCATACCAGTTAGGGTAGGGTTCCTTAACGGGATTAGGAGCTGACAAAGTTATGATCTTATCCCCCAACAACTTCTGTAAGACAGAGGCATAAGATTCTGATAACTTTGTGAACTTCCAGTTGCATTTGAGGCCGTTGTCATTAGTAGCTGCTACTACATTCGCAATGGCTTTGCCTTTTCCGGAGATTGATACAATGGATTTCCCTTCAGAACGGGAGTGTGAGGAATATCCCCCGAACTGAGCAATTGTCTGTTGGTATTCTTGTAAAGCTGCACACAGATGTGCGAAAGAGGGATATTTCATCAAGGCAAACTTCTCTTGCCAAGGCCTTTGTAAGTTGCCTATGAATACCTTCTGCATGTCAGAATCGGGCAGCTGATACGAGATTTGTGAAAGAAGCGCTTGATAACGCGATATGAAATCAATGATCTTTTCATTGTCTCCTTGCTTACATCGGACGAGATTCGAGAAGGTCATCTTCGGCTCGATGTTTGCTTGGAACTACCTAAGGAATTGATTAACAAGCTTATCAAATGAGAAAATAGAATTATTAGGCAAGGAACAGTACCACTCGAGTGATGTGTCCTTGAGAGATCGGGGAAATAGTTTAGCCATCAAAGCGTCATGATGGAAGAAATCGGTGCAGAGAGTGTTAAAGGCAGACACGTGTGTCTGCGGATCCCCCTCGCCACCGAACTTCTCAAACTTCGGAATCTCCATTCCCTGAGGGAAGGGAGTGTTTAAGATAGCGACCGACAATGGGCTATGTCGGAAGAAGGGTTGGAAAATAGGTTGGGCATGGGAGAGGCTCGCTAACTGACTCTGCATCTTACCCATATTGCGAAGTAGAGTATTCAAAATAGGGTCGTTAGAAGATAGAGGGCCAGAGGAACCTCCTTCTCTAGAACCACCACTAGGTCCACTTCCAGAACTGTCACTGGTGTGACTTTTGCTAGAACCACTACCAGAGCCATCGCCACTAGTAGGGCCACCGTTGGAACCACTGCCACGACCTCCGTCAGAACCACCTCCGCTAGCATCACCTCCACTACCGAATCCACTGCCACTACCAAAGCCTCCACCACCTATTCTGCCAAGACCTCCACCACCGAAGGTGATAGAAGGGGTAAAGCTAAAGCCCAACGGGACCTTATTCACCTTGATAGTTTCCGGTTATTTAGGGACGAAAGGGATACTAATGGAAGGGACCGCATCGGCCATGTAGATAGAAGTGCGAGGCATTAATACTCCTAGCTGTCTCTCGTGTTCTTCGAAGGTGACTCCTTGTGCAAAACCAAAGTTGCCCGAAGGAGCGCACGCTTCGGCGATACTGAAGAAACTACTCAGAAGCTCTACACCTGTTCGATCTTTCCCATCATATGTCTTAATTCGCTAACAACCTGAGTGGCCCTAGCCATCTTCGGATTCCTTTCGAAGTGGTTTTCAAGGTCGCCCAGTCCTTTAGTGAGGGCGGACACATACTCAGCAGGAATTTGAACAGCCTCATGCTCATCCACCGATGAAGGCGTGGGAGATGCAGGAGGAGTGGGAACGTGATCGGTTTCGTCAGCGAACCCCATCTCATTCCTCGATAACTGTTCTTGCGCTGCCAAACTAACGGCGGGACCAGAGAAGAGACTTGAAGAGAGACCAAGCGAGACCTTCATTCTATCCATCGGGAGGTGTCATATACTTCTCCTCACGATATGCCCAGAAGTTGTGGACTGGGTTGTGATGCTGATAAACCTTCACAACACGCAAGGTCACAACAACCACGAAATATCTAAAGGGAGTTTTAACACCAATGAATGAACAAACATTGGTTCACGTCGGGTTCATCAAAAATGTAAGAGGGGGACCACAGCATGGAAGACCCCAGGTCACGGAGGGTCAAGACGCGAGAAACTGCCCTAACTTACCTCAGCTAAATGTATTGTTTAGGGTATGTAAGGCGAGGGTAGCGAGTACCGTAGGGCCTCTCAGCTACTCAACAGGCCCGAAATGCAGAAAGAGGCTAGGCGAGTTGGTTTCTAGGCTTAACACTTCGTCTCGGGAAGCTCTTTGTCCGAGGACAGAAGCGCGGACTTTGGACGACAACGGGGCGTGCTGGCATCTCGAAAGCGCGCTGTAGTTCGTACGACCAGACAACGACAAAGATAAGGTCAAGCCACAAAAGACTAGCTAATGGCCCAACAAGCTAATTAAAGGGCCAAAATGACAGAACTAGGTAAATTAAATAATCTCTAATATTGTAAAGCAAATAAACAAGAGTGATAAAGATGAGAATCTCACCAATGAACTTGTTCGCCAGCTGATCCTCCAAGAGCTCACACACCTACACACAGCAAGAGAGAGAATGTTGGGGGGTGGCTGTATAGGGGTTTGCCTCAGTCAGACCCTCGTTTAGGTGTTGCCACCTCCACAGACAACCAATAGAAAAGAGATAAAGAAGTGACAAAAACACAAGCACAACAAACAGTACTATGCTACTCAACCAAATGATAGAGGAGAGGAGAGGGAAGCTTACCGCCTCCACCAAGAGCACTCAAGGCTGCTTGGAAGAGAAATGAGAGGAACTCAAGCCTCTGCTGCAATGGCGTGGTCCCAAACTTGCTCTACCGACGTGATGGAGTGTGATATTGCTGCTATGGAATGCTTGGAAGTGAGTGCAAATGAGCTTGTGAATGAGAATATGAGAGCTTGATGTGGTGTAGAGTTCTTCCAATCTTTCATCCGACCTCCTAATGCAAGTTCAAAGACTAATTATGAAGGAATGAGAGAGGAAACAGCCATATTCGGGTCAGGTGGCCGAAGGAGGCGTTACAACTTCGCTGCTAATGGGAAGAGTAATGCCTCTGTTGGCTCGGCCGTAGGAATCTACCAGGGATGTAAGCGCGCCACGTGGGTGTCCCTGACAGAAACGCCTCCACCGACACACAAAACAGGTGCCAAGTGGACTGCCATTAGCGGGCTTAAGTGAATTTAAGCCTCTGACTTAGGTTTTCTAAAGTGTAAAGAGGCAAAAAGGGGAATTGCACCTAGGGTGCAAATTCACTCTTATATAGATGTATTACCATACATGTATAAGCATCATGCCATTTATGAATCTAGACCGTGTAGTGTCATTAATTTGTGTGAACAAAAAATTCAAATACCATAGTTAAGTCTTGTGTTGTACCCAAAACCAAAATTTTTGCTTCACTAAGGCATTTTGCTTAATTGAGTCTTATTCTTGTTAAAGTGTTGTCAAATGGTCGTTTTTGGGGTTGTCAAATATGGAGTTGGTGTCAGTACTATGTCAGTCTGTTACCGAAGAGATTTAAGAAAAATGAAAATTTGAACGAAGAACATCAAAATTTTCTATCTCTGGAGAAGGGAGCACATTCTGAAATAGGCGCCCTATCTTTTAGGGGCTCAGATCCTGTTTTTAGGGTTTGTCACCTCCAGCAGACTTTTGTTCGGCATCACGTCAGCTTCGCAGTGAGCTATCAAGTTTGTCAAACGGACCTGTTTTGTTCGAGTTACGGAAGATACAGTGCAAATCGAGGCGAAAAGCGAGAATTGGCTAACACTGGAGAAAAGCGCAGCTTTTCAGAAAGGCGCCCATCTTTTTGAGGTGCCAGATGTAGGTTTTTGGCTGAATGCCCCCCAGGATGTTTATCTCACATTCGTTCGAGCTTCGCGACGCATCCGTCAGAGGGTGAATCTGAGTTGCTGAAGCGTCTGAACCGGAGGTCAAACGTTGGGTCCAATCTTAGTCAAAATATCAGAGGAAAAAGCAAAAGAGCACATTTTGAGAAAGGCGCCCAAGCTTTTCAGACCTTTAATGCTTTCTTTCTGATGATTTCAGATGCCTAATGTGTCCGTGTTATGTTCACTTTCCATTGCCTGTCTCCGTCAGATTAGAGGACGTCTCATTAGTTTGCAGTGGAAGTTTTTATATTATTTTTGTCGTTTCCAGAAATGGTTAAGTCTGGAATGAAAAGAGCAACTTTTGAAAGGGGCACTCTTGTTTTTCACCCCTTAGATGACATTTTCTGGGGAAATGTGACTTTGCACCATCGTGCAAAACGAGCTTAGCTTCGCAGTGAACCGAGTTCCAGTCCGAAAGTTAAGAAAATGAAAGTTATGAAGGATTTTGTTTTTCCTTCGTTCGAAATGCAGAAGTCAAAATTTGACTAAGTTTGAGGAAAAAGCGCAGCTTTTGGAAAAGGCGCTTGGATTTTTGAGCCTTCAGATGTCAGTTTTATGACGTGCAGTGTCAAGATATCATTTGATCAGTTTTTACTCAGCTTTGCGATGCACCTGTTAGCCAGCCAATCGGAGAAGTCAGTCAACCAGTGTCAGAGGATGAACAGAGGTCTCGGCAGAGGTTTTTAGCTTAAATTTTCATGAAATTTGGCTAAGTCTGGAATTCGCCCAAGAGTTCAAAATTTGAATTTTCGAAAGTGAGTTGAATGGACGCCTTAACTGGAGTTCTGACTGCAGTTAGACTGAACGATTTCTGGGTTGTCATCTTCAGTTCATATGTTTGCATGTGGAGTAATCTTTCAGTTTGCATGTATGGTTAACTACCTTGCATGTTGAGTTAACTTGATTGCATGTTAAGTTTAACTGAAGTTTATTACTGAATGTCAACTGGAGTTTGCATGCATGGCGATTTTGGTCAAAATTGTGAAGATTTTAGTGAAGATAACGCTTCATCAAATGTCAACTGAAGTTCAAAAGGGACGAATTGAAGCATGAAGCATTATTTGTGAAGCATGAAGCATTTTTAGTGAAGTATGGCGAATTTGAAGTTGATAACTTCACTCATGAAAAGGGTCGCTATTTTTAGTTTTTGAAAAGTGAAGCAAGATATTAGTGAAGATGGCGCACTTTTCAAGGCTATGGCAACTTTAGTTTGAAAAGGGTTGCTATTTTTAGATTATAATTGATTAAAGCATGAAGTTGGCGCATTCTTGAAGGCCAAACTGAACTTCCAAAAGGCTAGCTATTTTTAGCATAATTATTGCATGAGTAAGGCGAATTCCTTATCTCATTCTTATTGTTAACTAAAGTTTGCAAAAGGGCACGCCTTAGGTCAAGTTGATGAATCCAAAGCAAGGTTGAAGTTGGCGAATTTGATAAAGATGCTAACTGAAGTTAAAATCGCATGGATGAGTTAAACTGAAGATTTGAAAGGCAAACCCTAAAGCGTCCACTTATTGAGCTTGTTTGAGTTCCAGTTAACTATTATGAGGTCCAATGAGAAGCCAAGCGCCATTTTAATGCATGCTTTATTTAGTACGAATTTCTTATGATAAAATTCTATATATTTCAAAGATGGCGTCCATTATTGCATCATCTTTTGCTCTGAAGCTTGTATTCTTTTGAGCGACCAGCAAGCTTAAGGTGATTCAGGTGTCCGTTTTCAGCGTTCTTCGAAGCTACGAGCTCAGATTCTTCAGAAGAAGTCAATTCTAGACTTTATTTCCTCTTTGCATGCAGGTTTGATAAAGATTCGAAGAAGAGATTTGCAGATTTTTCAGAAGCAGACAAGCAAAACTTTCTATCTTCTGTCTTATTTCTTCTATTTCTCACCTTAGGTACTTTCTTCGCATGCCAGAGTAATTCAACACATATTCAGAATCTGTTCATCTGGGTTCTCATATTTCAGCGTTTGCAACAAGACCCACTTCTTAGATTTTTTCGAGAAAATCGCCCCGTAGTCTTCATTCTGAAGCTCTGAGCCTTTTTCCGAGAATCTCTTTGCATGTGGGCTTAAATCACATTTTTTCCAAAATCCAGCTATCTGGGTTTGTTCAGAATTCAGTTGTGCACAAAACCCATGTTCCAGAATTTCTTCGAAAATTTCTTCTGTCAGAAGCTATTTTTAGCCTTGTTCAGAGTTTTTCAGAAAGTTCTTCAAGCATATTCGACTTTACAGTCAAAAGTCACCATTTTCAAAATGCAGTTCAATCTCATTGATTACAAGGTGAAATCAGTCCTTACACATAATTTCACCAAGACTTCAGATACGGACCTAAACCATGTTTATCCAGTGGTCAATCTGAGCAGTTTAGAAGGTGTTAGCAGCAATTCGATGAGGAATCTTGAGCGTTCCGGGTTGCTGGCAGCGGCATCCATTCCTGTTTCTATCTTCGATCTTGAGTTCGTACTTGCTTGCATTAAGCATTATGACTCGTCTTCACGACAGATCAGATCGGTTGATGGAAGAGTGGTTTGCAGTCTCAAGCCGAAGGACATAGAGAAATGTTTTGCTATTCCTCCTCGTTCAGATAACTTTACTGTTGATCTTGAAGCTTGCGAGAAGATATGGGATGCTGATCATCAACGTTCACAGAGAAAAGTTGCTCAGAAATGGTTGACAATTCAGAAAACTAACTTGCCTAAGAAGGTTGGTCGTGGTGAATTTAAAGGAGAAGTTGCTGTTTTGATCACCTTACTCAATCGAGTTACCGGCCAGTCAGATGCTAACACTTTCCGTCCATGGATGTTCTACCTGATTACCAGAATCCTTGATGGCACAGAGCGTTTTGACTGGGCTATGTTAATTAGTGATTGCTTACATCAGCAGATTTCTAACTTTCTCAAGCATCACGAGTTTCATATGATATCTTATTTGGTCTACTTGGTGGCATTTCAAGGTAGTTTCAGACTTCTTAAAACCAATGGTACTCTCGGTGTTCAGCGTATTCATGAGTATTATCCACAGCTAGAGTTTTCTCAGTCTGAGCAGGACTTCCGAGTGGTGAATGATCACTTTGCCATGAGAACCGTGAGAGATCTTGATGATGAGATGCACATTCGTATTTCAGCCGAGGCCAAATCAGCGTTGGAGACTTGGGCAGATTGGTTCATACAGTTTCCCACTTTCACATACCTTAGAGTTTATGGTTATGTTGGAGAGCCCCTGATGTTGCCGAGATATCCGTCAGACAAGATTGTCTTTATGGAGTTTCTCAGGCAAATGCAGCATGTTCACTTCTTTCTTCGTAGTCGTCATAAGACTGCGGCAAATTTTCCTTTCTCATTGGGAATTTTCACATGTGATGCAGCAACAGATGCCAGACGTATGTCTACTGAGATAGAAAGGTTCAAATTCAAGCCTTATACTGAGAGACGTTCCTATGATCCTCTCGGTCATTATGCAAATCGGTTAGAGCGAGGGATTGCACATACGCCAGCACTTGAAGATTTCTGGGCAAATTGTGAAGATGAATTCGAGGTTCGTCGTCGTCACTATTGTAGACTCACTGTTGGACAGCTCTCTGATTACTTGTCAGAAGATGTTGATGGTTTGTCGGATGATGATGGAGAAGTTCTTCTCAATTCTTATGTGAAAGATCAAGTTGCTAGGCAGCCACTTCGCTCACCTGATTGGTATGCTAAGGAGAATACTTCTATTGAAGAGGTTTCTAGATCAGTTATCAAGACTAGTAAGTTATTCTTGGAGAGTAAACGAACACGGAAGTCAGTTCCTGTAGCAGAGCCGCCAAAGGATTTCTCGTCATTGCCTTCTACTTCTAGAGCAAAACCCAGAGTTAAGGCTATTATAATACCTCCGGAAGGGGTTAGACTCAGTGGAAACACAGGGAAGAGAGCTACTGGTAAGAGGAAGCAGAAACAGATTGAGAGTGTTCCTGAGATTCCAGTAGAGACAGTTATTCAAACTGAGCCTCACGTTTCACTTCCTAGTTCACCTCACGTTCCGCCTATTGATATAGATTCTGAGCCTGAGCCTCAAGTTCAAGCCGGATCGGAGACAACTGAACCACCACAGGTAGATACATCAGGGACCGTCTCTCCGCGAATTGAAAATATTGTTCAGTCTTGTTGGCTCGAAAAGTCTTTGGGAAGACAAAGGCGTGAACCATCATACAACCTTGATTTGTCTGAGTTTGGTGAGCCTTATCAGAAGAGATCAAACAAGAAGATAAAGAAACAAGTGCACATTGAAAAGACCCCTGAATCAGAAATTGTTATTGAAGTTGCAGTTCCTCCAGAGGGTAAAAGCTTGGATGAAGTCGAAGTGGGTGACTTTACATTTACTAAGGCAAATCTTGGCAGGACTACACGAGAGACAGATGTAACTCTTCTTAAGATTGTTACCAATAATCTTGAAGAGCGTATCACGAAGGATGGAGAAGATAAGGCTTTACTCAAAGCTGAAAATAGTCAACTTCGTCAATACATTTCTGATCTTGTTCATGGGAATCCAAATAGAGCACCTGTTCTTCCTCAGCACACACCTGCAGAGAAACAAAAATTGGATCAGTTAGTCAGTCATGGTAGACTTGTGGACAACTGGATTGGAAGTTTAGTTGCTGCTGGTAAAACTCTTCTTGCAGATTTGTATCAGTTGAGGAGTGAGGCACATAAACTCCGTCAAGGTATTCAGTTGCTGGATATTGCAGTTGCAGAGAGTTTGGCAAAGGATCGTGTTCTTGTATCTCAGTTATCAGTTGCATACGATGCTTTGGAGGAGGTTGAAGATCAGGATAAAGTTTTCACTTGGAGAGAGCAGCATCTTCTCAGAACAGAAATATGTGAGAAGATTTCTTCCAAATTGTTTTCACTGAAGGATGACGTGGTTGGAGTATTTGCGCTTGTCAGTGGCTTCGTTGTTCAGATTCCGTGTCATTATCTTCTCGAAGATGGCACATATGTGGAGTTGGAAAAAGTTCAAGCAGAATTCGAGAAGCTGATTTATGACAGCCTTGAAGGTGAACCTAGGGCGCCAAAATTAGAGAATGTTTCAAATTTTCAATAATTGTAGCCAGTTTGAGAAAGGTGACTGAAGAATGCAAAGATGGTGTGCACACGATTACTGAAAGTGGCAGAGAACTAAAGAAACAGACTGTTATTTTTAGCAGCATCAAAGTGCCAGATGACAGGGAGATCGATGAGTTCTTGGTCGAAGTGTTAGACCGAGTTGACATGGAGTGATCTGTCAGTTAGAACGTGCAGTTAATTTCTAGGGTTGAGTCCTGAACAACAGTTAACTTGACTTCCAATCTTCAGTTCACTTGCTGACTTAACACATGCTTATCTCATCCTCGGAATTATCAACACAGGAGTTAGGGTTAGGGTTTCAGTTAACTGAAGGTAGTGGCCAGTTAACTTTGCTTTAAATAAGGACGTGCATGCTTGCACATTGTCCAATTAGGTTATTTGTACCAGTTAAACTGAGGATAGTTGCCCAGTTAACTGTATAGTTTACTTTATTAGGGTTAGGGCGCATGACTTGCATGCATTGCAAGAACTGTAGTGAACTCAAGGTGATTTTAGGGTTACCTACACCTTGATGTATATAAATAAGAGCTTTTGCTCATTTGTAAATAACTTTTGCTTGAGATAGAAATATATGCTGCGCCTACCTTGCCCTCAATATTGCTCTTTATGGTATTTGTTCATGTGTCTTCATTATTGCAATTGATTGTTATGCCACATAGGGTTTCGAAAGATTGTAATGCTGGATTCTTCCATAGTTTAGAGAAATCTGTTTTGTGAATCTTTTATTGTTATGATCGAACGTTATGCCACACAGGGTTTCGTAAGATTGTCATGATAAAACCGTTTTGTGAAGTGTTTACTATGCTGATCGAGTGTTATGCCACACAGGGTTTCATAAAGTTTTCATGGTGAATCTTCTCTTAGATTAGGAAAATCTGTTTTGTGAAACTTTTATCATTACGATTGAGTGTTATGCCACATAGGGTTTCATAGAGATTTTGATGATAAAAGCTGTTTGTGAGTCTTTACTATGCTGATTGAGTGTTATGCCACATAGGGTTTCATAAAGATTATCATAGCAAATTCTCAAATCTGTTTTGTGCTTAATAAACTTGTTCAGATTGAGATGATAGTTGCGCCACCTTGCCTTCAAGTAGAGAATCTGAATGCGTTTATCGTCTGATAGTCATAACCTTGCTCCGTTTCCTCTTGCTCTGTTTTCCTGAGGAGATTGGATAGATATAAGTTGTAGTTTAGTTGATTTGCGAAACCAGAGAAAACTCAGCTGCAACGTGTAAGTTCTTTCAAGAAAGCCTTGTGCCTCTAGCAGCTGAAACAAAAAGACAGGACATAGTTTTAGCTTATTTTTCCTTTGCAAGTACTTTTGTAAAGCACAACGAGGGAGCTTCCCCTCCATAATTTGAAGAGCACTCATTGCGTAGTGTGCATAGGCTGTTCATAACAACTTCTACTCCAGAGGTGTTAGTTGTTACGCCAACATCTTGCAAAACTCATATCCTTGATTAGTGCAAAAATGTTGATGTTTTATTGCTCAAACTAGAACATTTGTATTGCTAATGATTTGACTTGACTAGGTAAGGTCATTTGTAATATGCTATAGCCACTCATGCCAAAACAACCACTTGATTCCCCAACAAAAGCAAATATATATGATATTATTGGGCTATCAAGATGCATTCAACTCACTAGTAGGGTTACCATTGCATTGTCAAGTCAAGCTTCCAATTGACCTAATTCCATTGACATTGTTACCAAATGGGCCACTATACATAAGCTTAATCTTGGAGAACGATGAAATCAAGTGACAAATTCAAGAATTAATTCAAAAGGGACACATTCGCTTGAGTGCCTCATCGTATGGAAGCTTGATTGTTCTTTCCAAGAAGAAGGATGGAATGTGGCGACTTTGCATTGATTATTGAGCTTTGAACAAGATCACTATAAATAATAGTTGTCTAATTCCTCACATTGATGATCTCTTGGACCAGCTTAAGGGGCCTAAGTTTTTTTACCAAAATTTACTTGAAGTCTAGGTACCATCAAATTCTAATTAAGCCATTAGATGTGTGGAAGATCGCTTTCAAATCTAAAGAGTGCTTGTTTGAGTGGCCAGTCACGCCTTTTGGTTTGATCTAATGCATGGATCTGCCACATTCATGAGAATGATGAATCATGTACTTAGGCTATATTCTAATTCCTTTGATGTTTGTTTTGATGACATACTCATCTTTAGCAGAACTTGGGAGGACCATTTGCAAAATGTTCAATAGGTACTCTTAACTTTGTGACAACTCAAGCTCTATGCTAATAGAGACAAGTGTTATTTTGGTATGATGAGGATTCAATAATTTAGATACTTCATGGATAGTGAGGGTGTTTGGGTTGACCTTGAAAAGATACAAGTCATCAAATATTGGCCTTTGCCTAGAAACCTCATAAAACTTCTTAGTTTTTTTGGGATTGACTAATTTTTATCGGAGGTTTGTGCTTGGATTTTCACACTTAGCATGGCCTATGAATCTAGTACTTAGGGGAGGAGTAAAAACAAAATACATTTGGATAGAGGCACAATAATGGGCATTTGTAGAGTAGAAAAGGAGGTTATGTTTTGTTGGGTCTCAAAACCACTGCTCCACTTCCTACAACATATTTTCACTTTCAAGGCTCAAGGTTGTCATCATGAAAGTGAAATTTTCTCATACATGGACCATGGAGGGTTGAAGGCCAACTCTATGAGAGTGGGTTTTCTCTCCCACTCTTTGAGCTCAACTTAGATTAGGAGGGTGTTGCTAGAGGTTTGAGTAAACAAAATGAACAACTAAAGATAGTGATAGCTAAACCCAATTTATTGACTCAAATCCAATTATTGTCATTGAGCTGAGAGCAACTAGGTATCTTAACACCTCTATATAGCTGATTTCCTCACTATTACAATGAGTGCAAGGTGGGGGCAAGATACATGATTCACATGGTGCATTAGATGTGAAGTTGGTGACAATTATTTTTTGTTTGTTGTGAAATCATGAACTACTTGAAAGTTAATTACTACTTTAATGATTTGTTCTTTTTTTTTTTTGATGAATAGGCATATATCTATATTAGTATAAAAGATAGAAATACATATTCACAAAAAAAAGATGGATGGTAAAAAGGCACACCCCGAGAGTCACATGAGCAAAGCCCAGAAGTCCAATCACATGGGGCGAGCCCAAAAATCAAAAAACATTACAAACACAAGAAAATAAAGGGTCATCAGACAACCATAGCAGTGCTAGCAGAGGGTGGAGGGTCCCTGTTATTCGGTTTTTTCCCCCATACATTAGTGGGGTTTGGAGTGACATCAAGGGGAGCCCAACCGTTGTCATTTTTTTCTTTATCTTTATCCTCACGGCGAGGTGAGATTTCCAAATCCAACCACGAGAACCATTTAGTAGTATCAAGCCAACTAGAACCGCCACTAGGAGTATTACCAGTAGGCCACCCAGAAGCGCCATCACCGCCCCTCACCGCCCCTCTAGAAGGCCACCCCAGGTCAGCTCGCGGAGGAGGAGAAGGCGACTGCCGAGGAGGGCGAGTGCCACGACGAAGAGCCTGAGAGCGAGGGCGAGAATCCTTGGCAGAGCCACTTCGTCGTTGGCCTCGTGAAGGTGACCGACCTCGAGAAGAAGTGGGCAAGGGAGGCACCCATGCCACAGTGCAAGGGGCATTGCCCCAGTGGTCCAAGAGCTTCTGAAGGTGAGAAACTTCAAGCACAATTTTATTTGCTTGCACTTGAATCTGCAAAAGAACATTAGAGCAAATAATTGCTTTAGAATATAAAGAAACAATTTTATCAATTTGGCTGTGAGAAAATATGCAGGCATTTCTATTTTTCCAAATATTGAAGAGGATTTCCACCCTAAAAGTGTGCCAAATTTGGGTATACTTAGTGGGAAGCTTGGGAGAGTTGCCTAGCAAAACCATATGCCAGGAGAAAGGCTCTAGCCTGAACGGTCGAAAAAAGTCATGAATCCTATTCCACAATTGCTGAGCTTTGGTACAAAACCAGAAGAGGTGCTTAAACGACTTACCCTGCCCACTAAAAGGGCAATGAGGGTCCTAGACTCCCAAGTAAGCAAGTCGAGACCCCATTGGTAAGCCTTGCAAAAGAATACACCAAGCAAAGTGGGCAAGTTTTGGCTCAACACTTGCAAACCACGTAGCAAAAAATCTTTTACGCCAAACAGACTTTGAACATTGGAGGTGCCATCTCTGGTTCAAACTGTCAATCATAGGAAAATGCGGCGAAAGCCATTGATAACCAAGCTGAGGCTTGTAATTTCTGAAAGGGGTGTTTGGGTACTGTTGTGACTTATCTCACACATCCCCCCATTGCAAATGGGGACCCTTGGTGGTTTGCTCTTAGGGTTTAGTTTTGAGTGGCAATTTCATAAGCTCTGTTGCTCTGGGAATCTCATGTCAAAGTTTGGAGTCACCCGAACCAAGTTGAGAATTTGAACCCGAAACTGAACATGAACATCATAGAAGTGCTTAGAAGACCCGGTAGACGAGGATCGCCTGTGCTTTCGCTCAATTCTAACACTTCCTATTTTTTAGGGATTCTGCTTTTTTGCTTTTTGCTTTTTGCTTTATTCGTTTTTGGCATTTCTGGACCAATCTAGAATTTACTATTTTTAGAAAGTTGCCTGTTTGCTTTTTCTATTTTTAGTAAGTTTCTATTTTTAGAAAGTGCTAGGTCTTATTGGCAGTGGAGTCAAAAGTTTCCATTCTTAGAATCGAAAAGCGGGCAAAAATAAAGCAAAAATCTTAAAAAATCAGAAAAATCATGAGAAAAGCAAAGAAAAGCGCATGCAAAGGTCTGAAAAGCAAAGAAAAAAACATGCAAAGGTCTGAAAAGCAAGGAAAAACGCATGCAAAAATCTGGAAAATCAATTGAAAATCGCACCTTCAAGGAAGAAAAATCAACAAAAAATCAAGTAAAAAGCAAGGAGATTATGGTGAAATTCGCCTAAGTCTGGAGAGGTGCGCCCCATAAAGAAATCCAGTTGAATCATGGAAAAATCCATTTGAAATTCATCAAAATGAAATCCACTTGGGAAATCCAATTAAAATTCGTCCATTTGAAAAGTCTTGTTAAAATTTGCCCAAGTTCAAAAGTAAATCCAGTTGGATGATTCAAAATTCCAGTTGGCGAATGTATCTAAAAGTGAAAATTGGCTAAGGCAAATGAAAAATTTGAATTGGAACTTCAAGAATTCCATGATGAAGTCAAAATCCACTTGAAAGGATAAAAATTCCAGTTGAAAGTCGAATTTCCAAGGAGAAAATCGAAAAAATTAGCTAAGGCAAAGAGTTACCTTGGTAAATAAAGAAAATCCAGTTGCAAAATGGATAAGTCCACTTAAAGGTCGATTTTTCCAAGGCAAGGAATTTAAAATAACTTAAGTTTTTATTTAAAAACTTAACAAGCAAGCAAGAAGGGGCGCCTTGAAAAATCAAAAGGAAGATAAGATCGCTTTTTGTGTTTTAAAACAAAGCAACCAATCAGAGAAGAGGTCGACCCAGGCTAATAAGGAAAGTTTTTTTATTATAAAAGAAGTGCTTGAGAGTTTATTTTTCATTATTCACAGGTCAAATTTTCTCAAAGGCCAACTTCTCTCAGCCAAAGGCGTCCTTCTTCTTCTTCTTCTTTTCTTCTTGAGCTGCAAGATACATTAATTCCAGAGCACAAGGTTGGATATTTTTCTTCTATTTTCAGACTTCTCATGCAAATGCAGAATCATAGCTAGCGAATTTGAAGAAGGAAAAAGGAATTTTTATCTTGGATTTACAAAAATTTCAGTTTTCAGCTCTAAAATTCCAATAAATTGTTTAAAAAATTCTCTGAATGTTCTTAAAATGGCTGGTAAAATTTCATTTTATTAAAATTTATTCTCCAACCAGCCTAAGCAGTCGAGTTCTAGATTTTTTTAATTAATTTATTTAAATATTCTCCAGCCATAAAATCACCTTCTTTGCAATTTGTGAAAATTTTCTAACTTTGAGCTTCATATAGGCGCAATGTCTACTTCAAAGAACGTAGGAGGTGGGGTTAGAAAGATTCAAGTGAAAGTTCTCAGGGAATTCTATCCAGAATCTCAACTATCATCAAAATGGAAGAAAGTAGCGGATACTAATTTCGAGCAATTCAATGCGATTCAACACAAGAAAAGGATGTTTGGCACTCAGCATGAAATGCCCACGCCTATTGCAACCAACATGGTTAAATGCGGACTTCACCAAACAACAGGATTTCCACCTTTAGTTTAGTGCAGTGAGCTGATAGTTGAGTGCGCCAGAAGATACAATCCACAGACAAGATCCATTAAAGCATCTAACGGGATCACTTTGGCATACTTCACAGAAGATTCAGTCAGAGAGGTGTTTGGTATTCCTCGTCGTCACAAAATGTTGAACAGGACCCAAGAGGAATCACAAACCAATTTTTGATCAGGCCAAAGAATCTTGTATGGATATAATTAATTCCAACTGGGTTAAGGAACCAAAGAGGCATCGCTCTAAGCTACCTAAGAGATTGATTTGCACAAATTTTAAGGAAGAATACAGTGACATGATCCACATGCTGAACAGGATTATGGGTACTTCTTAGGGAGCTTTCTTCGAAGTGTGGATGTTTTCATACGTAGAGGAGGTCGTGTTAGGAATGGAAACAATAAATTGGGCCAAATTAATAAGTGATAACATTGATTTCCAGTTAAGAAACTTGGAGAAGACCAAGACTTTCTATATGAGTTCCTACATAGTCTACATTCTGGCCCGAGTTACCAAGTATAAAGGATTGATTTGCAAAGGGGAAGTTGGACTTCGAAATAACCAGTTCAAAGCACATGATTGTTACCCACAACTACAGTTGCATTATAAGGACAATTATAAGATAACCAATGACTCCTTCCTCATGTATATCACTCGATTGCTTCAAGGAGGAATCCAAAAGAGGTTATCTAAGGAGGCTATGGTGTCACTTGATAAATTCGGATCTTAGTTCATCCAATTTCCGACTTTTACATACATAAGAGTTCATGGATTCGCAGATGCTCTGTATAAACTCCTTCGGTATCCAACGAACAAGATTATTATGCTCGAAATTGCAAGGCAGTTGGCACATGTGGATTCCATTCAAGGGAAAAAGAACAAACAAGGAGTGGATTTTTATGTTGTAATTGGGAAAATGCTAGAAGTCTGCCCCTCATTGCCTTCAGCCAAGACAACAAAATTAGAATTACAATTTTATAAGTTTGGCACTTATAAACCGAGGTCTGATTATGATCCATATTTGAGAATTCACGAGAAGAAGTCCCTTCATGTTATGCAGATTGAAGACTATTGGTCTAACTTGGTGGACGAATATGGAGTCAAGGAAGAAGATGTGGTCTAGAATTCCAGTAGACCTTGTGAAAAAGTGTGACTTATTCCCCATTCCTGACCAGGTAAAAGACAATGGAGAATACGTGCATCCTCAATTTGAATAGGAAAAGAACAAGCCTATCTTGTTGCCCAACTGGACACAACCTGAGTTGACTGATTTGGATGTATTGATGAAGGACATTGTAGCTTATTCTAGGGAATGGGTGGATAATCAGATCAGCAGATTAAGAAAAGAAGGAATCTCCCTTACCTATGCCACGCTGAGCAATGAAGAAAGTCAGGGAGAAGCAGTTGGAGAAGGTCCTGATGAACTTCCATGTCCAAGCAAGAGGAAGGCAATGATTGAAGATCTTCAAACAAAGGAAAAGGAAGCAGCTAATAAAGAGTCGGAAAGTAAGAAGCAAAAGGTGAATGAAATTCCATCATCTTCAAGTATGTTATCAATCAGAATAGTAGAAGAAGCGTCCATTGCTGAGATTGAACCAAACCATGAACAAGAGGTTGAGTCTCAAGAACAGCTGGATTTTCTTCAAGAGCAAACCTTCACTGAGTGTTTGGAAGGAGGTGATACGCTAATGATTGAAGGCATGGGAGATACTAAGATCCTTGAAAACAATGAGGAGCTGGGAGATGAAATAATTTCTGCCTTGAAAGGGATTGATGATGATATTCAATTGGAAGATGGGATGGAATTATCCACTATCCCAGCTTGGTTGACTGAAAGTATGATGAAGAAATCTAAACCACTAGGTGAAGTTCAACCAATTGAAAGCATGCATGACTTCTTAGAAAGGATTGGCAAAGCTAAAACACCAAAGAAGCCTAAAAAGTATTCTCAAATTATCAGAAATGATGTAGGATCTAGGGTTTTACAAGTTGCAGTCCCAAAGGTTGACAAGCCTAGAGATCAGATTACTCCAATGGACTATGATGTTACAACGTTGGACATTGGGCCAACCACGATAGAACAAGATTTTCATGAGCAAGCAGACACTTCTAAGGCCATCAAGGAGAAGTTTGACAAAACAGAGGAGAAGAAGGAAAGACTAGAGCTGGAAAATTTGAGATTGATAGAGTTCATTCAACAAATAACAGCCCCCTTGCGCCAAGAAGGTGAAGCTTTTATCCCACCAGCATCCCTTCCTCTGGAATCCGTTGACAATCTTGAGGCTATGAGGATCACAAGCCAAACAACTAGGAGTTGGATCAACAATATCTCAAAACAGATGGAACAATTCTTGGAGAAATGTGCTTAGACTTATGACAGATCAGCCTTGCTTATGACTGAAATTTGCCAGATTGAAGATAATTGGGAAGACTTCCAATATATAAAAGACAAGGTAATACCTCGTATGAAGGTTTTAAAGGAAGTATCCCTGCAAGTACTGATCCAAGGTGGTGTAATTGATGAAGGAGCTTCATATGATTTCAGCAGATGGTATCATTCCTTGTTAGCAAAGAAGAAGATATATGATGGAATGAAAGAAGAGTGTGCTGTTATACAAAATTCTCTTGAAAAAATACAGCTTAGAATCCCCACCTCTTTTGAAGGATTAATAGGGTAGGAGCATCATGATACAAATGGCTTGGATTTGGAAGGATTGAAGAGGAGTGTGATGAATATTTACTTCAAGGAAATGCAGATTGTCACAGAAAACCGGCTTGATGACATGTCTTCTCTTTTGACCTTTATGGATAGCTTTCGGAAACAAGAAGGTAGATAGGAAAATACTTTCACTCAGTGCCTTGAAACCTTGGACATAATGGGAGTGCAGCTGGATTCTATGCCAAACATATCAATGGAGGAGCTCGACTTGGTGTTAACAAAGTTTCTTGCATTTGCAGCCAGGGAGCAAGCCAAGGGGAATTGCATTTTGGATTCCCACTTGCTCGATTAATTTGCAAGGTGTCATTATTTTCCACACTCCAAATGGCTCGTCCTACTTGTGCCATGTGTCCATGAGTTAGTTATGCTTTTTAGGGTTAGGGTTTCTTGGAATAATCTTGGCCATTGATCTCAAATCAATCTAGGCCATTGCTTTGTAATTGGGGTGCCTATATAAACCCCACTCATTTCATTCATTCAGAGAGACTTGTGAAATTGTTGCTACTAGTGCTATTCAAATAATGATTTGACTCATAGTTGAGCATTTGTTACTTTGAGAGCTTGCATGGTTTCATATATCTTCAATAAAGTAAATTAGCTTCAACATTTTTTTTAGATGAATGAAAGATTGATAGTGTTGAAAATAGTGAAATTAGTTCATACCTTTTTCAATTGAATGATTTTCAATTTGATGTGCAAGGTTAGTCTAAACTTTGAAACTATTTAACTTGAATTCTATTACCTATATGCATTGTTCGAATTGATGGTGGTATTGAGTAATAGGACATCATTCGTAAATCCCATTGAAGATTGCACCATCTTTGTCTAGTTGTAGTCATCGTACTTGGCAAAGCAAAGATTGGTTTGAATTTCACTATCCAACATTTGTCTCTTAAATTCATAGGAGTAGTTTAGCATAAGTCTAGTTTCTAAACCCTCATCCCTTTTTCTTTTTTTTTTTCAAAATTGGAAACCCCAAAAATAAAAGAGCATTCAACGTCAAATCTATCTAAATCCCTACTTTTGAGTAATTTGTTGTCAAAGGTCCCTTTGTGATACCAGCATATCACATCATCCATTGAGCTTGTCCATGCCCCAACTTACGAAACATTGGAATTACCGTATGATCTTTCTAGCAATCTTAGCATACGAGGTAGTTTTTCAAGAGAGGATAGAGCGTCTTTGGACTCTTTATTCTAGAGTGTTCGGTGTGTCATAAAACACACATCAACAAGTACCACTTCTAGTCCTTCCACCAGGGCTTGGTGGCACGAATACCCACCTTATGAAGCATATCAGTCGGAATGGCATTCACCAGGCCATCGTAGGTTTCATGGTCATGGTTTTGAAAACCATATTGAGCATAGAAAGCCTCCCAAGGCAAAATACGCATTGTGGGTCTATGAAATAAGTGTTGAAGGGTTTGGATACCCTTCTTAGGAAACTTGAGTGCCTTAAGCCAAGGAAGCTTGGCCAAAGGTCGACTAGCACTGGCAAACATAAGTGACCACCAAATATTCTGCTAATTGAGTGAGAGCCCATCACGAAAGCCAAAGCCAGACCAACGGAGCCAAGGCTTAACAGCGTCCCAGGCTCTCCAAATGCTCTTGGCCATGAAAGTTCCCACAATCTAGACTGGCTCCCTCATAACTAGAAGGGTTTGAAAGCCAATTCTCTTCCAAGACGGTTTGTGCGCTAGAAAGCCTAACTGAATACAATGCTTGAGAAGGATTTTCTAGGCCTCATTGCTAGTAAGCACTCTGATAATCCATTTGACACAAAGAGCAATCCCTTGCCGTTTAGTGGAGAGAAGGCCAAGCCCACTAGAGTCTCCGGGCAGGTAGCAAAACTCCTAGGCAACACGGTGAATCCCTTAGTGAGTCTCAGAAGAGGCCCATAGAAAATCAAGCAACAACTTTTCTAATTTAGCATATGAGGCCTTCAAAGGGGCCCAACAGGAAGAATAATACGCGAGTCACTGCTAGCACCTTAGAGCAAATTTGGAATTTTCCAGCCAGAGAAAGTGGCTTGGTAATCTAGAAAGCAAGTTTCTGCTCAATCCGAGAAAGAACCACTTGCCAAAGATCAGTGGAAGAAGCCTGAAAGGCGAAAGGAATGCCCAAAAACCGAAAGATTTCCCCAAGAGCAATGCACTTCTAGCCATAATGTTGAATCCAGTGAGGACTGGGTAGGACGGATTGTTTGCAACATAAAGTTTTGTGCCATTGAATGGCAAAACTTGAAGCCAAGCATAAAGTTTCAAGGCAATCAAGAGCAGCTTTGACATTATTTTCCTCTTCCAATAAGGTAAGAAAAGAATAATTGGCAAAGTGGCCATTGACCAGCTGGGCAGGCGAATTAGGCAAAGAGATGCCACGAACCCGCCTCTGGGAAACAACATGAGCCAGCAAGTACCCAAACCCCTTAGCAACAAGCACATAAAGCGAGGGTGCAAGCGGGCAACCCTGGCAAATGGAAGGGAACAGACCAAAGGAAGGGGATTGGCGGCCATTAATGGTGATGCAAGCGAAGGCGTCAGAAAACAACATTTGCATAGCTTGTATGAATTGAGGACCAAAACCCAAGGAAGATAGCATAGCAAGTATGAAAAGCCATTCAATGTAATCATAGGCTTTAGCGAAATCAATTTTAATAAAGATAGTTTTTTGATTTGAGTGTCTCGCCCATTCCATGCCTTCCCAAACAACAATAATGTTGTCTAAGATGAACCTGGACTTAATGAATCCAGTTTGCTTCAAGCACACAATTTGAGGCAAAAGATGGCGGATTTTCAAGGCAAGGGCTTTGGCAATAATTTTATATGAGACATTGAGGAGCGTGATGGACCGCCAATTACAGATGTCTTTGGGATCACCAAGCTTAGGTATGAATTTAATATTGCCCTCATTGATAAAATTTCCTAAAGTTTTAGAATGAAAAACTTCAAGGTAGACCTTATGCAGATCTTTCCCAATGCAATCCCAAAGGGCTTTGTAAAATTCACAGGAAACCATCAATGCCCGGGGCCTTATCATCAGCCATAGTGCTGACAGCTTCTTTGAGATCTTTAATTGTGAGCAATTGCTTACAAAAGGTTTTTTGGGTTGAGGAGAGCCTATTTGGCACAACAACAAGACAATCCTGAAGCGCTTGATGCCGCTCTGGAGTGTGCTCTTGAGTTGTGAACACTTGCTCATAGTGTTTAACAAATGCCTGGAGAATGTCAGGCAATTCGGAAAGCACAATACTGCCTTCTTTGATTCGTTCGATACCAGGAGATGAGTGCTTGGCTCGAAGGGCCAGGAAAAATTCTTTCGAGGCACAATCTCCAATTTTAAGCCAGTGAAGTTTAGCCTTGATTTGCGCTCCTTTGGCAGCATAATTATCAACAACTTGTTTTTTATGCCTTAACTCGACAACCCTGACTTGTAGAGAAGGGGAAAAAGGGTTAGCTGCCAAAGCCTCGGTGGTAGCACAGAGGTCAAACGTGGTCGCTTCATAAGACCGTCTGCGGAAGATGGCCAACTAGCGCCCATAAATGTGGGGAAACCTCGCGGTGCGAGTGACATCATTCCACCAAACAATCCAACTTGTATTGTGAGGTGGCTTGCATTCTAAATTCCAAATAGTGCAGATGTGGGCCAACTTGGGCTGATGACTTAGCAGGGAGGTGTTCAAAAAGAACTGGGTCCTATTGGCACGAGGCTGCATTTAATTCCCATTTAATGCAGAATGAAATGGGAAAGTGGTTTGACAACATCACATCCACTAACGACCTTATCGGAAGTGGCAAAGAGCTGGCAAAAGAGAAAAAAGATTGAGCCAAGATCATAGCACGATCAAGGCGTCTAAATATCCTGCTAGACCCAACTCGATAATGCACCAAGTGTGCCAGAGAGAATGAGAGTGGTGACAGCCTATATTGGGGTCGAAAAGACCCAATTTATTACACATGTAGTACCGTGCCTCTCTTTCGCTAGCTGCCCATTGGAATGGCAGAGTACCATCCTTGTTGTACACCACCTCAACCATATTGAAATCCCCACAAAGTAGCCAAGTAGCAACTGGCAGTGAATCAACAATCCATCGCCAGAGAAGAGATCTTTCAATAGCATCATTCTAGGCATAAACATTAATAATCCCAAAGGAATGATTATCAATGTTAAGAAGAATCTAGACGAGCCGATGTGTGGGGTCAGACCCATGATCAACCACACAAGCGTGCCATTGTGGGGACAGAAGGGTGACCGCTTTGCCATGTCCAGTCTCATGTTCAATACAATACATTTTACTGGTTGGCCAAATAGAACGACAAGCCGAAGAAAGCAAAAAACCAGCAACTTTCACTTCTTGAAGACACAAAACATCAATACCAGCATATTTCTGAAGAGTATCCCTAATAGAATACTTCCTAGAGAGGTCTGTCAGACCTCGAACATTCCATGAGAGGAAATTCATGAATGAAACTCCTCCATATCATTGGAATCCGACTCCTCGTCTAGAGTGGAGAAGTGATTTTGTAAAAATTTTGGTGGGATTTAACCAATTGGAAAAAGTGGAGCTGAATGCCTCTGTTTTTCCTGAACATAATTCTCCTTCTTCCAGAGGTCAAGAAGGACTTTGAGACCTCCTATGAACTCCCGACATGGGAGGAGACTCACTTGGCTGTGCTATCATAACCGAGGCAAGTTAGGGCGTAGCCTTAGGCCTTGGCCACACTGAAGTGCTATTAGAGCCCATTTGGGCTTCCTTCTTCCCAGAAGGGTTTGAAACTTCTTTTGTCAACTCAGGGGTTTTGGGAACCGTCCTGAAGCCATTGGATTTGTTTTTTTGGTTAGTAACCGTTGTCCACTTTTCCTTTGGTTTGGCGGCAACACTTTCCACTTGACGGGGCTTATTAGCATCTCGTGGTGGCGATGGAGTATGGGGAACTGCCAGAAGGCAATCCTTAATCTTGTGGTCAGCGGACTGACACCTATAACAAGTATTTGACAGATTAAAATAAGTGACCTTCGAGGTATGTTGAAAAGAACCAATTTGAATATCAATGGACTCTTTCAAATCCTAGGAAAGGTCCACTTCGACACAGACTCGTTTTTGAGGGCGAGCTTGAAAGAACCTATATGGTTCAACACAAATAACTCTCCCCAAAGAGGAGGCAATATGCTGCAAAAAATGCACACAAGGTAATGGCAAACCAGGAAACTCAATCCAGACTGGAACCCACAACTTGGTGTCATCTGAGATAACGAAGTCTCGGGTCCATGGCTGGAAAACCAGCAAAGAGGACCAGACATGCCAAGGGCCATGGTTCAAGATTGCCTTAACATGACTGACCTTTGCAAAGTGAAAAAGAAAAAAGCCTTTACTCAAATTTTGGACCATATCAAGGCGGACCCCATGAGGGACCCAAGCCTTTTGAACCCACTCTTTAAGCACACTTTCAGGGGGAGTCCTCCTAACAAAATAACCAACAAGAGTATGCTGCTCTAACCATTGACACGCAGAATCAAAATTTGGCATGGGTAACAACACATTAGTCGGGGAATCAAAAAACTTACCTCGTGGAACACTTTTAGAACAAATTTTCGGGGACGCTTGTTCGGAGGAGCCATTGGGTAGAGCCGTTGAACCGCTAACACCAGCAAGAACTGCTGGGTTAGAGCCGGTTGAAGGCATAATAAAACCAAGAAAACCATAGTAAATGTGGTTGTACACACAATAAATGAGAAAATCCCGCACCTAAGGCATGGTATGACGCAAGAGGGGCCAAGAATGACCGCAGACACAAGAAACCCTAACAGAGCTCATTCACCATCCCCCTTGATTCCAAACTAGACTATACATTTCATTTGTTTTTTTTAATTGTTTGATTGAGTCAATACAATTCCTAGATTGGTGCCTATCAATGGGTTATAGAGCCACAATTAACAAGAAGGAATTGTAGTGAAAAGCAAGTGTAGAATATTTGATCAAGGGTGAAAATGCATCAAATTTTGAATATCATAGGCAAAACATGCTTAGTTATCCATTATTGAGCTGCCCAAATACACATGTAAATACAAAATGATCATTACAAAGGTTGTAATAATTTTAAAAATATTGCCACATTTATCAAATCAGATTTAAACTCATAACTATGCTAAGAGAAAACCTCTGTTACATTCAAAAATTCCCTTGATAGTGTACCTACAATCTTGGAGACTTGACATTTGCAATATTCTCTTCTGACACATCAATGAAATCCGCTACCTTCTTGCAACTGAACTTCAATGATCAAAACCTTGAAAAGCTTTAACACCAGCTAAGTTTGCTAGGAATCATCACTAACCAATCCTTCAAAATGAATCAAAATATACCTTTTAACCTCCTGGAGCTTGTCGTAGGCAATACGACTATAGCAATTCCAAATCAATGGCTCAGATGCAATCCCTCCAAAATGGAAGCCCAAGATGCAGAGAGATTGGATGAATTCAATGAAGGTAGTTGGGGGAAGGACCTATGGTAATGGTGTGCAAGTAGGGTGGGTCGAGGAGAGTCGTGCCATTCTCAATTGGCACTTGCAACATTTGAATAAGTATTAAAATAATGCTTATTTAATACCATCAAGCTTCCTTTGGCTCTTACAACTTTGAAATATTCTACCTTTACTTTATTGGGCCTTTGGACGAGTTAGGGTTTATTATTCTTGCACCTCCGATAGATACCAATATATACCTTTGTCAGGCTCATGGAGGTTGTCGGACTTCACATCATATGTTGAACTTGGAGGGGAGCATGTCCCTCTCAAAAAGTCCAACAAATACACTATGTATTGGGCCTCCACGCTAATAGATACCATGGTACAAGAGTAAGGAATATCTTGAAATATCAATAGGAACCAAGGCATTGGGATATTGGGATTGGGGAATCAGGGTGGGGCTTAACTTGGTATCGAGGGATGGGAATGGCTGAAAGTTCAATTTTGATAAGTGATAAAGAGCAAATCGATAGAGTTTTGAAGTTTCAGGGGTCGGTGAAATGGGTACTCAATTATGGGTAAGGTTGAAAGTTCGACCTCACAAGACTTAGAAATTGTTTGGAGTGCAAGGGATTGGAGTTCGGGGAGTGAAGATGAAGGAGAATGGGTACCAAGGGATGGATGGATGAGTTTAGCAAATGCAAATGAATTAGAGTTTTAATAAACTTTTAGGCTTTGGGGATCAGGGATGCCAAGAGAAAGGTATCTGGGGATGGGGAATTTCAACACACCGACAAAATGACACTTAGACAAAATTTAGCAAGGACTTAAGTGGGTTGTCAGGATTGGTAAGGAAGGCATATAGGTATAAACAACCCCGAAAGTTTGAAACTTCAACACATGAAATACCAAGGGAAACATCGGAAAGAGCACGAACTTAGACTTTTTATGGATTTTTTGCATCATTTGACACTTAGGGGACCCATTTAGGATGTCTTAGATTGGTTATGAACAATAGGTCAAAATGACAAAGACACACAAAATGGGAGGGACTTAAGCAAGAAGTGACACTATAGATTTGAGTCCCAACATGTTCAATACCAATATTGGCCCTTCTAGATCTGTAAGTCTTTTGAAACTTGAAAGTGAGATATATGCCTTTGAATATGTACTTGGAGTAGTGCTCATGCAACATGGGCATCCAGTTACCTATCATAGTGAGAACTTTTCTAATATAGTAAGCAGGTATCTTGTTGGGTCCCAAAGCTGCTGCTGCACAATCCTAGAACTTTTCTTACCTTCAAGGCCAAGGATTTGTCATCAAGAAGGTAAAACAAGGGTTCATCAATAGACCGAGGAGGGTTAAAGGCCAATTTACAAGAGTGGGTAGTCTCTCTTGCACGTTGAGCTCAACTTAGACTTAGGAAGGTATTCCTAGAGCTGTCCTTAATAGGGTTTTAAACCATTTAGAATGTAGCATGATTGCAACAATCGACAACTATTTCCAATGTACACTTGACCCCTATCTTTGTCACTAGGTCAAGACAAACTAGTTGCATAAAACCTCTTATATAGCTGATAAAACACCTTGCACATGCACCTATAGATGATAACAATATTATAATCCCCGAAGATGATTTTGTTTAATAATTCATGCATAGTGGCAAGGTGCAAACATGCATGATATGATTCTTTGATGATTTAGCTATTTGGGTTGATTGAGATTGTTCCTTGGTTTGTAATATTGAATCATGAACATGTATACTAAACTAAAATTAATCTACTCATACTTCTAAAAAGGACAGAGGTTGCTTAAATGAAGAGTGTTTGACCTTGCACCAATATGGACCGGTGCCTACTCCATTGAACAGTAAAGTTTTGAACAACAAAGAGGGAGGAAATGCATCCAACAAAAAATCAATTGAACTAGATTGCATTTATATAGAAATCAATTATTACATCATACATAATAAACATACTTAATAATCCATCTCAAAACTGCAATAACCCATATGTACCAAAGTAATGACTACTACAAATCATTTGTAATGCATTAGATGCTCTTACACATACATCAAACCCTCATTATATTTGTGCTAGCAAATGTGGCAAGAGGAAATACATAATTGTGATTAAAATATTCCCTTGAATCATTGCAAATTGCCATTGAGGCATACCATTATGTACAAATGTGCTTTACAAATCCTTCCTATGATTACAAGATGTATTCCAACATTTGTAGCTTAGATTGATAACATTTGATGTCCTAGAACTAGCTCGAGGCACTTGCAAACTAGAAAATTGGCTTAACCACCAACCCTTTGAATGAATGAAAAACTTGTATTTATATCATTTGGTCTTTCATGCCTTGAATCCACGTAGGAAATTAAATCAACATCGGATATCATCAATATTTTGTGTAGAACAAGCTGAGATCCTATGAAATTATTTAAAATGGTGGCTTGGAGCTTCTATGAAAATTATTCACGTCTTTAACACAACCATTGCATTAAAAGTGTTATGGTGTTCTACACCCTCCACCATTGAAAGTACATTTGAATTTGCGCCCTTAATATGGACAACTATTTTTGAGCAGGAAAAGCCCTTCTAGAGTAGTTGTGGCGTCAAATTTGGTCATTAATGGTGACCTAGGTTGAGCAAGGAGGTAGATGGGAGTGAAAAATGCAAAATGTTGGAGTTTTGGGGATAGTCATGACCCATACAATTGTTGGGGAGTCGAGGATTTGGAGGAAGGCACACGTCATGCTTATAGAAAATAGATAAGGGTGTCTCCACATCTTTGATTTTGAAAGGATATGTTGGTTATTTTTTTGGAACCAAACTTAATCTTACCACTAACCTACGAATCTGTCAGAATTCAATAATCAGCAAGAGTGAGGATTGGCCAGCACATAAGGATTTTGAGGCCCTTACTCCTTCACTTCGGGCTATGTGAAACCCAGGAGGGTAATCCTAGCAATGTTATAATATTCTTGTGTCATTTGTATCAATAACACCACAATATACACAGATGATTCTCATATAGAGGCTCAGCTAGTAAAACATGTCAAAAGAAGTTGGCTGCTTCTTGGGCATAGTTCACTTTGTAGAGCATGAGAATGGTAAAACCTCATAACTTTGTAACCCGCTTTATAAAATTTGATTGAAAAAGAGGCCGAGTTAATCAACACAATGCAACATAACTACCTAACTTAGTCCAGTGCCTCATCCTTGGAATGGTGTCAATACCAACACCCACATAATTTGACAGTAATTTTCACACATGACATTATATGATGCTCTGAAATGCCGCATTACAGTATTTCAACATTATGTTCTAACTTTACTTCTTACTAACATCCTAGCACTCAGTCTAATATAAATTCATATCCTTATTCAAGTGTTTACATTCATTCCTTGAATTAATAAACAATAATAGAACCACACATCCATTTGTAATTGACAGAGATAAATAAGATAACCTTGATTATATTATTCATAATCTATAAAACTAGTACATAGGAGAGTAAAATGGTGTTGAACTTGCATTATTACCATTCTATATTTCCAGTATTACCATTAAGATTACATAAGCATATTTGACAGACTCGAACCTAAGACTTCTCACTAAACTATTCAGTAACGTTTACAATCCCTGTGTGACCAATCCCAGAACAACTCATTATCTCCTCTTTTGTAACCGGCCTTGAAATCCCATTTATAAAGATATGGGAGTGACAAGCATCAGGCCCAAATTACAATTACATTTTATTTGAATTTGAAAGTTAATTTCACCCGAATTTGAGATATTCCCCAGACGGTTACATCTAATCATTGTAGAAGAGGGGAAGACAAAAATCTACACGGTTCATTGAAGAAGACAAGCCAGCCCTCCAAAAGGCATCGTTTGTTGTTGCAATAGCCCTAGAATCCCTCGTCCACGTAGACCAAAGAAGATTCTCCACCAGTACTAGAGACAAAAACTTATATACTAACCGGAAAAAGGCATATTTGCCATCGAAGACATGGAGTCCAACACCTCTCCTTCACACCAGCCAAAAATATTTCCACATCAGTATCAAGGACAAAAAATTGCATACATGCTGAAGAGGACAATCCTGATGCAGTGGCAATGGTGTCATAAAAAAAAAAAAAAAAGAGCCGGGACGCTACTCTGATTCGTCAACATCAGAGTATGCTCTTCCACTCCGCGTTTGTGCTGAAACTGTAGAAGTGACTACTCCTCCCTCATCAGAATCCTCGTGTGGTACCAGAGTGAGCAAGTAACGACCATACTCTGGATCAATATCACCTCCACCATCCGAAGGGCTGTCAGAAATCTCTATGGGAGGGTTGTGCCTCCTCAGACAAGCCTTGTGATACTTGTTCCTTTTCTTTGCTTCTCTCATAGGCTTAACATATTTTTTCTTTCTAAACTTGACCGTTCTGAAACCATCTAGCTTCTCAAGTTATAGGTGCTCTTGACACCACTCTTCAGAGCCTTTACATAGGCTTTCTTCTTCTCATTTGGTGTTTCAGGAGCTCTCGGTACCTCAATTTCAGTCTTAGGAGCATCATCCAGGGACTCCAAAAGACTAAGTTTCTTAGACCTTCTAATTGGGCTAGCAGACATACTGGGTTTATTCATTTTCAACAAGAACAAGATGGGAACAATAAGACTTCAGAATTGTAGACAGACCCTTCACTGGTTTCGCCCTAACAGGATTTTGCATAAACAAAACACTCAATTCCTCACAATTCCTATCAACCTAAAGAGATTGCAGAATATAAAACTCTCACCATCCCAGGATTTTATAACTTACAAACTAACTTAGACATATTTTGCAAATAAAACAGATACGAGCCTCTACTTACCTAGGAAAAGCTTGCCACAATACTTCTGCAAAAACTTCACACCATCCTTTTCACAGACTTAGAATTTCTTAGCTTCTGATTGCAATTGTGAAGAAACAAAGGCTATCAACTCCCATTTTATCGAGCAACTTGAGCGTGTCAAGCATTAATGCTAGAAGAAGGCTTACGCGAGTGAGCTGACAATCGGCTGCTTGATTTTTAAATCTCAGCCGTTGATCATTCGTTAAGATAAGTTGACAGATAATTAAAATCAAGGTAATGGATTGTGAAAAAATCCACTGCATGTGTCTGTTGCCTTTGTCTAATAAGAAAAACCCATGTCGATTCACATCCACCTTGTCTGCACACTTAATCATCTTTTTTGTATTAAAGAAAGCTTGTCATGTCATGTTTACCAGCTCGTCCATGGGAAATAATCCACTTGCAACTTATATCAACAGAACAACGGGGAGCGATCATGATTTAATCTCAAACCATCGACCCGTTCCTTGCCTTATTTCAATGTCACCTTCTTGCATGTACCATCACCTGATATAATTGACGACCTTAATCAAAAGCGATCCCCAAATCCTGAGCATGCGTCAGAAGAAAATATTAAAAAATGGCACCATTTTAGCCCATATGTTCTTTTGGCCAAATTTATCAATATTCGGCCCTTACTAATGTCTTGCTAGCCTTTGAGATTGCTCCACATGGCTGAGAAGCAGAAGGTGCAAGTAGGCCCCTCACAGGATAGCGGGGAGTGGTTAGGATTAACCCACGTCGCTCGCTATTAATTGTCGATTTTCTCTTAGTAGAATGCATGCTCCGTTTCTCGGCTCGGTGGACTCCCCAACCTTGGGACACGCGTCCATAGCCCGCTAGCCTGTGACATTACTTCATTTTTAGACTTGGAACAGACGGGGTAGCGGGGAATGGTCTAGATGAAGACATGTGTCATGGTATCGGCCGCTGATTCTCTTCAAAGCTCCGCCTGCTGACCGTTTGGAAATACTGGGCCCATGGTTGGATATGACACGCGGCAACCGCCCGTCAGCCCGTGTGATTATTTTAAAGGAAAATGAGAACGAATGGGGTGGCGGGGACTGGCCAAGATGCAGCCACATCGTCCAACGACGACCGTTGATTTCCCTATAATATCGCCTGCTATCTTCATCAAAGGGACCGGGCTCGCCAATGCACAAGACATGTGGCTTATGCCTACTAGCCCGTGAGAATAAAATAATAGGCAATGAAATATAATGGGCGTGCGAGGAATGACGATGATCTGCTCTCAATGATTGAATGGTCATCGTATAACTCAATATCTGCACATGCAACAAATGTTAGTCTTAAAAGGGGGCCACTTACTAGGCAGACGATGGTCGGGGACATAACGTTTAAGGTTTAAAACCTTAGGCGAATTTATTAAAACCTGAGCTTAGATCTAGACAAAGTAATTTTTTAAAGACATCACTCCCGATTTTAATAAAGTGATAATTTTAATACGACCACGGGCGTCAACCGAAACCATTAGGATCAAGGGGCCAGTAAAGGGATGAACATGATGACATAGGTTGCAACTTAAACCACCGGGAAACCACTTCAGAAGGTCAACAATGAAATGTATCATTTGCTAAAGGCCTCTGACTCAAGGTTAATTCGGGAGGGTTTTATCAACACAAACCCTAAAACATCAATGAGAAACATAACCCTAAGCCCCAAGACAAGGGATTAACCGAAATTTTCTGGATTTGAAATGGAACCAAAGCAATTTTTTAAAAGGTTCCATCAGGATATATGAAGGAAGTTATCTGGAGTCAGAATTGAAGATACCAAGGAATTCATCCCTTTAGGTATGTAAATTGGGGTAAATCTAAACTCGTGATTTTGATAAGGTAATATAGTGAGACATCAGTATTCAAGAGTTGAGAGTACCTCTTATGAGGTATCCAAATAATGACGTCCAAACCCACAATCTTGGTGAGATATTTTAGTGAAAAGTGTTGGGGATCGGGGATACTTCATACCTTGTACCACATTAGAAGTATTCCCACATTATCGACTTTGAAAAAGTTTATAGAAGAAAAAGTTGGAAGTTGAGGATCGAGATACCAAAGAAAAGGTACCTAGGTAAAGGGATGGCCAAAACTTTGACTTCGATAGGTAACTTAGTGTTAAGGATTAGGGAGTCGGGGTTTGGGGAAAAGCATGCTAGTAAAACAAAGTCCAAAACTCCAACAAAGGCAAAGGAAAAGTGTTGGGATTGGATGAAAGGTATGCTTGGATGGGAATGTTTAATATCTTGATAGGAATGAAGGAAACAATGGAGTTGGGAAAAAAAGGCATATTAGGAAAGAAAACTCCGAAACTTCGACATAAGCACAATCCTTAGAAATTTGAACAACAAAACCTCCACACCTAGAATTTTTGAGACCTTAGCAACTTCTAACACATAATTGGCATATGGAGGACGACAAAGGACAACTCTTACGAAAAATTGACAAATGGAGAACCATTTAAAGATTTATGAGATCGGTTATATGTGATAGGAAAAATGAGACCTAAGTGCACAAAAGAGTTGGGACTCAAGCAAAATTTGGCACTATCTGTAATGTCCCCATTTTAGCCCTATGCTCTTCTTTCGGATTTAGCCTATTTCCGAAAATCCGTAGGCTAAGCTGAAGTAGAAAACTAGGGTTTCCTCTTTCAGATACTGCTCAGTTGGCGTTCAAAGGATGTTGTGCAGACTTACTATTTATAGCAGTTTGCTATTTTTAGCAAGTCTATCTTTTGGCAGTATCTATCTAGCAGCAATTCAATCCTTTGCAATTTAGTGTTCTGTTTGGCTTTCTGTTGTTTTGATGTGAACTTGTTATTTATAGCAGTGGGCTATTTTTAGTAAGTCTAATTTTGGCAGTAGCATCATCAGCAATTCAGCTCAAGTCATCTTGCTATCCTTTAGTTTCAGTTTGGCTTTGGTTATCTCCATGGATTAAGTTTTATACTTAGTCATTTTTATGTTTCTCAGTTGTACCCCCACGCCTAGGAATGATCACTTCATGTTGTTTTTATAAGGGGGTCACTAAGGGGTCAATGGTGCATTTAATGAATTATTAAATTCTTTATTGTTGCAAAGTGAAGTTGGACGCTTAAAAGAGGTTGATTAATATTTTATTATTTCAAAAAGTGAAATGCTTAAAGTGGCGTCCCTTTTGGAAGTTGAAGTGATTCAACTTCTTGGAATTTGAAGAGTCTCTTGTTGCTTCATTTTCCAATTGAAACTTATATATTGTTGCTATTTGATGAGCTGATTATCTTTGGAAAATATTGTAAAGTTATGCTGCTCGTTTGAAATCCAGAATCCGGCTAAGGGAAAGCTTAGCAATTCCACTCCATTCTTTGGGCCTGCAACTACGGTTCCCTAGATGGTGGATTGAGAGTGTGCTTCATCCAGAAGTACATATTGAGCTACAAGTTGGAGAATTTGGTGAATGTTTCAGTTTGTTCTTTGCTGGTTTATACATGGCTGTAGAAGAAATTCATTCATAAGTCATTGTGAGTTTTGAAATTCATTATGGGTATTTTATCTATATGATTCTAAGCCTTGGTCGACCCTCTCCAAGAGGTTTCAGATTTTATTAATGTGTTTTTGATTTTTAAAGAGAAAATCGCCCCTCTTGAAGGCCGTACATTTCCAGAATGATATTGGGATGCGTGCATTAATAAATACGGAGGCTTTGGTGCATTTCTGTGTTTGAACAGGGGCGCCTTTACTCCTAGAAGCTGCTGCAATTGATTCCATGTCAATTGGTGAAGATAGGATGAAGTTATGAACAATTTGGTGTGCTACAATTTGCTGGTAATTCATTTTCAGTTTGCAGATTTTTATACCAGACTTGCTTCAGTTTGAGTTTTCAGTAATTTCTTCAATAAGTTGGATAGTTATCTAATGTGGGATCATCCAGCTTCTTTGTGCTTCAAAACTATTGTAATCTTCATGTAATTTGCAGCTCTTTCTCATTTTGTAAAGCTGATAACAGTAGTACTGTTTCAGTCTATTTAGTTACTGCTTATTCGTGTTTAATTATCACATTGTAACCCCTGGATGGTTTACCGCCAGTGTGGAAAAAAGAACTTACTAATTCTCTTCTTATACCCACTGTCAAGTGGTGAATCCCCACCGCAGCAGACGAAGTGTTTTAATTGTAGTCTTCCCCTCCCTCCTCCCCCCCGCCGCGCACTGTTTGGTAGTAGTGTGGAAATTCTCTTATGGCTGGTTATCTGCCTAAGTACTTTCAATTCAACAATTAGCACTCCACCGTATGTTAGCACCTCGCCTGTTAAATGATCTTGAGTGCACATTCTTGGTGTTGAGTTTAGTCTCTCTCTTTTAGTTGTAATCTTTGTAATCTTTGATTCAATAGATCCTAGGGATCCTCTGACCATATGCCCGCCCCTCCTCCTTAAGTGGTTTCAGGGCGCATTCTTGTTTAGAGTTCTTTCATGCAACGTTTTGGGTTAAACTAAACTTAACCGGTGCTTGGTTACATTGTATTTGTTATTGAAAATCAAGAAAAAATTGAAGGGGCTTATTTCACTATCAGATTGACCCCCTACATATCCTACACATGACAAGGAGTTGTATGCCATTGTTTAAACATGTAAATAGTGGAAACACTATATCTTGGGGAAGGAGATTGTCATTCACACAAACCACAAACCTCTCAATTTATATAGACATAATGAAAGTTATAGAATGATAGGCATCAAAGGTGGTCCACTTGCAATAATTTCACCTCAACAATTTCCACAAGAAGGGAAGTAGTAACAAAGTTGTAGATTGCTCAAGTTGACCTTTGATCATAGCTCTAATAGTAGTGTTAGATTCTTGTGGACATCAAATGACAGATTGGCCTCAATTGTATGGCACTGATCCTAATTATATGGCATTGATCCTAATTTTGTTGGCATCTACCAAAGATTGGTAGAAGGTAAACAAATCTCTAATTTCTACTTGTAGAATGGAAACATGGGACACATATGTGTTCCTACTGAAGAACGATAGATGATATTATTGATGTTATAGCAGCTTCGGGCTCATTCTTCCAGCCTCAAATGAAGACATAAATTCATATAACCTAACGGCTATTCATTTATTGAGATAATTAAGTGAAGAGGCGCTTCACTTGGCAACATTACTTTTCTCTCTTGGCCGACCTCCTTTGTATTTTTATCTTGGCCGACCTTCATTGTAATTCACAATTACTATTTGTAATTATTCTTTTCTTATGTGGCCAACCTAGATCTTGAAGAGGTGCGACCTCTCTATTGATATGTATTTATATGAGGTCATTTCTACTCATTTGGACATCAAGCAAGTTCGTTCATTCCTTCTTCACAAGTGCGAATTCTCTAAGTGCAGATTGAAGGTCAAGTAAGAGCAGATTACTTGTTAGTTATTACAGCCATTGCTGGTGCTGAATATTGGCCTAGTGGTTGGCCACATTGTAAAGTGTATTGTTGCCATTGCTTATATATATAAGAGAGATAATTGTTGTTGGGTTTTTCTCCCTCAAGTGGAGGGTTTTCCCAGGGTATCTGCTGTGTTATTGTGTCTGATTTTGAATTAATTTTCTGTGCACTAAATCTGATCTTAAAAACCAACAGATATGGGAAGCACACTATAGTTTTGTTGCATGACACTTTGGAATGAAGAAGACTATTGTTGTACCCAAAAGTATTTCTATTGGCCAAAAATGTATATGATGTCATCTTGTACATTCGATCTTGTACAACTTGTGCCATTGCAAAGCCTGCAAATCAAAAGCAAGGATTACACAGACCTTTTCTAGTTCTTGATAAGTCTTGGCACTCTATTTCCATGGATTTCATGTTAGGCCTTCTTGCTACTAGACATGGTCATGATTGTATGTGTTGGTAGACATTCTAAAAAATGACCATCATGATAGCTTGGTCTTTGTAGAAGAAACTGCCAAACTTTTCTTTGAGAATGTTTGGGTCCATTTTGGTTTGCCATAGAGTATGATCTTTGATAGGGATCATCGATTCTTCAACGACTTTTGGTCATCACTATGGGCCACGTCAACACTAGGTTGACAAAGTCTACCAAGCTAAGGTGGTGAATCACATGATCATTCACATTTTGTAGATGCATCATTCAAAACATCACCACACATGGGATGAGACTCTACCCTATGTTCAACATAACTACAACCATGCATTGCATAGTGCCATAGGGGACAATCCATTTGAAGTTTGTCTTGGGTACCGACCATTGGCTCCTATTGATGTACCTCTACCTATGATGTTCAATGAAACATCACCCCATGCTTCGACAAAGCATACAGGTTTGTTGAGAAGATCTGCCATATCCAATAGCAAGTTCATGAGATACTACAAAACATCAATTAGAAGTGCAAGGAAAGGCATAATTGTAATGTCCCCTTTTTGGGATAACCCTAAATCTGCCCTAATTAATCAATTCCAAGTAATCACCTTGGTGTTGGGGAATGCTTATAGAACAATTAGGTCCCTGCAAAACAGAATTAGAGAGTATTTACAAGAAAATATTAATTAGCATGCATGTAAGGAAATCAAGAGAATGGGTTAGGGATACAACTACTTGTTGACCTGCAAAGTGTTAGTAGACATAAAATAAGACATCATTTCATAAACATATTGAATCTCCTAATTCACTCTTCCTTGAGTATGATGGTCTGATAGGGTGCCTAAGAATCCCTAGGCCCAAGGGCAGTATGCCCCCCTTGGCCCCATGTGGCCCTTGCCATCCATATGGGGTGGTGTACCTAGTATTCCACCTCTGTTCCCCTGTACCAGAACCATCATTGCTCAATCATATTGAGAGGTTGAGGGTGCAGCTACAGCAGGGTGTCCTGGATAGTCATTTCCTCTAAGCCCAAGAGCAGTATACCCCTCTTGGCCCATGTGGCCCTTGCCATCCAGATGGGTGGTGTACTTAGAGGGTGACCTCACACGCTGTTTCCCCTTAAGTAGTTCCTCAATCTCCCCCATCATGGCTAATTTGCTTACAGTCAGACATAATATAAGCATACAGGTTCAGACTATTAAATGAATGACATAACATGAATATTACTTCATTGTATAAATACACAAGTTCTGATCTGAACTATCAAATCAATGATATAAGATGAATACTATATTCTGTCTCTTGAAGACAACACAGATCTATATATTACTTGCAGCAACAAATGATTACTCAGAACAATATAAATGCACAGCCTATTATTATTCTCTGTTCCTTACAAATTAGTGACACAAATCTTTATTTGTTATTAAATGATAACTCAGAATTAATATGTATATATACAGCCTATTACTTTCAATCTATGTTCCACTGGCGTTGGGGACAGGGGGACGCCGGGACGGGGGGATAGGTTTCTGGGACGGGGGGGACAAAGGGGCCTCAATTTCAGGACGGCGGCGGGGGGGGGGTAGGAGGGGGGAAGGGGTGTATATACTATATACTATACATATGGTACTTAAAATGCTAGTTATGAAAAGATGTATAACAGTATAAGACTACTAAGAAGTAAAATAGCAAAATTGAAATACTAAATTAGTAAATACTAAATAGTACTAAGTAAATACTTGAACATTGAACAATGAATATTGAAGTTTTCAATATCGAATTACTAATTAGAAATTAGAATAGTAATACTCAATACTACAATGTAACAATTGTTGAATTGGCAAATGGAAGATTTCTATTATATGATATCAAAAATATTTGATCATAAAGATGATTACAATGAGTAGCATGATATCAAAACAAGTACAAAATCAAAATGTTAAAATGACAAAATGTAGTGAAGGAGGCAGAGGCCTCTAATCATCCCTCGGGAGGTCGGCTAACTCATCATTGGAACCACTGGACTCCCCAAGGTCAAGATCCGCCAAAGGAACACCGACCATGCCTATATCTGAAGCATCCTCATCCTCATCAATCTGTGATGGCTCCTTTGGCTCTACATCCCATCATGCTGCTGGGCTCTCCTTGTACACACGTGTCCTGCGGTCAATGATACGCAAGGCACTATGTACAACCACTAGCTTCTCTGCTCTCCTAGAGGTAAGTCTATTCCTCTTAAGAGAGCGGATGAAGCTATAAGTAGACCAGTTCCTCTCAGAAGCTGAAGAACTAGAAACCTGGGACAACAAATGAATGGCTAGTGTGGTAGTCAGTGATTTCGGTCCATGACAAGTCCACCACAAAATCGGATCCCCCTGTGCCATAGTTCTTATGTCTGCCTTTGTTGCAACCTTATAACCCCTAAGACTAGCAAATTTCGTCCACTCAGTGTGAATGTTGCCAACAGCTTCAGCATCATACATCCTATCAATGCACTTGAAGAACCCTTCCTTCACCTCATCATCCTGAATCGGTGTAACTCTACCAGGCCTAGGCATGTACCACTTCGGATTCAATGCATAAGCAGCCATGTGTAAGGGAGTGTTTAGGCTGTCCCATCTACGCTGAATAATAGGCTGAATGTAAACATTGTAGAATGCTAAAGTGGGGTCCTCTCGCACAACTGCCCTCATCTGACCAAGCATAGAATCAATGCACTCATACACCTCTCCAAGGTTAGGTGCATTCCCATCCCCATATCTGATGACTTGTACAACTGGTGTAATGATGGCGGCAATATATTTTGCATCATGCCAACGATTCCATTCTTGTGTCATAACCACGAGTTGCAGTGGCTCTTGCAACTCAAGCATTCTCTCCGAAAGAATGAAATAGGATGCATATCTGGTCTCAACTGGTTTCAAGAACTCCTTCGCGAAGCTCCTGAAGATGGCATGTGAAGTGTGGTGGTTGCAGATATACATCTGCACATCTCTAGCATTGCTGACCACTCCTCTAATCCACTCAATCTTCCCCATGTCCTTAAGTGCATTTTTCATGGCATGCACACAACATGGAGTCCACCAAATGTGTCTGTATGCTGCCTCAATAAGCCTCCCTGCAGCTCTGCACACATGTGCTCTGCCCGAAGGATCTCAAACTGAAAATCAACATCTTTTCGATGCCCTGAACAATCAACTGCCCTGAGAAAGAATGGGCCCTCTGAGCATGTAACTATGACATTGATGAGTGGACGATGCCTAATGTCCGTCCACCCATCCATAACTATGCTACATCCAGACTCCTCCCAACATGCCCTCATCGTCTCCATCAATGAATTGATCTTGGCATAGTTGTTATCCAAGATCGTGGTCCTCAATTTGTGCTCACCTGGTGGCACATATGATGGTCCTCCCTTCGCCACCATCGAAATCATCTCCTTATAATAAGGAGATCGAGCTACATGGAATGGGATTCCATTGGCAAAAAAGAACCTGCCAATGGAATCATCTATCTGATCCCTTAGGTGCACATTAAATAAATCAGCTATGGGGTTAGGTTGACTTTGCATCTTGCGTTTCCCCTTGCCCTGTTGTGATTTAGCCATAGTGCTATAAGTGGATGACGGTCCTGAGGCTGACCCTGACAATGTTCCTGCTCTCTGATGCAATGTAGGAGTAGAAATATGTGGCTGCCTCTGCATTTGCTGCTCCTGAATCTACTGAATAGTCTGAATGTGTTGCCTACCAGACAAGGTAGTAGGCATTGGAATTGCCACGTCATTTGGAACATCCCAAAGCTTGTTGAACTCAATTTTGTATTTCAGATTTTTAGGTTTCTTCAAAAAATCGCATGCTCCCACACCTTTTCCTGGCCAAAAGAGGAAGTGTGCATTAACTCTAGTGATGCTCCCAAACCAATCATCACCACAAATGTTGCATTTCCATTTCTTCGTATCACCAGTTGATGACGTTGGGGCTGTTATTCTTGTTGCAAACTGTTTGAGAGGAGATTTGGGATCATAAGGACCCCTAGCCTACTTTGCCAAAAGCTAGGAAGGGCAATCAGTAGAAACTGGCGCACTAGCTATGGAACTAGTTTGCCTTTTTGGATTTGACCCATGCTCACCCCCCTCATTGGGCTCATCCTCATGCTCAGGTTCATATTCTGATTGGCTTGCACTATGAGAATCAGTTTCCATCTCATCTTCACTCATTACATGACTATGGGAGCTCATTTTGACACTGCATTTCACAAAATGAATTTTTTTTTCAATAAACACATAGTTTCAGCCTATGCCCTACTTTAAAATTAAAAAATAAAACTCTATATTTTAAATTTTTTAACAAATTTTAAATTGCAAAACAAAATCTAAGATCCTAAATTAATTTAGAAAATGGATCAACAAGAAATGAAATAAGAAAAATTAAAAAATAAAACAACGAGAAATGAAAAAACATTGAAAATCAGAAAATAAAATAAAAAATCAGTTAAAAACCCTACCTCTTGCTTGAAAAATAAAACAAGAAGAAATGAAAAAACATTGAAAATCAGAAAATAAGATAAAAAATTAGTTAAAAACCCTACCTCTTGTTTGAAAAATCTCTTCAACAAGGTGAAGAATCTTCCTCCTCTTCTTCTTCTTGCTCCTTGACACTCCTTTTTCACTTGCAATCACTCCTTTCACTCCTCCAATCACTCTTTCCTCAGCCTTCACTCTTCTTCTTCTTGCTGTAGCAAACAAGTAGAAATGCAAATGTGAATAAAAATGAAGATTGGAGGGCCTTTTGAAGGCATGTAAGAGTGTAGATAGGCCCCACATGCCCTTAGGGTTCGAATAAAACCAATATACTATAAAAAAAATGTCTTAAATTTTTTTTTGAATTGACTTTTTGGCTGTCTGCCGTGGGAGACGCCTGGGCATCCTCAAGACGCTCGAGGGATGCCTAGGCGTCTCAGAGACGCCAAGACGTTTCCGCATCTCCAGCGGCGAGGGAAAAAAAGGGTGGTGCCGCCGGAGATGTGGGAACGCCGTCCCCACGTCTGCGGGACATCCTCGTTCCGGAGACGCTAGGGCCTTTGGGGGTTTGGGGGGGGGGGGCGCGTCCCCGGGGTTCACTGCTTTCAATAGATATTCTTTACTGTACACATAATAATGAAATACACAGGCTGCCTATCCACAGATTGTATTATGTTTACCAAACATTACATGTAACTTACCTCTGTTCTGCTGCTGCTGCTGGAGCCTCTTTCTATTTCATTTTCCTTTGATGCTGCCGAGTTACCATCTCCTTACTGTTTGATGGTCTCCCTTCTTGCCCCATCCCTCCTTTATAACCATTGGGGTCTCTTAGATGCGACTTTTGGGTTCAATCGTTGCATTTTTTAGAGTCGTTTCATCCTTTGATTTGATCGTGGCTTTTTGCTTTTGGTTTGGTAATTATATTTTGTATTTTATTTTATTTTGTGTGTTGTGTGAAATCATCATTAATTTATCATGTAAGTTATTGTATTTTAATAAAATGAATACAATAATAATTAGAATCATATTTAAATAACAAATTGATTATATTGAGATTTTAATTTTTGTATTTCTGATACATTTGGGGTAAATCTTTTCAAGGGACATGACAATAATCAACAATTGTACATCTCAATTCTCATCAATTTTAGGTTGGAGACAAGGTTTGGTTCATCTCCTAAAAGAGTGGCTTCAAGGGCCCCACAACCCCACAAGAAACTTTGTCCCCTTCAATAAGGCCGATATACTATGCTCAAATAGATTGGTGAGAATGTGTTTGAGCTCAATCTGCCTCTTTTCTTAGGACTGTATCCAATTTTCAATATAGAGTTGCTATGTCTGTATTTCCCACCATTGTTGGACACTTCTAAAGTTGGTGAGAACATTTACAATATGGAATTGAATCCAACACTATTGTTCCACTTGACAAAGATCAAGTTACTAATGTTCTTGTCAAAACAATAAAGAATCAACAGATCCCTTTCTATCACGTGGTATAGGTAGGACAATTTCCTCACTAGGGCAAGTGGTTCACCAGGGACCAAATTGACAAAAGGTTTCTTCATTTGCTACAAAGCCTTGGTGCAATGGGGCCCATTGCCTCTCAAGGTGGAATGAATGATCCCAGTCAGATCTCAGAGTGTTTGGGTGGCATCTCCATGGCTGAATTTGGAAAATATCAAACATCCCATTGTTTAATTTATTTGATATCTTCGTAGATCACATTTTTGGAAACATAGAGAGAATTTTTGGACCCCAATTTTTTTGAAAAGCTTGTATTTTGTTTTTCAGCGTAGGTCTTCTGGAGATCTTTCCAACACAGCAAAAGTTCGATTTTTTGTCCAATAGTCTAGAAGTTAGGACCCTACCAAGATAGTGTACCAAGAATTAATATTTTTTTACATTTTATTTAATTTTGTAGATAGTATGTCCTTGTTTGACTGTTCCATTTCAGCTTCCATAGAGTTTGCAAGTTTGTATGTCCTTGTTTGACTGTTCCATTTCAGCTTCCATAGAGTTTGCAAGTTTGTATGAACTCTCTATTTTGAATAAGGGCTACTTTGTATTTCACATTTTGGATATTGTTTGTTGCATAATTACAATACGACTATTCCCTCACTGGGTATTGTCCTGCGAATTCCCAAACTAAAACCGAACCAAAAACCTTTCTATGTAATGAATAGGTATTAGGTTTATTTGATTTTTGTAAACATATGTAGAAGATAGTTTTATCATCCCTATGTCTTATGTTATTCTTTTTCATTATTTGCAGTTGGAGATGACAGGGCAAGTTCTCTGTCCACTTTTGCAAGAAATTATCCATTCTTAGTGACGAAATCACTTAAAGCAGCCTCGATTTCTGGATATCCAACAGAGGTATAGAAGTCACACATTCTTAATCATATTCATGCGATATAATTTATTTCTAATATAGGTGCATTTCAAAACTAGAATCCTTTAACTCTTTTGGCTGTTCATATTAAATATTCTTTTTAGGATTTTAAATGATAATTGTTGAAACTTTGTCAGGACATGATATGTTAAGAGAAAAAAGTATTGTGTGAATGAGAATTCTTACAACTAAAATATTATTTGTCTTGATGTCTAGGTTTTACCCCAGTTCCTGTATCTGGGTGATATGGAGAATGCAAAATCCAAAACTCAGCTGGCCGAGCTGAAAATTAGTCATGTATTAACCATTCATTCAGAGCCTGTTTCATACGATAAACCTATAGTACATATGTTCTTAGAACTTGCAGGTCAAACATAAAACTGCCTTCCTCTCAAAGTAAGAATTTTGGTTTATTTGCTTCTCTTCTTGAAATGATTTGTAAGAATGTTGTCTAAAAATAATTTATAAAAAATATTTCATCAAACCTTCCATTACTTGTCTGCGTTTTCAATTATTAGTCACAACCTTAAAGTATATCATGAAATATTGTGGCTGAAAGCGTGTTCCTTTTAAAATCTTAGTTTATGAATTTCTATAGGAGAGGATTAGGAGTGATATTGGGGAAGATTGTGAAGGATCAAGAAAAGGTAAAGATTGTTGTAGCTAGACAGATGTTTTAGGGTATTAATTTGAATGGAAAAATGCAGATGAGCCAATGGCAAACATTCCACAGTATTTTGATGTTGCGTATAATTTTATTCGGGACGTGGAAAAGAAAGGGGGAAGAGTTTTGGTCCATTGTGGAGCTGGTGCAAGTCGTTCAGCTACATTGTGTGCAGCTTATTTGATGCGAACAAAACAGTGGGGAGTTGATGACACATTAAAGTTAGTATCATGTCAAAACCTCAAATCTATCTGATCATATATGCATTTGTGCCTTTGATTCTTATCTGGCTGCTTTTAAATTTTTTTCCTTCTTGCCTTTTGTGGGTTTTATAACCCTTGATTGATTTGCATGATTTGTTATGTTAAACGTTACAACCAAGTAATTCCATGTGGATACCATTTCACAGGTATTGCTCTAGATGACAAATTTACTCTTTTGGGACAGTACAATTGTTGTGACCTTGGCAAAAATAATATTTTTGCAAAATTTTAACACTCAGGATCAAAATAATATAGCCTGTAAACCATGGAAATTCAACCTTGATAGTACCATATTGTGGTTGCAAGTTTAGTTTCTTATATTGCTATCTGTTTCTTGACGGACAAATTCACAAAGAGAGATGGAGGAAGAGCCACCCTGAAGGATTGTCCATTTTACAACCAGTAGTGAGTTCAAATTTCATTTAAGTGTCAATATTAACTCCTTAGATTTGGATAGTAAATCCTCGGACATTCTCATCAAGAATCATCTTCCTGTTGTTTTAATGCCAAATTAATTTTATTTGGGTTGGGCTTTGCTGAAACATAGCCAGCAAAAAACTGCTGCTACAGTTTTAGTGCAATTTGGTGGGTCAGCTTCCAAGCTATTATTGGTTTGTATGCAGTAACTTGTAATGATATTTGTAGCTAATTAAAAATATTATAATATAAGCCTGTGCACATATAATTTGATTTTGTGCTACTGCCCTGCTATGTAGACCTTTGCTTGCCATTCAACTTCTATTTCCTCCATCCACTCTCACATGTAGTCAATCCTTGGTTGCTTTTCAATATTCTGCTTACTTCCTCATAAATATATTCTCTAGAACGTGTCATTCTTTATCATCAACTTCATTAGGGATACAATATTGTATCATGCATGCTACTTAAATATATCTAGATGTTGCATCAATGAGCCATGATTCTAGAAAAACAGCAGGATCATATTCATTCACAATGCGCAAGAAAGATGGGGTATTACAAATGCTGCTTGAGCAGGAAGAAGCAAATGAATGAGAGTGGGAAGCTAAAATAATCACTTTAATAATAAGATTTAATATTGTCTTTTGCATGTACTATACCATGTGCTGATTAAAGGCTAAAACTCAGCCTATGCCAAGGCTGTACAGACAGATGACAAATGGTGACATTTTGATGGTAAGCTGACAAGTTCCAACACTAAAGCAATGCAGCTTCTGTTGAATTAGACAACCATGATTACATGTATGTAGATTATGGAGATTTTAGCTCTTGTGTCACTTTCATCAACGTGGTGGAGTGCCTGTCTGGTATTTGAACAACTAGCTTGCCAGAGTCATGACTTACGAACTCCAGCTCGAAACAACCCCATTTAAAAGCTTTTGTAAATATCATAATGAGTAATATCATGTAAGTGTTCCAAACTCTGTCTAGTTATGTTTTGATCTGTGAAAAATGCAAAATTGCATTTTTGATCTAGATTTGGGTATATTGGCAAAATCAGTTTGTCCTTGTCGATCCATGAGTGATAGGTTTTCGATTTCTAAGGAAGATCACTTCATCTTCTCTTTCTTGTCCTCATATTTCTTGATGTTCTTGGTTGTATATACTATATACAGGTGTGATTCATCTGAAAGAGGGATGGAGTAGTTTCATAGTAAGACATCTCTTTGCAAAGATTCCTACCATTGTAAATAGCTCTCTTATATGGATTAAGATTTTTGTTTCAATTGCAATGTTGTTCTTTTTATTGGTGTTCTTTTGTTTGTTAGCTCTTTGTTTTCTCTTGTTTTTATGTCCTCGTCTGTTATAACACGTTAAACTCAATAGTTTGATGTGTTGGCCACTGGATTGCCCATTCAATCTGGATCACACCTCAAAACCTTTACAAATCTAAGATTTTTGTGTGCTCAAAGGTGAAGCTGTGGCAACCTATTCAAGCCAGATGCTTGGGAGAAAAATAGCTACACATGAGTCCCTGTTTTTGGTGCAAAAATACAATCAGCAAACAAATGTTGGGCTGTCTTGCCTTAAGATAGACAAAATATTCACAGAAAAGCTTCCTAGGATCTTTTCCTTAGACTTCAGAGTGCCGAACAGTGATAGGATCATGATACAAGAATCAGTGTCTGACCTAATTAATATTAACAGGCTGCATAGAATATATTTGTTGTTGATTTAGCTTTTCTAGGTAATTGGGAACAGTAGGCACACACTGAATAGCATGAGCCTAATTAAATATGCTTAGGTTCAATCATTGATGAAGTGAGGAAGCCGAAGTGAATGGAGTATGTTACTGAGCAAAACATAGCCCTTCTCTGCAAGGAATGTTTGAAATAAGCTGCTAAACTGTATTATGAGTAAAAGGAGTTGTAGTTCCAATCATAGCAGCAAAAAATGTTCTTGGCTAAGTTATTTGTTTGAGTTCAAGTATGACATTTTTTTTGGGGTTGGGTTTGTCCATACCATTTTTTTTCATAAATATATACATTTTTTGACTACATAAAAAGATTGAATATGTCTTTGGGTTGTATATATAATATATATTAGATAAATGTTTAAATAGGCAAAAAATTATAAATTAAATAAATTAATAATATATATTAAGGATTAGGTAATATTATGAAAGAATTGCCTAAAGTGGCTCAAGTAACTCTTTTGAGGGATGGACATGCACTTCAAACTGTTAGGAATGAATCTACACTGTAGACAATTCAGTAATTTGAGCTTCTTTAGTGAATGCCATGTGGTGGATACTTAAAGAAATGAACAGAATAGAGTAAGATTTAAAGTCCACGAGGCTAAAGAACAAAGATAGCCTATCGGAATAAAATTTTCACTCTTTTGAGGGACAGTGCACATGCACTTGAAGCTGTTAGGAGTGAATCTAAAAGATAGACGATTTGTTTATTTGAGCTCCTTTAGTGAATGCCATGTGGTGGACACTTAAAAGGAATGAATTGAATAGAACAGAATAGAATTTTACTTGACTTGCTGATCTTGTGCTATTAAGCTTGGTGATTAGCTCCCCCATTTGCCCAAACTTCTCCTCTTTGAACAAATCTTGTAATAAATCATCTGCTAATGTACCCATGTAATTGATTCAAATGTTATTATAAGCTTCACAGTCTAGAATACATTGCCTTTTTGACTCAGCTGCCCCAGTTGTGCAAAGGATACAAACTCTTTCCTCCCATTCTTCTTTAGGCCTCTTCCACCCTCTTGTTTCACATTGAAGATGATGTGAGCTAGTCCTCAATTGGGCTACAAGCGTCTTTGCCCTCTAAGGGATACTTGCACCTATGTAGGCCTTTTGTTGGTGATCATAAGTAAGATTATATTCATCAAGATAATATTTCCTCTTTCTCCCTAACATATTTTCCTACATAAACGTGCAAAATTTACCCATCACAAAAGTTTTTATTTCTTTGTTATTATTTGGGTACTCGTTTAAGTGGATGCCCTATTTGCTTATCCACTTGAAGTTTTGTTTCATCTAGGACTTCTTTCTCTCACTCAAGCCTTCTTTGATAACAACCGTAGGGCAACTATTTGCCTTTATCTACTCAATTTTTTAAAGATATCCAAGGAGAGGCACCATAGCAATGACCTCAATAGGGAAGGTACTTACTTTAGCTAGAAGAAGATTAGAAGGGATTGAAGCTTTGAGTTTGAACACCCTGCTATGCTTATCCAAGATGGATTGGATGTCAACATGTTAAGATCTCCCATCCTTTGATGAACTCGTGTTTATAATTAAACATTGTGCTGCCCAAGCCGCTTGGTCTCTATGAAAAGCCCTCTCCATCCTTTTAGTTGAAACAATCCTAGAAGCTTTGTTGGATAAGCCTCAAAGAACCACCTCCTTCCCTTGGATTTGAATCTCAATTCCATAGTTTGATGGTTTTGGGTAAACTTGCCAAGTGAATGTAACTGTTGCATACCCAAAACCACATCTGTCTCACCAATGCTAACCACATAAAGATCATCTTGCATTCCGTGTCTTCCTAAGGTCATGCCAAGATGTTGAATCCTCTTGTTGCATGGAATAGTAAACCCATCGGCCACTGTAACATTGAATCCCTCAAAATCATCTGTCCTCAATGCCATCCTAGTCACCAAATCCTCATCAATGAAGTCGTAGGTAGTCCCACTTTCAATTAATATTGTCACTTTGTGACCCTATAAGATTGTCACTTTTAATCATTCTTGGCACCTTGAGGTGTAATTGCTTGTATCAAATCATTATAATAATTGGAGCATGGTGGCCTGCTCATGGTGCTTGTCTCATCAATATCATGGTTTAATAAAAATACTCTTGTTTGTAGGCTTGTTAGTTACCTCTATTTTTCATAATTCTGCTAGGATGACCTTTTCTTGTAGTGCTTTATTTTGTTAGATGTCTGTAATGCTTGTTGCATGGTGGTTTCTCAATATTGCGAGTGTCCCTTATGCCCCATGGGATTGACTTCTTAATGTAAATATGCTAAAGATATCCCTCCACCTTGTACACTATGGAAACTCTTAAACATCAAGTCTTGAGAGTAGATGGGCAACTTGTTACACCAGGATCAACCATCACCTTAATATATAATGAGGCTGTTCTAATTGCATTATGAATCTTTTATCTGCTTCCTCTTGAAATTAAGTCTGTCATTCTGCTGTTTGGTGGTGTATCAATTCTATAAAGAGACAATTGCCATATACCAATTTAATTGCTTCACATTCTAATACATGTGCCCTTGATAATTTATCATGTTGAAAACTGGTTAGAGGATCTTTTGAGTATTTTCTTACTGCTACAAGAAACTATATCAGTATTCTGCATTATTAACTTCTCAAGTTTTCTTAACAGTAGAGTTCATGGTCCATATCATTGACTCTCTGTTGCTTGTTACAGGTACTTAAAGGAGAGACGCAGTCAAGTCAATCCCAACAGTGGTTTCATTTCAGCATTACATGAGTATGAGAAGAGGCAATTGCTTTCTAATAATACAGCTGTACGATCTCAAATCTGTCGTGGCTTAAAAGAACAAGATGATAAAGTTGGTTCTGTTCATGAGTTGCAATTAGAGATTCAAAAGGTATACATGTGTTTTGATTTTTTCATTATCAATTTTGAATTTTTGAATTCTATTAAGTTCATCGACAGCAGACAAGTTTAAAATGTAACATGAGTGTTTGCATCTTCAGTATAGAAGCATCTGAAAGTAATCTTGCCTCAATGTAATTGTAAACAAGTCATGTTCTTGTCCAAATCTGTTACCTTATCTCCCGTTAGTTCTTAAGTTCTGGTGGCATTAATATATCCCTCAATCATCTGGCCTCAATCATCTGGCTTTTCATGAGTATTTGCACTATGCTGTTCATGAGTTTTGTGTTTTTGGAGGAAAGTTGGAACTAGGCACATTTAATCAGTTGTAGTTGTAACTTTGCATGTGCAATAAGTTAATAACTTTTTTTGCAAAATTACTAATGGTAACCTAAAAGCTCCAAAGGAAAAGAAGGTTTGGATCTACCTTCTACTCTACAAATTTAACGAGGTTATGATTTCTTCTAATCATTATTACCTTCACTCAGTTGATTTGGAGATGATTCTGGTTCTTGGTGTCCGATGGTTCATTTAGACTTCAAAGGATAGTGGAAGAAGCCTTTGCCTTCCCTGACAATTTTCCCAGTCTTAATGATCTCTTGAATTATCACAATGGTCGTTTGTTCATGCAGCAGCTCTAGTTATCCGTGACTATGAGGGTTGGAGCATTTTAAAGAAGAGGGACAGGGGATTTTGAAATTAATATAAACTTTTTTTGAGGACAAACATCCTAATGTATGCATCTAATTGCTGGCATTTTTGTGGGCCAGGATGGAAACTGTATAGGGTTTATTACACTTGTGGTTGGTCAAGTGACCATTTTTGGTAGAGATCCTAGCTGCAATGTGATCTTAGATCACGCCTCAATATCTCGCAAGGTGGGTTTTGCTCACATTTTCCACTTGTCTTTGTGTTTTTACTTGTATTCTTTGTTTCTATTATCTTCCACGTCTTATTTTACAGAACAAGTTTATCTATTATTATTTTGCTGTGTGCAGCATGCAAAGATGGAATCAACAGGTGATACCTTAATTCTAACAGATTTAAGATCTCGTCATGGTACGTTTCTAAATGGAAAGCTTCTTAAGAGTGGCCAAGAAATTGTTTTAAGTGATTCAGATGGTGTTAGATTTGGCTCAAGTACTAGAAATTACATATTGCGGAAAAACGGCTTTTGATCCACAAGTTTGGAGATCTGCCATCCATTGTCAGTTTTTCATATGTGAAGAATCAAATTAGAGATCTGCCATCCATTGCCATACTTTGTATGAATCAAGTCAAGTTGTATGAGTTAAATTCAAATTTTGAATCCTTGCAATATGGGACATTGGGATAAAATTATGATGGTACTATACACATCTAACATGCTATTTCCAATGATTTTAAAGGATTAGCTGATGCTTGCAATTTGTTTTTGAACATTGGTTGCCTAATTCATTTGCATTATATATATTTGATTTTAATTATGCTGATAATTGAGGGGACAGCACACATTTGAGGAACATATGTAATGTAGGCTGCTAGTGAACAAAATCTCAGGTTATTAAAATAATAACTATCACTCAGTAGTTGAACATAATGGATTCTTATTTTAATTAAGAATCTAGCAGTTTCAAAATCTCCGCACAGTACATTTCTAAATGTAAGAGTCAAGATCTCATCATGGTACATTCCTAAATGAAAAAGCTCCTTAAAAGTGGCCAAGAAATCGTCTTAAGTCATTCTGATGGTGTTAGATTGGGCTCAAGTACTGGAAATTACATATCACAGAAAAAAGGCTTTTAATCCACAAGTTTGGACGTCTGCCATCGATTGCCAGTTTTTCATATGTGAAGAATTAAGGCACTGGAAGCAACTTACAAGCACAACCTGACACCGTAATTCTAAAGATATTAAAGATCTTCTCATGGAACATTTCTAAATGGAAAGCTCCTTAAAAGTGGCCAAGAAATTGTTTAAGTGATTCAGATGGTGTTAGAGTTGGCTCGAGTACTATAAATTACACATTGCGGAAAAACGGCTTTTGATCCATGAGTGTGGAGATTTGCCATCCATTCTCAGTTTTTCATATGCGAAGAATCAGGGCATTGGAAGCAACTTACAAGCATATGATTCGTATGTGTCAAGTGAAAGTGTATTGAGTTAAAGTCAAATTTTGAATCTTTGCAATATGGGACACTAGGATGAAATTGTGATGCTAGTATACACATCTGACATGCTACTTCTAGAGATTAAATGATTAGCTGATGCTTGCAATTTGTTTTCGACATTGGGTGGCTAATTCATTTGAATTATGTAGGTAGCTAATTGTTATGCTTGTTATGTGTTTATTTACAAGGTGAAATTATTGCAATAGAATCTTTTGAAAGTGTTTACAAATTTAAAATTTATTTATTTAATAAGAATGATCATATAATTAAAATTATGTGTTTGTAAAATCAATAATAAGAGATAAATGAACAAACCATAAATAACACAAGATTTATATAGAGAAATTCTTTTGGAAAAATATCCACATGAGAAAGATAACAAGTATTGTTAATCTTCAAAAGATAGATATATCTACACGCTAACACTCTGATCTTTGATAGCATTAGTGTACTTGCAAAACAATCTTATAAAACTACTATATTATGGCTCCAATTTATAAAGAAATAAGAGATGAATATTATAGTAAAATGCAAAATCTTCCATATCTAAAATAAAGAGGCTCTTTTGAGAATAGTAAATGTAATTCCTAGTTGATAATGAATATTAAGAATAACCTCCATAGTAATAATATATGATTATTGACTTGCAACTCCTCTATAATGACCTATATATGAAGGTAGGTATTCAAAATCACCATCCAATTCATATGGGAACCATTAACAACATTCAAGATGTTGCATTACTTAATTTTCACAAGAGTTGAGAGATTTGCTAAATAGGGCTTTGTAATCATCATTGCCAACTCTACTTTCATGAATGCATATGACAATTAGTGTGAAGGTTTTGAGAGAATCTAAATAATAAAATAATTTTCAATTCCACGTAGATGTCCAATGTCACTTTTTGAGAGTGTTAGAGATATATGAATTATACGTAAGATTGTAAGGTAAATGGCACCTTAATCTTAACAACCTTTCATTTGATATCATGAATTGCAAATACATCCATAGACAAGATAGAAATAATTTATAGGTATCAAGGGCTATGACTTTCTTGCACCAAGAGAGCTTATTCGTGGTCATTGGTTTTGTAAGTGATTTGCAACATTAACTAGTGTCAACCTTTTCTAACAAGGCTTTATCATTCTCAACAATTTCTTACATAGAGTTATATTGAACATCAACTTGATTAGTACTAGTATGATACATAAGATTTTTGGCCAAACAAATGACATTCAAACTACTAAATTTGATTCTAACAATTCTACAATCAAAACCAATGTCTATACTGATTCTTTGTAATCAAATCGTCTTCTTAGAGGTATGTGCAACAACCATATACTCTGCTTTAGTGGTGGATTGTTTGGGTTGCTTTTTACTCACTCAACTCATTGCACCTCTAAATAGAGAAAAAATAAACTAATGAAACTTTGACCATCCAAGTCACTTGACCTATTTGCATCAACAAATACCTATATGTCCAATGACTTGTCCACATCATTAGTACCATGATAATGCAAATAATAATAAGAAGCTTTAGACAAACATCTAAATACCCTCTTAACAAGATTCCAATGCTCTTTACTAAGGTTAGACATAAACTTGCTCAAAACTCACACTGCTTGGGCAATAGTTGGTTTAGTACAAACCATTGCATACATCAGACTACCAATATCACTAGCATAATACATGATAGACATCCCATTATCATTAGATTTAGGACAAGTGTAAAGAAAGTTTAGTACCAATTGAAAATGGAATATTGACCAGCTTACAATCATTTATATTGAACCATCACAAAATGGAATCCACATACTTACTCTAATTCAACCAAAACTCTTTTTGTACTCAATCTTTGCCGATCTCTAACCCAAAAATATATTTTGTAACCTCCAATTTTTCATTTTGAATGTCAAAAGTTAAGTTTTAAGTTCCTTGATCATCACCGTGCTGTTACCAATGAATAACATATCATCCACATACAAGACAATAATAAATTTCTAATAATTAATAATATTAATATTAACACAATGATCTACCTTGCTCCAAACAAAATTCAATTTCAATGCAAAAACATCAAACTTTTGGTATTACATCCCGGGTGACTATTTTAGACCTACAATGACCATTTTAACTTGAAAATTAGTTCTTCATTTCCTTTCACAACAAAACCATTATGTTGTTGCATACAAATCTCCTCCTCAAGATCTCCATTCAAGAAAGTAGTTTTAATATCCATTTGCTCATTTTCAAAATTGCAAGCTATAACAATAGATAAAAGGATTTTAATAGAAGATAACTTAGCAACATGAGAGAAAATATCACCAAAATCAACCCCCTCTCTCTGGGAGAAGCCATTGACTACTAGTTTGGCCTTGTACTGCTCTAATTGGTTGCACTTATAACAAATTTTTTTGTACACCCACATGCAAGCAATTGGTTTTCTTATTTCAAGGAAATTGATAAGATTTTAAGTGTCATAATTGTCTAAGGCTATCATCTCCTCTTGCATGAATTGCATCCAAAACTCACTTTCCTTTGAAGGGGGGCTCTTTGGAAGGTCTAGGTTCATCACTATTACTTAACAAAACAAATACACACAAGAAATCTGGTGGGCTATACTTGTGAATTGGGTTTTGTTGTCTTGTGGACATTCTCAAGTTAGGAGTAGATGGGCTATACTTATTTTTCTATGTGTTCATCTTGTACATTGTCATCTAAACTCTGTAAACCCTCTTCTTCTCCATCCTTTGAAACAAGTAACTATTCTTCCACATGCACATTTTTTTCTTTCGAAATGCACTATTTTTCTTTTTTCTTTTTTCTTTTGGTTGTTCTTTCCCCAAATAGCTCTAAACTCCTTGAAAATAATATTTCTCAAAAAGTCTTTTTATTGGGTTAGAGGATTCCAAAGCTTATAACCTTTAACATTCTCACTGTAACCAACAAAGACACATTTTTGGAGTTTTTGGATCTAGTTTATATGCTTTTCTTGAGGCACATGAACTTAATCATGACAACCAAATATCCTTAAATATGAAATTAAAGGTTTTTTTACCTGTCCACATTTCATAAGGAATTTTATCAACAAGAGTTGAACAAGGGGATCAATTAATCAAATAACAAGCCGAATAACAAGCTCTTGTTGGGATTAAACAAATAACAAGCCAAATAAGACTCCTTGTTATTAGATTTATCAATCCCTTTGTTCAATTATTGTTGATAAAAATCTCTAGCTGCATACCACGTAACACATTTCTAGCTCTTTCCGTTAAGGTTTGGTTCATCATTTTCACTAGCCCAAATTCTCTAGAATAATATTCCCCAATTAGATCTCAACATTCTTATCCTATAGTGTGTTTGCTTTCCAACTACGACTTTAAATTCCTAAACTTAGTGAAAATTTTAGGTTTAGAATGCATAACATAAATTGAGGTGTATCTAGAAATATTTTCAATGAATGTAACACAATGAAAAAATTTATCCATAAATGCTCCTTTGCTCTATAGATGGTGGAGTGGGTCATTATGAAAATAGATGATTCTCTTGTCCTTCCCCCCTAATATGAGGATATGGAAAATGATGTTTTTTTGGATGATTGTCCAAATAACGAAGAGAGGTATTCCTAAACATGTCATGTGGGTGTGTTGCAAGATGGGGCCCAAGTGTTGTTTAGCTTGTTCTTCCTTTCAAAGTTGTGGGTTGGCTTTTTTTTTGTTGTTGTAGGGCAATTTGGCTATAGTTTCATTGTTGTTTGAAATTTATTTCGATTGACATTAGTTGTAAATGGTTCTAGGGAACCTTCAAAACTTATTTTACCCATATAATCCTGAACATCCATTGGACCAAATACATTAAAATGAATGATTTCTAATATTCTCTTAACTCTATTTTTTTCAATAGGAAATGAAGATATATTTTATTTTCTAAACACACAATGCTTAGAGAATTCATTTTTACCAACAAAAAGAAAAGAAAAACTATAAACCAAATTGTTATTAATAATAGTCCAAATAATTTTTTTACTTATGTGACTCAAATGTTGGTGTCACAACATACATGCATTTTTAATTCTAGTTACATTGGCATAATTATAAAAATTGATGTAATATCTTGTATATAATTATCATACTTTTGTGCAACTTTGAGTGTGTGAAGGAATGAAGAAAAGGTGGTGAGTGAATATACATGAGAAGCAATTGTGTGAGCGAGTGTTATTCAATGTGAATCATTTCAATAATTGTGTGTCATCATCAAAAGATCTTAAGAAGTGTGGCGAAGTGTTTGAATCAAGTTCAGATTGTATGTAAGCTGAGTATTCAACATTGAAGGTCCGCAAGCTTTATCTTTGTAATTCTTTAGGATTGGTGTTCTACTCATTGAGTTGGTGCTCAGATCATTGTATTGGGGATTGGTGTCTCCAGTAGGTTGGTGCCTACAAATAAATTTGGGGATTGGTTTCTCTAGTAGGTTGGTACCTAATCCATATTTTAAATTCCCTTATTATATTCTTTCTTTGTGAGGATGTATTTGAATAGTAGATCCAAGCAGTTATTTTCACCGTAGTTTTTTCCCATCTTGGGTTTCTACATATATTTAGTGTTCTCATGTGTGAATGTGTGTTTATGTGGTTTCTTGATTATAAGTAGCTATTTTGATTCAAGTTTCATGATTGGATATATGCGCTAAAGTAAAGAGTTTTAAATTGATTTGATCTAGTGATTCATCCCCCTCTCAGTAGATTGTGTGCCCTTCAACAAAGTCTCAATAAGGATAAAGAATTAGGGAGGAAGGGAACTATGAGGTTGAGGGCATAGGGAAAACCTAGCACAAAGGACATGGTGCTAGGATCTTGGTTCCTCCCAAAGGTTTGGGCTCCAAGGGGAGCTAGAAAAGAAGGATTGGGATTAAGGAGATTGATGAGGTAAGGGTTGGATCCAAAAGAGGACTAGGGACCTTGATATCGTCTCTTGGTCTTAAAACCATAAATAAGATAGGGGGATGAATCATAAGATAAACTTGGCACCAAGGGATCAAGTGCCAAGGTCTAAAGTCCATCCATAACTTGAGGCCTAAGAGGACACAAATGAAAGTCTACAAAGAGAGGTGGGGGTTGAGGTTCCAAGGAAAAGGTGGAATCCTAAGACATACTGCTTAAGTGCATCGGTTTTAAGTTCACCACAAGTTTGCAACCCAAGAGAAGAACGTAGGCCCCACAACAAACATAAACACATAAATATATTGAACACCTAGCAACCTGAAAAGGGGGACCCACTTAGAATTTCCCTAGTTGGGTATAATTGGTAGGTAGAATAGGGGATTGAGTCCCAACAAATCTAGTATTCTCAAATGAAGGAAGATAAAATTATTATTCATTCCCACAACTTGGGAGCATGCCCATGGCTACTAACTTACCCCTATCCTCCTCAAGCTAGCCCTTATAATTGATATCCATAACTCAAGACTCATTCACATGAGAAGAAAAATAAAGATGAAACCATGTTATGTACATCTCAAACTAGTCTCAAAAATAAGATCCACAACTCAAGATTCATTCATATGGGAAGCAAGGTACAAATTAGAATGCACATAAAATAATAAATGATAAATACCTATTAGATCATTCTCCACCAAGAGGGCTAAGAGTGGGGTAATATATTGTTCCTTCCAGGAAACTCTAAGTCTAACTCTCTATACAAATTATCTCCTCATTAGGTTCATGCTAAATCCACACCTAACTTTGTGTGTAAGCTCTCCATTCTTTCTGCTAGAACATCATCAAGATAGTTTCCATTTCAACACTCAATATATAATATGCTATATATCTTTATCATCACCCAAATTTGACTAGTAGCAATAAGTGCATAGCTAATAATCTCATGCCAAAATCTATTTGTAGAACTACAAGACCTAAGAGTGACTAAAAACTTACCATAGTACTCAACTAGCAAATTACCTCCAATCATAGCCAACACTCCTAATTAATAGAAATAAATGTAGACTATAGGAAGTCCTCATGAATCCATCACTTGTATCTTCGTATAACCAAAAGATCAACTAAGAACCTTAGGTGCACTAGAGTTATCCATGGTAATAATCTCTAATGACACCAACATCATAGAATATCATCAATAATAAAACTAGTAGATCCACATCAATGTTAAATATTGCATTGAAAGTGGTCACCTATGACATGATAAATATCTCTTAACATCATCAATAAGCTCCCCATTCTTAGATGCTAAAACATTATCAAGATAGTTGTCATTTCAACACTCAATATATAATATGCTAGAGGTCTCTATCATCACCCAAATTTGACTAGTAGTAATAAGTGCATAGCTAATACTCTCATGCCAAATTCTATTTGTAGAACTATAAGACCAAAGAGTGACTAAAAAAATTATCATAGCACTCAACAAGAAAATTATCTCCAATCATAGCCAACACTTCTAATGCATATAAATAAATTTAGACTATAGGAAGTCCTTATGAATCCATCAATTGTATCTTCATAAAATATCAACTATATTTGATTGACTATTCTAACCAAAAGATCAACTAAGAACCTCATGTGCATTGGAGTTATCCATGGTAATGATCTCTAGTGACACCAACATCATAGAGTAGTAAAACTAATATATCCACATCAATGTTAAATGTTGTACTGAAAGTGACCTAGAGTCACCCATGGCATCATGATAAATATCTCCTAACATTGAAGAACACACATGGCCTTAACGCAATAAAAGAACTCAATTGTAGTACTAGAAGCTCCCTAAAGGAAAATTATAACCATCTACAAATCACGAAGAATTAGTCACCACTAACTATGTTCATGTACAAAGATCCCATTGAAATGTGACTCAAAGCCTCTAATGACAACCTAGTCAATATATGTAGATTAACAAATAACTACTCATGATCATCTTATCTTTTTGCAACTAATCCTACTGATGCATCATGATAGTTGAAAATCCAACAAAATAGAATCCCTAACTTCATGGCATCTAAATGGTTTACAACAAAATCGTACTACACACAATACACCATTAACACTAAATATATACACTTGAGTTCTCCATGCAACATGCAAGTACTAAAACAATAACCACAACCAACATGTGTGTAACCTCCAAAGATAACAAGAAAAGAATGGTCATTATGCTAATTATAATCCAAGAAAAATATAAAACATGTAAACATTAAAAACATGCAACTTAGACCCATAACAAATGCAGATCCAAAAATAAGTAGATTCACCATTGCATCAATAACAATAGACAAAGATAACATGTATGTTGGTCCATAACACAATCATCAAATCTAGAGAAAAACTAGATCTAAAATGTTGCAAATCCAGTCATAGGAGAACTATAGTATTGGAACCCAAAAATAACTATAGAGAAAGAAACATCTAACCTCCTCTAACATGCATGAAGCATGCATGTAGATATGCAACATGTCCCATAGGTTTAAAAACCCTTATAAATCATACTTCGATTTACATTCTTCTAGAGATATACAAAAAATATATTTGAATTGAATGTAAAACCTACCAAACTATACATGCAACTCATAATTTGTTAATTCGTTTGAAACAACTAGAAAATATATCCATGTCTCAAATGATAGAGTATCACAAATCTACAAAATAGTATATTTTGAATAAATTTTTTATAACATGCCCATTGTTCTACGCAGTAACTTTCCTAAGTTTAACTTCAAGTAAATAGTATAAGCATCTAACCATTATGAGAACTACAATTTTTCTTTCCAAAACTATAAAGATAGCATGCACATTTGAAATAAATATATTTCCAAACATTTCCATTGCATTATATATCAAAGTATTACAACTTTCCAAAGTAATGATTACATAGTACATGTTAACATGATAACATTTCTCTTTTACAATCTTTCCATAGATATGGATACAAAATACACAAACAAGGCTCCATAGAGCTTACTGGCAATAGATGTACAAATGGTCTAGGTGCCCTCCATCAAATCTTGGTCACCCACTAATAAGGAGAAGCATCACTCAAGCACTTTTCCGCCAACCTTGTACTAACTACGGTTCCTCGCACATCTACCAAACTGATAGATGGCCCTACCCTTCGACGAAGAGATTGGTTTGGTAACCTCATAATAAAAATTAACCTTTTCGAAGCTTGGTGTTGTGTCCTACATATCTAAATCTGTCACACAATGGCTACAACCTACACATATGACATTCCTTGAATAGTATGTAAACCTAGATCACAGTGAATTGACAGTGTAAACAGTGGAAACTTACACTACTTTGGCCAAAGTATTCATCACCCAAGATTTAGAGTGTAGATCATAAACTTCACCCACCTTCCCAACTAGATTTGTATTGACCATTCATAACCTATACATAGGCTATTCCCATACACCATGGAGTAACCTTAACCCTAGGAATAACCTATAACTTCTATGTTAAATAAGACACTTCTACTAAGTAAATCAAATAACTCTAAGTCTCAACTAGGTTAATCATTAGCTATATAGGCTATGCCCACAATATAGTATTTATCCCCACTATAATCACCCATTCCTTAATATGGAATATGCACAAACACTTCAAACAAAGTAGATTCCTACACTAAGTACAACAAGCAATCTTTCAATTTCACATGAGATTAAAACAACGTTTCCCTAATAAGTAGATGATATAATTTTCCCAATCAAGTCAAACAATGACACCTAATATTTTCTAAAACATAATAAAGTATAAATTAGTGGAAATCAACATGCTTGTTTATACAATGCTCCAATTGAACGAACTGGTTTCCTATCTCATCCTTCCCTTAAATCAGTATGCAATTCCCCAAATAAACCTTCTCACTTCCCACCAAAATCTCACTCTCAAAATCCTCTCACATCTCTAAAAATCTCACTCAACTCAAAACATCAGATAATAACAACTCAAAAAATCATAGCAAGAATGCAGATATGAGTCTCTATTGAGGTAGATAGCTCCTCTATTTATACAAAAAGGTTAGCAACTAAGGCTAGAAATAGGGTATTAAGAATGATACTTCTCAGCTCAAAAGGTTCAACTTAGCAAGATTAAGATAATGTGGCAGCTATAATTGTTGTATACTAAACACATACACAACCATGGTGAATGAGTCGCTTTTCTCAAATGAACAATAGGTAAGATATCAAAAATGCAAGGTAATTGTCTTCTACAGGCTGACTTACTTGGCCAGTTGCACACTTGACCATTTCCCGTATATCATAATGCTTTATAATCTAGAATTTATATTGCAAATCAGACTTCTAATCAATTCATGCTTCTTATAAGTTGGCACCACACTATTTCCTACACACCCTATTATTTTGACTATCTTTTGCAATGACCAGGGCAAAGTTTCCTATGCATGGGTATTCATTTTTTCCTTTACATTGACTTATACTTTGGCAGTTTACTTAACACATCGGTTGGCATATGAAACCATGCGCTTTTACATGGCACTGCTCCTATTCATAATACTCATCACTTTAAATACTTTAACCATTACTTATGGCTATGCGTTGCATTATATCAAGTGCTATTTCCTTTCACTAAATGCTACATGTAGTCCTTATCATTTGCTATGTTTATAATGCTATGCACTTTAATAATTCAGTACTATAGAAATCATTTATCATTTATATTGTATATATAATATGTATTTGTATATATATATATACATAACATAATACATTATGTGTATATATGTCTATATATCACAATTCATAAGTTTATAAAATATAATATTCGATATATGAATATGCATTCACAAATTCTCATAATTCACATATTGATACATGCATATGCATACATATATATACATATGTATATATATATATACATGTATGGATGTATCCTTTTTGTCAATACATACATGTGTATATATATATATATATATATGTATATACTCATATATATATATATATATATCACGCCTTGATATTTAAACACACATATTGATAGTCATATTGATTGACATATATACACAATATATATACAATCACTTGCATCATATATTTCACAATCAAAATCATTTCATAACATCAAATTAAATCAGCATTTATTCTTCATATTTCCAAATCACATAAAGCATAAATACTCATCTAAAGCATTTTCACCCAACTAGGTAAAAGTAAATAAGTAGTATCACAATGGGGTGTAACATATCCCTCCTTGTGAATTATCATCCCCAATGAATTTAAGTAGAAAATATAGACATAAACTATAAGCATAACATATCATCTGAAATTATTTTTCAAGAAATCTCAAAAGCATGTAAGACATGAGGAAACTTCTGCTTGATTTCAGCATAGTCTTCCCAAGTGGCTAAATCTTCTACATACTGGTCCCATTGGACTTTCCATTGCACAACCTCTCTGTTGTGTAAGTGAAGCTTACACATTTTGGGAACTTTGAGAGGCTTGATTGTTACCACTCCTAGGTCCTATACTTGTAAAGCATTCCAATCAATAACATGGTTATCCCTTGGTATATAGTTTGTAAGGTATGAGACATGAAATACATTGTGCATCCTGAAAAGAGTTGGGGGCAACACAATTCGGTAAGCAATTGGGTTTATTTCCTCAAGAACTTCGAAAGGACCTATGTAGCATGGAGCTAGTTTAGATGAATTTCCGAACTTGATGGAACTCTTATGAGGTTTAACCCTTAACAACACCTTTTCCCCTACTACAAAATTTTTGGGTACTCGTTTAGATTTTGCATAGATTTTTTTTCCTATCATTGGCTTCAACTAGCCTTTGCTTAATAATTCCTATTTACTCCTTCATTTCTAATAAAATCTCTGGCCCAAGACTTATCCTATGCTCTAGCTTATCCCAGCTTATAGGAGTTCAACATTTTTTTCCATACAATGCTTAGAATGGAGCCATCTTGATTGCAGAATGATAAGAATTTTTGTATGCAAACTCAACTAATGGCAAGTATTCTTCCCACTTGTATTGCTGATCCATGCAATACATCCTTAGTAGATCTTCAAGAACTTGATTAACTCTCTCAGTTTTTATGTCCATCTCCGGATGATAAGCTAAACTTATATTCAACTTAGTTTGAAGTGATGAGAACAAGGTTTTCCAAAACTTAGATGTCACATGAGCATCCCTATTCAAAATGATTTTCTCAAGAATCCCATGCAATCTAAACATTTCTTGAATAAATTTCTAAGCTATGATAGAAGCTCCATCAGTTATATTTCCTAGAATAAAATGTGCCACCTTAAATTTAACTTATCCACCACCACTAGAATGGCATTGTGCTTATTATTTGACATAGGTACACCTTGCACAAAGTCCATGCTAATGACTTGCCACTTACTTTCAGGTGTATCATGTGGATATAAAAGACTTGCAAGGTGATGATATTCTGCTTTAACTCTTTGGCACTCTAAGTGTCTTGCAACAAATCTTGCAACATCCCTCTTCATACCCTTCCAAAAATATAGCGGCTTCACATCCGCCAACATCTTCGTCACACCAAGATGTCCAGAGTATGGTGCATTGTGAACTTCTTTCCATACTAGGTTCCTTAACTCCTCTGAATTAGGTACATATACTCTTCCTTTAAACCTTAATAATCCATTTGGTTCAAAGTGAAAACCTTCGTACCTTGCATCTTGTGGATTATCCATGGGTGCTTGCTTAACTTGCTTGTAGAATTCATCACCCATGGATTCTTGCAACAATGTCCCTTAAAGTTGGTTTGGATTGTTACCAATGAGGTGATATCCCTTCTTCGAATTAGGGCATTGATAACTCGATTATCTTTTCTTTTTATGTAGTTGATGTTGAAGTCATAGTTTGATATCAACTCCAACCACCTCCTTTGTTGTGCATTCAGATTAGGTTGAGTAAATAAATACTTCAGACTATGATGATCGATCTTCAGTTCAAAAGAATTTTCCATCAGATAATGTCTCCACATCTGCAATGCATGAACCATTGTCACTACCTTTAAATCATACAATGCATAATTTTGTTCATAGGGCTTCAACTTCCTATATTCATAAGCTATAACTTGTCCTTCTTGCATCAAAACCCCTCCTAATCCTTCTCCTAATATTTTTGTTATGACAGTAAAGTTTGCTTTGGATCAGGTACCTTCAATATTGGTGTGGTAGTCAACTTCTCTTTTAGTAGGTCAAATGCTGCTTGACATTTTTCTGACCACTCAAATTTCTTACCCTTCCTCTGTAACGAAGTAATAGGAAAATCTATCCTAGAAAAGTTGGCAACAAACTTCCTATAGTAACCAGCCAAACCCATAAAACTTGTAACCTCTGGTACACTTTTTGGCATTGGCCACTCAAGCACCACCTTTATCTTAGTTGGATTCACTGCAATCCCTTTTTTCAAAATTATGTGACCTAGGTACTACACTTCCTTTTGAAAGAACGTACACTTAGAAAGTTTTCCATATAGCTTGTGCTCTCTTAACTATTGGAGAACTATCTCTAAATATTTACAATGCTCCTCTTCATTCTTGGAATAGATTAGGATATCATCAAGGACTACAAATACAAATCTATCCAAGCAATCTCTAAATACATTGTTCATCAGGTTCATGAATGTTGCAGGTGCATTCATAAGTCCAAAGGGTAGGAATGTGAACTTGTAATGACTGTATCTAGTCTTGAAAGCAATTTTTAAATTGTCTTCATCTTTGATCCTTAGTTGGTGATAATTGGATCATAGATCAATCTTTGAAAACACTTCCGCTCCTCGCATTTGATTGAAAAGATCATTAAAACATGGCAATGGGTACTTATTCTTTATCGTAGCTTTGTTAAGCATCCGATAATCTATACACGAGCTCAGGGTACCATCCTTCTTCTTCACAAAGATCACTGGTGCTCACTAGGGTGAAACACTGGGTCTTATCAATCCTTTGGACAACAACTCCTCCAACTGTGCCTTAAGCTTCATTAATTCCATTGTGGTCATCCTATAGGGTACTTTAGATACAAGTTCTGATCCTGGTACTAGATCAATGGAGAAATCAAATATTCTCTTAGGAGATAGTCCAGGTAGTTCTTATGGAAAGACATCCACAAATTTTTGTAAGATGGGATACTTCTCCATATGTGTTTCTCTAGATTCCACCACTTCTCCTTCTTGAGAATCTTGTGGTTCACAAAACATGACATCATCTTGAGGAGTGACTTCCTTGAATTCTTCTAGTTTATCTATTTTAACTGCAAAGAGTTGGCAACCTTTCTTTTTCACCCTATGCATTTGCATAGCTGATATCTATCGTAGTTTTACTTCTCTAGGTGTTCCTTGGAAAGACACTAGATTACCTAGATCATCTAAAAATTCTACGATTTTAGCTTGGAAATCCACTTTAGCTCTATGCTTCCATAGCCAATTCATTCCTAAGATGACATCATAAGATCCTAAGGGTGCTACGTACAAGTTTACTTCCATCAAGAAACTGGAAAGTTCAACCCTTTCTTGAAATAAACATTGGTTCACCGTTGCTCTTGCCTGGTTTGCATATTCTACAACCCAATATTTCTCCATAAAACCAACTTTCCTAGAAATCTGATTAGCTACTCTAGGTGAAACACAATTTTCTATGGCTCCAATATCAATAAGTATGGAAATAGGTAAACCAAACAAAGTACTTGGAGTTTCCATCAGGGTGATCTGGTATTCAGCTTGCTGATTGTCCATTGCTACATGGATTCTTTGCTGAAACACGTCCCATTGAGAAGAAAGTGAATTACCATGCGGTTGTGAACTTGATGGTTTGTTGGGACATTGACTAGCAAAATGATCCCCTCCACATGTAAAACATCCTCTTATTGGTCCTTTTCTTTTGTTGTCCTATTAGAATTACCACCATTCCCTCCAACTTTGTTATAGTTACCATTGTCGTAGTTGTTTCCTTGACGTTCCTTCCTCAACTCATTCCAATTATTGTGAGATACCTTTTCCCTTGCCTTTGAAATTCCTACCCCTCATTAAAATTCTTTGGTGCTTGATTAGATTGAGGTCCTTTGAACTTATTTCAATTCTTCTTCTCTCAATAGATCGAGATGGATTTGAGATTTTTCTCTTGCTTGATTTCCTTCTCATATACTAGGTCCATAGTGGTTGGGCCATGTGCATCCAACTCTCCACCTATTTAGCCATTTAGTCCCATAATAAAATTTCTTATTCAAAATTGCTCATCCTTTTGGTACATTGGTACATACCTCAAGAGATGAGTGGTCTTCTCCCAATATTCATTCACTAACATATCTCCTTCCTTAAGATTCTGGAAGTCAATGAGCTTTTGATTGAAAAAGAGTTGGGGTAACCACCTCTTTCAAAAAATCTCAACAAACTCATCCCAAGTCAGCTTTAAGGAACTGATTCCAAGTTCCATCTTCTTGTTCATCCACCAATTAGAGGCTTCTCCTACTAACTGGAATGCTCCCCACACAACTTTGGTGACCTTTGAATAGTTTCTTATTTCAAAATACTTTTCCATTTGAATTAAACAAGCCTCAAATTCTTATCTGTTGGTGCTTCCTTCAAATTTAGGAGTAATCTTTCTCATATATCTAGATAATTCAGTTGCCATAAACTTTCTCTTGGTTCCATCAAAATATGATTGTGTCCTAACACTTTCTTGATCTCTAGATTTAGCGTGGCTTCTAGAATCTTCCCCTTCTTCCTCATTGTTGGGAACTTCTTCATCCTCTTCATTGTGTGGAACTTCCTCTTCCTCTCTTTCTCTTCCCCTCACTTCTTGCTCAAGGTTTCCTATCCTTGCATTAGTTTCATCCATGATTTCCAGAAGTCAATCCAACTTGGCTTCAACATTATTTGGACCTTGTCCAACTTCTTGACTCCCTTCATGATTAGTTCTTGTCCTAACCAATGTTTTAAGTAAAGTTATACTTGGAGGTTAATCTTTAATTAGATCCTATCATGGTTTACTAAATGCATAGAAAACATTTCAAAAGAGCAAATAAACTTACACAAAGTTTCATTGAGTTTCACATACACAAATTTGGATAATAACACAATCTTTCATTTGTTCATAAGGATTTCAATATCCTTCCTTTTACATAGAATGGCTATTTAAATAGTCAAGAGGAGAGTATCCATCGGATTCAATCTATGATACATAACTACGTGGGATGTAACCCTCTGATTTTTTCTCCTCTATCCCATAAAGGACAGTAACCTTCAGATTTATCTTCCCATACATAATTTCAAGGAACTTATCCCTCCGATTAACCACTAGAGGCTATAACAATTACTTTAGCCATAGGTACTATTCGAGGGTTTCTAAATATCAATGCTAGATTGACACTACATTCTAAGGGCATATCCCTGGAAAGTGATAATGAATCTAAGTTGGTCGGAGAAATAGATGGTAAATTATTGAAATTGGCTTCATCTCTCATCCTTCCTTTCTCTTGAATAATTCGTGAAGGAGCGTGACTGATTGTCTTAGTATCACTTAACCAGATAACATTGTCATAGTTGGTTCCCTCAATGGTACGAACAAGGGCTTCTTTTTCCTTCTTGGCCCGTAGGTAGTGCTTATTTCCAATCATTGAATTTCTTGCAGTGAACCTGAGTTGCACCATCCTAGCACAAGAATTTTCCAAACATTAGACTCATAATGTTGGAAAGGGAAAGCATAGCGTGCACATAGGTTCTAGAGTTGATCCTAGTAGCTTTGATACCACGTGTAACATGCCCATTATTCTACATAGTAACTTTCCTAAGTTTAACCTTAAGTAAATAGTATAAGCATCTAACCATTATGAGCAATAAAATTTTTCTTTCCAAAACTATAAAGATAGCATGCACATTTTAAATAAACATCTTTCCAAACTTTTCCATTGCATTATATCAAAGTATTACAACTTTCCAAAGTAATGATTACATAGTACATGTTAACATTATAAAATTTCTCTTTTACAATATTTCAATAGATATGGATAGAAAATACACAAATAAGGCTTCGTAGAGCTTACTGACAATAGATGTGCAAATGGTCCAAGTGCCCTCCATCAAATATTGGTCACCTATTGATGAGGGGAAGCATCACTCAAGCTCTTTTTCTGCCAACCTTGGACTAATTGTGGTCCCCCGCACATCTACCAAACTGATAGATGGCCCTACCCTTCGACGAAGAGATTAGTTTAGTGACCTCATAATAAAAATTGACCTTTTTGAGATTGGTGTTGTGTCCTACATATCTAAATTTGTCACAGAGTGGCTACAACCTACACATATGACATTCACTAACTAGTATGTAAACTTGGATCACAGTGAACCAACAGTGTAAATAGTGACAAATTACACTACTTCGGCCAAAGTATTCGTCACCTAAGATTTAGAGTGGACCTCATAAACTTCCTAACTAGATTTGTATTGACAATTCATAACCTATGCATAGGCTATCCCCTAACGCCATGGAGTAACCTTAACCCTAGGAATAACCTATAACCTCTATGTTAAATAAGACACTTCTACTAAGTATAACAAATAACTCTAAGTCTCAACTAGGTTAATCATTATCTACATAGGCTATACCCACAATATAGTATTTATCCCCATTATAACCACCCTTCCTTAATATGGAATATGTACAAGCACTTCAAACAAAATAGATTCCTACACTAAGTACAACAAGAAATATTTCACTTTCACATAACATTAAAATAACGTTTCCCTAATAAGTAAATGATATAATTTTCCCAATCAAGTCAAACAATGGCACCCAATCTTTTCTAAAACATAATAAAGTATAAAAGAGTAGAAATCAACATGCTTGTTTATGCAATGGTCCGATTGAACGAATTGGTTTCCTATCTTGACCTTCCCTTAAATCAGTATGCAATTCCCCAAATAAACCTTTTCACTTCCTACCAAAATCCCACTCTCAAAATCCTCTCACATCTCTCAAAATCTCACTCAACTCAGAAAACTAGATAATAACAACTTAGAAAATCACAATAAATGCGTCCCTATTGAGGTAGATAGCTCCTCTATTTATTCACAAAGGTCAACAACTAAAGGCTATAAATAGGGTATCAAGAATGACACTTCTAAGCTCAAAAGGTTTGACTCAACAAGATTAAGAAAAGGTGGCAGCTATAATCATTATATAGTAAACATATACATAGCCATGGTGAATGAGTCACTTTTCTCAAATGAACAATAGGTAAGATAACTGAAATGTAGGCTAATTTTCTTCTACAGGTCAAATTACTTGGCCAACTGCACACTTGACCATTTCACATATTTCATAATGCTTCATAATTTGTAACATATTGCAAATCAGACTTCTAATTGATTCATGCTTCTCATAAGTTGGCGCCACATTGTTTCCTATGCGCCCTATTCTTTTGGCTATTATTTGCAATGACCATGTCAAAGTTTCCTATGTATGGATATTCATTTTTTCCTTTGCATTGACTTAGTCTTTGGCAGTTTACTTAACACGTTGGTTGGCATATGAAACCATGTGCGTTTACATGGCCCTGCTCTTATTCATAATCCTCATCACTTTAAATACTTTAACCTTTACTTATGGTTATGCGTTGCATTATAACAAGCTCTATTTCCTTTCACTAAATGTTGCGTGCAATACTTATCATTTTCTATGCTTATAATGCTTTGCACTTTAATAATTCAGCGCTATAGAAATCATTTATCATTTATATTATATATATACATAATGTAATACGTTATATGTATATATATATCACAATTCATAAGCTTATAAAATACATTTTTCGATATACGAATATACATTCACATTGTCTTAGAATTCACATATTGATGCATGTGTATGTATACATATATATAAATATGTATATATATACATATGTATATATATATATATATACATATGTATATATATATATACATATGTATATATATATATTAATATACATGTATGGACGTATCCTTTTTGTCAGTAGTATATGTATGTTAATATATATATGTGTATACTCATATACTATATATATCATGCCTTGATATTTAAACACATATATTCATAGTCATATCGATCAAAATATATACACAATATATATATATATATATATATATATATATATATATATATATATGTTGCCTTATTCAATCGATATTGCCATACATATGGGTAATTTGTTCATGAGCATGCATAGATACGTCTATCTACATATACTCATGCACGAATTCACTCATGTGCATAAGTTTATTGTTGACACATACATATATACATATATATAAATTTTATGTATATATCCCATTGATTTAAATAGAAACATATAAGGAAGAACTCACACATTACAAAGAGACTCAAAACTTAAACTCCTAGACAGAGACGTCACAAACAAACCACAAGCAAGACTAAAGGTAACCTACTAATTCCCAAGCTATTATCCTTGTTTAACCAAACTAGAAGTGTGTGTGTGAAATATTAGTTTAGGTCTTTATCAAAGGTTACCATACCAAGTTCTTCTCCCTGAGTGATACTTCCCCTCTCTTTAGGAGGCTTGATTCTATTCCTACATCCAACTTTACACTTGCAATAGTAGCTAGCTAAAAATAATACATTCACTTGCATCATATATTTCACAATCAAAATCATTTCATATCATCAAATTAAATTAACATTTATTCTTCATATTTCCAAATCACATAAAGCATAAATACACTCATCTAAAGCATTTTCACCCAACTAGGTAAAAGTAAATAAGTAGTATCACAATGAGGTGTAACAAATTTGGAAAAACTACATCTAGGAAAGCTAAATGTTCGGCATGAAACAAAAATCCACACACAAAATTCATGCAAACTTGAATATGTCATATGTCTAGAATACCCACAAATTAAGATCATCTAGATCTACAATTTGAACAATGCAGTATCATATATTCACATTATGCATACACATGTAGACCCAAATCTCCATGAATTTGTAACATGTATCATCATGCAATGATATGCAAGTGAAAATTCCATCCATACAACTCTAGAACAACATATATCTACAACATACAAGCATATGAAACTCACAAACCACCTATGCAATCATAGTGTCTACCCATTTAATGCATTCTCATGTAAAAAATGGATAAAACTAGGAAGCTAAAATGAGCACTTCCTTTAGGTTAAAAACACAAGAAAATCTAGGATCCTCCATCTTATTCATTATATAAGAGCGTGCAATGATTATTTTCCTAGAAATAAGATCAAATACAAAAATCCCTATTGAACAAGGATTAATATCATAAGGCAACCCCTCCTACAACCACAACCATGGCTTTGATGTACCAAATTTTAAGAAAATATATCTATAAACTACTAGCAACTAAACTAAAAACAAAGCTTACAGACTAAAGATGCATATGCATTCCACATTAAACCTTCAAGGAGAGAATTACAAGCATTTGATCTAAGAAAATTTCAACATTCTAGCATATAAACACCACTTAAAAAGGACAAGAATGAGATAAGAAGAAGAATATATCCCACAAAACAAGATTGACATAGATATAATCTAGGAAAACTCTTTCAAGAAAAAAGTAGTCTCTAAGTCACATCCACTATATTATTCAACAATGATGGTTACAATACATTCTCATGGTCTAGAGCTCTTTCAAGAAAAAGAGGAGATTAATACTCTATATCCATAGAGATGTTCTAGAGATAATTCTTAATACCCCCATCCCAAGTTGTTAATATAAACTTAACGAGGTACCACAAACAAGGATCCAAAATATCATGGTGAGAATTCTCATGAACTACTCAAGAGAGCATCCTCTAAATATAATATAACTCATCATACAAACATCCTTGATGATAAAGACCATAATGATAAAATGTAACTCCCAAGAACTCCTCCATGAAGCACTAATTACATCTCAATCCCACTAAATAAGGAAGATGCTCAGACAAGTCCACTATGTAACTCCATCATAAATGCCTCATTACCATATTATTTTCAAGTCCCTTAAGAGTAATAAAATAATTACATATGTTTCCACCCTCACATGGGCAGTCCATTTTTCCTACTCAATGAATCTTGAAGGTTCATACATTATTAACTTTTTATTAAGTTACATTAGAACTCAGGACATGCAAGGTGAATAACACACTTGATCATAACATATTACGTTTAATTATTTGATTGAAATTTCTATTAAATATTACCATTTTAATTCAAATTTAATATTAAATTTTACTAAATTCAAAACTAATAAACTCAAACTTATTTACATACATATATGTGTAACCATATGACGGTTTAGAAAATATGTAGCAAACATATGAATAATAAAAATGAATGAAACACGTGTATAATAGTATCAAATATATAAAGTGAAAGTGTCTCAAATCTTGAACTACACATGTACATGTATACTACATGCAACATATACACAATAAAATATATGAAAATTGTAGTAATTGTGACTTGACTTTCTACTCAAGCAAAAATCTCACTTTGTACACTATAATGTCCCAAGCCCTTGATTTATATACATACATAAGAAAATAACTATACAAATGTATACAAATATTTATTATTTTTGAAGTAAAATTTAAATCATTAAATTCACACAATATATAATAATCTCACTTGCATAAATAGATCCTCATGAATGTGGGAACACTTGATGCCACTTTGAGCTAAAGCATGACATGATATTGTAGGCTACCCACATAAAATAGTTTTGGTATCATTTAAAGTAGTAGGTATTTACATGTGTATGCGAAATTAAGGTAAAATATTTAAAAGTACTATAAAGCCTAATTTATACATGTGTAGTAGTAGGATCATGATGACTTGAAGTAGCTTGCTTTGATACACTAGATCTAAAAGGAGATGATAGATGAAGGAAAATAAGGCAACTACACTTCGGCAAAAAAAAGAGCTTATGTAAGACCATGTGACCATGCAACCTTGTGAGTAACTTCATCAATGCTTGACATGTGCTAGAGTGAAAACTTGGCACAAACTCTCTTGGGCTATTTTTGGTTATGTAGTGACAAACTTTTTCATAGATTGTGCAATGATAGACTATGTAGCATGATGTGTGATGAGATGTGTGGTAGGTTGTGTAGATGGCCTTGGTGTCTCCCTCATGTGATGGAAAAAGATAACTACACAATCTATAGAAATACCATATTGTGATCTAATCATCTCATATGCATTAAGGAAAAAAGTCATGAGACATGTACTCAATCGATGCAATTCTTCCAAATCAATGATGTGTTGTTAGGTATCATAGCAAGACTAATTCTGCTAAACAAATATATCTTATGTTATGGACATTAAATCTAATGAAGTCAAATAACATGACCTTGACACAACTACTCATACAATCCAAACATAGATGGGCCACATGATTGACAATGAACACCAAACTTTGATGCATTCCCTCATGGGAAGATTAAAATAATGATTGTGCATCCTTTGTAAAATTTCTAGGTGGGAGGAGAGAAAGGTTCAAACACATTAACTACCTCTTATTCGGTATCTAGGTAGGTGGTCTACTTGGTGATACTTAGTCAATCTATTAGAAACCTCACCTTCCTCAATCCAAGATGAGGGGGATCAAGTGTAATAAACACTCATAGCTCTCTATATAATTGTTTGCATAAATGTAATGGTAAATGATCCTTTTGAGGCCACCTATGATGGGCTACCAACCAAATAAGAGAACTTGTACTAGCATCCACACACTTGGTGACATGACATCCCCTAACCATATGAATACTAGAATAGTAGGGAATACAGGATGAAATATATATGGGGTGACTAGACTTTTAATAATTGATCAAGGTGTAATATCTTTGACACTATCAAATAAAGATGATAAAATGTTTGTATATTATGTTCATCATGAGGGTTGTATGATTGAATAACATCAATTATATATTGATATTTGTGCAAACCCTTTTCCTAGTACCTGCAAAACAACATGAATAAACTAGTTAGACAAGGAATTACAAGCCAAAAGAAGGATTCCCCATGAAATCCATTTGCAAATCAAACTAGGAATGAAAATAATGAAGAACACAAAGAAAATGATAAAAACTAGATTTAATCCTAATTTAAATAGCAAACACTTGATCCCATGGGGGAATTGGTGCCAATTTGATGTGAAAATTGGCCCTTTCCCAATCCCTATGATGAAATCTTGATGTGTTTAAGATAATGTTGATCCACTTTGACAAAATATGATAAATGGTGAGAGCTCCAAGCCAAAATCTGCAAAAAGCCTAGCTAAGAATTCAAATGATGGATGAGAATGGCTAAGTATTTTAGCATGATAACTTTGCTTGGATTGTGGATGATAAAATAAGGAGAGAAGCTCTTCATTTATAGGATTTCAAGATGGATGAATGTCCAAATTTGAGCAATGTGGGACTAACATTGATCCAATGATATGGTGCCACTTGTCAAGCTATGAATGGATGATGGTTGTGCAAGATTTGGGGATTGTGTCAATAAATGCATAAATTTGAATTTCAAATTTGTAGAAATGACTTGAAAGGGGGGAAGAAAGAAAGCATTAAATGCCACTTGGCTCAAGGAAAAGGACATGTAAGGTGGAGTTATTGCCTTGTTGGAAGGACATGTCAACTCACATTTTTGAATTCAAATTTGGGAATATTCCTTCAAAGATGCCCTGTTGAAAGAAAATGTTGATTTAATAAATCAATAAATTGATTTATTTGTGCAAGTTGCAAAATCTAGAGGATGGAACATGATAAGAGATTAAATTAATCAAGGGTCAATTAATTTAATAGGAGATTAGGTGATCTGACTTATTTGGCTTAGAATTTAGGATTTATTTAAATCAAATAATGAGAAGAATGTGATGAGATATTAATCAAATAAAGATTTTGATTTATTTAATTAAAAGGAGCTGATGTTGGAATAAATTAAATAAGGTTTTAATTTATTTAATTTAATAGATAGACTTAAGAGATTTAATCAAATAAAATTGATTACTTAATTAAATCAGATAATTAGATCAAGATGATTAATTTAATTATTGAGAAGAGGTGACTTAATTAGATAAAGTGATTTATTTAATTAAGAGATGAATATTGATGAATTTAATCAGATAAGGAGATTTGGTTAAATAGTTAGACCGAGGGATGATTCAGGATGAAACGATGTTAGTGGATCAGGATCGAGTGTGCGATATCAATCTGTATATTTTTGATGTCTACATTTTGCCCCTCTTTGAAGTGATTTACTTGTGTTGGTTCAAAGAATAATCTTGTTGAGATCAAAGTTCAAAATTCTCTGATTTTATGATGCCCCATTGTTGCCCCAACAAGAAGAATTACGCTGGTATACTGCCCCCTCAAGAGATCGGGCGAAGAGGTTCGATTTGAGGGTCGATCTCTCGACAAAGAGGTTCAAGATTAGATCAACTCGTATGTTTGATGTAAACAAATTTGATGATGTAGACAATCATCAGCCATGGGTAGCCTCATGCCTATTTTGATATATTACACCCACTTGATCATGATTTGTACCATGACTGTGACATTATTGATGATGAGATGATTATGATGTTTATATGTAATGGATGATATGATGATGCATGGATGATATGGATGCACATGATTTGATATGATGATGCTTGGATGATTATGAAAATAGATGATAAATGTATGGTTTATGAGATGTTTAGAAAAACCAATCTATATTATGCAATGATGGGGATGAATGCATGTGGTATGATTAATGCTTTTTATATGATATGATATTCATTATGCAGTATGGTTTTTGGATGCAAGATGCATGCATTAATGACGATTTATGATTAACTGTCATGGTACCATGTTAGTGCGAAAAGCAAGAGATAGAAGAAAATAAGAGATTCCAACAAGACATGAGATGATGATGATGATGATGATGATGATGATGATTTCTTGCCAAGGAGTTGGGATTTTCAAAGGGCTAATTACCTTATGTTTGATAACACACCTAGATATGATGCATCAAGGTATAGAGAACTAGGATGGCATTGTACCTAGTGTGATGGATTTGACTCGACAAACAAATAGGAGTATTCTTGTTCACACTTGACATACAGAAACCTTGCTAGGACGTACCTAACAAAGCAAGTATTCGCCAAGTTATATTACAAGAATGTCCAACAAGCACAACAGATAAAAAGATAATGATCGTTTCCCCATTCCTATCTTAATCCCTTCGTTGGGGACATCATTGAGAGGTCCTTGGAATGAGCACAATAAGATAAACCAAAAGAAAAGATCAAGTACACAAACAAGCCAATGTTCTTCATACCTTCAGCCAAAGGGATGTGTTTTGATAGATAAGAATCCAAAATGATGCCCATTGTCGGAACGATATATCCTAGGACATGCATTGTATAGGATGATGATGGTTTGATAAGTTGATTGATAGGCTATTGATATAAGTTGATTGACATGTTTGAAAATGATCAAGAGTTTGATTTTTTTTTAAAGGTTTGTTGTTTCGATTTTGATTTTACGATTGAAGATTAATTTTGCCAACTGTTGTGATTGTTTCTATTTGTTTTTCCAAAGGATGAAGGTGACGATTAGTTTATTATGGATGATTGATTATTGCGGGTGAAGGCGAGATGGGATGGATGGATTTTTTCAAATATTTGGATGTTTTGACGTTTTTGAGATGTTTTGAGGCTGTTTTTGGTATCTTTCGAGATTTTACAAATGTTTTGATTTTTTGTTTTTTGAATGTTTTGGGGTTTTATGAGATTTTATGAATGTTTTTTGGATTTTGATGTGATTTTGGATGTTTTGGATTTTTGTGTTTTTGAATGTTTTTGGATTTTGATGTCTCTCGGGGCTGATCAAAGATTAGCCTTGCCTACGTTTAAGCTCAGAGACGACGTAGTTTGGATCTAGTGTTTTTGACACTTTTTTGACTTTTTTGAGTGTTTTTGGATTTTTGATCTTTTTGATGTTTTTGGATTTTCGCATGATTTTGACGATTTAGATAATGATGTGTGATGATACTAGTGCTCTATTTGGGATTTTGCTGAAGACCAAGCTAAGATTGACTAATCGAATCGATGGATTGATTTGATGATGATAACATTGTTGAGGATACACAACAATGCAAGGATTTGATTGATCAAGATTGATGACGATAACATTGTTGAGGATGCACAACAAGGCAAGGATTTGATTGATGAAGATTGATGACGATAACATTGTTGAGGATGCACAACAATGCAAGGATTGATTGATCAGGATTGATGATGATAACATTGTCGAGGATACACGACAATGTAAGGATAGTGTTAAGCAACACAATGATTGAAAAGGATATCCCAAGATTATGGATTGATTGGATTCAATTGATTAGGATTGTTGACGCTTGGTTTGGAACAAAAGGTGTTCGAATGATTTGATGTGACGTTTGAAGTGCAACTTAGATGCAACTGATAGTGATTACTTGGATTGATGTTTGATGAAAGATGAAGACTGATAAGGAATGTCTTCTTGTCAAAATATTCCATGGGCTAGTAATTCAGATTTTGGATTATAAGTGTTGGACCAATTTGATTTCATGGTTTCCAATGTTCAGACCACCATGTAAGTTGGAGGATATATATATCAAGATTTATTCCCAAAGCAAGATGTAAATACCTACCCCCAATGTCTAGCAATGTATGGAATGTGATGGGTGGATGCCTAGATAGGTGTATGGATGGATGGATATGGTAAGCACGCAAAGGATTCCAAGGATTATCTTGCGATAAGATTGGATAATGCTTCATGGCTCAGATAACGTTGGATAGGATAGGATCAATGAAAATGACCTATGTCAAGATGTTTACCGCACACAAGTGTAAAGTGTGCCCCAAACTTTCATCAAGATCAAGATAACTTAGATGATGAACGTAGATATATGCACATGGATGAAAACGGATTGGATAAATGGTTCATGGATGAATGGATTTATTATCGATAAGATGGATGGAATGCTCAATTTATTACGGATAGGATGAGATGCTTTCAACTGAACTGGCACACGTAAATGCTCGATTCTACACATGATGCATGTTTGCCAGGTTTTCATCATGGTTTTGCCCAAAGCACCGCCCATGCGGTTTTCACTAGACGACAATTTTTTTCTCTTTCCTGTTTTCAATCCTTTTTCTGATTTTTTTTTTGGATTTTCATATTTTTTGATTTTTTTGGTTTTTCTAAAAGATTTATGCTGAACCACTTGGTGTTGTTGATGTAGATTATTTTTTCATAATGTGCCATCAGTATCCTGCCTGAAGAAGCTTCTTTGCTAAGATACGTGCACTTGAATACAACTTTTGAGATTCTTGATCTGCTTCATCGATATCGGGGTTAACTTTGTCTTTGTGCGTACATTGTGATAAAGTGCCTTCTGAATCCTTATGATGAAGGGTCATTGCCAATACATGGTTAATGTGAGAATTGGATATTATGCATGGAGGCATGGATGGAGTACGTTTAGGGATAAGAGATGGATTGGTTGACATTTTGGAACCTTTGACTCTCCAAACTTGGGAAGATGAGCAATGATGGGTGGATACGAAAGTGTGAAGGGAATTAGGACCAACTGCTTGATACACTTTGTACGTCGCTTGAAAAACTTGATTTTGCTTTTGTGGACATCTTTGATGAATACTTTTCCCTTTTTTATTTTGCCCCATAGTTTCTTTGATTGATGAAGTTTGATAGGGATGATCTTTCTTTGTATTCTTTGGTATCCATTTGTATTTGATTTGTCCATTATGCTTCTCAACTTCTTTTGCTTTGATAATGTTCTTCATACTTTGGTTCAAATCTTTCTTTCGAAGTTGGTCCCAATTCATGGATGTGGCAATGGGTGGAAGAAGATTCATGATGTGACTGGTTGTAATATTGGCATCGGTTTCATCATAAAGAATCTTCGTGCTCCCTATGTTGACGTTTGCTTGAGACGAAGTTGCCCCCAGTATTGTGGAAGTAGTACCTTCATGCTTTGATTCTGCCTATTCTAAGAGCTCTTGTTTAGAGTGCATTCTCTGATAAATGACCACTATAGATGATGTTATTTTTATTGGATGCTCTGCTAACTCTGAAGTATCTTGTTCTATCTGACTTGTTCCCTTGAGTGGATAATGTTGGATATCTGCATACCTGATGTCCTCAGTCTGAATTTTGAATATATCTGATTCTGATGTTGATAACTCAGTTTGACTGTAGGAGTTAATAATCTGCTCTTTTTGTGTAATAGAAACTTGTTCTAGCTGAAGATCATCTGCATGTCCATCCGTAGAAAGCATCTCATGGGTAGATGGAGGAGTAAGTGCTATGTGGATATGATCATCTTGTGTGGATAGGAGAATATCCATTAGATCATTGTAGTATCTTGGAGATACAAATTTTTGATTTTGATTTATTTTGGGTTGCTTTCGACATGCTTTAGATCAAGTTCCTGACATGGGTTAGTTTCAAAGGATGGATTGCTTACAAAAGGTTTTTAGACATCATCATTAGGCATGGGAAGTGGTTCAATATCCTCTTGATCTTTGAATGGACTTAGATCAAGTGCCGCGTTAAGGGTTCCTTCAGTATTTGTAACCATGAGGTCAAAGGCGGTCAACATGTCTTGGAAGGGACCATTACTAGACCTTGGTGAAAGATTTTGATCATGCTTTGGGATAAATTCTTGAGATATTTCCTCTAACTGATAAGGTGATGTAAAGACATTTTCAACATGATCATAGGTCAACAGATCATACATTATTTCAATAGGATCAAATAATCCTAACACTCCTTGAAATAGATCACTAAAAAGTGGCTCTTGATGTATGGTGATTTGATCATTAGATGAGGTGGAAACATCTTCAATGTGCTCCTTAATTGAGAGATCTTGATGGTTGCTTTCAACAATTGTGGTGAAGGGATTGTCAATGCTATCACCAGCAGTTGAATGTTCATCGGTATCCCCAATGATTATCATTTTTCATGTTTGTGCTTGTGTTTGTTAGGTAGCCCGAGAGGCTTGGGCAGCTTGGGTAGCTTGGGTAGCTTGATATTGTTGAAGCGCTTGTTGGTAGGCTTGATGTGTTTTTAGTGCGATGTTACAATATTGCCTTATTGCACTTTGTTTTGGTGGTAGTGGTGGTGTATTTGGAATCGTGTTAGATGTAGTGATGAGTTGTTGAGATACGCTTGGAGCGATCATGGTAGTGAGGGGTTGAGATATGATGGGTGTGATAGGGGTGGTTGGAGTGATCGAAGTGATAGGAATAGTCAGAATGACTGAGGTGATAGATCCTTGGGGGATTGATGTTGTCATTTGATTAGATACCATTTGTTGGTGCGATGTCGATGGTATATTCAAAGATTCTGATGTGATGGCTTGATTGGTGTTAGGTGGATTGATTTGGATGGAGTGATTGGTGCTAGGTAAAGGGGGAAGCCCTAAACCAAGGAATGATGTTGATATGGGTAATGGTGGTGGAGATGTCTCTTGGCGCAATGACTCAACTATTTTGGTAAGTGTAGCAATTTGATCTCACCAAATTTGATCTTGATTTCGATTTTGATTCCCTTGATATAGTTGATTTGGTTTTTGTTCAAGCAGATTTGGGATGCATATTTGTGTTGATTTTGGACGATGTTTTGATTTGGGATGACACTCAAATTTGGCATGATAGGTTGAAATTGAACATTGTTGATGTTGGTAATCACATTGCCTTGATTTAGGTAACTTTGATTTTGCATGGTGTTACCTTGACTTGGAGTCATTAACATCTTGTTTGGACTCTGAACAACATTTGTATGATTTACAACCATATTTATACCAAAGTTTTCCGGATTCATGTTTCAAAAACTTGTACTTGGTACATTCCCATTTGGCATGTAGGGATTTGGTGGGATGATGTTGTTCATTCAAAGGCTCATGCATTGATTGTTCGGTTGGTGGATTTGTAGGTTTGGACTTGGATCTACCATTGGGAAATATGTTCCAATCTTTGATTTGGGCATACTCACACTTGTTGTGCCATTGACATTTGTAGAAGGTGATGATCCCATGTACGGTTTGTATAGATGTGAGTGTTGATAATCAATCAGCATTGTAAGGCTTTGATAGCTTAGTTGACTTGGATTACTCATGATGTATGAATCAAGTTTGTATTCCATGTTCTTCTTGCGTTTTGACCTTGTTGCAAAAGTGACCTCTAAGGTTCTTAGGAGCAATGATGAGATGAAGGATGAAAGGTGTGAATGATATGAGTGTTGAATGTTTAGGAACTTTGGATCAATGCTAGACCTAGGGTTTAATTTTGGTTGGTTTGATTTGGATAATGAACTTGTAAACCCTAAGATGTAAGATGCTATCTTAGGATGAACTTGTTCAAAGGATTGCTGATTTAATTAGAGGTATGAGAAAGGATGCATTCCCATACTCCTAACTAAACAAGGTGATTTTTAGTTTGATGATTTACCCAAGTCTAGAATGATGTTTTCAAAGCTCTAAAGTTGTTTGGTGGGATGGGTTTTGATAAACATTTGTGATGGATGAAGTGTTTGATTTGATCCTAAATGAACCTAGGAAGGACTTGTTTACTAGACCAAGATAGTGCAGAACATGCCTTTCTCTAACAATAATTCAAAATCAAAAGACTAATGTTTGCATGAAAACCATATGACTAAAAGATGCCAAGCACATGTGTGGGGTCCAATTGATTCAATCTTTGCTTAATGGATTATTTTTATCTCAAACACTTCTTGATTAGGTTTTCAAACTAAGATGTCCAATGTCTTAATTTCTTCAAACCCCACAAGATATGTTATGTGGAAAATCAATGAACTTAAGGCAAGGGTTTTCCTATTGTTTACATCTTGTCGGAATCAACCGTGTGATATTGGCATTTCTTCCAATATTCACATTTATATCCTGGTTGGAAATACTCTTGGCTTTAGAGTGTTATCGGTTGAGCCGTTCCCTTGGGTGAGTACTTTTTCTCCAAGGTGGGCCCTCTAAGATAGACAAAAGCAAATGAAGAAAAATATTCGTAACTCGATCAATCCTTGTTGGCAACAAGGAGAGAGAATATATGCAACGAAACCCCCACTCACACTCGCACAAGATTTTGTTCAATTTTAAGCCCAAATTGAAGTGTGGAGGTGATTGCTTTATCTTAACCCAAAGTCATAAAAAATGCCTTTTGATTCTCAAGATCGCTATAAAGCGCGAGAGAAGCGCATACGTCCTTTTTTAATGGATTTAGTCTAAGTAAGCCTTCACAAACAAACAAAGCTACACTTGTTCTTTTTTAAATCCTCAAAACAATATGTGAGTTCATTTTAAAGCACCAAATCACAAGTGAAAGACATTTGTTCAATTTGTTAATCCCATAAACAAAATCTAGTGAGTTGTTGATCCTATTGTTCATTTTACCCTTTGCAAGAAGAAATTGAAAGGTTCTTTTTAAGCCCAAATGAAAACTAGTGTTCTAAGAATGAAAGAGGATGACAAATTCTTAAAGAAGTGTTAAACAAACACTTAAGTGTTAAAAAACACTTGGATTGGTCAAAGTATCATCATCATGCTCCTCCTTCCTTTGTTTTCGATTCCCAACCTACAAAGGAGAAAAAAAAGTCAGATTCTCAAAAAATGCATAAATTAAAAATCAGAAAACAGAATGTAAATAAATCATAAATCAAAAGCACGTGCTAAAAAAATGAATTCTCCCTTTTATTGTCTTCCAGCGTCGCAACTTGTGGAGGCGTCACTTTTTTTTTTCTCCCAGTGGTGCACTTACAGCGCCGCTTTACCAGTCACCAGCGCTTTGTGTCGGGACAGAGAGCTCGATTGCGTCACTATTTCGCCTAGCGTCAGAGTTTGTGACAGTGTCGGTGTTTTCAAAAATTTCAAAAAACCTGCAAGTCAACGAGTCCAGCGGTAGTGTTAGAAATTTGATTTTTTTTGGCGGGGTGAGTCCAGTGGTGCAATTTTTATTTCAAGCGGTGACGCTGGCTAGCCCGCGGTGCTAAGACATCGACGCTGATGAGCTCGTGGTGCCAAAACAGCGATGCTAACGAGCCCGCGTTGGAATTTCCTGTGTGTGAAGAAAAACGCTAAAATTTCAAGAAAAAGTTAGAATTAATGATATCCAACCCTCTTTCTAGCGCCAAATGTGAGAACCCTTTTCCTAGTACCTATAAAACAACATGAATAAACTAGTTAAACAAGGAATTACAAGCCAAAAGAAGGATTCCCCACGAAATCCATTTGTAAATTAAACTAGGAATGAAAATAATGAAGAACACAAAGAAAATGATAAAAACTAGATTTAATCCTAATTTAAATAGCAAACACTTGATCCCATGGGGGAATTGGTGCCAATTTGATGTGAAAATTGGCCCTTTCCCAATCCCTATGATAAAATATTGATGTGTTGAAGATAATGTTGATCCACTTTGACAAAAGATGATAAATGGTGAGAGCTCCAAGCCAAAATCTGCAAAAAGCCTAGCTAAGAATTCAAATGATGGATGAGAATGGCTAAGTATATTAGCATGGTAACTTTGCTTGGATTATGGATGATAAAATGAGGAGAGAAGCTCTTCATTTATAGGATTTCAAGATGGATGAATGCCCAAATTTGAGCAATGTGGGACTAATATTCATCCAATGATATGGTGCCACTTGTCAAGCTATGAATGGATGATGGTTGTGCAAGATTTGGGGATTGTGCCAATAAATGCATAAATTTGAATTTCAAATTTGTTGAAATGACTTGAAAGGGGGGAAGAAAGAAAGCATTAAATGCCACTTGGCTCAAGGCAAAGGACATGTAAGGTGAGTTATTGCCTTGTTGGAAGGACATGTCAACTCACATTTTTGAATTCAAATTTGGGAATATTCCTTCAAAGATGCCCTGTTGAAAGAAAATGTTGATTTAATAATGCAAGTTGCAAAATCTAGAGGATGGGACATGAAAATAGATTAAATTAATCAAGGGTCAATTAATTTAATAGGAGATTAGGTGATCTGACTTATTTGACTTAGAATTTAGGATTTATTTAAATCAAATAATGAGAAGAATGTGATAAGATATTAATCAAATAAAGATTTTGATTTATTTAATTAAAAGGAGCTGATGTTGGATTAAATTAAATAAGGTTTTAATTTATTTAATTTAATAGATAGACTTAAGAGATTTAATCAAATAAAATTGATTATTTAATTAAATCGGATAATTAGATCGAGATGATTAATTTAATTATCGAGAAGAGGTGACTTAATTAGATAAAGTGATTTATTTAATTAAGAGAGGAATATTGATGAATTTAATCAGATAAGGAGATTTCATTAAATAGTTAGACCAAGGGATGATTCAGGATGGAACGATGTTAGTGGATCAGGATCGAGTGTGCGATATCAATCTGTATATTTTCGATGTCTACAATATTCATGTCTCATTGATGTGAGTCTACCTCTATGTGGTGGGTTAAGATTTTATTAAGTGCGTCATCAATGTATCATAAAGTTGAGATAGTCTTTAAATGGTATTATCTCTCATGTCCTCACCAATATTTGCATTAGATTAAAATAAATTAAAAATAAATACACAAACAAAAAAAACTAGATACAAACACACACACATAGACATAGACATATACATACATATATAATACATACATAATACATACACACATACACACACAATTGAATATAAATTTATTTTCAAGTATTATATTATGTATTCAATTTTATACTTTAATACTATACAACTATATTTTTATGCTTGTTAATAAGATTTTATTTAAGCTTTATCTAGGAATTTTTATTATTAAATATAAATAAATTTCTAAAATAAGTAATATGGGGGGGTGACATCCTTGATTGTGGCTCCTTAGTGGAGGGGTTTGCCCCCTCCAAACCAATGCCACCACCATATCCATGAAATTGTTGATCTTTACCTCTACATAGTGGGGATAAAACAAAATAGTGAGAAGGGATAAAGAAAAGTGAGTTTCACGTGGTGGCTAGTCCCTATTGTTGATGCGAATGTTGCACACACACACACCAACATGCAGATAAATCCTCACAGAGTACTGCGGGAACCTACCTCTCTTGAAAGATATACTAGGAAAACCTAAATCTAAGGTGATCTCAACTCGATCCCAAGGCTTGGGAATGTCAAGCCTTGACACACTAAGTTCGCTCAGGGTTCGTTGTGTAAATTGTTGTTAAACATTCAAAATATTGAAACATAATCTCAGTTCGATCATTCATATGTCACTTAACAACTTCATGAAATCAAAATATTTACAATAACATTTCATGAAATTCAAATTACTTGCATACATTCAAGCAGATTTAGCATTAAGCACTCTACAACTTCATGGAATCGAAATATTTACAATAAAACTCCATGTATTTATTAATTTTGGAACATTTTTTGGAAATATAAAGCATCTAATCTAAATAAAGCATAAAAATACCGAAATGTAAAGATTTCTCTCAGGTATTGTCCACGCATGCCTCAAAAAATAAACTAAATCAAAACAAACCACTCTGTACTTCACTAGATTGCTTCATAGCTAGGCATAGAATGATGCAAGGGTTTAAAGAAATGAGGATTATTTGCAACCGGATAGTGTCAGTATGCACCTAAATCTGGCGCAACACACAATCTTTTCTGATAGGAACAAACAATCAACTACGTATGATTTCATATTAGGAAATAGCTTTGAATTGGCCTTGATATTAGTTAATCTGAAATGAAACACACAAGTTTTTAATTTGAAATAGAAAAAAGAAAAAGGAAAAAGAATAAAACTTAAAAATTTTTTTAGTTCTCTAGAATCCACAAATTTTGAACTTAATGAAAATAAAACAACTCCTAACCTTTTATAAGAACAAGACACTCAGGAAATTCAATCAACACATGAGAGAGAATCTAGGGGATGAATTGTAACATAGCACGTGGCATGTGACAGTTGGCAAGATAAACTTTTGAATGAGTCAACAGACTTTGACCTTCTTCAACACTTGGAACTTTTGGATTCATGTCTTTAAAATATAATTAGTACATAAAACTGGATTGAGAAAAATGTAAACTAAATCTTTAAAAAAAATGTAGGAACTTGTTGGATATTTAGAGTGATCAGGTGGAACTAGAAATTTTAATTTGCCAGCCCTGTGTTCCTGCATTCAGGCTATGGTTTCGGGGAAAAATGCCCGTAAGTATATCACCTCAGAACTAAGCACCTCCTTTGTTGCATGCATAATACTCGGATCTCTGGTTCCTCGGTTATCAACGTTTCTTCTCCATACACTTTGTCTTCGCTTGAGCTTCCAGAGTACACCGATCAACTTGGTAACATTATTGAATTTGCTTGCAATCCAAATTTTCCTAGCCGTCCATACTTGAACATTGTCCAATCACCTATTTTCCCTGCCAGTGATAACTTTAAGAAACCCCCTCAAAAAAAGATATAAAATCCTAGTGAATCTTTCACTTTTTTAGGAAAACAAATTAATTTCTATTGGTGAATCTTTCCCTTTTCTTGAAAAAAATATTAATTTTATTGGCAATTTTTTTTACATCACTAAAATTTTGTAGAAAATTTTGGCGAATGTAGAAAAATATTATAAAAATGCATTAATTATGATGGAAAATTCATCCAATCTAAAAACAATTCTCATGTAAAAGTAGGGGCTCGAGGGAGGAAATTATCAATGGGCTTAAGGGGTAGACTATAATATTTACTTTCCACCATTGTTTTAAATATAATATAACGGCCCTCATTATATTCTATAAGGTAAAATATACCCATGATTTATAATTCTCATGGGACTCGAAATTGCTTTTAGATCATTGATCTAACGACCCTCATTGTACTTTGCAAGGTAAAATGTACCAAAAATCTATAATGCTCATGAGATTGAAATTATGGGCCCCATGAGCATTACAAATTGTGGGTACATTTTACCTTGTGGAATACAACAAGGGCCATTAGATTATATTATAAATCAATGGTGGAAACTAAAGATTAGAAATATGGTCCTAAAATAACTAATAATTATGATATACTATTGGTGAATTAATATAGATTTTTACTATAATGTATATAATTTAGGGAAAATATGATCTAATCATGTATCGAATATTGTGGTGAATTTTTGACTTGAATTTTTTAATAAAATAAATTCTTTGGCGATTTAAATAATACTATAATAAAATTTTATAAAAATGTGGTGATCTAAGTCACATTATAGCTCAAACTATTAGCCAATTTTGGATTCATAAATTTCAACTATTAGCCAATTGGCGAATATTAGCCACTAAAAAAATCATTCCCCTGCACATAAAATTCCATATATCAATCCCATTTTTAAAACATTAATAAAACTTTTATTAGCATAAAACCATCATTATCATTATTCCTTTTAAAATAGTCTACAAGTAACATGCTTTAATGTATTCTTGTGTAACTATCAACTTTAGGCAGGTCACTAGATGTTTTGGACATTCGGGAAAACCAAATAACAAGTTTAAACATTCTTGCATTAGTGCACCATTTATCCATGTACTCGGGATTAAGTGTTGTATTAGCAATTGTTTCAATATATTTGAAAATTAGTTAGTTTGGTTAATTGATGTGTTAGTATCATGCTTAAGTTGTACATGCAGACTACTAGAAATAAACACAATATCCGTACCAATTCAACTCATAGCAATTAGTGAAATAAGTGGGAGAACAAAATTTGATTTTTAAAATTTGAATTCTTAAGGTCAATTCTTTGTGGCATAAGATTGCTCTCACACATTGTAGAATTTACTAGAGACATGAAACTCTAAATATTGAGGTGATAATCAAATGTGTAGGAATAGGTGAGAAGATAAGCATAATAAATGGTAATTATGCATAAGATTTGCACAAAAATGTGTGCATAAAGGAGTAAATAAAAGTGGATAAAAGTTTGGAGAATGAGCACAACTTTGCACAAGTGTGAATTATTTCTCAATATGTTATTGCATTAAGTCATTCCATTAAAATGGACCCAAAATCAAATTTCACCATTACACTTTAAAAACAATAATATATATTAGGTTTTGTGTTAGCACTTGTTCCAATAAATTTGACGAATAGTTGAATTGGTTATTTGATGTGTTGTAGCATGACTAAGTTATACATGTAGATTACTAGAAATAATTGATTTGTTTAGTTATAATAACAAAGACAATAATTGTACCAAGTTAGCTCATAATGACTAGTGGAATAGGTGGGAGTTGGCAAATTGTGAATTTTTGGAGTCAATTTTAATAGGTTGTAATATCGATAATGATACAACTTATAAACAATATGAAGTAAATGAGTACTTTCTATTTACTTCATTGAAATAGTGTTCTATACTAAAAATGAAAGTAACAAAGTGATATATCAAGTATTTGTTAGCAAATCCAAAAACATATACAACTAGGACTATTACTATTATTGTAAATTAAGTATAATCTAATAGACTACAACCATCCAACAATAATCACACCATCACAAATACACATCCATTATTTTTTAACTTTAAAAAAAAAATTGTTTTAAAGAATATTAATTGCATTACATGTAGCTTTTGTTGGAAACTAGATATTTCAATTCAAGTGTATAACTTAACTAGACTATTAACACATAAACTAATGCAATGGCAGCGACTAGCCACTACATGACACTTGTTGCACGTATGCTCCTAAATGTGATCTATAAGTGACATTCTTAGAATGAACTTGATTTTAATTGCTTACACATTAGCCATTTTCTTGAAATTTTAGTAGAAAACAGTAACACTCTCAAAACTTATCAAATTATTTCTATAGTCAAAACATAAAGGTTGAATACTTGAAGCAAGGCTTAAATAAAATCTTGTGAAAAGTCTATTGTGTATGGAAAATACAAGGTAATATCTAATATAGCGACATGAATTAAGTGGAACTAGAAAACTATTGTTATAAAAAATTTCATGTCAAACAAAACTATTCAAAGATAAAAAGATTAAACTTATTCTATGAAATATTCAGTGATATACTTGGGTCATTTGACTTGTATAACTAAATCCACAACAAAAGTCTATAGTTGAGTGTAATTATCATGTAAGTTAAATGGTAGCAATGTATTATATTGCTACCTATCTAAGATACTTGCATGATTTTTAAAAAGCTATGGGAAGTATACTATTTAAGGATAACAACACACACCATATAATGTATTGTGTTGTCATTTTGTACTATTTTGTAATCAAAACACACTTGACCTACAAATGCATGTAAATAGTTATTTTGATAAAAAATCTATTGCAAAATTCAAAATAATAGCTCAACAAGGCATTTATTTCCATATGAATTTAATATTATTTATTGCCCTCCCATATTAGTAGACACTTAACATTTGAATTCTAAATATATTGATTTTGAAGGGAGCAAGGCTACATTCTATATACTATAACAAACCATGTACAAGAGAATGAAACATGAGGACAACACATAACGATAGTAACAACTCTCCATTTGGCACTCAAGCCTTGTTTTAGTTGTGAAAATCAAGGGGCAAAAAGGTAATGAATTATTAGGATCAAATTGCTTCCACCAAAAAGAAAGATAAATCTTGTTCCATCTAAAAGGAAAGTGAAGAAAACAAAATTCTTTAGTTAAGAAAGAAGACATACAACATTTGGTTGAGTCTAATGGTTGATAGCAACATCTTGATGAAAAATTTGGGTCACAATCTTTAGTTTCCTCAATTAGTTAGAATATCAGTTGGCTTTTTTAAATAAGTGTCTTATGTATTACTTTGTATAAAGCCTTATATAATGAGATATTGAAAAAAAAATGGATGGAATGGAAACACAACCCAAAGTCTAGGCTAGGAAAAGTCTAAACAAACACACCAAAACACTAGATAAAATAATAATAAACTAAACTACTATGTAAGAAAAGCTATAAATCCAATAGGAGATGAGGGCGAGTCACAATCATCAAGCTTGCGCCAATCACTGTGAAGCTCTTGGCTGTTGGGAATTGTCTACTAATGAAACCAACATTAACTTGTTCTCCATTTAGTAGCTTAAGTTTCATTCCTAGTGGGAGAAATGACCAATGTCAAGCAATGAAATTTGTCATTGTTTGGCCAACTAGGAGCACCCTTGTCATGGGGTTGTGAGGAGAAAGAAGGAAATGAGGCTATTGAGATTAACCATGAGCATTTTGACCTTAATCTTTATGCTAAGATGATAGAGAACTATGGGAAGCATGGGAATCATGTCTACAAGTATTGTAATTACATCCATATTGATGCCTTCAAGAAGTGGATTGGCCCTATGAGAGGGAGAGGTTGATTATGCTCTAGCAACCATACATGGTGCATTACTCCAATGGTCAAGAAGCACTTATAGGTGAGCAACATAATTAGCTTTCACTTGTATTTACATGAGAACTAATAGGGAGGCTGGAGGAACTCAATCACACTGTTTTTGGAAGCTACAGGAAGCAATCATAGATTCCTGCACTAGGCCTTGTCTTAGACCTCCTTAGTGAAATTGATGTTCCACCTTAACCTATAGGAACTCTACCTTGTCTAAGTTCCCCCGGTTCTCCTACCAACCTCACTATCTTGACAAATTTTGAATAACCCAACCATTCCTTGGTTCAACGCTTCATTCTCCTTTGGCCTTTAATCTGCCCTAAAGACCAAATAAACTCAACCTTTTTCTAGGTTCTTGCAAGGGTTAGAAAAGGTTACAAAGACTTCAAAATGGCTTGTCTAGGGTTCTTAGACAACCACAAATTTCTATCTTGCCATCGCTTTCACAAGATGCTTTCCTAGGGTTTGAAAGGCTAGTAGTCATTAAGCCTCTGAACAGAAATAAATTGCTTTTCCCTCCTAAACCCACCAAAGGACTTAGGTTCTTGACTTAGGTAATGTGTTTCCCCTGTCTACACCTTCAAGATTTCTAGGGTTTTAGTCTTGCTCAGACCGTGTGCTGTCCAAACACCAAATTTGTCAAGCAACTAGGGTTCTAAACTGCTTAGAAACAGTTTTAGGACTGGTGAAAAGTTCTCCTAAACATATTGATGGGCTCTCTTCCTTAACACCATACGTGGCCAAGACCTTCCCCTAAATTCTCCAAAAAGAATTTCTCGAAAATCTTTTCTCCCTTGCAAGTTATTGACGCTGTACTGCAACCTTTCCTAGCCGGGCTCTTCACTGGCTCGCCTAGGGCAAGGCGTTTCTTCTAGCTCCTGCAACCAAAGAAAACCTAACACCTACCATATGTACAACTACCATATTTACAAGCACGAAGCCTAGGCACATTTCCCAAAAGTCCGTACAATTTGTACGGTGGGAAGACACCCTAGGACTCCATTATTAAAAACAGCCTGCTACAGGACTGAAAATGACAAAAAATAAAGTATTTACAGATAAAAGAAGGAAAAAGGTATACAAAGACAGAAAGATGGCACTTCAAGCTTATACAATGTAAATACTACTACTACAAACAAGAAGATAGCAGAGCTATGCCATTAAAGTTCAGTTTTTAACACAAATGCAGAAAAATTGTCTTTGTACGTTTTTTTTTTTCAATTTTCAAAAATGTCACTCAACATTAATGCTTCTAACCTCTTTCCAAAGTCGAGGCATGCCTTAAATAGGCTTCCAAAGCAATTTAGATGCTTGGGTCGGGCTTCAAAATGACCTAAAAACAACTTTTGTATAACCTGTTGTGTTTTCAGACATTTAACAATTTTTGCCAACCTAGCAATATGATGTAAAATTATTTAATACTTGTCACCTTCTTTCCCAAAGTTCAAAAACACCCTAAGCACCTAAAATAATGGTCAACATGACCTTATGATAGCACAACAAAATTAAGAACTTCAAACAAAATTTCAACAATAGTCCTTTGCCAGGTGCTCCTGCACCAAGAACATTAGAGAAAATCATGGACTTAGTATACATAGAGAAATGAATATCAATTGAAGCTCTTAAAAAGAGAGTTGTATTTTTATGCTTTGTCTTCTCATGGATATGGATCTTGAGCTATGGTCGTTTAGGTCTAGAGGGTTCATTTGAGGTGGCATGTTTATCTCCTTGTGCATATGAGTTCGATTTATGGTGAGTTTAGGAGATGTTATTAGGTTTATTCCTCATTATGGAATGAATTTGAGTTTGATATTCCTTGTTTAGAGAGACTTACATACATGTTGGTTATATAAGATGAATATGTTTTGTTTAATTTATGAGATTGAATGGTTGGGTGTTGTTATGGACTTTTAGTTAGAGTTGTGAAGGAGATCTCAATTGGTTCATTTTAGCACTTTGAGGTGTTGGTAGGACATGTTATGTAATATGATTTGTAAATTTTCTCTATTTTTTCTATGGCTATTTCTTGGAGGTTCATGTTCACATGGTTTGGTGTGGTGGACTTGGGAGAGTTATGGTGACTTGTTGTGAGAGAGTATGCAATAGTTTTTTTTGTGTGTGGATCATTTTGGTTGTTCTTTGTTATTATATGGTTTGATTATGAGCCACATCTTGGTATGACTGTTGATTGGTAGACTTGGTATGAATCTATTTTTAGATTTGACATTACTCATGCAATGAGAGTAAGGATGTGTATATTCTTCATTGATAGTTTTTATACGTGGAGCTTGTGATTGCGATGGGTTGGATATGTTGTTGGCATGAGTTCTATTGATGTTTGGATACCTTATAGGTATAGATGATTGGATGGATTAACATTTGTTGTGGTTGCTATTTTTAGCAATGTGCATTTTTCCATTTGGCAACAACTTGGAGCCTCTGTTATCACTTGGATCTGATGCTTGTGTCATTTAGATTGATGCCTCTTCACCTTGACTTGTTCCTTTTTTTCCATAAGTGACATGTTAGAGGATGAGAGGAGTTCTTGCTTGAGATGGTTGTCACATTGGATATTATCGTAGACATCTTGATGAAGCATGAGAAAATGTTGAAGATTCATGTGGTTTCATGGATGGCTATGATGATGTATTTCATTGATGACCCTTATGCAATATACAAATGGAAAAATGTTAAGAAAGAGGGTGTTGTACAACTTGCACAAGAAATTAAATTTTTTAATTATGTAAAACAAAAATTCACTTGTGGTGCATATTTTGGAGATGTCTTTAGTCATATTAAATATTTATTTGGGTCCACTTGTAAAGTCATATGTGAAATTGGTTAGGTATTTTATATGTGGGTTGCACATTGGAAAAATATTTAATATTAAGAAAACTTTGTACCAAAAAGTAAATGTTGGGGTCAATGGTTTGGTGTTCTCATGGTTTCAGGCACATGATTTTACCTTACCACTTGGTTGTTTTATGTGAGCTTGAATCTATAAAGCAAACACATGCTTAGTGGTTGACCTTGGCTATTTGGCTTATTGGTTGGTTGAGTAAGTTGGCATTTGTATTGAGATCTCTTGTTGAGTGCAAATGTGAAGTATGGCATGGGATGTATTGTAACATGCTTGGACACATGGAGAATGCATTAGAAGGGCTTGATTTTTCAAATATATTCATGGAGATTTTGTAAGTGTATTTTAATATTTCATTGTTGAATTATACATTGAGTGGGGATGCCTCTAGAGGTTAGTTTTTCCCACTTAGGATTTTTCTAGAGTATATTGTGTAATCTTGTGATATGTCTTTGAGCTTTGCATTATGGTTATTTTGTAAGCTTGTATGCATGTTTTTCTCTCATAAGATTATGTAGGAAATAGTTTGATTGGCCTAGTAATTTCCTAGCATATGGGAGCACCTTGAAATCACTCAAGGAGAGGAGGGAGGAGAAGAAGCCAATATTTTTGTTTGAGAAGATAGAACATTTGTAGCAAGTGATGTTATGATAAGATGAGATTTACTTACCTCTTTGGAGGATTCCCCAGAATGTTGGGAGATACTTGTCTCCTTTGCCTTGTCAAGAAGCTTTGAAACTAAGAGATCAATAATATTTTGTTGTGACCTACCATTAGAGGATGGGTTTTTGTTTTGTTGCTTTGGTTATTCTTGTAGTTGCTCACTAGTCCAACCTTCCTCATTTTTTGAGATGTGTTGCTAGTAGGTTTCTAGGGCCATGCTTGGTTCTCAACATTACTAAAGGACAACCTTTGATTTTGTGTTTGCAAGATTGGCACTTATAACAAGTGTTCAATAGAATAAGATATATAACTCTCTAAATATGGTGTAGCTAGCTAATTTGAATGTCAATAGAATCTTTGAGGCCTTTACAAAGATCATCCTCAACACAAACATATTTTTGAGGATGAGAGGAAAAACTTATTTGACTCAACATAGACAACATTACCTAGAGAGGCAACAATATGATTTAATAAAGGCCAACAAGGCAAGGATAAACTAGGAAACTTGATCCAAACTAGGACTTGGAGAGCCCATTCTTTAGAGAGAATGAAATCTATGCTTGAGAATGGCATCCACATGGTTTGCTTCCATGTAGCAAAGGAAAGAAAACTCTTTTATGAGGCTTTAGACAATATTAAGTTAGACCCTATGAGGGACTCAACCTTTTGTTGACCCATTTGTAAAACATGCTTTTGTAGAAGATTCACCCAACAAAATAATGAATCAAAGTATAAGTTTCAAACCATCTGTAGACACTATCAAATGCAAGAATAAACAAAACCACACCAAAAGAAACTTTCAAATACTTCCTTTGTAAAACATCTATAATTTTTTTTTTAAATCTCTTTGAAAGAAAATTCATTTTCCTACACATCCAAACCAACAACAGCAACGTCAACTACTAGAATGCTAATATTTGAAACTAGAAGGCTACAATAACTATATGAACTACTTATACAAGAAGCAATTATAAGCAAACTACTAAGAATTCTAAACATGTACCAAACAAGTCGAACTTACCAAAAAACCTTCGAAGAACTATGTCTCTCTCACCGTGATTACGTTAACAACCCTTCTACCTTAAATAACATAGATTTTATTCCCTATAAAATAACACTTGCCATAACATTTGTTCACTGGAATCTTGCATGACATTGATATTCTCACAATCAAGATACACAATTGTCGTTTACATCGCATGATAGCATTCCAACAATCTTTTGTAAACAACCCTTCAGCTCTGAAAACTGTCCAACATATTTGCATCCCATTTATGCATGTAGTCTACATTGCAGAGCTGAAAACTCCCATTGGATGGCAAAGAACTATACTAGAAACTCTGTCCATTAACAAGAACAAATAATAAAATATCATATAACAAAATTTTGTTTCCGAGTGTTTAAACAAACTTCAAATGATCCATCATCAACATCAACATCAACATTTTCATTAAACTTCATGATCCATCATCAAGATGAGATAGCCAAAGAAGATAGATTCAAATGTCTCTGAAAAAGAAAAATACAATCCCCTAGCATATTAAGAAGAGACCTAATAGAGTTTCAAATACCATTTGACCGTGACCCCAGAGGAATGCATACCAAGAATCGTATTTAAATTCTCATGGCTTCGATCACAAAAAACTTGCTCCCCATCTAGATACAACATAACATGCATACCTCAACAGCCCAATACATCAAAAGAGACCTCTAAACTGCTGAAAATGGACAATGTACCTCTTGAGTCGAGTAATTGGATGTGGATGCACCTTCATGCCTTAATTTTGGAGAAGAGAGCTTTTTGCGGTTGACATAATTTTAAATCTGTCGGGTCTGAAATGAAACCAGGTCGCGAGATAGACTTCTCAGTAAAAGTTAGCCCATCTGACAGCCTTGTTACCACTTGAGACATGGTCTGATTTTGGATGTAGCTTGAGTGCACAAAAGAGTGACTTTGATGAACCGCAATCCTTCTTCCTCCAAGTACTCCTCTAACGTTGAATCCACCAACGCTAGCTATCTATTTTCCTCATATAAATGCAATGTCTGTAACACAATTGTACCAGGATGACCGTACACACATCCTTTGAATTTTAGATCATCGAAACCTAATCAGAGAAGTACACAGAATCACTAAACGAAAACTCAATGAACCTCGGACTAGCGTTTCACATCTAAATTCATCTTCCAAGTAGAAATTTTACTTCTCGGTATTTTGCCATTTTATTATACAACTGAAATTGATAGAGTCTCAGACCCTCTTACCAATCCTGTACATTATTTCACAAAAATGGGGTTTTGTCTAAATGAGCAGCTACCAAAACATAAATTTTAATCACTTGCCCTTAATTGATACAAACATTCAAGCATTCAATGCCAATACTGATAAGTAGTTTAGAGGCATACTTATTACTGACAATACCAGAGTCAGACACATGCGAACCTAGCCAAGTTCAAAACTCTTGCAGAGCTCTGTCTCTCTCACTCAGGTGTGATCACTTGACTCTTTTTGTAAATAACCCTTCTACCTATAATAACATAGAGAGAGAGAACTCTAATCATAACATTTGTTCACTAGAATCCCACGTGTCATTGATATTCTCACAATCAAGATACAAAATTGTCATGGACACCCCAGGATAGCTCTTCCAAAAAGACATTCCAAAAACTAAACTAGCAATTGTCCAACATTTTTACATCCCATATACACATCTACACTACATTACAGAGCTTAAAACCCCCATTGTATGGCAACAACCATAATTAGGAAAATTTTACAATATAGAAACTTTAACAAGAACAAATATTCAATACTCTACAATTTTGTGCCTCTATAGCTTCCCCTAGGGCTTAAACAGACTTTAAAGGTCTGTGAAAAAGAATACTTCTACTCCTGATAAAATACAACCCCCTAGCATATTAAGGAGCAACCTAATCTAACATTTCGGTTATAAAAATAAATAAGGCTTCAAATACCATTTGACTGTGACATGGAATGCATACAAGACACCAGCTGAATGGCATTTAAATCCTTATGTCTCCAAACTCAAAAAAATTGCTCCCCATCTAGATACGAGTTTGCGACATAACATGCATACCTCAACGGGCTGATATCCCAAAGTAGACCTCTGAACTACCGAGAATTTTGGTCAATGTGCCTCTTGAATCTTGAGTTATTGGATGTGGATGCACCTTCATTCATTGATGTTGAGGATGAAGGCTTTTGCGATGTACGTTTCTTTAAATCTGTTAGGTCTGAGATGAAACCAGGCCGTGAGAGGGGCTTCTCAGTAAAGGTTTGCCCTTCTGACAGCATTTTTTCCACTTGAGACATGGTCGGTCTGACTTTGGGTGTAGCTTGTGCGCAAAAAAGAGCGACTTTGATGAACCGCAACGCTTCTTCCTCCGAGTATTCCTCTAACCTTGGATCCACCAGCTCTAGCAATCTGTTTTCCTCATATAAATGCCATGCCTGTAGAACAATTATACCAGGATGCCCGTACATAAATCCTTTGAATTCTAGATAATCAAAACCAAATCAGAGAAGAAGTATAATCAAAACCGAGTCAGAGAAGTAGACATAATCTTCAATCGAAGTCAGGCAAGTATCTCTTCTAAATTCATCTTTCAAGAGCAAATTTTACTTGTAGGTAAGCTGCTATTTTATTATAAAACTGAAATTGACATACAGGTTTAGACCCGGTCACCAAACAAAATTGGGGTTTTGTCTAAGCGAGCAACTAGTTAGTAAAACAAAAAAATTAGTACTTGCCGTTATAAATGACATGTTTTGTTTTCAATTTTTCTAAAAATAAAGGAAACACTAAAAATTTACTATTCATGCTGGTAAATTAAATTTATACACATTTTATTACTAAAATTAATGTTTTTTTTGAGAAATTTTCAATTAGTAAATATAATTTTTAAGCAATTGTATGATACGATAATATGTTGTAAGAAAAGTATTATTATTATTTTATAATTGAAACTTACTGTGTAGATTTATAGATCAATTTTTTAATAGTATAGTATTATTAATTGTGTCTCAAGGTTATTAGTGTTGATCATTATTACTAATAATTGAATAAAATCTACTCATTATATCTAAAGAACAACAAATGGTACCAACAAAACATGTAGAATTGAAGTCTAATTTTTGAGGGGTCTTTTATGACAATTCAACAAAAATGTTGATATGACATCATATTTGATGATGTAAACGGTAAACCTGAATAATGAACTTACCAAATAAACTACAATTAAAATTTGAGAGTAGTTTGAAATAACAACATATGATTTGAAAGGCACAAAGTTAAGATGCACAATTAAACTCATATAGGGGAGACGACCGAGTAGTTGAGCACCCTAACTTTGTGTTTCTCAAAATCCTATGTGGAAATTTCAAATCACTTCCAATTTTTTACAGAAGCTTATTTGGCAAGTCCCCTGCTTATAACTAAGGTTTCAGGGCCACATCATCAAATATGATGTCATATCAGCATGCTTTTTGTCAAGGTGTCCAAAAAGGCCGAAAAAAAAGTGAGACTGATACTTGTGCATCTACATCATGTTTTATTGGGCACTGATGTGGCATTACATGATTGGTTGCTTTTTAGATCTAAGGAATACATTTCATTTAATTATGGTTAGTCATCATCAACAGTGACAACTTTAAAGTCACAACTATTAGTCTAATATTGTTAAAAATATTAGATATTTTATAAATGATGACTTGGCAACCTGATTTGAATATAAGTTTGAAAATGATGACCTTTCCTAAATGTAATAGAGGTTAATTCAAAACTATTATTTCGTATATGCATGCCTGTGTCTTATAAATGCTTTGTGCATGTCACAAACATGGGTTTGGCAATTGGCATATTGATTGCTTGGTTGCCAACTCTACTCTCACCGATACACTAGAGGGAAGTATCCTTATTTTAGGTGTCATCAATATTTATTTGTTAAGGTTTATTCAATATGATCTTGTCCCTAAATTTCTCTCTCAATGTTTTCTATGAATCGTTTACACAAATTTTGTGATTCACAAATACAAGTGGACAACAGCCCATAATTTTATGGTCAGTTTAGGAGTTTGATTTTCAATATGACCATAATGTATTTCATAACAACCTGAGTTACTAGGTACACAGTAACCAAACCCTCGTGCCCGGCTTGAATGGCCCTGGTTTTGGGCCCTGATATCTCCCAGGCACATGCACCCTGGAATAAAATAAAATAAAATGTCATTGGGCACTGGAAAGCCCAGCTGCAATAGATCTTGAGACCTTGAGCAACCCTCTTCAGTCCTCCACCTCTGCTGCCATGCCTGCCACACTCACATAAAACTGAGCTTGTATTATGCAGACCTTGAAATCAAGGACAAACAAGAGTCCGTTCATGTGTGTCAAGGTCATGTATGTACTATAACCCATTCATTTCCTTTGAGGAATGCTTAGGATTTATAATTTAAGTGTATAATGTCGCTTTTACCAATGGATGAAAATCTTATTCTATTAAAATCTTCACCCAAATTTAATTTCAATGAATATGACTTCCAGGGTTTTCTTTCTTTATAAATTTGTTTGTTGTCGTGTACAAAATTTCCTACCTTTTAACCTACTTTACACATTCTAAACTAAAAATAGATAAGGTAATCTATTTTAATTAAAAATAGAACAGTTACAAATAATTTACCTATATTTATATTGGTATATTATATATTAAATTTATTGTTAATATATTTATGTTTGGTTATATTATTTTTATATATTTTAAATATCATATATAACTAGATGTTGTTAGTGACTCCAGCACTATTTTTTCTGGAGTACCATCAGGCTCACCAAAGATCTATTAAGATGCTTGTCTTTTTCTTGTACGATAATTATCAAGTTGAAATGATATCTCTGTTTTTATGATCACCTAGGTATTTCTAAGGTTGAAATGGCAGCACTTTTGCTAATGGTTATTGGATGATTTTTCAGTGGATTATGCACATGAGGATGTTAGTAGTTCTGATCTTATGATGGATAGCTGACTGCAATATGCAAGTGACTGGTAGAATATAGAATACTGAAAATGAAATCCAATAAACCTTCAACTATAATTAGTTAGGGTTGAGGAATGTTAAATAAAAAATCTTTGATGAGACTATGTACAAAGATTGTACTCAGTTGCATTAAGAGGCTTGATTTTCATAATTAGTATAACAGTTGATTTGGTTGAGCAACATTGACAAGTGACAATAGACGTGTTTCTTGATATTATACTATTGTACAACCAAATCCTAATTTGTGAAGTTGTATATTGTTGCTAGCATCAAGGATTTACAGCCATTGGAGAGCCCACAAGTACTTGAATGTTTGGTCCTAGCCCATTTTCGTATGGCACACAAAATGAGATATCCATTCCTCATTTACAAAAATAGAGCTTGTATTTTATTCTGCGGGTTGTAAGTTGCAATTTGGACTCCATTGTATGAATTATAAGCGCTTTGAAGTTGCATTTGCATTTTGCCATTGCAAAATGAAAATTGAACTCCAAAGTCAAAATTTCATGGCAAAACAAAATCGGCCTTGAAATTGAATTTTGCAATATGTTAGATGCTAATTGGACTCTAAAGTCTAAAAAGCATGTTAGTCAGCCTCCAAAGTCCAATGTGAGAACATGTCAAAGTTGGACTCAGCCTTGAGATTTTCATGAAATGCAAAATGTAAGTTGGACCCCTAAGTTTGAAATGCACAATGCAGATTGGACTTGGAGGCCTGAAATGATCAACCAGCAAGGCTCAAGGTTAGCATTAGAAGTTGCGTGATGTAGTTTATAAATTGGGACCAAAATCCCAAATCACAAGTTTGTGAGAGTTCAACATTGGTTGGGTGTTCAATGCTTGTAGTTTGCAACTCAGATGTTGAAGTCTATGGGGTTGCATTTTGTAACTCATACTCCAAAGTTTGAGTTGTTGCAAAACGCAACTTGTACCCTAAATCTCGAGGTCTAATCTAAGTTGGCTGTGGGTGTTGTTTAGTGGTTTGGGAAACTAGCATCTCCTCATCTTGTAGTTTGATTTTGCCACGATGACCTTGACCTATGTATCAATTAAATCTCACTTGTGTCACAATCCTTTGTGCATTGGTGTGCATGAAAGTGTCATTGCGTGTTTGTTTGGCACCTTGTGCATGGAGGAGAGCATTGTGGCATGTTTTATGTTGTTCATATATCAAAAAATATTTGTTCATCCTAGTTTTACTATTGATGTCATGGGTGAAAGCTTGAGGCATTACATTTGGTATCAGATTCCATGTTACAATACTGGGAGCTTTGGATTATGTGTTCTATGTGTGTGCACATGTCTTTTACACACTTTCATGTTTGTGTATTTTGGATTAATGTTGTGTACTAATCCATGCATCTTTTTGTGAAGGAAAATGCCTCCAAAGTATAAAGTACTTGTTCAAGAGGTACTTTCCAAGACTCTCTTGAGATTTATAGAGAGTAGTCATCGATAGTGAGATGTGCTCCACTTGAAGAAGGTGCCAATATGCAATAGATAATGGGTTAGCTATAGGAGTTGCTTTCAATGTCCCCCCTAGGTAGGTAAAGGCATGAGTAGCTATATCCTAGTTGTCTCATGAATTTGGCAAGAGCTTGTTTAGAGAAAGAGAGCATTCCCAAAGTCCTCCCCAATTTAGGGAGGAGGAACAACCCAAGCATGAGAGGCCTTATTAGGAGGTCGAGCATGTGGGTGTTAGTATCAATTCAATGGTAGGTCACATTAAGAATCTCCTTCATCTTCATCCACCAACTTTTGAAGGATCCATTGAGGGAACATTAAAATGCATCCTTATGAGAGCAACACAAAAGCTCACTTGGTTATTATGTAGCTTTGTGGCTACGCTTCTAAGTTATGGGACCAAGAGGAGAAAAATTGAAATCTAGACATTTCCACTATATCTTGGGAGACCTTCCAAGAGAGATTTCATGCTTTGAGAAAATGTCGTATAGATTCCATGAACTCCAATAGCTAGGTATGATAATGGCTCGGTATAAGAACTATTTCTTTAAGTTGAAGTAGTATACAAGTTTTGTCTAGGATTTTAATTTTCTAGTCCATAGGTTTGTGAAGGGATTGAATTCTCACACTGGGGGTGTAGTGTGTATGACTACACCTAAGACCTTGGAAATAGCTATAGAGAAGGCCAAGATAGTTGAGGAGAATGTGGTTAAGGGCCACAGAGGATGGTGTGGAACTCAAGCACTAGCACCTTATTAGTCAAGATCTAGGTATTGGGGATCTTAGCCCCAATCAAAAGGGAGTTCTAGGGCTCCTTCTACATCCCCTAAGGTTCCTCAATAGCAATAGCAAAAGCCTCAACAAGGATTGTAAGTGATCAAACCAATAGTGTTCCTTCTTGTTTTGTGAGGTGAAGGTAGCTTTGATAGGAGTGTGGTTCATAGTGTTTGGCTAATAGTGGTTACCCTACTTCTATTGGCTCAAGCTTTTAGCAAATGAGTGGACCACAGTCTACATGGTCTAGGGTTGTTGAGCCATGTTATACTTGTGGGTAGGAGGGTCAAATTTTGAGGTCTTGTTTGCAAGGGGAAGTTGTAGTTGGTGGTCAAGGGGCCTTTATTTCTATGAAGATGATAAAAGATGTCAAAAGGTCTCATCGAGTGTTTGTAGTAGTGGACAACCGCTAGGATGACCATTGGGGCACAATTATGGAGACCTCAAGTACACTTAATGGTGTTCAAGTTTCTATTTTATTTGATTTAGGAGCTTCACACTTTTGTTTCCCCATCCTTGGTAGAGCATTGTAGGCTAGTGGTAGCAAGGTAGGAGTGTGGTCAGCAAGTTGAGTTAGCCTTAGGTTCTAAGGTAGCAATGGCTCACTTATGTATGGTTGCATGCTGGACTTGGTACCTTTACCATCACTTTCAATTTGTGTGTCCTCCCATTGGGATCTTATGATATCATTATTGGTATGGATTGGCTTGAGGCTCATCAGGCCAACATTGATCATTGCCAAAAGACAATAGAGTGTGTCAATGATCATGGTGATCATGTTGTGATAGTGAGAGTCTTGAAACTCATCTCTCTCCATATGATCTTCACCATGTACTTGAAGTGGTGTATGTGAAAGGGGTGTCAAGTGTTTACTATCATGACAAGTGATCTTTTTGATCAAGAAAGCTCTCTCACATTGATTGGACCAATCAAACTTCTTCCCCTTCCATTGAAGAGAAGTAATGGGATGCACCACTCTCAAGAAATCCATGATGAATCAATGGTAGTAACCCACCAATCCCATGAAGCTAGAACCTCCAATACATTTGTGGGCACTACCCAATCCAAAATGGCCTGAATCTTTGAGAGATCTATTGAGATGCCCTCATAAAATATAATGACTCAAACACTTCACCTCAAAATGAAAGAATTGGAACTTTGGAAAGTTGCCATAAAGATGATCTAGTGCAAACACTACAAAACATAATGCAAGTGCACCTCATCTTCCTCTACCATCCTTGAAAAAAATCAAGATGTCATCAAGGAACACCAAGATAAATCAATCTAAGTAGGTGTGGACTACCCTGTTCATCAATCTCATAAACACCAATAGAGCATTGGTGAACTCACAGTGCCCATAACAAGTTTGAAGCAGCCTCATAAATGCGAAGCTAATGATACACAAACTTTAGATCAATTTTAGAGAACATGTTTCCCACTTCATCTAATAGAATAGATCATCAATCTACGGCAAGGGATGATGGTTCTTCACCATCAACTTGTTCAACTACCAATTATCAATGTATAAATAAAGAGAACCGTCCTTCACAAAGATGACAGGTGCACCCCATGAAGATACATTAGGATGAATGTGCCCCTTCTCAAGAAACTCTTCTAATTGCAAATGAAGCTCGCTAAGTTCCTAAGTAGTCATATGGTATGACACACATGAGATGGCTTTAACTCTTGGGATAAGGTCAATTTGAACATCCACATCCTACTGTGACAACATACCTAGTATGACACTAGGAAACACATTAGCAAACTCCCTCAAGACTGGATCATCGCCAATGGACACTTCTTGGCATGCATCCTTCTTGCAAAACTCTCCTTTTCAAGGTTGATCAACCTTTATACTAAGTATGTCAAGTACCTCTCTCAAATGTTCTATATGCTCCTCCATATTTCTAGTATAAGTCAAGATATCATCAAAATGGACTAACAAATTTTCCAATGTGCTTCTAAATACCTGATTTGTTGTTTGCATGAAGGTAGCTAGAGCATTGGACAATCCAAATGGCATCATCACCCACTCAAGTAAACCATCCTTGGTTTTGAAGGCAGTCTCCCACTCATCACTTTCATGAATCTGAATTTGATGATATCACCTCTTGAGGTCAATCTTGGAGAAGATATTGGCACCCCACGAGCAATCTAGCAAGTCATCCATTATTTCCAATGGATATCAATACTTCATAGTGATTTTGTTAATGGCTCTAGAATCTGTACATTATCTCCATTTCCCTCCTTTCTTGGGGGAGAGTAGAGAAAGTGTGACATATAGACTTGAGCTTTCCCCAACAAATTCCTTTCCCAGTAATTTGGTAATGTCTCCTTCAAAAGGCATTACTCATCAAATTGATCAAATTCTAGTTGGAAAACTCCTAATTCAGGTTGTTTATTGTTGGCAGATGGTCAATGCTCCCCTTGGGATTCATGACATGGCTTAACCACCCCCCATGGATCCGTTAACTCTGGCAGTTGTATTGGGCATTAACAGGTCGATCTTTTGGTGCAACAACAACCGTGGGGCAACAATTGGTATCAGAGCCAAAGGTGTCGGGTTCGAATCCCCTTAAGTAACGTTGAGGGGGAGATTGTTGGTAGATGGTCAGCGCTCCCCTCAGGATTCGTGACATCGCTTAACTGCCTCCCGTGGATCTGTTAACTCTGGTGGTTGTATCAAGCATTAACAGATCGATCTTTTGGTAAAACAACAATTGTGGGGCCAACACCTACAAGTTGACTCCTCTAGAAAATGCTAATAATAAGCGAACAACTAGGAAGTGGGAGTGGAAATATTTTCATTTAAAAGTGTTCCAAATCACCAAAAGACTGTTTTGACCTTAGCTTTTACTGCCACCTACAGGTAGTTTGATTTTTCATTTTAGCCTTAACTTTTCTTCCCTTTCATTTTATTAAAAATCACCAAGTAAAATGCTCTCAATGAATGGAAAATCAGAAATAAGATATTTTAAAACTATTAAATAAGTAGCCATTAGGAAAAACCTTAATATTTCATCCATGTATGATTCATGGAGCAAACAAATAGAAAAAGATTAGCAGCTATTTTGAAGAAAAGAAATCCAGTATAAAACAAAAACAATGGAAAGCAAAAATATTTTTGCTATGCATAGCTTTTGATTGGACAGAGTATTTTGTTTGGTATTTACAGATTGAAAATAAAAAAAACTTGACAGGGAAAAAGCCTCAGCCAATCAGTAAAATAGAAATTTCACAAACAAATGCCAAAAAAAAAAAGAAAACATTAGCAATACATTTTCTATTCTTCACATAACACAATTGTTAAGAAAACCAAATCAAAACATAAGTATTCATACTCAAGGACTAATAAGATCAAAGAAAAATATGAAAAATATTATCTTAGGTACAAAAATGTACAAAAAGTATGCAAAGTAATGAATCATGACCAAAATCAATCCGATTACACGTACTCTCAAGTCTCAACATGGAAGCTTTAATTGTTACTAACCTTCTACCTATTGAAAGGGAAACTTGTTAAAATCAATCATAATCCAATTTTAGGACTTCAAAGAAATGATTGCTAATCCCTGGCTATAGAAGAGACTATACTTTTCAATTCACATTTCTTTGCATTGGTTATCGGGGGCTTGAGAAAAGAATAAAGGCTTTTCCTAATGTCTATTTTTCTGTCTAACTTTGCAGGCAAGATAGTTGCCAAAAAAAAAGTTTCTTATTGGCTGTGGCATTTCTCCTGTATCTACTGAAAACAAAAAATCCAGGAATTTTAAATTTTTTTTAATGCTTGACCCTTTGCAGCTGTAGGAAAATTGTGAGTGTGACACTCAACACGCTACCTATAATTTTCCAATGCAACCTGGTATGCAGCATACCTGTCTCAAACCTGAACTAAACTGATGATATTTGCTAATTTGCTAGATGTGAATCCCAACTTCCTTGAGAGGCAGTGTTTCCATTTTCCATGGGATATAGAAGTACGTATACACATTTGAATGCAGCTGACATTTTCCTAGTTGTATACATGGGAGGGAGGATTATTCTATTAAAAAGATTTGATATGACTGCTAATCATTTATTCATTTAATTGTAATTTCAAAGTACAAATTTGTGTGTGATTCATATCTTTGTTTTATCAAAATCCACCTCAATTTGATTATAAAGTCGCATGCTTGGTTTCAATCTCCATTCTTCATTATGGCTTTCAGACGTTTCAAATACAGGATGAACATTTATAGATGAAGCTGTGACTTCTGGTATTGTTCACCTATAAGGAATTGGTACTAATCTTTCTATTGCAGCTATAATGGCAAGATGCAAACAACAAATAGATGGATTATGTACACAATCAGAAATGGCTTTGTAATTTGAAAACTATGCCATTGTTCTGTATACTGTATTCACTAGAATTGACTTGAATTGTTAATAACGTTTTTCACTTCTGGACTATCTATGCCTATTAGTTTTTTCTGATAAGAATTATTACCTCAATGTGATATGATAGGCCATACTATATTGATCTTGAGGGTCAAAGTTCATAGAGAACCTGGTATGACTGTATTGTTGCTTTTGACCAATAAGTGCTCCCAATAAAGTAGCAAAATAGCATACCGTGGCTAACATTACAAAGATAACTAAAAACCATGTTGGAAACCCAAGTCAGAATTATCCATTGGCTCTCATGGATCAGGAGGTTTTTGAAATCCCTTACATACCAAACAAGCCTTGTCTTGCCTGGTGGCTGCTAAGTAACAGTTGCAAACAGAGAATAGAGAAAATGGGAATTGCTGCTCCCAATTTTTTCTTATGCAGGAGATATAAACACTTTTAGGATTCAATGCTGCCTGGCAATGACCCATTTTGGTATTGCTTCAATGCTATTCATCAATGGGCCAGAACTATCTAATGCTCCTATCAATTGCAAAGTGGTTCTTCGAGAGAATTTTCTTTGGGGGAGTGTTAAACTTTATAATGTACATCTTTTCATTTGCATTGAAATTATATATATAGTTATGTTTCCTTGAATTTTTCTAATAAAAGTACATTGATATCTAACATTCCCTTGCCATCCACTTTCCAGCAAACTAAAATCCATGGAGCTTTGGGCCATTTCTGCTGTGCACTTTTTGGATTTCTTTTGGACTTATTTGGTTGAGGTCCGAGGATATGCTGTCAAAGAGTTTTGTGAATGTATGACTTATTGGGTATTTTTGGATCATTGTATATCTTTTTCATTATTTGTTTAGTCTTTGTTTTCTTAATAATTGACAAGGCTTCTACGGGGGTCAATCTCATAAGCCTAAAATATTAGAAAAGATTACAAGGATAATACCACAAGGAACTCTTGAATTCAGAACACCAGAAGCACTGGCCTCATACATAGCATAATAAACTAAAAAATAGGGCAAGAAGATTAGTGCTTCTATGATTCAAAGATAATTTGGTTTCATCTAAATATTCAGAAATATCCACGGGTTACTGTTGTTTTCCACTATGTTACATATGAAACCATGAATCCAAGCATCAGAGAAAACACCTTTTTCTCTTTAGAATTAAAACTATCTTTTCCAGAAGTTGAATTGGCATGCCATCATGGAAGAGAACTTTAAATCTTAGTTGGCGTGTCAAAAAAATTGGTGTACGTGCATACAACTCAATAACAAAATTTATTTCTCAGGCATAATCAACTCTTTTGTTCTGTATAAGGGAATCCAAAATTCAATGCATTGCTTAATTCCAGGTAACATGGATGCAATACCAAGTCCAAAATCCAATGTAAAAATCAGCAACCTGGTACATGGAATTCATCATAATGTTTTGGTTTGTGGTGGATTCAATGGCACAAAACTTTGGTTCCTTCCAAAGAAAATAATTTTTTTAAAGCTTATTCAGTGTATCAGAAAAATATTTCGATGTAGCTATCTTCAGTGATATCTTCTTTGTGACTATATGTGTTGAAATTTTGATTTGAGATTTCTCTGAAGGCTGGCTTATGTCTAGCATTAGATTTTACCAATTGTTCTGTGTTTTGAATTTTCAGTTTTCTTAGCCATATTTGTAAGCAAGGGAAACATCATGGATGATTTTACAAGTTACCAAGGAGAGTGTGTCAACCCATAAAATTTGTACAGATTAGCCGGTGATGAGCATTTCAATGCAGCACTTTTAAGATGCACGACATATGTATAGCAGCCTCTATAATTTGCACAAGAAAGCTGTCCAGGTGTTCTTGTAGGCTCAAAAATCTTAAATCAGTTTTTGGATACTTCCAAACAATGGGAGATATTCTATTTCTTTCAATTTGGTGTGGAGAATCGCTTCCAAGATATATGGTGGAAGTACTTTTAGACTTTTAGTTGTCACTTCCACCATTAGTTGTTAGATCGCATATTGTCTGAAGGATACCTCAAGTGCTTACTATGGAAATCTTCAGAAAAATTGGAATGCAGTCAACTTTAGGATATATCTTTTCCAAAAGTCTCTATAATATTTGGCTGGGAAAAATGAGTTATTTTGATTAAACTGGTTTCAAATATGAAATGAATTCCTGACTGCTTTCTTCTCTCTACGATTTTATGCCAATCTTATGATACTTTTTTCTGTTAGGTTGTCATTTACTGCATGTGGCTCTAGCTCTACCCAACCCACGGCAGTTACATTGCTTTGAAGGAATTGAGGTATTGATTGGGTGTATATACTTCTATCGCCACACAATTTCTGGAATATCTGAAAACATTCTCTGAACTTGACCATGTCTTGCCTACCGCTCATCAGGTGCAAGGTATCCCTAGCCACAAAGTAAGAAGTCATTAATTGAAGAAAAGGGTCATTCATTGCCCTTTACAGCTGAGAATTGAATACCCATCAAGTAAGAGAGCAAAGAGAAATCAATGTTCTTGTCAAGCCTTTTCTTGCATCTCCCTAGTTAGGTAAATGGCGTTCCTTCTAAGTCTGTTGTTTGCTTTAAATTTTATTTTTTATGTTTATGAGAATTAGCTTTCTCCTGATCTATAATTATGAATTTCAATTTGCTTAGTTTTTCTCTATTTTTATGAATTTACTTGCTTTGTGGGTATGTAGTGCAGGTTTATATTGTTTACATGGGTAGTAAAGTGCATGATGATCCAGATGTATCCTCAGGTTACAATCATCAGCTTCCTACTGTTGCTTATGATGGAAGGTTGATGAGAAGAACACAATTCCATGCAAATAATTTAAGCCCAGATTATATCATTTTCAATTCTGCAATGCTTAAATTTTATGCCATTTAATCAGCCATGCGGTTCTAGGCAGGGACTAGGCTGACTTGCTGCTTTTGTTACTAATGCTCTAAAAAGAGAGAAAATTGTAGAAAAAAATCATAATCCAAGACCGAGACTTCAAAGAAAATTCTACAATTCCCTAGTCCTTCCATTTTATGCTTTTGGGGTCATTCAATGTTTTTTTCAATTTGGTATGCCATTCAACTGTTTTTTAACAAGATAAGAAGCAGGTATCAATATGAGGAAGATCCTTGATTAAAAAAACTAGTACATATTTCCAAAATCTAGAGGACTGGGTAACCGCAAATTATATTTAGTCAATTTTTCTCATAGAAAGGTGAATTGATACTGAATGTAATTGTAGTGGAATTATACAAATACCATATAAATGCTGAACTTTTGTGCCTATAGTTGGCCATACTTTTTGAACCACAGTTTTAAACTTAATATTCTTGAGCATCATAAAGGCCAGAGTGCTTATGATGAAATATATCCCATTCTTGGTATATAGGACTAGCATCTTTGACTGCTCAATCATACTTTATAACTTGCGACTTTAGTCGTTATTAACACTGGATTAGATACTATTTGAAATCAAATAGCATATTACTTTCTAATGCTAATTGTGCACTAATTTTTTTTATCAGTTCTCCAGGCACCTCAACATAACATCTCATATTTTTGGAATTCCCACATGCAGGATAATTTAAAAAAGAAAATGCAGATGCTAAAATTCATGAGCAGCAAGGAATCCCATAATGGAAGACTTCTTTTCTTACCAGTTCCAAAAGGATTTGCTCTTCATCTGGTAGGCTTGTGTTCATATTGGTTCTGCCACTGATAATTTCAAGTAAAAGTACCCCGAGGCTATAGACATCTGCCTTTTTTGTTAATTGCCCACGTATGGCATATTCTGGAGCCAGATAACCACTAGCTAGGAGACAGCCACAAAAAACAAAATTATTTGTTGGCATTTACACTTGTTCTAACTTTGATAGAATTACTTTTCTTTGATCCATTTTGCATAACAATATTAAAAAACTAAGCTCCTCCATATATAGCATTTATTCTGTAGGTGATTTAGCATCTCATATTTATGGTGAAATAAAAGTAGGATAGATGGAGAATTATAATATTCAAACTTTATTTTGAGTTCTACTATATGCACTAATATTTAATTGGATTCATCTTTATTCTAATTGCAATAATTAACTAAGAAAGACAAACCTGTTAATGTATAGCCAAGATATTATTTTTGCGGCTTCATTTCTATATAAAACTAAAAGTCTAAACAAGACTTACAGTGTTCCAGCAACTTGCGTACTGATATGTGTAATATTAGCTGAGAAAAGTTTAGCCAGACCAAAATCTGCAATCTTAGGATTGAGATCCCGATCAAGAAGAATGTTGCTAGCTTTGATATCTCGGTGCACAATATGAGGCATAACTTTCTCATGAAGATATGCAAAACCACGTGCAGTTCCAATGCAGATTTTGGACCTTGTTTGCCAGTCCAGGTTTATTGCACTATTACTGGAACCTGATATGTTGCAACCAATGTCATTTTCACAGAAATCATTCTTACATTGGCAAACACAATTGCTATTTTCTTTCTTAATTTCAAAAATACATTTTTAATCCATCTCTAACAAACATCCAGAGATACATAGCCATATCTTGCATACCATCTTCTAAAACTGATCTATTTTCACATACTCATAATAGCGTATCACCTACTTAAAGTAAGGAAAAATCAACGTTATTTCTCAAGATCATAGTTATACCAAATAGAGCATGTGAAATGCTATTATTCTCCATGTATCCATACACCAAAATCCGATGATCTTCTTCTATGCAACACCCATGTAACGTGACAAGATTTTCATGTTTGATTGCAGAGATTGTAGCTATCTCAGTTAAAAACTCACGGACACCTTGTCTTGATTCAGCAGAAAGCTGCTTTACTGCAACCTCTGTACCATCTTTCAAGACTCCCTGCAATTCAAGGAGAGTGTCAGTGTAATAAATGAAATCACTAAAGTAAAACTGTATTTCCTACAATAATTCTTTCATTGTCTCTGCAAAGTAACACAGTCCAAAATAGCAGAATTTATACGTATAGCTACAAATGTATGCTCATTAGTAATGTTATTATATAGGTTGGAAATGTAAGGATTAATTTAATGCTGGATCTACAGGTAATTAATCATTAATTAGTCAAGGTTTTGATTTCATAAGAGAAAAATGATAAAGTACTATTTTGGAATGTTGAGATGGTTTTCTCAATAATAGATAGGCTCTTGTTTCTTTGACAGAAAAAAATCTTTAGAATGTGTCCAATTCCTGTTTTTCATCGTCCATGTGACTGGCACTACTTGGTAAAATTCCAAAGAAAAGTTTGAAGGTGAGGATTTTATGCACAATATATTAACTTAACAAAATTGACTCTACCTTCAATGCTTATTCATAGATGAAAGGGGTGGAGATGAAGAGGCTGAATAGAATGAAGATGTTGAACTGTGTTACCCTGAAGAAAGGGAAAGTATTGATGATCACCTCACAAGAGAAGAATATTGTTGGAAGCAAAGCAGGAAATTATTTAATTATGTGAAAAATTCACAAGTACTTAACATGGTGGAAAAGTAAGGCATGGCAGTTAAGGCTTTAGAGTTCTTTGAACCAAGAGGTTCAAAATTTCTAAAAGATGGGGAGGCTGATATGGAGCACTTTTAATATAGATCCATCCACTTCCATCAATTTTGTACTTAGATTGTTAAGAAAATTTATTGCGGGTGTTGTGTGTGAATTCACAACTGCAATGGTCAGTTATTTAGGAGTTTGTTTCCACTAAGTTTAGTAGTTCTTTGTAACAACTTAGCCTTTGGGGAAACAACTATTATCTACATGCTATTTTTAGAGTTTTTGAGCATTACTTGTTGATGCCTTTTTGGGCTATAAATAGCAACGCTTGTGGGCCAGATAAGAGGGGTTTTGAGATTTTTAAAATATTTTTCTTTTCTAATAGAAACGTGGGTTCCTATATTTTTCTTTCAAGTTTGGAAGGTTTAACTATTTGTGCTCCATGTCTTCTTGCCGATATGTTTTTCCCTAACTGCTGCACTTATTTCTAATTATATAGTGAGATAGTAAGTTTAATAAGTTGCAAATCCAAGGCAAGGAGTGTATGCATGAGGCAATTAATCAATTACCTCATCAAGGTGTTAGTTTCATGTGAAAGCAAAATGATAAATACTATTTTGGAATGTTGAGTTGATTTTGTCAATAATGTATAGGCTCTTGTTCTCCATCCAATATTTTTTCTTTTAAAGGTGTCCAATTCCTGTCTTTCTCCATCCATGTGACTAGCACTACTTGTTGAAAATTCAAACAAAACTATGAAGGTGAGAATTTTTTATACACAAAACCTATAACCGAACAGAACTGACTCTGCCTCAAGTGCATATTCCATATATACTTCTTATGAAAGATGCAAAATGTCAACTAATTTCTACAGGTCTACCTTGCTCAAGACAAATAGGGGTATATGCTTGTTGGTATCAGAAACTTGAAAGGGACAAACTACTTAATAATATATATCTGCCACAAAAGAGTTAAGAGAGTAGTTATGATTGCAAACAAAAGCCTTGCAGAAAATTTCTGACCTACGAATACGGAAAACGAAGGTTATCTAAGTGTGCATACCCAGCCAAAAGCGGCTGGGTCTTGAACACTCTGGATTACGTTTATTTTATAATTGGGTCATGTTTAGTGATGCATTAACGAGATTGAACTTTTAAGTTTGATATTCTCAGTTTTAATGTACCCTGCCTACCAAAATTATTATGGTCGGCACCCGCAAGGCCATGTTTTGGAATTTCACACCTAATGTGCATCGCTGCATACTACTGCAACCGTGCACCCGTATAGCCTTGGCAAACATCAGGAAAACAAGTCCAAATACTAAAATCATTTGTATATTCTTGGATTTGTAGGCCCTTAAAGTTATACACAAATCAATTTACATTTCCTCCTACACCACAGCAGAATACAAAATGGATCAACTATCTGCCTGTAAAATGCAAACATCTATTTGCACAAATTAGGTACATCCTGAGCATTGAACATGTTCTTAGATAACATTCTGGGTTTGAACATACCTTGTACACAGTTCCAAATCCCCCAGCACCTATCTTGTTTTCTGGATGAAAATTCCTTGTTGCCAGTTTGAGATCCTTATAGGAGTAAATTGTAACACCTCGAATGACAGAGAAATCTTTGTAAACGCGAAATCACAAAAAAGGGCTATAGATTAGTGTGTACTCCAATAAAGAACATTTGTGCTAAGACTGCATCATAAAAGTAACAGTCTAGACCAATACAACAACAAAACACTCCAATTTAACTTCGATCAAGAGAAATAAAAACCTGCAAATGAAAATACATCAAAGTTCATACCTTCTCCCTTTTTCTTGCCATTATTTTGGGATCCGCGTCTGTTCTTTCTGAACATTGCACCTAAACAATTCAAAGACGCAAACATATCTCCAACAAGTCGCTAATGATGATGTTTGTTCGAAGTACCCTTAAATTGCAACAGAAGTTCATAAGTAATAAGAATCTAAGCATGCATATTGACAAAGGAAGAGCAAGATATTTCCAGAATCCGGGCACAGGGAGTTTACCACAATAAGTTTTACAGAATAATTGTCAGATTTGACTAATGGTGGGAGGCTGCATTCGTCAACCTTTAAAACTATTTTTTTCTTGCTTAAGCAATCGAAATAAATAGCGATGACAGTTGAAATTCAACATTGTTCTTCCATTGACTTTCATGTTTGTGATGATCAAAGCCAAGCATTTTTCCCATTCTAAAACCTGACTCTTGCAGACTATTAAATTTCTTTCATGGACTTATAAGGTTTTTTAAAACAGATACGTACAAAAAAAATCGATTTACGTACCTTTTGTGCGTCTTTTTATTAATAATGTTCTCATTGTGCTTTTTTGTATGTTTTTAAGTTGCTATATAGGCCTACCTATAACATATTCTTTTCATACATTGTTAGAAAATATTATTTTAGTATTGAATAATGAAATAAACAATTATAAAGGTTATACACAATGGAGATGCTTAAATAAGTATTAATATATAAAATATTTTTATAAAGTGATAATGACAACATGAATGAATAATAAGTTATTTTTTAATTATATAATATTTATCATGATATTATGGTGTACATAATTCTTTTATTTACAATAAAATGAATGATTTGGAGGTGGTTACTTTGTAATTTGATTTCTTCCAACTTTTAGGTGATTTCTTTATTTGTTCTTAACATTCATGTAATTGAAAAGACAATGACACATTCTGAAAGAATATGTTAAAATAAAGATTTGAAATTATAATTTTTAGATGAGTGGAAGAACGACAAAATATAGTTGAACATTTGATTCTCCATAAATGCAAGAGGATAACATATCTGATTAATTAACAATCACATTATTTTTTAAACATATTGCAAATAAAGATTCTTTTTAACTCAAATGATGACCAAATAAAATAAACTAGCAATTGCACCTTAGTGTACAATGGGTAAGCCGAAGAAGTGTGGAAAGTAAATTAAGATAAATTTTGATCTATTTTTGTAATATATAAAACTATTTTAATCATTTTATATAATTAATAGTTTTATTTTAAAATATAATATATAATAATAGGTATAATTAAATTATTTATAATTTGGGCGGGGGCCCTAGCTCGGTTGGCTAAGTAATTCCGTTGCGGCTCTGCTGGTCACGAGTTCTAGTCTCCCCCGTCCCGTGGTACCGGAGGGCGTGTCGCGCCAGCGCCGCCGGTCAAGTTAAAAAGTTTATGGTTTATAGGGGGTCGTGCTACCCGATTCCTGCAGTCTAAAAAAAAAAAAAATTATTTATAATTTATTTTTTATTATTAAAATATAATCTACATTTCATATAATAAACTTATAAATCAAATTTTATCTTAAACAAATTATAAATCTAATATTATATTAAATAAAATATAAGTTAAATTGTAAGCCAAAATATAATCAATTTTTTAACTAAAGAAAGTTTTTATTTATGCTAATTTAAATATATTAAATAACTCTTTCAAAGAAATGAAAATAAGTATTTAAAAATATAAAAATAAAACAAGATGTAGTAATGTTAAAATTTGAATGTGTTCATTATTAGGATCTAATGGAAATTTTTTATTTTTATTTTTTGATTTTAAAAAGACAAAATTGCAAAAAATATTCATGTAGATATATTATTTCTTTTTTTTTTTTAATAAAAAGAGGGTTAAAATTTAATTAAATCAGAAGAGCATTACAAAGCAAGAGAAAAAGCCTAGCAGAACCGCCTAAACAACACCAAATTAAGTTACACCTAAGAATCACCTCATATCTTCCATAACCAAATCTTCAGGGAGATTGCCCCAATCAGCCACATTCCAAGTCCCCATCTGCTCAGAAGCCCACCTAGCCAAGCCATTAGCCACCTTATTCCACTCCTAAGGGACATGCCAAAAAACAACAAAGTCCAAAGTAGTGTTCAAAGCAACAATTTGCTTGACCACCACGGCCAGCCTCCAATGCACCTCTTCAAATTGCCTCTTATTTAGAAGATCAATAACAACCTGAGAATCAGATTCACAATCCTTCTCCACCCCAAAGCACAAGCCCGTTCTAAAGCAAGGAGAATTGCAGAAGCCTCCATAAGGTTATTAGTATGTTGACCTCTATAAATAGAGAAGAAAAACACCACTCCTGAGTTATCTCTACCAATGCCACCAACACCAGCATGCCCAGGGTTGCCTCTAGAAGAGCCATCAGTATTAATTTTCAACTCTCCCAGAGAAGGGGGACACTAGTGACCAGCCTGACTAACCTTCTCCCTCTCGTGCCCATGGCGAACAATCCTCAAATTGTTTTTCCCCCTAGGGATAGCCCCAACACACTAATAACTCCAAAATCACCAGGATCCACAGGAACAGACAGATCACACTTAGCCATCAAAGTTTCCTGAAGGGCCCCCAAAATTCTCAACCAAAGCTGACTAATCAACAACTTCCTATCCAAATAGATTCTCCAATTGCATTCCAACCAAATATGCCAAATTATCAGACTAGGGCCAATAACCCAAGCAATTAGAAGAAAAAAAGTCCTAATTGAAGGAGACCCTTGACTTTCCTAGAATTCCTTCAAAGAGAAAACATTTATGCATGGCATACGCCACAAATTCCACCAAAAGTGCCAAATGGCTTTCGCAACAGAGCATTGAAAGAAAAGATGAGAAATACACTCTTCATGGCCAACACACATAAAAGGTCCCTGGAAACCACACCAAAGATTCTCCCAAGTGAGACATATTCCTTGCACCACTAACCAAGAGAAGAAATTACACTTAGGCCATGCAAACTTATTCCAAACCTTTTTCCACCACAAGATCTCGGTACGAGTTCCCAAACAACTACTTATCAATAACTATATAGCCTGAAGCAATAGAGAATCTGCCTTTTGGATTAGAGTCCCAAGCCAACACATCACACCTAAAGAGGGAACTACAAGAACATCCTGAAAAAACCTCGCAAGCTCCTAACGGCCCTCAACCATACCACCAGGAGGCCATTCCCTTGGGTCCTTCCACCTAAAAACAATAGCCTACCCCAAAGTTTGATGAGTTTTAAAATCAACCACATGACATAAACCAACATCAGTGAAATGTTGGCGCAAATTCTGCAAATGAGGATGTGTAGCCAAAATGGGAGGATATCCATCCCAAGAATCATGCTAGAAAAGAGCGCCCTAACCCTCATTACAAATCCAAAACAACCCCTGCTTGAACAAATTGGCACCCCTTTTCAAAGTGCCCCAAATCATGGAACCCTTCCCCTCTAAGCTAAAGCGAGCCACATCAGCACACTCGATCTCACCAAGATACTTTGAGGTAAGGATTTTAGCCCACAATTGATTTTGCTGAGAGCACCACCGCCAATACATTTTTGCAGCTAGAGCTTGCCCATTCAAGTCTGTCCTACACAACCCCAACCTGCCTTCCTACTTTGGTCTACAAATGACTTCCCATTTAACCAAGCTCCACTTTCTATGAAGAAGATTGCCTATCCAAAGGAATTTCCTAGACAATTTTTCAAAATCTTTGATAAAACTAGAAGGTTTAGAGAGAACAAAGCATCTGTATAAAGGAAGAGCTTGCACCACAAATTTTAATAGAGTCACTCTACCAGCAGAAGAAAGCCACCTACAATTCCAATGACTAACCAAATTCCAAAACTTATCAATAATCCCCTGCCAAAAGATTTTAGGACCACAAGCGGTAATGTTATTTCCCCAACTCCACCCCTGGATCAAGCCACACTCCACATGAGATCTTATAAACCTCCCCAAGCCTTCTACAAGCAAAATAAACAAATAGGGAGACAAGGGATCTCCTTGTCTGAGCCCCCTAGAAGCCATGAACAACTCAGAGGGCTCACCATTAACCAACACTAAGAAGGAAGACTATGTAACACAACTCTTGACCCACTCAATCCAATCACCAACAAAACCAAATGCTCCTAGAAGCTTAAACAAGAAAGCCCATTTAACGCGGTCATAAGCTTTAGCCATGTCCAACTTGATGAACATGGCTTTCTCTTAGAGCTTGCCATAGAATGAATGGTCTCAACAACAATAATGACACCATCCAAAAAATTTCTACCAGCAACAAAATGCCCTTGTTCCTTCGAGATTAGCTTGCCTAACCAGGGTTTCAACCACTCAACAATCAACTTTGTAATTATTTTATACACCATATTGCACAAAGCAATGGGCCTAAAATTATCCAAAGCATTAGCCCCCCCTTCTTTGGTATGAGGGCTAAAAAAGTAGCATTCATAGATTTCAACATTTTTTTTTGTTCATAAGAGATTCTTGAACAACCGCCAAAAGGTCCAATTTAATCACTTCCCAAAACTCCTAGAAGAATTCCATGGGGAACCCATCAGGCCCTTGGGCTTTTCCTCTTTTCATCTAAAAAACAACTACTTCAAGCTCAAATAGAGAGATAGGGTTGAGCAAAGATTCATTCATTTCTCTAGTAACCAAAGATAGTATGCTACCCAAGATCAAAGATTCATCCTCCTTCGCAGGAGGGGAGTCCTCAGAAAACAATGCAGAGAAGAAACGAATAGACTCAACATAAATAGAGCAAAAGAAGAAAAAATCTCTCCATTCTCTGACACTAAAGAGGAGATAATATTACCTTGCCTTCTATCCTTCACTGAGTTGTGAAAGAAGGAAGTATTTCTGTCTCCAGCCTAGAGCCACTCAATTCTATATTTTTGTTTCCAAAAAATCTCCTCAAGCTCCATTCTTCCACATCCTTCACCGTAGCAGCTTCAAGCAACCCAAGCTCCTTTGTGAAACCTTGCTCTCGAATCTTCTGAGTTATCAAATCCAACTAAGTCTGATCATTTTTCTTTTCTTGGAAGAGATTACTAAAGTGTTGCATGTTCTAGTGCTTCAACTTATACTTAACAAACTAAAGTTGCTTCAAGAAGGAGTACATAGCAGTCCCATGTGTCGACTTCCCAAAACACCACCATCCAGGAAGTAAGTCATGAAGAGAATCATCCCTGAGCCACATAAGCTAAAACTTAAAAGATTGGTTTACACATCATCGGGGTAAAGCAACAATAAGCTTGATTGGCCAATGATTAGAACCCTTGCCATCCAAAATCTCAGAGCTAGTCACCCACCTATCCCCCATCCAAAAACTAGAAACTAGGGATCTATCTAATCTTTCAGAAATAGTTGCTTCCCCACATCTTCTATTACTCCAAGTGAATACCCCATTACCAGGTTTGATGTCAACCAAGTTCAAGAGTGTAATATTATCCTTCAATAGAGTCGAAGTAGAATCCAGATGGGCATTGCCACCCCTCTTCTCCTCTAGAGAGGTGACAACATTGAGATCCCCAACCAAAATCTAAGGAAGGTACAGATCCAAAGACCTCACATATCGCACATGATCCCACATCAAAACTTTACCCTAAAATTTAGTCGGAGCATACAAGTTTGAGAAGAGAACTCTCTCCCTTGACTCAAGATGAGAAGCTACACAAGAAATCAAACCTCTACAAGAGAACCACCAAATTGGTCTGACTCTACGTGGGTCCCACAAACAAGCCACCCCACCAGAATTACCAGACGACCCAACACATTGGCATTGGCCATGACCCCAAATCTTTGAAACCACCCCCAACATACTATCAACAGACAACTTAGTTTCCTGAAGAAAAACCACATCAGGAGAATGAAATCAAATCAAATATCGAATAGCCTTTTGTCTAGGGATGCTATTCATACCCTGCACATTCCAGGAAATCACAATCATTGAGGAGGATGGGAAAAGTGAGTATCAATAGTCTTCACCGAGCTCGACTCCACCAATGTCTCACCAGCTAGCTTGACCTTTTCCTAATCCTTCTTTCTACACACCTTAAGAGATTTCTCAAGAGACCCTTTCTTGGAAATTTTCTGTTGCAAACCTAAACCAGGGGAAAGAGACTTATGTATACCTAGATTAGAAACACCCCGCACCTCAGGGAGAACACCACCAATGTCAGAAGGCCCACCAGAAGCCTCCATCATTAAGCCAGTCAAAACCAAAGCAAGGTTTGGAGTAGATTCAACAACAACTAACTGAGAACCCTGCACTCCAATCTGAATCAAACTTGGAGGCCCAACAGGCTGAACTCTAGGCACCTCTTTAGCTAAAGAACTCACCGATCTCTATAAAACTTCCTAAAAACCCTCCTCCTGGACCAAATCTTCTAGTGCCTCAAACCTATTGAGAGTCTCTTCCTCCTGCCTATCCTTAAAGGATCTCTTTTGGCCTCGATTGCGATTCTAAGTCTTAACCCGGATAAACCCCTCCTTATTAGCCCCCCCTCCCTACATGGGAGCTTTACCCTTGTCTGCATTCAAATCAGGCTGAGAAGGAGCATTACTTGTACCAGAGGCACCTGGAGCACATGGACATCTCTGTTGGAGATGCCCATATTCATGACATAACAGACACCTGAAAGGTAGCATCTTGTAATCTAACAATTGAGTTCAGGAGCAAGATCCAATAGTCATATCAATAGAATCTAGTAATGGTTGGCTTAAATCAATTTCAACACAAACCCTTGCATAAGAAAAAAATCGCTTATTGAGAGTTTGTTGAGGACGAATAGGTCTTCCCAACAACACAATTGATTGCAATATATCACTTCTTCAACATTCGAGCGGCAGTCGAGGCAGACGAACCCAAACTGGGACTCTAGAAGGTAATTCCTTTGTCGAGTTAAAGCCCACATACCACAATTTGATGAAAAAACCTACCTGATTCTAGAAGCATAGACCACCTTCAAAGGCCTTGTTTCGATCAGAAACACACAAGAAGTCTACCATAAAGAAGTTATTTGCAACCATCAAATTATCAAAATCACCTTCTGGGTTCCATGTCTTACGAATCCAATTATCACGAAATGGGAGAGAAACCCTCATCCCCATGAACTTATAAATCAAAATATGATTGTGATAGTAATCAATATCTTCAACTACCGAATCCAATTGTATTACTAAAACTGGCTACTCTTGAGCCCTCTCCAAGCATCCATTCACCTTTTGCAGTTTAAGGGCACCATTTTGAGTCCCACCCGATCTAGAAGAATGTTGAGTGGAAATTCCGGCATCCACCCCAGCCAAAGGAGAATCGAGACCCGCCATATCTAACGGCACATGCATTGTCATTTACACAAAAAATATGAGGGCTTATGCTACCCCCCACTCACCAGGCCAAAACCAAAGCAAGAGCCCAGAACGGGCGCAACAACACAAGAGACGACAACACAAAGGAAGAAAAAATACCCCTCCCCAAATATGCAACAAGCATAGACCAAAGGATGCTTAGAATGAAGAGAATATGACATGTTTGAAGCCCACAATCTTTACCCACCTCACAATAGCAGAGGAAGAAACACAACACCCAAAGACAAAAAAGAGAGCATACCACGAAGCAAGCCTGGTCCCCTTGACCTCCCGCGAGCAAACAAAGACCCCCGCGCACAGAAAATTTTGTCTGCAAGCTAGGGTTTGGGTGCCCTAACTCTCCCCCACACACACGCCATCACCATCATCTCAATTTTGTAGATATATTATTTCTTTTAAAATAAAAAATAACAATTAAAAACAAAAAACAAAAAAACATTGTAATTTTTTTTTTTTTTTTATATTAGAATTCTTGCAATTGGGAGAAAAAACCTATGGGGAACAAAATCTTTAGTCAAGATTGGATCCCAATAAGCAAAGAAAGATTTTTCCAACCGTATCTTGGTGCATGTATGTATTTTCACAAATATACACCACATAAATTCAAAAATTCTGAGACACACAAAGTAGCAAATAGTGGAATATCGCGTGGAGGATAAAGGCAATGGATATATTTTATTGAAGAATACCAGGAAGAAGGCTTGGAAAAGGTGGGCGGCGACCAATAGCAATCCCTGTTGCATAGTAATGCCTATGCAAGCTGCACAACAGGGTACTCCCTGCTTAGGCAGCGCGCCTGCACAAAGCCTTGGGGCTTTTTAAAAAAATACTTTTCAATTTTCCCAGAAAGCGGCAGGCAAAGCAGTGGGGAAAAAAATAGGGAAAATAATGAAGGGTTGAGATTCATTTAATGGTCAACAAATCATTGATTACCATTTTTAGCTTTGTCTTCTTCAAATAAGAATACATCTTCTGTGTAAATAAATTTTTGAAAAATTATAGATTTTTAAAATTTCAACTTGTATGTGTGTATGTGTATATGTATGAATGCATGTATATATGCATATATCTATGTATGCATGTATGCATGAAGTATAGTTAATAAATAATATTTTTTATATCATATAATTTAAGCTAGAAATAATGTCAAATTATAATTTGTGTAAATTTATAATTCAAATTAATAATATTTAAGATATATTATCTCATTGCATAACTTTTTTATATGATTTATCCATCAATTTTTAAAGAAGACATCAATATGGAAGGTGATTGTAAATTTATAAATCATTTTCTATCCACATTTATTGAATAATGGATTTTTGTGGTGAATTTTTGTCAAATGAGAGATAGTTGAAATTGAAAATTCCATTTTGGTGAATAGAACAAACTCTGAAGAGGAGTAAATGGCCACAATTTTACAATAAAATGTTTTATGCTAGTTAAATTGCCCAAGCATTACATTATTAAACATTTAAATTAAGTTGATTCATCATTGTAAATAATGAATGATTGGAGCCTAATTGTTAGAAGTCTACAATATTATTACAATTTTTAATCATATTTTTCATTAATATTAAATTTTAATGCTTATTTTTTAGGCCATATCACCATTACTATTAAATTCTTGGTTGCTTTTGGGTCATAATGTCTTTGAAATTGACATTCAATAGAATTTTCCACTTAGAAATTATATATAAATAGGTTTTGAAGTATTGTATCTTTTTTTCCTTTATTATGACGGTCTCTTAAAGTTAGGGCATATTGAGCTTCAAATCAAATGATTATAAAGAATTCAAGTAGCATAGAGTTCATGTATTGATATTAATTTTCAAGGTTTGCTTGAATGGGAAATTGAGATTTTGTTTGCAATATGTGGTAGGTATTCACTTTACATTATTTTTGCAATAATTATTTTGTTTGGTAAAATCAACCCAAGATGTTTGCAATCTTAAGCTTTATACTCATGTTCTATGTAATTAGTAAATAAGACCATCTAAAACTCATGTAACAAATGTAACATAGATTTTATTGATAAATACAACGTAGAGTTTATATTGATCCTCATGGACCTACATGTATCATTAATTGGTGAGGGTTGAGACCTCTATAGATAGTAGGACATGTTTATAGTTTATAGTTTAAATGTGTGAAAGAATAAGGAATTCATTTTCTACCATTGATTTTAACTATAATGATAGTTTTGATTTGATTTTGTGGGTTTATAAGAATTTATTTTAGGTCATGCAATTAGATTTTTTATGTTAAAAAACTTATAGCCTCTATATATTAGATTATATAATAAATCAGTAATTAAAATATCCATTTTTCCATTGAAAGAACTAGCATCAACTTTTCTAAAGCCAAAAGAGTCTTATAACTACCATGCAAATAAAACAATTTTCCACTGACAGATTACAAAAATAAGGTACTAGCGTTGTTTCTCTATGGCCAAAAACATATAAATGCCAAAAAATTGAACTTGCATAGCCCTATTTGTAGGCGTGTGAAGTTTCAAAAATTTACTGTCACTGCAACATGCTCATTCTTCCATTCTCCTAGAGCCGACAAAATTTTCAGCTTGAATTTCTTTAGCATCGCCATTATCTCGAACAAAAGGGATATTCAAATCAGGAGTAACCAATGGTAGAGGATTTATCTGTAGAGCATTTAATGGAGGGCGACCTGCCATGGTATCTTAGAAACACTATGGCATAGTATTTTTGCTTGATGTTTATTTCCATGTTTGGGAAAAGGCAATATGAGTATTTTTGTAGCCCTCTTAAAATAACCCTATGACTCTTGTCCTCGAAGACAAAATTTATAACTCCATAAACTTCAAGAAAACCATGACGCTAGTTCAAGATTTTTTTGGGAAACAAACCCCCAATGAACCCTTTACCTTTGCAAATATCATACCCTTGAATGGCTTTCAGTAGACCATTATCTAGAAGAAATCTATCCTTGACATATTTATCAACAATTTCCTCTACTTCATTGAGAGACTGCAACAAATCCATTAAATTAGATAAGAATATGGAGAGAACCTACGACGGAAAGAGGATCCTTCTTAAATTTGGATTGGTGATTTCAACTCCTAGAACCATCTACACACTGTTTTCAACTCTCAAACAATCAACAGTGAAGATGATGTCCAAGAATTCATGAGTCAGGAAGCCTTCAAACGGTCTCTCCCATCCTTGCACCGATATTGTCACACAAAAATTCTATAGCTTGAACTCCATTTAGACCTTCAACACCAATTAAGAAAATAAAGTCACCCCTTCAACTACCTCTACCTTACTCAACTTTGTAAAAAAAAGGGCTTGCAAAGATATGAAAAACAAGAATGATGGGTGGATTTTTAACATACAATGTCAATAGGCTAGAGAATGGTGTGCATTAGGTGTTGCAATCTTAATTTCTCTTGTCACATTGACTCATGCCAAAAATTCCCATCCACCTAGATATCAACACAAATGGAGTTAATTGTGTGACCTAAAATTGAAACGAGATAAAAACACCTCTTGAAATGATGAGTCTACAGTACATGCAACACACATGTTAGCATAAAATAATTGTAATAGCCTGATGTTGCAATGATTCCCTTGTAATGACTAAGCAGTCCTTTGCACGCTTTATTCCCTTTGATGACATGTGAGAAATTTGTTGTCAAAACTTCTTAGTACAATCCACACATTGTCAATCCTAGTTTATTAAGCCTTAAGTTGTTCTAAAACCAATATTATGTCATAAAATCTTTGATTCAACATGTGAATATTGATGACAACTGTAGAAGGATAATACAAGAGAAAGTTAAATACTTTTCCCACAAGCCTCTCTTTTTTACACCAAGCTAACTATACATAATTGAGTTGGACCAAGGACATGCTTAATCATTGATTTCACAATAACAATACTATTCCCACTACTAAAAATGATTGCTAGCTTGTTGCTGAAATACACATTGCTCGTGCTCCTATAACTAACACATAGTTTCCCTTGAAACTATTGTTGCTAATTTAGGATATGAAGAAGAGATATTGGTACCTTTTGATAATTAAAAATATTGATGCTCACACCCAATATTTTCCAAGTGATCTACCAATTGGTTACCTTCACGGTACATATGGGAAAGTATAATGGATTGGAACTTTTCAAACACCAACCAATTTTTTTGTAGGATGTAATTGAGCTTCCAATTCTGAATTTTCTTTTCTTTACATGTGTTTATGATTAACAAGGAGTCACCTTCAACATGAATTTTTTGAATGCCAAGTCTAATTGCTAACTTCAATCCATGTAGTGAAGCTTGAGCCTCAACAAAATTATTTGTTCCACAAGGGAGATGAATGGATTTAGTTGCTAATAATATGCCAACATTTTTTACGAATATCGATGCTTGCTCTTGATATTCCTGGGTTTCCCCTAGGTGTTCCATCAAAGTACAATTTACAAAATCCTAGTTGAGGGGGAAGCCATTTTATACCGCTTTTGTCTACTTTTTTCTTGAAAATGTGATGCAAGCTACCATCAAATGGTAAAACAATAAACTTCTACTATTTTAAAATATCATTGTCCCAATTAGTGAAAAGGGAAGAGACATTTTTATGATTTTGCACATATGAGTTTACTACCTTAGAGATTGATTTTTCAAAATTTAGTTGAATTTTCTCAACTTTTGAGGATTCTTTCTTGAAAATTCTCCTATTCCTCTCCCACTATATGTTCCAAATCAAAATTATTGGCACTATCTTCCAAATGCAAGAAAAAAGAGTTGTCTTTGTAAAAAACTAACCTTCAATAAAGTAAAAATTTCAACCATACGAGTAAATAATCTAAGTAACAAACCATTGCAATAATTTTTTTCATTCTTTATTGATAACTTTCAATCAAGATGCATACCATATTACGACATGATTTCCTTTTCATTTCATAAAATATATCAATGCAAGAAAACGTACATTTACATACATAGCTCAATGAGCTTTAGAGCAAATAGATGTAAGACAGTCCATATCTCCTTCCTTTCAAATCTTGGTTCTTCTGTCACATGCTATGGAGGAGAATCATCACTCAAACACTTTTCTGCCAACCACGAACTCATATTGCGGTCCCCTGTACATTTATCATTTGATAGACGACCCTTCCCATCAACGAAGAGATTGGTAGAGTAATCGATAATGACAACCAACTGAGCATAGTGTTGTGTCCTACATAACTAGAACTTGTAATCCCACAATCTCTATCTAGCATGTAATACTGAATCACCGTGAACTGACAGTAGAGCCAAAGGTCATCACACTACTTTGGCCAAAATGTTTCATTTAGTATGTTCTATTGAGGATCATCTATAACATACACTACTTAGGGCCTATTTGACTTAAGGCTATCTTAAGCTACACATAGGTATTTCCTTCAATGGATAGTCCATCATCCCAAATAACCTATCACTATAATAATCTACTTGGATTAAACCTACTTAACTAGTAAGTACACAAGCTAGGTATAACTTGAATAATGGATAGTCCATCATCCCAAATAACCTATTTACTTGGATTAACCTTACTTACAAGTAAGTACTTTAACTCCCTCCCATACTATATTATCTATCCTAGGAGTAAACACAAGCTTTCCTAGTTAAATTAATAACTTAGCTAAATACACCATATGTGCTTTTCATGTTCTATCATACCTAGTATATATTACTTATGATAAAAACTCATCTCCTACTATGGAGTACTTAAAAACACATTATGGAAACAACATAAAACTTCATTTTACTTTTCAAAAACACTTGACTATCTCAAATGCACATACTAGAAAAGACATGTTCAACCATGCATGCAAGACACATCATTCAAAGTGAAATAACAAAGAAGAAGAGATCCTCATGCATGTTATTGCTTATCCAAATTAAAGACAACAATGCATCCCTCTCCAGTAACAATTAACTCGATAATCAACTTCTCAAGGTTGTCACAAATAACTATATCTCACTTGTTGATACCTTACTTCTCTCAAACATCAATGTTTCCTCTCAAAAAAATAGAACACTCACTATTTCTCACTTACAATATAAGACAAGTATATGGCTAGAAATAACACAAAAATAATGAATTGCAAAATATGTGCAATCTTTTGGGAAAGAATGCATCCTTTCCAAATGAAAGGGTTAAGCTATTTATAGTTCACAACCAAGCAACCTCAAAGCCTTCTATTTAGGTATGTTAATCATGGAAAACAAGCTTCATGCAAAACAACACACGAAACATATCAGAAAGGTGGTGACTTCTCAAGCTAATACTTAGCATAATCACCTACAGGTCAACTTGTTTAGTGACAACAATCTAAAGACTTATTCAATCTACATATGCTTAATTCGAATTTCCACAAAGAAAATACATCTTCAACAACTTAGATTTAAAGGTGGCACCATTTCCATTATCTCACCCTCATATTTGGTGTGGTTTAACTGCCAATGAAATAGTCAACTTCCATTTTATGACAAAAAGAATCCATCAAACTTCTGAAAGGATGAATTGACTTGAGTAGATAAATACATTTGACAAAGTCAAGGTTGGTCCGCATTGACCAAGTCAAGCTTAACATAGACAACAATACAATGTATAAATTGTGTGTCTTTCTAATTGATATTCAATTTTCTCAAACAATCATAAGCTATTAAATTGGCTTCATTAAATATAGTCAATAATGACTATTATTGACCTCCTTTATCATAGTCTTAATTGACTATAACAACCTTTATAAATTGGCTTCTATTGAATAAGAGATAGTAAAATTCTAATAACATATATATTATATTATATATATACAATATATATTATATACACACACATATATATACTCATATATACTATCATATATATATATATGTATGTATGTATAAATACAAGCAATAAAGTATATAATAAACAGTATTATAATGAATCTATGCATATATATATACATATACATATGTATATATGTATATATATACATAAGTATATATGTATATATGTATATATATATACATATATATACACCTATATATACATATACATATATATGCATATGCATATATACATATGTATATATGTGTGTGTGTATATGTATGTACATATATGTGTATATGTATATGTATATATATGTATATGCATATATATATGTATGCATGTATGTATGTATATGCCTCTATGTACATGTATGTGTAGGTATATCTATATCGATGCATCTATATGAGTGTGTCCACTCGCCAATGTACAAATGTATCAATATAAATATACATATATATATATATATATATATATATATATATATATGCTCACATCCGACTCACATATAGCCATTCAAAATTACCATCATATTGATAAGTGTTTACTTGCGGTACATCTATATATGTGCATATACATGTTGTTAGATCCCATTGACATGCATGTGCATATATACACACATACTTCCACGTACATCACACTTGTCAATTATAATTGTAATAGTGCAAGAAAAATCTCAATTTAAGCTCAAATAGATAAACATCACCCAATAATGCATGTTGTAGTAAACAAGACTCTTAAATGTAGACATATCAACTAAGGATGACTTACCTACTACTCATGAACTGACTCAACTCAATCATTCTAATGTGGTGTGCGTATATGCTTAGATAGTTTATTTTTACTAGTTACCCGACCAAGATCTTCTCCCGAGTGATACTTCCCCTCCGCTTGGAGGAATGGAACACATACCTGCATCCACTAACACATGCACATGAGAGTTAATTGTTCATAACATATATGCAGTTTATATAAACATCTCTAAAGTTAGAATAATAATTCAATAACCATCTATTCTCATTTATGCAGTATTTCTCCATGAAATAACATCAATTGAGATAACATCAAATGAAATAACATCACATGAGATAACATTCATATTGATAACAAGGTACAAGCATAATTTAAATTTCATCTCAAAAATTCACATTACATTCATATTTACCCTATGTAGTAATAGTAAATAGTAGCTTCACAATTGGGGTGCAACAATGTTAAAGAGAACTGACCAACTTGTGAATAGATCCCAGAGAGTTCTATGAAGTATGAACAAATTTTTTTTTATGTTTGATGAATGCCCAACAATCTTGCGAATAAGAACATTGGACAAAAAGATGATCTACACTCTCAAATACCTCTCCACATTAGGTGCATTTAAAAGGATTAGTTAATCCTAGCTTGGCCAGTCAATCGCTTGTTAAAATTTTATTTCTTAAAGCTAGGAGAAATTCTACATTGAATAAACATTTTTCTAACATGGTCTAATAAACCCATGGAATCATATAAGAACCATCATATTATAATAGAAATCAATGATGGGAATCATATTTTAGAGTATTTTTTATAATAGTGTAAAGCTCTTAAAATATATTCACTTTGTGTGTGATTCAACACCTTCCTGATACTGATTTTATGCTTGGTAGTGAGGGAATCTATCCCCTTGATCCTATTGGTGGTTGCTAGGTCAAAGCCCCTACTTCAACATTATAAAAATAAAAATAGAATAATGGGGGGATTGTGTCGATGATTTTTTTTTAAGGATTTAACATGATCAGTAATTCCCTTAGCTTGTGTAAGAAATTAATTTAGAATAAAATCAATCATTAAAAAAATTGAAATTCCTATTTTTAAATACATTCAAACCTCAAAAGGAGCACTAATTCATATTTTCTCATGTTGTGATGGAGTTGTGGATACTCAAACATTTGTGCAAGATTTCTATAGCATGATGATGGTTTATTGTAGATTCATCCATATGTGGATTGAGGAAAAAGTTGTGGATTTAAAAGTTTTAGTATGCAGAGATACATGGTTGAGATCAATTCACCTAATTTAGCAACTTGAATTACTTTTCCTGATTTTGATTTAAAATAGATTTACATGACCTTTGATTTGATTGACTTATTCTATTTAGGAATGCATGCAAAGCATAAATCAAGGAATTAAAAATTTACATGGTTGAATGAGTGGAATAGATTGACTTTTATAGATGGCATGTTGAGAAGATAATTAATTAATAATAATAAATTGTTACTTACTTATGAATCATGTTAGTGGATAAAGATGATAATTAATTAATTAAAAAATAATTAACTAACTAATTAATGATAATTAATTAGCTAATAGAATGTGATGATATGGTGTAATTAATTAGTTAATATGGTGATAGTAGAGTGAATCAACTAGGATGCATTAATGTGTAGAATCAATAATAGAAGGTGATGAAATAGGTGTCTACATTTTCCCAACTTTGAAAGGGTATATCAATTGAAGAAGCAATTTTTTTTAAAGAAAGTAGAAGATAAAAATAGATGCGATAGGATGCCCCAAGAGACACGATGGTTAAAGATATACCCCTTTGAGAACACATGAGGATGAAAGATATAGATGGGCAATCAATGATAATAAATGTGTAATAATAAATGCTACATATCTTACATACATTTGAGAAATTTAATTTATTATAGAACATAATAATATGCACCATGATATGGAAGACCATTATGACATAGATTTCATGCATGGTACAAGACAAAGAACTAAGTAGGTGAATGATAGGATGTACCATGACATGGAATACCATGGTGGCACATTTGTCATGAACTATACCAAGATATTGACTCAAAAATGCAAGAAAAAAAGAAAGAAGCATGCACAAGAAATCAAACAATCATGAAGAAACAATAAAAAGAAAAGGAAAATAATATTTTTTCACTAATCGAGTAAAAAACTAGATTTGAGGAATGATTATGATAGTTGTTAATATTTATCTTGAGAATAATGTAAGGATTGAGAATGATTTATCCTAACGATGGTGCAATGATCAATTGAAATTAAGTAAGGATTGTATTTCAACAAGGTTGAGGACAAAACATATAGATGTAGTGAAAGGGAAATAGCGTGGTAGAGGTTGAGTGATTATGAGGTTAACCATCATTACAATGACAAATGGGTGAAGGTAGAGGGATGAGTGATCGAAGAGGTGGTAAGTGGCAAGCAATGGATCAAGTTTTTATCATTGGAAGGGGTTAATTTATGGTAGCTAGTGGGTTTTAAAACCCAAGTGGTGATGGGGGTATGAGCCCCATCTTGAAAATTGCATGGTGGGTAAGTGTAGGGAAATGGGGGGCCAAAAGGGTGTCTTAAGTGGCCACTTTTTTTTCTAGAATTAGGAAAGACTAATCTTGGATGAAAAATTGAAGGTAGTTATGCTCAAAATTTGAAGATGTAACAAGAACAAGAGTCATAGTGCTTTGAATCTACTTTCTAAACTACAATTTGTTTTTGAAAATAGTGGGGATTAATGTGTTCAAATAGGGGGGCACACAAAGTGCTCTTATTTTTATAGAAATGATAGAACATAGGATCTAGTGTGGCCCCTAGATAAAATAACTTTTTTTTAGTATTTCAAAAATCACTTCAGTGAGAACTTAGCTAACACCATGTAGTATATGCCTGATTTTTTTGCTAATTTTTTAATGATTATATGATTTTTTAATTAATTTTTAAAGTGGACACATGCTGAAAAACATTTTTTTTGAGTGTGTGCTCCCTAATTTTTTGGAAACTAATAAAAAAAATTGATTGTAGAATAGATTCTAGTTTTTAAAAATGTATTTTTTTTCAAAATTTGATTAATAGGTAAAAAATAAAGCCAAAAGTACCATACATAGGTTTTTTGACAAAAAATAGAGACACTAGAAAAATAAATTAAAGATCAAAACCTTAACATAATTGAAATGTAGAAAAATTAAATGGTTAGAAAGCTTAGAGAGAGCTCAATGTTACTATGCTATTTTTTTAACTTGACATTGAAAGAAATGCAAACCTGATGGAGAGCATGCTTGACATTGCGCCTTTTTTAGAATATGAAAAAAATATGTTTATTGGTGTTGACATGTAAGTTCAATCCTTTTGGTTGGATTCCCAACGAAAATCTAACCCTAAGGGTTGAAAATAACCAAAGAAAAAAATAATGTGACTATTTTATAGCGTTCTCATATTATAATGCAATTGTATCATAACATGAGTGTGCTATAACACACTCACATTTCCATGAAGCAAAAATAACTCTCTTTCTCTTCCCATCTCTCTCTACCTCCCTAGATAGCTCACACTCCCTCACTTCTTCAAAATATATACATGAAATAAACATCTAAACTTATAAGTGACATTTATTTTATTATACTTTAAGTATATTGCATGTATATAGTTTCAGGATGTTTAAGAATGGTTTAGATCTCTAGGAGTTATAATGAAGATTCTAGGTTTTTAAGATATAATTTTTCAATTCAAACTTAACTTCAAAATTTAGTGATCAACAAGCTCCTATCATCTTGCAATTGTCTAAGGGTAACTTTGTAACTATTCAAAAGCATCATCAAACCTCTCCTTAGATCTCTCTCTCTAGATATCTCTCTCCCCTTTCCCTCTCTCTATCTCTATAAATAAATAAATATATGTATATATATGGACCTTACCCCTCTCTCTAGCTACCTCTCACTCCCTTCCTCCCTCCCTCCCTCCCTCCCTCTATTCCCCCTCCCTATCTCCCTCTCTTATTTCACCTCTTTTTCTCTCTCTCATTTCACATCTCTCTCTCCATCTCTATTTGTTTATCTCTACTTCTGTCTATATCACAGATCTCTCTCCTTATCCCTCTAGATATCACTATATATCCCTCCCCCCCCTCTCCATCCCCCTCTCTACACCTATCTCTACCAATCTCTTCCCCTTTCTCCCTCCCTCGATCCATCCCCCCTCCCTCGCTATCTCCCCCACCTATCTTTCTCTCTCTCCATCTCTATTTTTTTTTGTCTCTACTTCTCTCTATATAACACATCTCTCCTATCCCTCTAAATATCAATATTTATCCCTCTCTCCCTCTCCCTCTCCCTCTCCCTCTCCCCCTCTCCCCTCCCCTATCTATCTCTACCTCTGTCTTTCTTTGCCCATATTTCCCTCACGTTCTCTCTCTCTTGATATATATCTCTATATATCTCTCTCCCCTCTCTACCTACCCCTCCCTCTATTTATCTCTACATCTCTCCATCTATATCTCTCTCCCTTACTCCTTCCCTCTCTTCTTATTTGTATCTCGCATCTCTCCATCTCTCTCTATATCTCCCTCTCCCCTCTCTCTACCTACCTCTCCCGCCCTCCATCCATACCATAGAATCAAAAATTAAAACCGTAAATGTTTGCTTAAGTGCAACAGCAAAAAACATAGAAAAGCCGGTCGAGAAGGATGTTTGCTTCGGAAATTCAGTAGTTGAAATTGCTGCTTGCAGTGTACAGGGCTCCCTAGAGCTCCATGTATTTAAAGCCGTCTAATTAGCCTTTTGCTATGTGGTTTATTAGCAATTTTCTTGTTCTGAGTTGTATATGTGCTGCTAGTGTTGCTTGTAGCTGTTAATTTACAGTAATTGCGCTGTCACTCCTTGTAGTTGTTCCATGGCAGTTAGTTGGGCTTCATTCTTATATCTCATCTTTTCTTTGGAAAAGAGTTTAGGTACATCCTGAGCATTGAACATATTCTCAGATAACATTCTGGGTTTAAATATACCTTGTACACTGTTCCAAATCCCCCAGCGCCTATCTTGTTGTCTGTATGAAAATTCCTTGTTGCCAGTTTGAGATCCTTAAAGGAGTAAATTCTAACACCTCGAATGACACATAAATCTCCGTGAACGCGAAATCACAAAAAAGGGCTATAGATTAGTATGTACTCCAAGAAAGAATATTTGTGCTAAGACTGCATCATAAAAGTAACAGTCTAGACCAATACAACAACAAAACACTCCAATTTAACTTCGCTCAAGAGGAATAAAATCCTGCAAATGAAAATGCATCAAATTTCATACCTTCTGCCTTTTTCTCAATATTATTTTAGGATCGTCTATTCTTTCTGAACATTGCACCTAAACAATTCAAAGATGCAAACATATCTGCAACAAGTCGCTAGGAAGGATGTTTGTTCGAAATACCCTTAAATTGCAACAGAAGTTCATAAGTAATAAGAATCTAAGCATGCATATTGACAAATGAAGAGCAAGATATTTCCAGAATCCACATAATAATTATATACAGATATAGTTTCACAGAATAATTGTCAGATTTGACTAATGGCGGGAGGCTGTATTCGTCAACCTTTTAAACTATTTTCTTTCTTTCTTAAGCTATCGAAATAAATAGTGATGACCGTTGGAATTCAACATTGTTCTTCCATTGACTTTCATGTTTGTGATGATCAAAGCCAAGGCAAGTTTCTCATGCTAAAACTTGACTCTTGCAAAGTATTACATTTCTTTCAAGGACTTTAAGGTTTTTAAAACCCGTACGTGCAAAGAAAAAGTCAATTTACTACTTTTGTGCTTTTCTTTTTATCAATAATGTTCAAATTGTGCTTTTTTGCATGTTTTTGAGTTGCTATATAATATATGCTTTTCATACCTTTTAAGTCTTTAAGATTTATTTATTTTATATTGAATAATGAAATAAACAATTATAAAGGTTATACAGAATGGAAGTATTGGATATGTTTTAATAAGTATTAATATATAAAATATTTTATAGAGTGATTGACTTGGAAGTGGTTAGTTTGTAATTTGATTTCCTCCAACTTTTAGGTGATTTCTTTATTTGTCCTTTACATTTATGTACTTGAGAAGACAATGACACTTGATCTAAAAGAATATGTTAAAATAAAGCTTTGAAATTATAGTTTTAGATGAATAGAAGAACTACAAAACATAGTTGAACATTTGATTCTCCATAAATGTAAGAGGATAACACATCTAATGAAATTAACAATCACATTATTTTTTACAATTATTGCAAATAAAGCTTCTTTCTAACCCAAATGATGACAAAATAAAATAAATAAATCTTTGAAAACAATAGACATTAGATGTGATGTAAATCATTGATTTTTGAAATTTCAAGTATGTTTGTGTGTATGTATATATGTATGTATATGTATGTATGTATGTATGTGCATACATATGTATATAGTATATGTGCATATATATACATGTATATATACATATGCGTGTGTGTATATATATGTATATATGTGTGCATGCATGCATACATGTATGCATGCATATAGTATTTTCAATAAATAATATTTTTTATATCGCATAATTTAAGTTAGAAATAGGATCAATTTATAATTTGTGTAAATATATAATTTAAATTAATAATAATTAATATATATTATCTCATATTGCATCAATTTTTAATATGATTTATCTATCTCTTTTTGAAACAGAGACATCAATATAGAGGGTGATTGTATATTTATAAATTATTTTCTACAATGTTCTATTTTTCACATGTATTGAACAGTGGCCTTTTGTGGTGAATTTTCACCAAATGATAGATAGTTGAAATGGGAGTTTCCATTTTGGTGAATAGAACAAGCTCTAAAGAGGAGTGAATTGTCACATTTTTACAAAAAAAGTTATATGCTAGTTGAATTTCCCAACAATTGTATTATTAAACATTTAAATTAAGTTGTCTTGTCATTGTAAACGATGCATGATTGGAGCCTAATTGCTATAAGTTTATAATATTATTACAATTCTTAATCATATTTTCCATTCATATTAAATTTTAATGCTTATTTTTGAGGCCATATCACCATTACTATCAAATGCTTGGTTGTTTTTAGGGTCATATTTTCTTTGAAATTAACATTTCATAGAATCTACCACTTAGAAATTATATATAAATAGGTTTAGAATCTCTCTCTCTCTCTCTCCCTCCCTCTCCCTCCCTCTCTCTCTCTCCCCTTTATTATCATGGTCTCTTAAACTCAGGGCATATTGGGCTTCAAATCTAATGATTGCAAAGAATCCAAGTAGCATAGAGTTTTTGTAAATTGATATTATTATTTTCAAGGTTTTCATGGATGAGAAATTGAGATTTTATTTGTAATATGTGGTAGGTATTCACTTTACATTATCTTTGGAATGATTCTTTTGTCTAGTAAAATCAACTCAAGATGTTTGCAATCTTAAGCTTTCTACTCATGTTTTATGCAATTGGTAAATAAAACCATCTAAAGCTTGTGTAACAAATGTTTAATATAGATTCTTTTGATAAATACAACTTAGACTTTCTATTAATCTTCATGGACATACATGTATCATGAATTAGTGAGGGTTGAGACCCTTATAGATAGTAGGGAATTTGTATAGTTTAAATGTGTGAAGGAATATGAAATTCATTTTTCACCATTGATTTCAACTATATAATATGATATTTTTGATTTGATTTTGTGGGTTTATAAGAAAATATCAAGAAAGAATTCTTAGCCCAAAATTTCTTTTGGGTCATGCAATTAAATATTCCAATGACCCAAGAGAAATTCTAGGTTGAATAAATGTTTTTTTGACATAGGCTTATAAAACCATGGAATCAAATAAGAACCATCATATTATAATAGAAATCAATAGTGTGAATTATATTTTAGAGTCTTTTTTTATAATAGTGTAAAGTTCTTTAAATGCTCACTTTGTGTGTGATTCAACACCTTCTTGATACTAGATTTATGCTTGGTAGTGAGGGAATATATCCCCTTGATCCTATTGATGGTTGCTAGGTCCAAGCCCCTACTTCAACATTATGAAAATAAAAATAGAATAAATATGGGGGGATTATGCTGATGATTTTTTTCAAGGATTTAGCATGTTAACTAATTCCCTTAGCTAGTGTATGCAATGAATCTAGAATAAAATCAAACATTAACAAAAAAATGAAATGCCTATTTTAAATACATTCAAACCTTAAATGGAGCATTAATTCATATTTTCTCATGATGTGATGGAGTTGTGGATGCTCAAACATTTTTGCAATATTTCTATAGCATGATGATGGTTTATTGTAGATTTTTGGACATATGTGGATTAAGGAAGAGGTGGCGGATTTAAAAGTTTTAGGATGCAAAGATACATGTTTGAGATCAATTTACCTAATTTAGCAACTTGAATTACTTTTCCTATTTTTGATTTAAAATAGATTTGCATGACCTTTTTTTTTGTTTCGTAAGAGTAAGATAGATTTGCTTGACCTTTAGTTTGACTAACTTATTATGTTTAGGAATGCATGCAAAGCATAAACCAAGGAATTAAAAATTTAAATGGTTGAATGAGTGGAAGAGATTGACTTTTATAAATAGCATGTTGAGAAGATAATTAATTAAAATTAATAATAATAAATTGTTAACTACTTATGAAATCATGCTAGTGGATAAAGATGCAAATTAATTAATTGAAAAATAATTAACTAAATAATTAATGATAATTAATTATCTAATAGAATGTGATAATATGGTGCAATTAATTAATTAATATAGTGATATTAGTGTGAATTAGCTAAGATGCATTAATATGTAGAATTAATAATAGAAGGTGATGAAATAGGTGTCTACATTTGCCCAAGTTTGAAAGGGTATTGTAACTTAAGGAAGGATCAATTTTTTAAGGAAAGTAGAAGATAAAAATGGATACAAGAGGATTCCCCAAGAGACATGATGGTTAAAGATATGCCCATTTTAGAAGACACATGAGGATGGAAGATATACATGAGAAATTGATGAGAATAAATGTGTAATAATAAATGCTATGAATCTTGCATATAATTTAAAACATTTGAGAAACCTGATTTATTATATAACATAACAATATACACTAGCAAGCCCACTCTGAAAAAGAAAGGCAAGGAGGAAGGTAAGAGCTTGAAGGAGCCTCCAAGCAAAGGAAAAAATGTGGTGAGCAAGGACTCTATGGAGGATACATTGGTTGTGAAGACAATGGTTATTGGTTGTGATGCCATCATTTGACGCTCTGGTAGGTTGGCCAAGAACATGAAAAAAGTGCAGGTTAAAGATTTGGATACAAAAGAGGAGCAGTCAAACAACAAAGATAGTAGGGTTGAAGAGGAGTCTGAGGATGAGGAGGAGGAGCATGCTAGAGGTCCCAACTCTAATTTTGACACGGGAAAAGTTCAGAAGGAGGTTTTAGCTTCTCAATCTTCAAAACTACTGGATGTTGAGCATACTAATATCGAGAAGACTACGGTTGGAGGGGAGGATCTCTATGTGCTGAAGGAAAGATTAGATAAATTAGACAAAAATTATGTGGTTTGACCTGCTTCACAGTTAAGCTGGTCCACTGTGTCACTAGTACCTTGTCGGCAGTAATGAAGGATGGGATGGACATGAAAAAGACTAAAGACCATCAGGAATGGGTCGGAGATAATGTTCTTCATCTCCTGTCTAAGAACTGGGAAGATGCTAGTTAGTTTGTTGTTGGTCCGCTATTTATCTATGGTGTCTATTTTTTGGCTTTGTGTTTTTTGATGCTTTTTTGATCTTGAACTCTATTGGTCCTTGTGGCTCTATGTGAAGGGTACAACACCCTAAAAATGCTTCTTACTCAATCAAAAAAAATATACACCATGATATGGAAGAGCATGATGACACAGTTGCCATGCATGGTACAAGATAAAGAACCAAGAAGGAAAATGATAGGATACACCATGACATGGAATACCTTGATGGTATATTTGTTGTGAACTATACCAAGATATTGACTCACAAATGAAAGAAAAAAAAGAAACATGCACAAGCAAGTAAATAATCATGTAGAAAAAATGAAAAGGAAAGGAAAACAATATTTTGTCCCTAATCAAGAACAAAACTAGATTTGAGGGATGATGATTCAATATTATTGTTGATATTTATCTTGAGAATAATGTAAGGATTGAGAATGATATATCCCAATGACAATGTATTTATTAATTGAAATTAAGGATTAGATTTTGACAAGACTAAGGATAAAATGTATAGATGTATTGAATAGGAAAAAGAGTGGTAGATGTTGAGCAGCGAGGATAACCATCATTACAGTGAAAAATGGGTGAGTGTAGAGGGATGAGTGACGAGAGGTGGTAAGTGGCAAGCAATAGGTTATGTTTTTATTATTAGAAGGGGTTAGTTGATGATAGCTAGTGGGTTTTAAAACACAAGTGGTGATGGGAGCATGAGCCCCATCTTAAAAATTGCATGGTGGGTAAGTGCAAGAAATGGGGGATCAAAAGGGGGTCTTAAATGGTCACTTTTTTCTAAAATTAGGAAAGACTAATCTTGAATAAAAAACTAAAAATAGGTAATGCTCAAAATTTGAAGGTGTAACAAGAACAAGAGTGATAGTGTTTTGAATCTACTTTCTAAACTACTATTTTTTTTTGAAAATTTGGGGATTAATAGGTTCAAATAGGGGGACACACAAAGTGCTCCTATTTTTATAGAAAAACATAACATAGCATCTAGTGTGTCCCCTCTAATTTTTTTTTTTAATATTTCAAAAAATTATTTAGTGAAAACTTAACTACCACCATGTAGTTTACGCCTCACTTTTTTGCTAATTTTTAATGATTATATTATTTTTTACTAATTTTTAAAGTGGACACATCTTGAAAAATAAAAAAAATTGAGTGTGTGCCCCTCTAACTTTTTAGAAACTAATTGTGAGGGAGGGGATTTTCTACTCCCAAGTCCCAAGATGAACAAGGTCTAAAGGGAGTGAATTTCCCTCAGTCACCTTAATGACAAAGCAAAGGGATAAACCAATCAAACAAGGAACAAACTAATCTATGTTTTTTGGTTTTTCTAGGAATGAAGGATTTTGAGAGTCAGGTGAATAAACCACAAGGGTCTTGGATTGTCGACGGATTGGCTCTCATCCAAAGGATGTCAACATAGGACTTGAGAAAAAGTGTAGCGCACTATCATCTTAGGGACATGTGAGTGCCTTGTACAGATGAAAAGTAGAGTCTATATTCTAAAATCGTAGGGTGTGCTAACCACCCAAAAACCTTAATCTGATAGTTTTAATGAAAATAACAGTGTTGCTAATATGTAAAACAAACTAAATACAACAAGAAGAATACAATAACTTGAAATATAAATTGATTACAATGAAATGATGAGCAAGGGTTGTAAAAATCCAACTTACAATTGGTCCAACCTCCCAAAATCTCCACACGAACAAAGTACCCACACACACGGAGACAAAAAAATGTTGGGGATGTGTTTTGGAGTTTGCCTCAATCAAACCCCCACTTTGGTGTTTCCACCTCCATGGACATCTAATATACAACAATAGAGAGAAAAATGATAAAGAAAAGTAATAGATGAAACTTATGGAAAGTAAAGACAATCTGTATGCTAAACTATAAGTAAGATAATGCAATAAAGTAAATGTTACCCTCCCTTCTGTGTGCTTAGGGAAGCCGAGAGAGGAAGGAAGAGAGCCTTGAGAACATAATATGATAGTTCCAATGATGTAGAGCCTGAACCCTATGAGAAATAATGGTGTATAAGCGAGAAGCAACAAGAACAATGATGTAGAATGGAAGAATGGAGTAAGAGGGTGATCCCACAATAGTCGTTTACAATTTTTGGCCAAACTGGACACTATAACTATTTTTTTAACTAAATCTTCACATTTGGGCACCTACAACGGCTAAACCGTAAGGAATTTGAAGATGATGCAAAATAGAGTCTTGTCACATTTTGTCTGTAGATTCTAAAAATATTTTTTTCAAAATTTTTGGAGTCAGATTACACTTCTTTTTCCATTTCCCACGAAAACTAATTTTTTTCATAAAATAACATTTTTAAAAAGTGATGCACATCGTATAATGCATAACTTTTTTTCCATGAAGGATAATATTATAATTCCTTCAAATTTAGATTTCTATCTCCAATATCTAGTGCTTCCATTTGGTTAGATAGTTTTTTATTGAATATTTTTTCTTTAATCAAGTTTCGAAGTCAAACCAATTACAATTTAGACAAAGCATGACTGTATAACATGTCAATTTTTTTGTATTTGTTGGATCAAGGACTTCAATATTTGGTGTAATCATATTTTTCAATTTTTTTTTATAATTTGCTATTTTTCCACATGTGTAGAACAAAGACCTTCATTTTCAATGAAAAACCTATGTTTAATAAAACTAAAAAAACAAATACATAATAAAACCAAAACATATTAAAATTACATTCATTGGATAGCTCGTTCCAAGGACTACTTGATTCCAGTTGGGTTTGTGAAGACTCCTCCATTTTCATCCTCAACCTGAGCTTCAAAGCATAAAAATTTAGGTGTTTTCTATGTTTCAGGGGGAGAATGAGGAATAAGGAGGGTTCATACAAACCCCTAGGGGTTCGAGTGAACCACCCTCAATATGCATTTCCTTTTGTGTTTTTGGGAAGGAAATGTGGGCCTAGTAATTAATGGGTTCGATTGAAATTGTAGGTTCATTTGAACCCCTAAAACCAATTTGTTTTTCCATGGGGTCATTTTTTCTCAGTTTTCCTTCCTCCATCAAATTGTAAACCACTATTGTGGATTCACCCAAGAGTGTAGAGTGAATGAGACAGAAGTGAATGAGATTGAATGAATGAAATCAATGGAATTGAGAGAGGTGAGTTCAAAATCTATTTTGGAGGCAAAGAGACATTTTTGGGCAGTCAAGGTTTGCAGGAACTGTTACATTCGTAGAGTGATAGAGAATCGTAATATCCCAATGTCCACTGAATCAAGAATCTTGTTAGGATTCTAGCATACCACACAAACGTTTGTGAGGCATAGAGACATCCATGATAAAAATTACCTCACTAACAAAAAGTGACAAAGCATGTGTGGGAATGAAGGGAAACGGTGGAATTTTTTTACATTGTCAACCTTATAAGGCTAAGGTTAAGGTGATGTTGTGGGAAATTATGCTAGGGTACAATTTTATGCCTCAACATTTTTCCCCCACTGTAGCAAGCATATGTGTCAGTGCATATGTGAGCTAAAGTAGAAAGAGATTGAAGAGAATATACCAAAAAGGAGAGGAAACAAGCCTTTGATCTGGTACATACCTAGTGTGAAAGGGGCTTCACCAAAATATGAAGAGGACAAAGGTCTTTGATCCTACAAATCTAGCTGAAATATCACCACAAACATGTTAGCTTCAAAAAAACATGTTAGGCAAAAAAGAGAAAAATAATAGACACAATTATAAGACATAATAAGACACAATCTGATAAGATATAGGTATGGCTAGCATGACTAGAGTCCATGTGACAAGCATGTAGGTCCATGGCTGCTGCAAACTATGTTACAGGATAGTCATAGAAAGGACAGGTCTAGTGAGGCTACCCCCAAGCTAGGTGCCAAGATATAAGACATCCAAACATTAAGATAAAAGGATGTCAAATATCAGATATAAGACAGGTCTAGTTAGGTTGCCCCTAACCTAGAAACCAAGATATAAGACACAAACTATAAGACGCCAAAGAATTATTTTGAAAAATACTTTCACAAAGGAGTTATTTCATTAGGGAATCTTTTTATAAGACACTTGGAAACCATTTTGAAAGAGCACTCCTTTTGAAAGATCACAAGTGATTCTATCATCAAGGAATCCTTTTGAATGATCTTTCGTCAAGGATTCCTTTGTAAGAATGCTCCTTTTGAAGGAATTTTTAGATTCTTTCGCAAAGGGATATTTTTGAAATAACTTTTTACCAAGGAATCCTTTTGAAAGAATACTCCTTGTTGAAAAGTAAGATAAGATGAGAGCCTCCCCTTAGAATGATGTGTGCTACACAGAGGAGCACATGTCATTTTAAGGAGAGAAAATAAAGAAAGGAGACGTCATGGCACAAGATACATGGTGAGATGTATTTGTGGTATGTTGTCGCACATGTAAGGGATAATGCATTGAAAACCACATCATGAAGCAGATAGACAAAGATGAAGAAATCAAGAGACAAGAGGATCTGATTATTTAGGGTCATAACTTTCCATAGATATAAATAGATATATATAGTATAATATAGATATGAATTTCCATCAACCCCCAAATATATATGAACATGAAGAAGAGCACATGAAGAAAAATGAAAAATAAAAATTGGGTCAACATAGAAGAAGGCCTAAATGCCCCCAACGTGAAAGAAAAGTTTACGACACATAGAAGAATGATGAAACAAATAAAAGAAGCTTACAATAGATTCTCACACCTTTATCTAAGCACCTAAAATGGTAGCAAGGGTCCTCCAAGAAAGAGCACAAAACACATACAAAAAAGCATGAAGGAACACAAACAAACATGTAAATCTAATCTATAGATGTAGAAGAGGTATCACCCTAGTTTGAGTCCACTAGCGGGTCATCATGCTCATAGTCGAAATCATTATAAGGGGAGGGAGGATGAGCCTGAAGGGGAGGGAGAGAAAGGGTTGTAATGGTCAACTCACTTGTGACAAGGGCCAATGAATAAGACCCATCAAGGTAATCTTCATTGAGCTTTTGTAAGACTAGGGTCACTAACCTTTCAAAGATTGATGATAGAGTTGGGATATCCCCCACCGAGTTGAACATGCACTTAACAAGAGTTCCATGTGTCAACTGAGCAGAAGGATGATAAGACAGTTGATAGTCACTACTAACCTCAGGAAAAGGGGTAGTGAAAAGCTTCAAGGATGTGAGGGCTACCTTCCTCACAAGGATAGTGCAAGCCAAAATAGAACTAGACTCCACATGAGATGATGATTTCTTATGACCCTTTTCCAAAGTGAGGCCATCCTCAAGCTTTTACTTCAACAAGGGATGCAAGATCCCCACAAAAGAAGCAAAAGTGGAAGAAGATGGAGGTGAAGCCACATAGGACACCACCTTTGTATGGGGCATGTCGACAGGTTGCGAGAATGGAGGAATATTAGGAAGAGAGATAAGAGGGTGAGGCTCCACTAAAGGATCGATGAAAAATTGGACCCTTTTGGGGTGAGGTTCATCAAGAACCATTGATGAAGATGGAATAATCACAAAGGTGATGGGAGTCAAGGTAGAAGAAGGAAAAGGAGTAGAAGCAACCACTAAAGGAGTAGAAACAAAAATAAGATACTCCCTCCCACTCTTCTGCAAATTTGTGTGCTCCTTGGCCAGAGCCTTTCGCTAGTGCTTACACTCATGTGCAAGCTAGTTATGTTAGCTATGGGCACTCGAATGAATGACCTAAGAAGAGGTTGGGGGATCCTACTCTACCCTAGGAGGAATCTCTGTAACTATTATTGGTAGAAGGGGAGACTCCTTAGGAGAAGGAGGAGCAAGATACATAGAAATATAAATAAAAAGAGGAATCTTGGTACTAGACCTCTTCCCTTTCCTCGCCATAGAAGGATTCAGAAGAATAGGAAAAGGAAATAGAGGTTGAGATGTATGAATAACCCCATGAAATAACTCCCCCTCCCATGTAGGGTGGGTTGGGGTACTATGGCAGAACAAGAAGCTAGAAAACCTAGGGCTTTGACTTCTACTACATGGATGCCTTTCCTTTTCCTACACTAGGCATAGGGGAAAGAACAGAGGATTCCACCAAGGGATAAGAAGAAAAAGCAGGAGGTGTAGAAGAAAAAATAGAACTAGAAGGGGAAGGATTGAGGGAAAGATTAAGCTTTCCCTTCCCCTTTGGAGGGGCAAAGGACGAAGCCTACTATTGTGCACGTAAACAAGCCTTCAAAGACAATATAGGGAAATGGAGGAAAACCACCATTTGGCACTGATCCCCTAATATTATACTTGTAATAAGCTCAATACAAGAGATCTCCCATAGGAGGGGCCCGACTAGGGTGGACCAAAATGGTCAAGAGAGAAGCCCCCACATGCTACCTATGGCTTACATCTAGTGTCTTGGACAACATGCATGGTACCATCATGGGAATACATCAAGCATTTGTGGATCACAGAAGTGACTGAATTAATAGATTCTATCCAAGGAAATCCTATCCTCACTCTGGATAAGTCTGACTTTGAGATCACAACAAATGGAACATCCATAGACTTAGGACCAATTGAAATTGAAAAAGAAATAAAGCCCATATGGGTAATAGAAAACCCACCATGAGTGTGAAGGGTGACCTTTGATTCATCATATTTCTCCTTGTGAAAATTGTTAATAAACAAGACCTTCTCCATGATAACATTCACTTGACTTGATGGGTCAACTATAACATGAGTTACAATGTTACCATTGATTTAGGTGGGAACATACAATAGACAGGGCTCCTTGTTCAAGGGTAGATTGTGTGAGGTAAATGTAATATCAAGCACATTATTCAAACATTCTACAAGAGGATTACGAGTGAATAAGACCACATTCATATATTCAGATGGGACAAGATTGAAGTAAACAAAGGAGCGACCAAGTTTGTAGAGTATGATGAGAACAAATCTGTGTATATTTGTAGTTGGTTGTTAGGCTTGGCTACAAATTTATTAGCATTCTGCCTTCTTCCATCAAGGTGGATGGTGCCATCATCGATGCGGTCTTGAATCATGTGACGCAGGTGGATGCATCCTTTGGTATCATTCCCAAAAGCTCAATAGAATTGATTTTTTTTTAGATTCGTATCATTCAAGATACGACTCAGAAAATGATCAAATCTCAAGTAATATTATTACTTTATCTTTTAATAATTTTTATAGGAAATTAGTGTATGATTATGATAATTTAGTAAAATTTATATTGCATATTGTATTGTTTTTATTTGAAGGAACAAAGACCATGTTAGCCACGACCTTGTTCTTACCTAAGACTGACATGATTGATCAACTGTCTTGGTTAGATCACGAGGATGAATCCTTGTAATAAGCAACTACTTGGTGGTATTCTCTCGAAGCAGTACATAGATGCATGAAAGGAGGATACTTCATAAAAATAAACTTCTCTTGTAGTGCAGGTTGCAAGTTCCTAATAAGTACCTTTTGAACATTGGAGTCAGGAAAAGGATAGGAAATCTAAGAAAAAATAGCTTCATATTGAGCTATAAGGTTAGTAAACTTCTCATGAGTTCCCTGCTTACACTGAACAAGATTGTTGAAGGCGATCTTTGGCCCAATGTTGGCCTATAATTGTTGGAGAAATTGGTTGACTTGCTAATCAAAAGAGAAAATAGAATTATTAGGTAGAACACAATACCATTCTAGAGAAACATCCTTAAGAGAACATGAAAATAGCTTGGCCAATAAAGCATTGTCATGAAAGAAATCAATACATAGTGTGTTAAAGGACAAGACATGTGTCTATGGGTCCCCGCGACCATTATACTTTTTAAACTTAGGATCTCCACCCCCTAAGTGATAAGAGTGTTTATTATGGAAATGGAAAGAGGAACATGATGATGGAAGGGCTAGAACATAGGTTGGGAAGAAGAACTAGTCAAACTTGCAAGCTGATTTTACATGCGCTCCATGTTATATAATAGAGCTTTGAGAATTGGATTAGAAAATGAGGTATGGCCAGAGGGACCTCTAGAAGGACCACCAACACCTACACTAGTACCTATAGAGGCATCAACACTAGAGCCAAAAATAGGGACACTTTGAGTCTCAGGTGTAGAGAAGTTGAAACCCAAAGGAACCTTATTTACTTTAATTTTAGTACTCTACTCAGGTACAAATTATTTATTAGTAGAAGGATCTATGTCATCCATACACACTGACACTTGGGCATCGATACATCTAGCTATTTTGTAGTGATATTTGAGCCATGATCTTGAGTGAAAACCAAATTAGAGGTGTAGGTAGTGACATGGGTGTCTACAATGTCTTCTATCCCCTGAAGAAGCTCTATGCCTCTTCGATCCTTACCCAACATTTTTCTTAATTGCTCAATGATAGGAGTTGCTTGGGAAAAATTATCATCGTGAGCCACAAATCTCTCAAGCTCCTTGAGTCTCATGTCTAGGGAATGGATTTTATCTACAGGAATCTTTAAAGCAACATCATCCTCCACAAAAGAGAATAAGGGTGAGGAAAGTTGGGTATGGATGTGAGTCGTTGCCTCACCAAAAGGAGAAGAGAAATCAGTAAAAATTCTTGAAACAATTTCTTCGAAAGTAGGACCAGTTCGAGGGGGCCTAAACCTTCTAGAAACCATTCTAATGTTTTGAATAATTCTTATTACAATGTGTCTAGAGGTCATAGATTGGGTTGTAAAGCTCATAAAATCCTCACAACACACTATCTACAACATGTACTAGACATGAGAAGAAAAAAATTTGAACCAAAGAGAAGGAGATGAAAGGTTCATGTTGGTTTCACCAAAATATGGAGGGGATTCACTACTCCCAAGTCCCAAGATGAACAAGGTCTAAAGAGAGAAAATTTCCCTCAATAACTTCAATGAAAAAATAAAAGTGATAGGCCAATCAAACAAGGAACAAACTAATCTATATTTTTGGGGTTTTTCAAGAATGAAGGATTTTGGGAATTGAGTGAACAAACCATAGGGTTCTTAGACTGTAGATTGATTGGATCTCAGTTAGAGGACTTCAATGTGGGACTTGGACGGAAACGTAGCATGTTGTCATCTTAGGGACATGCAGGTGTCTCTTACAGACCGAAAACAAAGTCTACAATCTGAAACTCACACGGTGTGCTAATGACCCAAAAAACTTAATCCAATAATTTTAATGAAAATAAAAGAGTGTTGCTAATACATAACATAAACTAACTACAACAAGAAGAATCCAATAACTTGAAAGATAAATTTATTATAATGAAATGATGAAAAAAGGTAGTAGAAATCCTACTTATGACTAGCCCAGCCTCTTGCAAGCTCCACATAAACAAAGTACCTACACACACAAAGACAAAAAATGTTGGGGATGTGTTTTGGGGTTAGACTCAGTAAAACCCCCACTTTGGTGTTTCCACCTCCATGGACAACCAATATGCTACAATAAAGATAAAAATGATAAAGAAAAGTAATAGACGAAATTTATGGAAAACAAAGACAATCTATATGCTAAACTATAAGTAAGACAATGTAATATTTAGTAAATGTTACCCTCACTTCTATGTACTTGGAGAAGTCGACAGAGGAAGGAAGAGAGCCTTGATAACATAAGATGATAGTGCCAATGATGTAAAGCTTGAAATCTATGAGAAACAATGGTGTAGAAGTGAGAAGCAACAAGAATAATGGTGTAGAATGGAAGAATAGAGTGAGAGGGTAGAGTGAGTGAGCAAGACATGAATGAGATTGAACGAATGGAATTAATTGAATTGAGAGAGGTCAGTTCAAAATCTATTTTGGAGGAAAATAGATATTTTTAGGTGGTCAAGGTTTGCAAGAAGCGTTACATTTATAGGGTGACAAAGAATCGTAACGTCCCAACATCCACTGACTCGAGAATCTTGATAGGACACTAGTGCACCACACAGATGTCTATGCGGTGCAGAGGCATCCATGAAAAAATCCCCTCACCAACAAAAAATGATAAAGCACATGCAATAATGAAGGTCAAAGGTGGTAGATTTTTGCATTGTCAACCTTATAAGGCTAAGGTGAATGTGATGTTGTAGTAAATTGCACTAGGGTGAAATTTTACACCTCAAAACTAATAAAAAAATGATTATGTATAGAATAGAGTCTAGTTTCTATTTTTTTTTTTCAAATTTCAATGAATGGGTAAAAAATGAAGCCAAAAATACCATACATAGACTTTTGAAAAAAAATAGGGACACTAGAAAAATAAATTAAATATCAAAACCTTAACATAATTGAAATGTAGAAAAAATACATAGTTAGAAAGCTAAGAGAGAGCTTAACTTACTATGCTATTTTTTAACTTGACATTGAAAGACATGCAAACCTGATGGAGAGCATGCTTTACATTGTACATTTTTTTAGAATTTGGAAAAAGCATGTCTATGTGTGTTGACATGTAAGTTCAACCCTTTTGATTGGATTCCCAAGGAAAATCCAACCCTAAGGGCTGAAAATAACCAAAGAAAAAAATAACATGACCATATTATAGCACACTCATGTTAGAATGCAATTGTGTTATAACATGAGTGCACTATAACATGTTCATATTTCCAAGAAGTAAAAATAACTTTCTCTTTCTCTTCCCATCTCACTCTACCTCCTTATATATCTCACACTCCCCCTCTTCCTTAGAATATATATGAAATAAACATTTAAGTATAAGTGGCACTTATATATGAATTTTTATTTTCTTATAGTTTAAGTTATATTTCATGTATATAGTTTCAATATTTTTAAGAATAGTTTAGGATCTCTAGGAGTTATAATGAAAATTCTAGGTTTTAGAATATCTTATAATTTTTCAAACTTAACTTAAAATTTTAGTAATCAACAAGCTCCTATCACCTTTAAATTGTCTAAGGGTAGCTTTGTAACTATTCAAAAGCATCATCAAGCCTCTCCTTAGACCTCTCACCCTCTAGATATTTCTCCTCTCTCCCTCTCTCTCTACCTACCTCTCACTCACTCACTCCCTCACTATCTCCCTCTCTCTCCCTATATCCCTCTCTTTATATCTATCTCCTTATCTCTCCATCTCTCTAAATCTCCCTTCCTCCCTATCCCCCTCCCTCTCTCTCTACCTTCCCTCTCTCTCTACCTACCCCTCGATCCCTCATTCCCTCCCTCCCTATCTCCCTCTCTTTATCTCTCTCTATTCTCTCTCTCCCTCATTATTCCTACAAATATATATTTATCTATATCCCTCTAGATATCTCTTTATCTCTCCCTCTCTCTCTCCCTCTACCTAACTCTTGCTCTCTTCCTCCCTCCCTATCTCCCTCTCTCATTTCACCTCTCTATCTCTCTCTCCATTTCTATTTGTTTATATATACTTCTCTCTATATCACATCTCTCTCCTTATCCCTCTAGATATCACTATATATCTCTCCTTATCTCCCTTACCTTCACCCTATCCCCTCTCCCTCTCCCCCCTTCTCACTCCTTTTCTCCCTCTCTATACCTACCTCTCTACCTTTCAATTCTCATCTCCCTCCCTCCATCTATATCTCCCCTACCTATCTCTCTCTCTCTCTCTCTCTATTTCTATTTTTCTCTCTACTTCTCTCTATATCACATATTGAGCTATCCCTCTAAATATCACTATATCTCTCCCTATCTCCCTCTCTCTCTCTCTCTCTCCTAACCCTCTCTCCCCCTCTCCATCACTCTCTCCCTCTCTCTACCTACCCCTCCCTCCCTCCCTCCCTCCCTCCCTCCCTCTCTACCTACCTCTCTCTTTAATTCTCTCTCATCTCTCCATTTCTCTCCCTTGGTGATAGAAGTGGGAGGAGAAACCCCCCCCCCCCACACATTCATCGAGAAATAATATCCAAACATAGTTGAAACAAAAATGAAAAAATAAAGATCTAATGAGGCTCCATTACCAGTAGGGAGAGAGATAGAGAGAGGAAGAGATAAAGAGAGAGAGTTATAAGAGACATAGAAAGATAAATATAGAGATATGGAGAGTTATAGGGGTAAAGAGAGATGGAGAGATAAGGAGATAGAGATAAAGAGAGGGAGAGATAAAAGTAGAAATATGGAGAGATAGAGAAACATAGAGATATAGGTATAAAGGTCTATGAAGGGAAAGGGAGGGAAGGAGGTATGGATAGAAAGAGGGAGACATTTATAGAAATAGAAAGGGATAGAGTAAGATAGATATTGAGATGAAGATAGAGGGGGAAATATAAATAAATATATAGGGAGAGATGAAAATAGATTGATAGAGGGGTAGGAATAGAGAGAGGGAGATATATGGAGGAGATAGAGAGATATAGATGGTGAGATAGTGTGAGAGGGAGAGAGTGAAAGAGATAAAGATAGATAGGGAGAGATGTAGAGAGATATCTAGAGGGATAGATAAAGATAGATAAGTAGAGGGAAGTAGGGAAAGAGAGAGATCTAGAGGGATAGGGAGAGAGAGTGAGAGGTGAGATAGAGAGAAGTAGAGAGAGGGAAAGGGGATAAAGAGAGATATAGAGAGATATCTAAGAAGAGGCTTGATGACTCTTTTAAATGGTTACAAAGTTTCCCTTAGATAATCGAAAGATGATAAGAGCCTACTAATTATTGAATTGACTAATTTTGAAAAATTATAAGATCTTCCAAAACCTAGAATCTACATTATAATTCCTAGAGATCCTAAATAATTCTCAGACATCTTGAAACTATACACATGTAATATAACTTAAAGTATAGGAAAATAAATTTCAATATATAAATGTCACTTTTACTTAAATTTTTATTTCATGTATATGGTTTGAGGAAGAGGGATAGTGTGAGCAATATAAGGAGGTAGAGAGAGATGAAAATAAAGAAGAGAGTTATTTTTTCTTCTTGGAAACATGAGTGTGTTATAGCACACTTGAATTATAAAACAAGCACATTATGTCTTGGTAGTGACCAAGCCTAGGCTTGGTCACTACCAAGCTATAACACAAGAACATTATAATGTGCTTGCATTATGTCTTGTATGGGACCAAAAAGTGGTGTGGCCACTTTTTGGTCCCCCATTTTCCTACACTTACCCTAGTATAGGGTACCCTATGTACCCCACCATGCAAAAAATAATTTTTCATTTTATTTTAAGTTTTGTTAAATTTAGTTTTTTAGTTTTTAGTTTTTTTAAATTATTATTATTAAATGAAACCTTAAAGATAAATAAGAAAATTTTAAAAAGTGCCATATGCCCTCCAATGAAAAAAATTGCCTCACACGATAAATTTTTATGTATATTTATGGGTTCTTAAGCCTTTTGGACACAATATCAAAGTTTATTTTGGGTCAAAGTGTCTTTAAATCGTAGTGAATAATAAAAAAAAATTCAAACCATAACTACAAAAATGTCAAAATCAAGTTATAGATCTTGCAAAATTGAGACTAGATTAAAACCTAGGAGTCCCACTAGGCATGCCAAAATATAAGCAATACATTTAGAATTATAAAATTAATAAATAAAAATAATAGCTGAAATTTCTATTCAAAACACATGCAAACCTTAGATGGAGAATTATTGTGGTTTTTCTCATGTTGTGGTGGAGTTGTGGATGCTCAAATTTTAGTGCAAGATTTATATAATATGTTGAAAATTTCCTATAGATTTTTCCATATATAGATTGAGGAAGAAGAGGTGGATTTATAGGTTTTTGGATGAGGAAATGAATGGTTGAGATCAATTGACCTAATTTAGTGACTTGAGTTACTTTTTTATTTTTTATTTATTTTTATGTTGATTATCATTTACAATTATTTTTTCTCATATGACACCAACATGAGATCAACACAAGCTCTTGTGAGCACAACCATGAGACTAATAATAGCTCCTTTTGAGAAACCACACTAAAAATAACCTATAGAAGACCAAGAGCCACAACTTTGAAATCCACTTATTTTAGAAACCACTTCCACATTAGAAGCCAACTATGAAAGACCAAGAGTTACAAATTAGATTTCCAAATTAGATGTCCCTTTGGGATTTGAACATGGGTCTCCAAAATGAAAAATTATTGCTTTAACCAATTAAGCTCAACCCCTTGGACTCAATTTTGATGTTAGAAAAAAATGTATGACCTTTAATTTATTTGATTTATTTGATTTTGGAATGTGTAAGCATAAGTCAATAAATAAAAAAATCATGATTAAATGAGTGATTGAGAGATTGACATTTGAAAATGGCATGTTTTTATTATATTAGAAAGGAAAGGGCCCTAATCCCACCAGATACAAAAATATTTGAAACAAAAAAGAGAGACAAGCTAGGAAACAACACTATCTGAACTAAAAAAAACAACAAACCAAACCTGTTATTTTTTAGCAACCATAAGAAGGCACGTAGGCCATAAATGTTAAATCAATTTTTAGCAGGCACAAAACCATTCATTGTATAATAAAAATAATAATAAGATAACATAAGACTAACCCAACTAGGGGAACACATAAGCTCACATGCCTCAAAACCATACAAAGTGATAAAAAATTAAGAGTCCAAGAATAACATCTAGAAACACCAAAGTAAAAAGATAGCCACTAAACTAGGGATCCCAAGAGGCAAAACAAGAAAACACAAGAGCCATAAGATAGGGAGCCATTATTTGGTTGTAGAAATTAAATCCTAGTTGCTCCCAATTTGAGAGACAAATTCTCTCCAATTAGAGACACCTTCAGTAGATAGGTCCTTAGGCAAAACAAGAAAACACAAGAGCCATAAGACAGGGAGCCATTATTTGGTTGTAGAAATTAACTCCTAGTTGCTCCCAATTTGAGAGACAAATTCTCTCCAATTAGAGACACCTTCAGTAGAAAGGTCCTTAGACTCTTCATTCTTTCAAACCTTCTTTAGTTGTTTCCTAATCTTGTATTGGCTAGACACTACTCCAACCATAGCTTTGCACATAAACCCATTCATAACCTTCATGAGGGTGATAATGGAATTTTCCATATCCTCCACCTGTACCTACAAGAAAGTAATCCAACTTTTCAAAAACTTAATGTTAGTATCTCCAGAAGAAGTAATTCCAAGACCATTGGCATCATCCTCTTGGGTATCGATCCCAATAGCCTCAAAAGCCTCCTCCCCACCCACATCTTCCTCCTTGTTTTCCTCCTCTTCCTCCAATTCTTCGTCCTCCATCTCATTTTCAAATTCCTCTCTCTCCATTCCCTCACTTTCCTCTTCCACTTGAGGTTCAAATTCTTCAACAATAAGTGGCTCCTCTTCCTCTTCCACTATAGCTTTCTTTTTTCCTTTTTATTTTTTGTTAGAGGAGGCAACCTTAGCAAGTCTTGCTGATCTTTAACATCCTCTCAGAGTATCCACCAAGCCCTCTTCCATCTCCTCCTTCTGAAGACATTTAGAATCTTCAAAAATGGTGATGACATTACCTTGCTTTTGAATGTTTTTAGCTAGTTTTTGTTCAGTTTTTTAGGTTTAGGGGGTTCCAGTAAAAGAGGGAAGTGATTTCTCTTCTTTGGAGTGGCTTTAAGTAGTTACAACTCAAGGGAGTTCTCCTCAAGGATAAGCTTTGGTTTAGAGGCATAATTCTTGGTACAAGGGGTAGGGTTTTTATCAACAATCGAGGGGCTTCCCTTCGATGGTTCAATCATAGGAGCAAGGAGTCTAGGGTTATTCTCAAGGATGGGATGCTCATTAGCCATAGATATAGCATCCTCCTCCTCATCATTTTTGGGAGGGTCATCCTGCCTAATGATCAAAGGATTATCATGAGGATTATCAGCTAGGACAAAATTATATAGAGCCATTATTAGCCCTTTGTGTAGGGGAGGCAAGGCACCATTCTCTATATTTTGTTGCAAGGAAGAAAGTAGATATAAAGGAAGATTTATCCTATAATTACGTGTAATGTGGTTCAAAATGGGGAAATGATAGGCATGCATTTTCATATACCTTCCTTCTAAGGTAAAATAATGCATAACAAACATACTAACCATGGAATAAAGGAAGAGGAAGATCAAGTTGAGCATAGCCATTCTGGAACCTTGTCAACAACTCCCCTTCATGGAAGAATTTCTCCATAAAGCCTTGATATTCACTGCTACTTTTTTTGACCACATTTATGTTTGCATTTTCGAAACTAGTGGCTTTGGTAATTAACTAAGCTGTCACTTCGAACTTCATTGCTCCTATGGCCACATGACCTTTGTTCCAAGAGTTAGTGAAATTTGAGGTCAACTTCTCATTGTAGCCATGTATTTCTTCAAATAAGGAAGTCGGTCCAACAACTCTGAACATTCTCCATAGATCAACATTTTGTTAAAGGGCATCACAATTGGGGGGTTTCATGTACTTCCTTGAGCCTCCCATTTTAATTGCGTGAATATTTTTTTAGACCCTTTTTCAAGTTGTCACCCTTATTCATTCCACACCTAAACTCTTTAGCTCATAAAAATTAAATCACTATATACAAAATTGTAGACAAAACAAATGTTGTTTACGAGGAATAGAAAGTATTTTATGATGACTAGAGAAATCTACCAGTTAATACCATCAAAATACACAAGCCCAAGGACAATCTAGAAATGATTTTCCAACTCCTTAATAAATCTTGGTAGATTATCAATATTGAGCCAAGCCTCAGAAATGAGGTGAGAAGGGATGTATGAAATGCCTATTGAGTTTGAAAAGACCAAGGCTTTGTCATTACAAATACACTTATGATATAGGAGGTACTGGAACATGATTAAAACATTAATAACCATCTTGATGATGCCCTCCTTGTAACTTTCCATAATTTGAAAAATGTCACCCCACTATAATTAATATTTATGTCGATCTTGTCACCTTTCATATTAATGATCAATCTAGTGAGACCCCTTATCCAATACTTAGTGATTATAAACATTTTCATACTTCTCTTTTAATAAGTTGTCTCTTATCAACCATGGCAATGACCCATACTCCCAACGTGTCCAAATTTGACACCTTAGAGCTTCATTAGCAACAACGTCCATTGAACTGTTACCTTCTCTATAAACATGCTATACTCTGCATGTGAAAGTTTCATGAGGAGCTTACAATTATCCATGACATCCCTTAATTCCCAAGGGATAACATAATCACCCTTTAGAATATCAATAATGAGCTTCTGGTTTCCAAGAAGATCCTATTGTTTCTCTCTTTCTGAATCCCCCAAGTTATGAAGGGAGGGACTTGACTCCAAAGGTCCTTATAACTTTGTGAGAGTAAGGGAAAAAATACCAACTATCAATAAAAAATTTCATTAAAGGAGGAAAGACCCATTCAATTAACAACAAAGGAAGAAAGAAAGACCAAATTTCTCTAGTATATGAGTAGTGAAAGAACAAATGCAATATAGTCTCCTCCTCTTTGCAAAGGAAGCATCTTCTTACAAATTGAAACCCTCTTCTTATCAGATTTTCAGTAGTGAGGATTTTTCCATGAGTAGCTGCTAGATAATAGAGATTTTTCCAACTTCACATAGGTTGTCTTTACTAAGAAACAACCTGAAGGACTCTTAGTCCACAACCATTCATCCTTCGAATATTTTGAGAATAAGATAGCCTCCCCAATTCTTTGGTGAAGTCTTTGCACTACAACATCCCTATTTTTTGTCTATCTCCCCTTAGTGTAACTCCCATAAGCAAATTGTTGAAGTTAATTCAATGAGGCTCTAGCCCATCCCAATCAATATAATTTTCAACTTGTTTGAAAAAAATCCTAATAAACCTTTGTTTTATAGGATGAAATGGGTTACAATGACCTTGAAGCTATCTGTAGACAAATTCATGAATTTTTTGGATGAGGGGACTACATCCTTATACAAGGATGATATCAAACCTCAAGAGCTAAGAACTATAGATGAAAAGTTCAAAAATGAGTACATCGAATTTCAAAACCAATACTTCAAATAGTACCAATATGAACTAAAGAGCTATTGTTGGAAATAGGATACCATTTAATTACAATCCTAAACATTATTTATTTCATGTATCTCCTAAGTCCTTTGAAAGTGTTTCCCAACACTAGGATTAGAAAGAGATTAATAATTGATGAAATAATCATGTTAATTGACATTTGTAATTAATTATAAATATTAGGAGCATGTGAGGGCATCCAATATGAGTTCCTAAATAATAGGGGCACATGGGGAACCCACATGGAAGGTGGAACTCACCTTAAGTTAAGTTAATTGTTTGGAGTAAAAGATAACACTTCTGAATGCATGTAAAGATCCTAGGATTTAGGGTTTGATGCTTACATGCATGAAGTTTAGTTTAGTTTAGTTCAGTTTAGTTTAGAATCAATTTAGTTTAGTTTAGTTCAGTTCAGTTTAGTTTAGTTTAGTTTAGTTATGGTTTAGTTATCTTTAGTTAGTTTTAGTTGAATGCTAGTTGACTTCAGTTAACTTGGAATGCATGACTAATTACTTGAGTTGAATGATAGATAATAGGTGACTACCTTTAGTTAATAGGGGATGACCATTCCTGCACGAATGTTGGAGATAAATGTTTCAGTTAACATAAAATGACTTGGACCCACCTTGGGCACCCAAGTTGGCTTCTTGGAATTAACTCCTTTGCATGCTAAGATATTTTACAAGGTTGGGTTAAGTGGGCCCACTCTTGGGCGCCTACTTTGAGGATAAAGACTTGAAGATATTTACAAAATAAAGGTTGAGTTACTACTTCAGTTTGGGACACCCAAATGGATGAAGATGATGATTTGACATTGTTCTTCATGGAATAAATTTATTTGCAAGAGATAGGAATACCTTTTGTGAGATAGGGATAGAGCACTATAATTGTAACTCTTTTGGATTTTACAAAGTTGTTTATTGCATATTTATCTCAAGCAGGTTGAAGAGAGTTATTATCAATTTTATTGTAGGTTGTGAAGAAGATTTGGTGAAGGAAAAAGTATTCTCAAGCAAGAATCAGAGTTATTTTAATGTACTTCAGAGATTAAATAATACATTGATTCTTGGTGGAGTTTTTTTCCCAAAAGGGTTTCTCCATGGTATATGTTGTGTATCTTCTAATATCCTATCTAATTCCTCTTCAAATTTTGTCTTCATTCTACAAATGGTAAAATGGATTAATCAAAAATCACCCACAAAGAATACATATTTGGATCAAAAATCATAAAGTTTTACAAAGTATTAAGCTAAGAAAACACCTCAATTTTCAACATTTGGTATAAGAGCTAAGGTTGGGTAGAGTATTGGGATGCCTTTCTCTTAAAATATTGAAGGATTTATTGGCTTAGTGGGAGCTTTTATTATTTTTGTTATTGCTGATTTTGGAAAATAAGTTTGTTACAATGAATTCTTGTTTAGATATTGAAAGGTTCAATGGATCAAACTATGAAATGTGGAAACTAAAAATGGAAGATCTTCTTGAAGAAAGAGATCAGTGGTTAGCTATTAATAATCAAACAAAAACACCTACAACTATGTCAAATGAGGATTGGGCTAAGTTAGATAAAAAGGAAAGAGGAACCATAAGATTATGTCTTGTTGATGTTGTTATCTTGAATGTTTTAGATGAAAATGTTGCATATAAATTGTGGAAGAGAATAGGTGATATTTATCAAACCAAAAGTCTAACCAATAAGTTGTATCTGAAAAGGTAGTTTTATTCTTTAAAAATGAAATATGGTGATTCTATTGCACATCATTTAAATGGTTTTAATTTGATTCTCAGTTAGTTTGCATCTATAGATGTAAAGCTAGAAGATGAAGATAAATGCATTTTATTACTTTGTTCTTTAGCAGAGTCTTGGGAAAATCTAATTGTTGCTATCAGTGGTAGTGGTGCAGATCTAAAGATGGAAAATATCATTCCTACTCTCCTATCAAGAGGAGATGAGGAGGAAGTCTAAAGCTAACTCCCAAGATTCCTTGTTTGTAAGAGGTAGTCCTAAAGAGAAGGAATCTAAGGCAGACAAGAAAGGAAAGGGTAAGTCCAAAGGATGGTCTAAAACCCTTGGTAAGAGTAAGGTAAAGTGTTGGAATTGTGGAAAACTTGGACATATTAAGAAGGATTGTAAGAGCAAGAAAAAGAGTTTTGATGCTTCTACAAACAAATCCGCCAATGACAGTAATGATGCGATAACTCATGGCTTATTGATTCAGGTTGCTCCTATCATATGACTCCTAATAAGGAGTGGTTCACTAAGTATACTACATATGATGGAGGAAATTTCTTCTTTGGAGACAACAACACAACAAAAGTTGTTGGCAAAGGAGAGGTAAAATTGTGTTTCAGTGATGGTAGGATTAAGACCCTAAATGATATTTTACATATTCTAGAACTTGCTAGAAATATACTTTCTATCTCTAAGTTCAATGATTCTAGAATGCATGTGACATTTGACAAAGGTCGTTGTAGATTGGTGAAAGGGAATATGGTGGTTGCTAAAGGATCTTGGATTGGGACTTTGTTTAAGCTGAATACCTCCAATGTAAATAATTTATCCAATGTAACTAAAGCTGAAAATGCATGTATGATGTGGCACCATAGATTGGACCACGTAGGTGAAAAAGGTCTTAGGACCATTCTTAATAAAAATTTGGTTGACAATATTCCTAATTATAATATTGGAAAAAATGAGTTTTGTGAGCACTGTGTTTGGAAAGAAATCTAGATCTAAATTTCCTAGTGGTACAAATAAAGCTAAAAGATTATTAGAGATTATTCATTCAAATGTAATGGGATTTGTGGATATTGACTCTATTGGAAAATCTAGATACTATGTCACATTTATTGATGTTGTCTCAAGACACAATTTGATCTATTTTATGCATAAAAAATATGATGTGTTTAATAAGTTTAAGGAATTTAAGGCTTTGGTTGAGAAACAATCAAATCATAAGATAAAAGTGTTGAGATTAGATAATGGTGGTGAGTATTGTTCTAGGGAATTTGATGATTATTGTAAGCATGCAGGAATAGTGAGACAAAAAACTACTCCATATACACCTCAACAAAATGGAGTAGAAAAAAGGATGAACCAAACCTTAATGGAAAGAGCTAGGAGTATGTTAATTAGTGCTAAGCTAGATCAGTCCCTTTGGGATGTGGTTGTTTGTACTTCTTGTTATTTAATCAATAGATCCCCTAGTTCATCTATTGAAGATAAAGCTCCTTATGAAATGTGGTCAGGTAAGAAACCTAATGTTGCACATTTAAGGATCTTTGGTTGTGAGGATTTTGTTCATGTGCCTCAAGAAAAGTGATCTAAATTGGATCATAAAGCACATAAATGCATATTCATAGGTTATGGTGAAAATGTAAAAGGATATAAGCTTTGGAATCCACTAACTCAAAAAATTTCTTTATCTAGAGATGTGATTTTTAGGGAATTTAGAGCTTATTTAGGAGAAGAAAAACCAAGGGAGAAGGATACTTCTCAAATAATGCATTTTGAGATAAATAATGAGAAGCAACGAGATGATCATGTTGAAGAATAATTGGATGGATTGGATGAGGAGAGTTCAGAGAGTTCTTTTGAAATAGATGCTCAAGATGAGCATATTGAGGAACGAGTAGAAACCCCTCTCAGAAGATCCACAAGACAATGAAATCTCGTTGATAGGTATAGCCCACCTAATTTTTGTTGTATTTTTGCTTTAATGAGTACTAATGATGAACCCAATTCTTACAGGGAAGCTTTTTCCTCAGATGAGAAAAAGTTCTGGTCACAAGCTATGAATGAGGAAATATAATCCTTGGATACTTTTGACACATGGGATCTTGAGAGTTTTCCCAAAGGAAGAAATTCCATTGGTTGTAAATGGATCTTTAAAAAGAAGATTGGAGCATATGGTAATCTTGAAAGGTACAAGGCTATATTAGTAGCCAAGGGATACTCCTAGAGAGAGGGAGTTGACTTTAATGAAATATTCTCACCCGTTGCTAAATCACCTTCTATTATATTTTTTTATCTATTGCTATTGTTTTTTATTTTGAGATAGAGAAAATGGATGTGAAAACTGCTTTTTTTGCATGGGAATCTTGATGAGGAGATTTATATGAAGCAACTTGATGGTTTTGTTGTAAAAGGAAAAGAGGAATTATTTTACAGGTTAAAGAGATCTTTATATGGATTGAAAAAATCACCCATAATGTGGTACCAGAATTTTGATGCTTTTGCATTGAAAATTGGTTATGTTAGGAGTGAGGAAGATCATTGTGTTTACATAAAAGTTATTGATGATCAGCTTTTAATTATTATCTTGTATGTTGATGACATGTTTATTGGTAACAACAAGGTAATGATAAAATAATTGAAAGCACAAATCTTGAGAAAATTTGAGATGAAAGATCTAGGGGCTTCAAAATATATCCTTGGTATGGAGATCAATAGAGATAGAGGTAATAGAAAGCTTTGCTTAAGTAAGAGCAATTATGGTGATACTATTTTGAAACGATTTAACATGCAGGACAGTCAACTAGTTAATATTCATTTACCAGTTGGCACGAAGTTAAGTTTAGATGTGAGTCTTAAATTAAATTTTTATTATGAGGAAATGTTTGAAATTCCATATGCTAGTGCAATTGGTAGTTTAATATATGCAATGGTCTATACGAGACTAGATATAGCCCAAAAAATGGGAGTTCTTAGTAGGTTTATGTCTAACCCTGGTAAAGAACATTGGACTTATGTTAAGAGGGTGTTTAGATATTTACGAGGGACTTCTAATTACTATTTAGTTTATCATGGTTCTAATGACATTGATATTATGCATAGATCATTGGACATATAGGGTTTTGTTGATTTAGATTGGGCAGGAGATCTGGATAGTCGGAGGTCGACAAGTGGCTATGTGTACACTTTGTTTGGAGTTGCAGTTAGTTGGATGAGTAAGAGGCAGCCCATGGTTGCTTTTTCCACCAAAAAGTAGAGTACATGGCTGCTACACATGCCTCTAAAGAGGTAGTTTGGTTACAGAGACTTGGGAAAGGTATTGGTTTTAATTGCAAGCAAGTTAGACTTGAATGTGATAGTCAGAGTGCTATTTGTTTAGCCAAAAATCCTATGTATCATGCTTGTACTAAGCATGTTGATGTTCAGTATCACTTTGTGCAATAAATGGTTGAAAGTGGAAAGGTATTAATTGAGAAAGTTGACACTTTGATTAATGTTGTAGATTATCTTACGAAGCCAGTTCCTATAGATAAGTTCTCATGGTGTAGGAAGGCCATTGGCCTTGAGTCCTGTACTTGATTTATAATTGTTATTCCTTGTTTAGAATAATTGAAATTTATAATGTCAAGTGGGAGAATGCTGGAAATAGGATTCCATTTAATTGCAAGCCTAAAAATTATTTATTTCATGAATCTCCTAAGTCCTTGGAAATTATTCCCCAACACTAAGATTAGAAAGAGATTAATATTTGATGAAATAATCATGTTAATTGACATTTGTAATTAATTCTAAATGTTAGGAGCATGTGAGGGCCTCCAATATGAGTTCCTCAATAATAGGGCCACATGGGGTTCCCACATGGAAGGTGACACTCACCTTAAGTTAAGTTAACTATTTGGAGTAAAAGATAACACTTGCGAATGCATGTAAAGATCCTAGGAGTTAGGGTTTTATGTTTACATGCATGAAGTTTAGTTTAGTTCATATTAGATTAGTTTAGTTTAGTTTAGTTCAGAATCAATTTAGTTAAGTTCAATTTAGTTTAGTTTAGTTATGGTTTAGTTATCTTTAGTTAGTTTTAGTTGAATGCTAGTTGACTTCAGTTAACTTGGAATGCATGACTAATTACTTGAGTGGAATGACAAATAACAGGTGACTACCTTCAGTTAACAGGGGATGACCATTCTTGCATGAATGGTGGAGAGAAATATTTTAGTTAACAGAAAATGACTTGGACCCACCTTGGGCACCCAAGTTGGCTTCTTGGAATTAACTCCTTTGCATGCAAAGATATTTCAAAAGGATGAGTTAAGTGGGCCCACTCTTGGGTGCCTACTTTGAGGATAAATCCTTGAAGATATTTATGGAATAAAGATTGAGTTACTACTTTAGTTTGGGACACCCAAATTGATGAAGATGATGATTTGAAATTGTTCTTCATGACATAACTTTACTTGCAAGAGATAGGTGTACCTTTTGTGAGATAGGGATAGAGCATTGTAATTGTAACTCTTTTGGAGTTTACAAAGTTGTTTATTACCTATTCATCTCAAGCAAGTTGAAGAGAGTTATTGTCAGATTTATTGCAGGTTGTGAAGAAGATTTGGTGAAGGAAAGAGAAGCATTATCAAGAAAGAATTGGAGTTATTGTTATCTACTTCATAAATTAAATAATACATTTATTCTTGGTGGAGTTTTTTCCTGAAAGGGTTTCTCCACAGTATATGTTGTGTATCTTCTAATATCCTATCTAATTCTTCTAAAACTTCTATCTTTATTATACAAATGGTAAAATGTATTAATTAGATAATCACCCACAAAGAATATACAACAAAGAATACATATCTATATAAACAATTACAAATTTTTACAAGGTATTAAGCTAAAAAAACACCTCAATTTTCAACAGCGATGAGGTACATGAAGACTACTCATCAGAATTTTGATACTAGAAAATAAATTGTAAAGTAATTCCTCTATATTTCTATATATGTATTGACTATTTTAACTATGGATCAAGTGATCCTCCTTACATACTATCATCTTTTTGGTGTTATCTTGATGCCTGGTTAGCAGATCAACTTGCCTATATGATCAGCTTGATCACATTCATATTGTAACTAGTTTTTGATGGTTTTTAATATACTTGGTAAATGAATTCCAATTTAAAATATAATTTAATAAATTTTTTTAAACCTTTACAACTTTAAACAAGGTTTAATATTAGTTGTAAATGATGATTTTTGTTTGTCCCCTCAAAATGCTTTGCTCCTCCTAGGGTTTTTCACCTAAGAGGAGAAATGGGATTTGGATGGGGGGCCAAAATGCAAGGGTTTACACTCAAGAATAATATTAATGAGATGTATTAAGCCCAATTAAGATGTCGTAATGCTTTGATATAAAATTGAAATGATTTAATGATGCAAAACTATGAAAATGTAAAGTGTTGGAAAACACAATGTGATATGCAGAAATGCCTAAGAATGCAACTAAATGATGAAATAGCAAAACATAATGAAAGAGGTGCACTTGGAATCAGAAGATTGATGTTAGAAGATTTTAGAATCCTGAGAAATTTGATTGGAATGTTGACCAAGGAACTTAGGCCGGTCTGGGCTACTTAGTCCCAGTTTCAGGAAACTTTTCTGGAACGAGAATCTACCAAATGTGTATCCAAAAATTTCAAAATCAATTTTCAAGCCCGGAAGCAAGACTAATTCGCCCCTGGTGGCGACTTAGTCCACCTGTAGATTTTGGGAAATTTAGGACAAAATCTCATAGTTTCAGGTTTGCACTTCCTTTTCTGACAGCTATCCATACTTAATTTTGTAGGAAATAGGGCAGGAAGTCTCTCCAAGCTTGAAATAAGATGATGTTGACTTGATTGACTTGATGTGATTTTTAATCACTTTTCAACACCTATTGCTTGAAAAATATGATACAAAAGTCACATGCAAAAGTGGAAAAATAGTTGAGGGTTAGAGAATAGGGGTTTTCCTTGGTCAAACCCCACTTTGGTAATCAAACCCTAAATAATGAAATGAGATGAAAAGGGAGTGATAAATAGATAACATGAAAATGTCATAAAATTACCACATCATTGATGCTAAAATCTAAAGATATGCAATGAAGAACTCCAATAGCTTGACTTGATAATGCTTGGTTTTCTTGAATGCTTAATGAGTGCAAGAGATTGTATGTGATTTGGAGATAGATGATTGTAGGAGATAGGAGATGTAAAATGAGGTGAAAAACCCTTATTTATACTTGAATTTACTAAAATTTCCTAACAATAACACATCATAGGCCTACTTCAAGGGTTAGAGGATAAAATCCTAATAGAAATTTAAAATAATTTTGAATTTTGTGCCAAAAAGGACTAAGTCGCCCCTATGGGTGACTTGGTCTCACTTAAGCAAGTTAAGTGGGTGTTAGGAATTTTGGGGCATTAAAAGTTGTCCAATGGGAATATCCTTAACTACACACTTGAAAATGGCCGAAAAGTGTATTATGGGGCCATTTAGACATGAGAAAGGGTTGAATTAGTGAAATTAAGCCTAGAAAATCATGAAATCTTGTAACAAGACTTTACAACACTTCAAAATAGGACTTAATAAGTGATAAAAAGGTGATTTTTAGGTGAATTTTTTATGAATAGAGTCTAGAAAAGTGTAGAAATTTTTCACAACACTTCATGACACCTTCACAAGACATAATAACTTGAATGTTTAAGCCACATTACAACATTAAGCCTAAGAAAAATCAAGCCAAATCCCATTAGAAATACTCAAGTGAGCATAAAAATTCCAACTATACTTTTTTTGGCAACACATTAAGCCCCCACTTTAGTGAGAGTATGAACTTGCTTCAAACTCTCGCTAAAGTATATCACCATGCACATCGAAAGGGATCCTAATGTTCTCATGTTGGTAAGATGAAACAACAATAATCAAGAGGGATGATCAAGCCCCCAGGATTAGGATCTCATGACAAATCAAACATAAGAAAAAAAGACACACGCATGATGATGAAAAGGAATGAAAGCTTCAATCATCTGTCTAGCTTGTTGTGGATTAGATCTAGGTTGGTTGTTTGAAATAAGAAATGTGAACTCACTCTAGGGTGGTGAGACTTATGACTATCCGCTGGGTGAGAAAACCCAAGTATACTCACTCTAGGGCCACGAAACTTCTGGTTGCCCATGGGGTGAGAAAACCTAAAAGGATAGATACATACACTAGTTGGTATGCACTCACAAACACAAAGGTGGCTATGGGGAAAGTCATGCCTCAGAATGGGCTTCCCGCTCAACCATATCAAAGTTATACCTCTTGATAACTTTAACAAGGTGCCACAAAGGAAAATTTTGGTTTTTGCTTCATGAGACAAGTCTTCGTATGCTTAGAACTCATGAAAAAATGCAAAGGTACCACAGGCATGCAAGTTGTGTTATGCAAGGTGGCAAAAATGTAAAAATGTAAAAAATGTAAAATGTGTTCAAAGGAGTCTTGTTAAGTTTATGTGAGGTCTACCACTTAGGGAACATTGTGTCTAATGTCTCCAAGAGAGGACCAACCAAAGAATAAAATATTCACAACTTAGGGGATGTAGTGTGTCACATTAGGCCACCAAGAGGAACATAATATTCTAAGATAGATCAAACTTATGAAAGACATCACACCCAATTTCATCCACAAAGTGACAAACACATTGTATGAAATGACAAGGCTACACTAAGAATCGAAAATGCAAAATGAAATATGGTAATGTATTCCACCCACTTTAAAGAAATTGCTACACACCGTTATGTGAGTAATTACTTTAAAGTAGCAAAGGAAAGAAAATGCAAAAAGAAAAAAAGACATGAGAGCCAACTCAGAAAGCCCTATTCCAAGTCATGTTTCTGAGTTAGGTTGCATCATGTAAATGAAAAAGGGAACAAAAGAAAAGGGAGTTTCTCCCAAGAAAAGAGAACACATCAAACAAATAAGGGATCTATAGATTTGAGGTCAGTATGTTCATTGCTGCAATGTTTTTATTAAGGAGCTTGGAACTATCATCATTCCCCAAAGCACATAGAACTAGAAGAATGACACAAAGAGAGTGAAAAGAAAAAGAAAAAGATAAGTCCATTTTGGGTCAACATGGAAGAGACATTGCGGTCTCAATGATTTGCATCATCCCCCAAAGGAGAAACACTAGTGAAAAGAAAAAAAGGAAAAAGAAAAGGAAAAGCTTTTGGGTCAACATGAAGGAAACATTTCAGTCTCGATGCCTTGTGTCATCCCTAAAAGGAAAAACATAAGAAAAAAAAGGAAAAGAGAAAAAGGATCTTTTGAGTCAACATGGAAGGACATAGGGTGTCTCTATGCTTTGCATCATCTCCAAAAGGAAAAAAAAAAAAAAGGGAAAGAAAATGCACAACAAATAGAAGAATAAAGGTACAAATAGAGGAAGTGTACAAAGAGAGAGAAGATCAAACACATGATATGGGGGAACATGATACTTACATCAAACAAAAACAAATATAAAAGGCTAGTAAGGCAAATGCAAGTCAATCGTCTAACAAGTCATCCACCTCCTAATCATGTTCAATGTATTGCAAGGGAAATTGGCTGTCTAAAGGAAGAATTGCAAGTGTCGAACTAGGAAATGTACCAGGTTCCTCACTTGGTGGAGAAGATTTATCATTTAAGCTCATGATAGATGAAAATAAAGAATTGAAATCGTTATGCACTTCTTCATCTATTTTTGTGATCTCCTCATCATCATCATCATCAAGATTGATTACGACAGGAGGACGAAGGGTGATTTATAAGGAAGGATGTATCAAAAGTTGTGGCTATTGGATTTGTTCATTTTGTTGTGAGGGTTGGACTGTATTATCTTGTGGTGAGTTAGGAAGAAGAGGGTGATCATTTTCTCATGGAAGTTTAAATGATGGAGGTGAAGTGTCTACGATTGGGTGCTCATGTATGGTTTGTTCAACGTCGGACTCCAGCTGAAGCATAGTTTCATCTAGGATAGGAGTGGTAGCAGATGAGGATATGTTACGAAGAGACAACTCAACTATTAATTTGGCTTTGAATTTTTGGTAGGTTATGAAAAATAAATATTTTCAAGGGGTGATGGGTTCCATAGGTTCAGGCCAAAAGGATTCTAAGGAAAAATTACCTTTAGAGGATAACGGATTAAAGCCACTATGGTGTATGGTAAATATTTCATTTCCATTTGGAAACTTCAAACACTTGTGAACAACTGAAGGGACTGATTTCATCGAGTAGAGCCAAGGATGACCTAGTCATAAACGAAATTGGTCCAATTGTGGAATAATAGAAAATGTTACATCCAAAGTGTTGGGTCCTATTTTTAAGGGGAGTACAATTGATCCAATTGTAGGGCACACAAAACTAGTATGCATTTTAATCCATGCAATTGGTTTGCTATAATCATCTTGATACAACTCATGTAATAATAAAAATTCTTTTGTGATCACATTCTCGCAACAAGCGAGATCTATTAATATCCCATTGGTGGGCTTATCATAAATTCAATTGGCTATGTAAAGAGGACCATCAAGAAGTGTTTTAAGTATATCTTTGGAAGAAAAAGTGATATCAAGATTTTTTTTGGTTGGGACCTTACGAGGGATAACGTTTATCACACCCACAAGTTCATCCATAGGAGTAACTTGGGTAACATTTGGAGTTATATCATGTTGTTCATTATTTGTATCAATGTTCATGACTTGAGGGTTTGAAGGTTCACTAGCCTTGACAAATGAAATATTATGTTTAGGCATAGGGTTGGTAAAGATTTGTATATTCTAGTTAGGGGGTGCAACAGACTTATTGCCTTGATCATTAACACCTGCAATGGACAAATGACCCAAATCAATGAGGTCTTGAACTAAGTGTTTGAGACGCTTACATTGTTCAGTGTCATGGCCATTTAACGATGAAAATGGAAATAAGAACTTTGTTTAAAGGTAGGTGGTAAAGGCTTGGTGGTAGCAAGTGGTTAATGGTAGGAAAAGTGATCATTTGTTGTTGGAGAAATTGGTTCATTGTATTATGAAGGGTATAGGGTAGGGGAGTAAATTGTCTCTTCAGGTCCCCATATGTATAAGGCATTGCTACTTTAACAACAACCACTTGATTTTGAATAGGTTGGGTTTGTGGTTGAGGAGGTGGATTGAACTGTAAAAAGCTTCTATTTGGTTTTCTAAAGTTTTGCGCATTATGTTTATTGTTTTTCTTAGACTTCCTAGCTCGATTAGAATTGGACTTTGAATCATGAATTGAAACCGAGTTCTGATAGTCACATAGGGTTTTGCATAAGTGCATGAATGAAGGGAATTTCATCATCGTTAACATGTCCTGAAGGTTTGTGTGCAAGTTTTTGATAAACATCTTTGCAGATGTGAATCAAGAATTTTTGACATCAACTTAAGCATACAATGACTGATAATGTGAAATGAAGTCAGTTACTTTTTCATCAAAATTTTGTCTACAATGCATTAGATTAGCCATTATCTTTTTAGGAGTCATATGAACTTGGAAATGACTTACAAAGGCATCCACAAGTTCATTAAATGATTGGATTGAATGATTAGGTAAGTTGAAAAACCACTCTAATGCAGTGTCCTTTAAGGTCCAAGGAAAAATTTTAGCTAATAATTTGTCATCAAGAACAAAATCACTACATAAAGTTGTATAAGCATTGACATGGCTAATAGGGTCTCCTTTACCTCTATATTTCTCAAACCTAGGCATTTCAATTCCTTGTGGCATCATAGTGCGTAAGATTTCAAGGGATAATGGACTACTATGGACATGATATGTAGGTGGAGCATTTTGACTTTGGCTAATGGTGGATATTTGTTGTTGCATGGATGAAATGGTATTAAAGAGTTGTGTAATGATGGGATTGGTGTAAGTGGTATGAGGTGGAAGGGAAAATGGTGATGGGGTGTATGTAATGTTAGGGGAAGTGAAAGGGACACTAAGAGGGGTGAATGTGGAAGAAGGAATATCCAATTCCACAAAAGAACTAGGAATGCTATTTGGAATTGAAAAAGAAGGAGCTACATGAAAAACTTGTTGCATAGTTGTTGTAACTTGAGTGATATAAGTTGGTATGGATGCTATGGTTGAAGGGGGAGGAATGTGAGATCCTCCTTGACTTACAACAATGTTTGTTGGTTGGGTTGTGGAAGGAATATGTTTGGTATATATCTCAAAAATTCTCTTCATAAATTGTATGCCATCATCACTTTCAATCAATTGAAGAAGGTTTTCTATGGTTGGTATGGCAATGGTAGAAATGTTTTCAAGGGACAAGTCTTGTTGTAAGTGTGCAAAATACTCATGAATAATAATGACTTTGTCTTGCGGTATGGAATTTTTTTGTGTGTCAACATTCATTAGATGGAAAAGTGAAGCGATAGAAGTGGTATTGTCCATGCCTAATGCACCATTTTCCATACTAGGAGTAAGATCTCTTGAGATCCCAAGGTCTACTATGAAAGTGTTCTTGTAGGAAGCCATGAGTCTAGAACTTTGTCTGACTGAAGTATTATCAATTGGGAACCAAAAACTCATACAAATAACACAAGAGATAGGTGGATGCAAATGCAATGCAATCTAGGTAAAATAAAACGCAAAAAGAAATAATACTGTAAACTAAAACAGATATGCAGTACTAGAAAATAGAAGTACAAAAATTACCCAGAAATTACCAGAAAATGCAATAAAAATATGCAAAAGGACTAAGTCGCCTAGGGTGTCGATTTAGTCCTACTAATAATTTTTTTTGTATATATATTTTTTAAATTAATGCAATTCTATATTTTAGTTGCACAAATGCAAATACAGTATGTAAATGCAAAGTTTTTGTGTTTTCCAATGCAAAAATGATGCAAGAGTGCAAGCTAATATGAACTTTTTCATTAATGCAATTGAAAACTCTAGGACGCACTTTAACCAATGCAAGATGAAATGCAAGGGAAACCAAGGATGCTATTGAAAATAAGAAAGGAATAATGTTCAAAAGAGGTAGGTTCACCAAAATGTAAATGATGATTTTGGTTTGCCTCCTTATAATGCTTTGCTCCTCCTAGGGTTTTTCACCTAAGCAGAGAAAGGGGATTGGATGTGGGACCAAAATGAAAGGGTTTACACTCAAGGCTAATGTTAATGAGATGTATTAAGCCTAACTAAGATGTCATAATGCTTTGATATGAAATTAAAATGATTTAATGATTCAAAACTATGAAAATGTAAAGTGCTGGAAAACACAAGGTGATATGTAGAAATGCCTAAGAATGCAACTAAATGATGAAATAACAAAACATAATGAAAGAGGTGCACTTGGAATCCAAATTTTGATGTTAGAAGATTTTGGAATCCTAAGAAATTTGACTGAAATGTTGACAAAGACACTTAGGCCAGTTTGGGTGACTTAGTCCCAGTTTCGAGAAACTTTTCCAAAACATGAATCTGCCAAATGGGTATCCAGAAATGTCAAAACCAGTTTTCAAGCTTGAAAGTAGGAATAATTCACCCTTGGTGGTGACTTAGTCCACCTATAGATTTTGGGAAATTTGGGAAAAAATATCGTAGTTTTAGGTTTGCACTTCCTTTTTTGGTAGGTGTTGGTACTTAATTTTGCAGGAAATGGGGCAAAAAGTCTCTCCAAGATTGAAATAAGATGGTGTTGACTTGATTGACTTGATGAAATTTTTAATAACTTTTCAACACCTATTTCTTGATAAATTTTCATACAAAAGTCACATGCAAAAGGGGAAAAATGGTTGAGGGTTAGAGAATAGGGGTTTGCCTTGGTCAAACCCCACTTTGGTAATCAAACCCTAAACAATGAAATGAAATGAAATGAAAAGGGAGTGATAAATAGATAACATATAAGTGTCATAAACTTACCACATCATTGATGCTCAAATCTGAAGATATGTAATGAATAAATCTAATAGCTTGACTTGATAATTCTTTTTATTGAATGCTTAATGAATGTAAGAGATTGTATGTGATTTGGAGATAGATGATTGTAGGATATAGGAGATGTAAAATGAGGTGAAAAACCCTTATTTATACTTGATTTTACTAAAATTTCTTGAATGTAACACATCTCAAGTTGACCTCAAGAGTTAGAGGACAAAATCTTGCTAGAAATTTAAAATAATTTTGAGTTTTGTACCAAAAAGGACTAAGTCGCCCCTATGGGTGACTTGGTCCCACTTAAGCAAGTTAAGTGGGTGTTGGGAATTTAGGGGCATTAAAAGTTGTCCAACAGGAATATCCTTAACAACACACTTGAAAATGGCTGGAAAGTGTATTAACGGGTCATTTAGACATGAGAAAGGGTTGAATTAGTGAAATTAAGCCTAGAAAAGTGTGAAATCTTGTTACAATACTTTACAACACTTCAAAATAGGTCTTAATAAGTGATAAAAAGGCAATTTTTAGGTGAATTGTAATGAATAGAGTCTAGAAAAGTGTAGAAAAGTTTTACAACACTTCACAACACCTTCACAAGACATCATAATTTGAATGTTTAAGCCACATTACAACATTAAGCCTAGGAAAAATCAAGCCAAATCCCATTAGAAAGACTCAAGTGAGCATAATTTTTTTTTTCAACTATACATTTTTTGGTGACACATTAGTGTTAATGTGTTGAACATAGTTAGTAAGATCCTTTAAAGTTTTAGGTTCACCCAAAGACTAAGTATAAGCCTTAAAGGGAGGAGGGTGAGGGTTTGGAAAACCAAGGAAAGCTTACCCTACATTTGGATCTAGGAACATCTTGGCTTTTGAAGAAAGCTAAAAATAATGTTATTCCTAGGAACCCTAGCATTGAAAATCACCTACTTTGTAGAGCCTTGTACCCCAACACTACTAGCCTTATGATTCTTGAAAAAAATCTTAAAAATCCTATTCATTCCCTTCCTCACTTTTTAAAGACTATTATCCCTTCTCTTTAGTATCTTTATCTAAGTAATTTCCACCATGGGTCTAGAGGGATTATACTCTAGGCTAGAGTATCTACCACTACTACAATCTCCCCATTTATCATTTAAAGACATATTTATCTCTAGTAGTTTCAAATTTTAGGTAAATGAGTCTCCTAGACTCTTTTTTAAGTTGTTTTTCTTAAAATTTTGGGGATGAGATTTTAACTAAAAGTGATCAACAAGGATGAGGATTAGTCCCTAGTGTTAGGGGAAAATTATTTCTTATATTATTTAATAGAATTCTCTAAAGAAGATAACAAGTAGAAAGGAAAGGAAATAATATTTCTGTCTAAAGTGATTCAAAACTAAAAATAGGTAGAAATAAATAGATTTAAACCTACATTCTAGAGTGACACACAACATATATCAAAGAGTTACCTAATCCTAACGAGATTTCAAGTATTTTTAATCTTAACTAGAGTGAAGCTTTTGAAGCTCTTCTCCTAGGTTTAGGAAGAGGGAAACAATCTCATTGCTAATTATATAATATTTGAAAAATTCTCACCTCTTTCTTCTAAAAATACAGTCAAATAATATTGGTATGTCACCATTATCTCATCAACAAGACCAACGAAACCCATGTTCATTTTTGTTTGAAAATTTGACCATGTATTTTTAAATCTAAACAACATCCTTACATACAAATGCATACTCCATGGGGTAGTGAATATCATTTTGTGTTTCTCTAAGTTTAGAACCACCACCTTGTTGTAGCTTGAAAAATAATCCATCTTGTACTTTAATTTTGAATTAATGTCACATTTTAATAAATGTTCCATACTTGAGGGGGGGTAGTTATCCTTGAGATATTTAAGGTTAAGGTTTTGGAAGCTAAAACACAACCTTATTTCCCAATTTTTTCTTACCAGTACAAGGTTAGATACCCACTATAAGTATCTAATGGCTTTGATAATACCCACTTCTTTCAACTTCATCAACTCCTATTGTATTTATGGAGCTAAGGTGAGGTTGAGATACCTTTTATTTTTCCTAAATGGTTTGGAATTTGATTGACAAGGAATAGTATGTTGAAACATATCCTACCTATAAGCCTAAAGATCCTCATATAGCCAAGAAAAAAAAAATCAAACTTTCTCAATAGGAAGATTAGATTTCTTTTTCTCATTTGGGCTAAGCCTCTTATTTATGTACACCATCTTTATATTCTCATTTATCCCCAAGTTCACACCCTTAATGTAATCTTCATGAGTTGACCTAACCTTGTTCTGGTAATGGTTTCCACTATTGACCATATTCTCTAAGCTATCTAATCCCTTGGGAATGGTATTCATTTTTAATTACACCACCTCATTCCCATACTAGGTTTCCTTTCTATCTTCCATCTTAACCATTAGCTACCATTCAATCGTATGATTGTCAAACTCGTCCATATAATTCATGAACCTATATATCTACTAGCTATCATAAAATACTTTTAAGCTACATGTTTTGTCTAGTATGGTAGACCTAACTAAAAATTTGATGCTATATTGATATATAAATAGATATCTAAATCCAAATCATACCTTAACATTTTAAATTCAAGAGCATTCACTTTTGTGTTCTCTCTTCTATCTAGTCATTCAATGATAATATTAATAAACAACTCCATGCTATCCCAAACAATATTTCTATATGATCATATCTTTGCCTCTTTGGCTACATACATTCCTCTCACCTATTGTACTATTAATTTTTAATCTCCATGAATCCTTAAACATATAATTATGTGTCTACAAGCTATATTTAACCCCAACAAGAGGGCCTCATACTCATAAATACTATTAGTACAGTGAAAAGTGAGCCTAAATAAATACATGTTTCTTTATTAGGAGATATTAGAATACTATATGCAACATTATCTTATCTTGAACAAGACCAATTAAAGAACATGGTTTAGAGACCATCACAAAGTTGGAAAATATACATTATTTAACACCCTAATTACATTCACCACCATGGAATCCATAACAAAAAAAATTCATAAGAATTTAACACTTGCAAATCCAGTTCATTCATTAATTGTATTGGCATGACATTAGTAGATGCTCTTGAGTCCAAAATATAGTGATGAAGAAACCATATGTTAATCATAAAAGTGGTATAAAGAGGATCCACACTTAGTTGACTAGTCACAATTGATGCTCCAAGGTATACCTCAACAATCTCATCCTTTTCTACACTTTCCTCTTCATTAGGAACAATAAGTATCCATTTAGGTGCAACAATAGAGATGAAAGATAAAGCCCTTCCCCTATTATCCAAAATTCTAAGTGTCTCACTCAATGACAATAAAATCCTTACCTAATTCAAAACTTATGCAAGATCAATCAAAGTATATGTTTGCAAAGGGGCACCGGTCACTTCAATCAAATCAATCGTATCAGGAATGTAAGGCTCCATCAAGTTTGAAAAGGGATTAGAAAAATTTACTTTTACCTCATTTCTAATTTTAATGTTTCAAATTTCATGGTTTGAGAGTACCTCTTTACCACCCCTGTATTCCTTGGCATTGATAGTTTCTCCTTAGGAACAAAAGCACCACTTTCTTACACTAGTTGATTCTAGACTTTGGGTATGCACTTCTTTTCTTATTTTTGTTCTAGATTCTCTCTTATCTATAACCTTCTTGGTTGGGATATTATGTCTATCATCAAAATTTTCCCTCTTCTTGTCAACATTATTCTTTGAAGCATTTACATCCAGGTGTTACCAAATTATTACCCTTACATTGAGATAAACCTATTTCTCAACTAGTAAACACTATGGACCTACATTATTTCTACACCAATGAGGGTTTTGATGTCCTCATTTGATGACATCATTCTCTTATACCTTCGCTACATGAGAGCCTTTAAATCTTGAAAGAATGAGTTAGAAGTTTATACTATTATGGATCAACATTACCTTTGTGTACTAGAAAAATTGGTCACATACCTCAAAGTTGTCATGAAAAGATTCATCATTGAAAAATTTACCAAGTTGGCCAATGTTATCCTCTTAGTACTCAAGAACAACCTCCTCATTTGGAAACTCTTCATCCCTACACATGGAAAGTGCAATTACATAGTTCAAAGGATGACGAGGAAGAAAATAAAACTCACACCTTAAATTTTCTTCTCAAAAGCTCATGCATTCTCTCCTCAAAGGATTGGGTGTGTCCTTGCATTGTTTCTTGAAGCTTACATACTTGGGAGTAGTCCATCTATCATATTATTGTTTCATTTTACATTAATTAGTATTGTAGAGCCTATTGTGCAACCTTTTCCCTTTGTCAAATGTGTGGTTGTACCCTATAGTGGGGGCCCCTTCTCACTTCGTGCAAATTTATAGGAAAATTATTTCATGGAACCAATTAGCTTATCCAACCTTTCTTTAGTTAAAAGTGGTCTATCTTCAACAATCTTATCTAACTGTGACAATTTTTTATAATATCTTTTCAATTGCTTGCCTAATGCCCTCATATTTATCTCAATATTGATGGAAATTGCATAAGATTCTCTAAGTGTTTAAGGTTTTTTTATCTCTCAAACAATATGAAATATTATAGTCAAAGGAGCCACAATATAACATAAGAAACATTGAATCATTAACCTTAAGATGCTAAGATATCTTTTTCATATAGTTAGGATGAATTGGTTGTTGAAGTCGATCACTATTTCATTGATATTTTTCTTGATAGTGGCGAGCTCATGGATGAAAAAATTTGGGTCAATATTGTCCATGTATTATGTTTTGAAAATACTTACAAATTCCTCCCAAGAGGTAATATTACTGTTATGGAGATTGATATACCACTATTTTACACTCTCCTTTAGAAATTATACAAACAACTTCATTATTACATCCTCATCATCAATTTCATAGTCATTGGTGATATTGATGAAGCACCTCATGTGCTCTTCTTCCATTTAATGCACAAATTTTTTTTAATCTTTCCTCAGATCTAATTCAAGATTGGATTGGGACAGTTTGGAATACCAAAAAATTCAAGTTGCATGTACCTTTCTTCCCTCAAAGGCTATTAGAAAAGTGCATATATTTGAGCCTCTCTACAAGCTTGATGGGAATTATTTTACATATTTCCTCCCTAATTGTTCCAAAAAATATGATTATGAGTCCTCAGGACATAATGATGATTAAAATTTTTCTATTGTGCAACACATGCATGTGCCCAATCTATTTGATCACATTCACTTTGAATTTCTTGTCTTCTTCTTAAGACCTAATCAATTAAATTTATCTCATCATTTAGTTCTCTCACCCACACATCAACATCACTTGATATCAGTTGATCAACATCATAGAGGTCTAGTCACATTGATACCTCTTAGAAACTCTAGGTGAAAACTACTTCTATTCAATATGATGTGTATATTGAACCTCTAAAAATGGTGGTCTTTATGAAAATGTGGTCTATGCGGGGAAGGTTCCACCCAAGGATAACCCTTGAGATTTCAATACAAAGGAGACTGAAATATAACAATAGGGTTGACCTAGGGACTAAATATAAAAGAGTGGTTCACCATCAAGTGTAAACTTGGAAAACTCAAAATGTTGGAAAACACAGTGTTTTATGCAAAATGACCTAGAAATGCAAGTAAAATGTAACAAAAAATTGTTAAACTGGAAATGTGCATTTGGGAAACTAAAGAAGGTAGATTGGAGGTCTAAAATCTTGAAAAATCCATTGTTAATGCTAACTAGGACTCATACGCTTAGCTGGGTGAATCAGTCCAGTTTTGGGTAAACTGTGCCAGAACAGGTTTCAGACAAATGGGTACTTAGATCTGCAAAAATCCTTGAAAGAAAACTATAGTGGGACTCATTTTCCATTAGTGGTGAATCATTCCACTTCTAAATTTTTGGAAATTCAAAGCTGGGTTCTATAGCTCTCAGTCTGCTTCTCTGCACCCGATTCAAATCTGGGTCCAAAACTGTAAAATTTAACCTATAGACCTTTTGTAAGCTTCTCCAAGGATTGTTTACAACTTTGAAAAATTGATGAAAACTTTTCCAATATTTCTCCTTGATAAATATACAACCTCATGCAAAGAGAGGGAAAAATGTTATGGGTTTAGTGAATAGAGGCTTGCCTTGGTAAAACCCCTTGGTGGTAATTAAACCCTTGAAATAAAATGAAATGAAATAGAGAATGATGAATGAACAAATAATGATGTTGAAACTCACCAAAACCTTGTAATAAAGTATTTCAAACATGTAAGAATTGAATCCAATGAATGAGGACTTGAAATCTAGCTTGATTTTGATGCAATGCTTGCTTGGATCACACAGTCCTACACCACAATTGTTAGCTCTAAAACAACATGATGCAAACAATATTTGACATGATGATTGAAACTTGAAGAATACTCTTAAATACTTGATAATCTACCCTTGAAATGCCTTGAATTCTCTTGTGAACTAAATGCATGAATTCTTAAATGCTTCAGGATGAAAATGAGAGAAAGGGCCTTGTATTTATACTCAATTATACAATAATTCCCGAAATTACAACACTACAGGCCAACCTTAGATCTTGGAGAATAAAAACCTACCAGAAATTTAAGTTAAATTTGAATTTTGAGTTAAAGGGGACTGATTCAACACCCTGGGCAAATGGGTCCCACCTAAGGGGACTCATTCGCCCATAATGGTGAATGAGTCCCACCTTAGGAATTTGAGGTGGGTTTTAGGATTTTGATGTTTTAAATAATATTTTTTAGGATTATTCTTGAAAATACACATAAATAAGGCCTATGGATGCAAAATGGGGCCAACTAAAGCATAAGAAAACCCAGTTATTAATGATAAACCTAGGAAAGTGTCAAAGTGTGTTACATCACTTTACACCACTTTGAAATAAGGCTTGGTAAATGATGAAAAGAGGTTATTTTATTAACAAGACCTTAGAAAAGTGTGAAAGTATGTTACAACACTTTACAACACTTAAGTAAGGTACCATTTGAATCATTTTAGTTCACAAGATCCCAAGACCTAATGTGAATGTGTTATTCACATTACAACATTAAATCAAGGCCACATTAAGCCAAAATCAAAAGGAGGGCCCAAACAAGTCAAAAAAAGTAGAAGGGCTACTTTTTTGGTGTCTTCATCGAGCCCCCACTTTAGTGAGAGGATGAAATCACTTCAAAATCACACTAAAGTAGACCAACACACACATTAAGAGGGGTTCAAATGTACCAATGCTAGCAAGATGGGACAACAACGATCAAGAGGGGTGATCAATCCCCCAGGAACAAGATCCCATGAAAACCAACATAAGCGCAAAGGAACACACATGAAAATGATATCAAGAACAAAAAATGCACAAGCATACAATGCCAAAGAGAAAAAAGGTGAAAATAAAAGAATTGGATCAAGATTTGACAGTTTATCCAACACGATGTGGATTAGATCTAGGTTGTTTGTCTAGAAAACACATACTCACTCTAATGCGATGGAACTCATGGCTGTCTGTCAGGTGAGAAGTCCTAAAAGGTGAGAAACATACTCATGGCTGGTATGTACTCACACACACGCAAGTGGCTATGGGGAAATCAGATTGGGCTTCCCACTCAACCATACCAAAGTTATACCTCTTGATAACTTTAATAAGGCACCACACAAAAATGTTTTTTCAAGCTTCATGAGACAAGCAAAACTTTGTATGCCTGAAGCTCATGAAAAAATGCAATGGCACTAAAGGCATGCAAGCTGTGTTATGCAAGGTGGTCATATAACAACAAATGCAAAAAGAAAAAATAGGAAATGTTCAAAGAAATCTTACTTAGTTCATGTGAGGTCTTTCATTTAGGAAACATTGTGCCTAATGTCTCCAAGAGAGGACCAATCAAAAAGTAGAAAATTCACAAATTAGGGGATATAGTGTGTCACATCAAGCCACTACGAGGAATGCAATATGCTAAGATAGGTCATGCTCATGAAGGAAATCACACCTAATGTCATCCAAAAAGCAACAAACACATTGTATGAAGTAAGAAGGTTGCACTAAGAACCATGAAAAAAAGAGAAAAAAATGAAAAATGATAATGCCAATGTATGCCCCCACTTTAAAGGAATTGCTAACACCATATTGTGAGCAATTACTTTAAAGTAGCCAATGAAAAATGAAAAAAAGAAAGAAGACATGAGAGCCAACTTGGAAAGCCCTGTGCCAAGTCATATGTTTCTAAGTATAGCTATGTCATGTGAAAGAAAAAAGAAAAGGGAGGGGTTTCCCCCAAAATTAAAACACCAAACACACAAGGGATCTATGGATTTGGGGTCAGTATGTTCTTTGTTGCAATGTGTTTGTTTTTTAGAGAGCTTGGAATTGTCATCATCCTCCAAATACACATAGAACTAGAAGAATGACACAAAGAGAGCGAAGACAAAGAAAAAACTTTTGGGTCAACATGGAAGAGACATAGGGTGCCTTGACGCCTTGTGTCATCCCTAAAAGGAAAACACAAGAAAAAGAAAAAGATGAAAAAGTGAAAGCAAAGAACGACGTAGAGAAGAAAGAAGGTACAAATAGAGGAATTCCACAAAGAGAGAACATTAAACAAAACATCTCGGGGGATCACATTACACATGTATGCAATCACACATAAGAAAATGAAAAAGGAAAAGAAAATGCAAAAGACTAGTAAGGAAAATGCAATTCATCCTATGAGCAAGTCATCAGCCTCCAAATCATGTTCATTGTATAATAAAGGTGGACAACTAGCCAAAGGGACAAGAGAAAGTTCCGAACTAGGAGAAGTACCAGGTTCAACACTCTGTATAGGAGATTTCTCATTTAAGCTCATGGAAGAGAAAAACAATGTGTTCAATTCATTATGCACCTCTTCATCAATTTTAGCGATCTCGCCATTGTCATCCAAGTTAATCACAATATGAGGATGAATGATAATGTCCATTGAAGAGTTCAAATCTTGTTGTGATTGTTGTATTGGGTCATTTTGTTTTGGTTGGGGAGGAGGGTCATCATGAATTACTTTGATCAAGTTTGGATTTTGATTTTCTTTGTTTAACTCTTCATGTAACTTGCGAGCAAGAGCACAGTGTCTACGCCTACACTCTCTAGAACCTTTATTTATTTTATTTTTGTTTTCAAGTTGCATTTTTGTAGGAGCGGGTTGATAAATCATGGGTTGATTTTCTTCCCTAAGGGGAGGAACAGAAGGAACCACAAGAGGTTGTTCAACCACTTTTTCTTTTTCTTTGTAAACCTTTTTTATTCTAGGAGACTTGTAACGGGGTTATTTTCATTATTTCTTGGTCATTTTTAGGACATAGTCGGGCTTTCTATTTTGTGTTGGTCTTGGTTTTTTAGGTCTTGTTTAGGTTCAAGCATGGTTTCATCAAGTATGGAGGTGTGGAAGTAGAGGGGGACATGCTTTGGAGGGATAGTTTGGCTTTTTTTTTGCTTTGAATTTTTGGTAAGATACAGAAAAGAAGTCTTCTCATTGCTTGATAGGTTCCATGGGCTCGGGTCAAAAGGCTTATAAGGAAAATTTTCCTTTGGAAGAAAATGGGTTAAAGCCACTATAGTGAACAACACATATTTCATTGTCAAAGGGAAACTTTAAGCATTTGTGCACCACCGAAGGGATGACTTTCATTGAGTGAAGCCATGGATGGACTAGCCTAAAAAAAATTTGGTTTGATTATGGGATGATGGAGAATGTGAAATATAATTATTTTGGTACTATTTGTAATGGTAAGGTGATCGATCCTATCATAGGGTAGGAAAAACCATTGTGTGTCTTGATCCATATGCTTTTGGTCTATCATATTCATCTTGATAGAGTTCATGCAAAAGTAAAAATTCCTCGGTAATCACATTCTCTCCATAGGCGGGATCTATTAGTATTCCATTAGTGGGCTTGCCATAGATACAACCAACTATGTAGAGAGTACCAGTGGGAAAATTATTAAGTATATCCTTAGAGGAGAAAGCAATGCCAAGAGGACTCTTGGTTCAACCCTTACGAGGGATGATGTCTATCACCCTGACCATCTCATGCATAGGATTAACATTGATAGTATTTAGGACAAGATCATTGTTTTCATCTTTTATATCAACATTCATCACATCATTCTTTGTAGTTTCACTAGCTTTGAAAAATGAAATATCATGTTTTGGCATTGGATTGGTGAAAATTTGCAAGTTTTGATTTGGAGGGGCAACATATTTATTGCCTTGATTGCTAACACCTCCAATGGATAGACGACTGGAATCAATGAGGTCTTGCACAAGATGTTTAAGATGCTTGCAATGTTCCATGTCATGTCCATTTTGTCAATGATAGTGGAAATAAGCATTGGATTTAAAGCTTGGGGGTAAAGGCCTATTAGGGTCAGGTGTTTTCACGAGAGGCAAGGTAATCATTTGCTATTGTAAAAGTTGGGACATTGTGTCATGAAGGGTGTCAGGCAAAGGAATGAATTTTCTTTTTAGATCTCCATAACTAAAGGGAACCATGGCTTTGACAATTGCTACTTGGTTGTCAATTTTTTGAGTTGGTTGTTTAGGAGGGTTAAATTGAAGGAACCCTTTGTTTTTCTTTCTAAAAGGTTGGGCATTGTTTTAGTTTATAGGTTCAGATTTCTTGATTTGGCTAGAAGCGGACCTTGTATCTCAACTACTAATCAAAATTTGATAATCGCAAAGCGCAATGCATAGGTGCATGAAGGATGGGAATTTCATCATGGTCAACTTGTCTTGAATTTTTCTCTATAAGTTTTCTATGAACATCTTTTGAAGGTGTGGGTTGGAAACTTGGACATCTATTTGGGAATAAAGTGATTGATAGCGAGAGATAAAGTCAGTGACTTTTTCACCCTCATTTTTCTTGCATCTCATCAAATTGGCCAAGGTCATCTCAGGAGTAATATGAGCTTGTAAATGGTTTACAAATGTATCAACAATTTCATTGAATGAATGAATTGAATTTTTTCGGTAAAGAAGAAAACCATTCCAAGGCAATATCTTTTAAGGACCTAAGAAAAAGTTTTGCCAACAGTTTATCATCAAGGACAAAGTCACTACATAAGGCAGTGTAGGCATTAACATGGTTAGAAGGATCTCCCTTACATCCATATTTCTCAAATCTAGGCACCTCTACACCTTGTGGCATTGGTGTTCACAATATATCCAAAGACAATGGACTACTTTTGAAATAGTATGTGGGTGGGCCACTTTGATTTTGATTTATAGTGGAAATTTATTTTTGAATGGATGAAACAGTTTGGAAAAGTTATGTTATGAGAGGATCATTACTTGTGGTATGAGATGGAAGTGAAAGTGGTGATGGAGTGTATGTATCAGTAGGAAAAGTGAATGGAATTCTTATAGGTGGTAATGTGGTAGAAGATAGAATGTGTGATGCCACATAGGAACTAGGGATGCTTGCAGGAATACCCAGTGAAGGAATCACATTACTAACTTGTTGCATTGTTGTTGTGACTTGGGGAGTCGTATAGGTAGGTATTGAGGCTAAGGTTGTGGGAGGAATTTGAGTTCCCCCTTGGCTTGTGATATTGTTTGTTGGTATAGGAACATTAGGGGTTGAAGGAAGATGTTTTCCAAAGATATGAACTATTTTTTTCACAAGGTCAAGGCCATCTTCACTTTCAAGCATGCAATGAATGTTTTCTATGGTAGGAATTGCAGTTGTTGAAATGTTTTCAAGGCTTATTTGATGTTGTAGGTTTACTAAGTCCTCATGAATTTGAATTATTTTCTCTTGCAAGATATCATCATTCCTTGGTTCAACTTGCATGCTACTTGAAGGCAAAGAGTTGCTAAGGGTGTTATCCATGCCTAGTGTACTAGTGTCAATACAAGGAGTGGAATCTCTAGATAACCTAAGATCCACAACAATTGTGCTAGCGCAGGATGCCATGAGTCTCAAACTTCTTCTCACTAAGGTATTAGCAATAGGACACCAAAAACTCATGCAAGGGCCACTAAATGCAGGGTGAGCACAAATGCAATATAAACTAAGAACAATAAAGTGTATATGACTAAAATTCTAGAAAATAAAACAGAGATGCAAAAACAACAAATAGAAAATCAAAAAATGAAGATTAAATGCTAGAAAATGCAGTGAAAAATATGCAAAGGGATTAATTTTCCATAGGTGGTGAATGAGTCTAGATACTAGTTTTTTTGAAATTTTTTAGAAATTTTAAATTGGATTTTATGCTTTTTATGTTTTTTGATGCAAGTATGTGATGCAAATGCAGAATTTTAAAAAATTTCAATGGAATTAAATGCAATAATGCAAGCTAAATGAACTTTTCACTAATGCAAATTAACCAATGCAAAATGCAATGAAATGTTAATGCAAGCTAACTCTAGGATGTAAATGCACTCCAAATCAGAATTATGATGTCCTAAATGCAGGTTCACCAAGATGGAACCTCTTACAATGGCGGTCTTTATGAAAAATGTGGTCTATGTGGGTAAGGTTCCACCCAAGGATAACCCTTGATACTTCAATGCTAAGGAGATTGAAATCTAACAATAGGATTGACCTAGGGACTAAATATAACAAAAGGGGTTCACCACCAAGTGTAAACTTGGACAACTCAAAATGTTGGAAAACATAGTGTGATATGCAAAATGACCTAGAAATGCAAGGAAAATGTAACATAAAACTGTAAAATTGGAAATGTGCACTTGGGAAACTAAAGAAGGCAGATTGGAGTTTTGAAATCTTGAAAAATAATTGTTAATGCTAATTGGGACTCATACACCAAGTTGGGTGAATCAATCCAGTTTCGGGTAAATTGTGTCGGACTAGGTTTCAGACAAATGGGTACTCAGATATGCAAAAACCCTGGCAAATAGGTATAGTGAAACTCATTCGCCAATAGTGGCAAATCAATCCACTTCTAGATTTCTAGAAATTCAAAGCTGGATTCTATAGCTCTCAGTTTGTTATTTTGCTCCTGATTTAGATCCGGGTCTGAAACTGCAAAATTCAACCTATAGACCTTCTCTAAGCTTCTCCAAGGCTTGTTTACAACTTTGACAACTTTGAATTTCTTTTTCAAAATTTTAATGTTTTAAATGATATTTGTCAGGATTATTCTTGAAAATATACATAAATAAGGCCCATGGATGCAAAATAGGGCCAACTAAAGCATAGGAAAGCCCGATTATTAATGACAAGCCTAGGAAAGTGTAAAAGTGTGTTACAACACTTTGAAATAAGGCTTGGTAAATGATGAAAATAGGTTATTTTATTAACGAGACCTTAAAAAAGTGTGAAAGTATGTTACAACACTTTACAACACTTAAGTAAGGTACCATTTGAATCCTTTTAGTTCACAAGGGCCCAAGACCTAATGTGAATGTGTTATTCACATTGCAACATTAAATCAAGGCCACATTAAGCCAAAATCACAAGTTAGAAAAAGTAGAAGGGTTACTTTTTCGGTGACTCTAGTATATGTGCTTTGATCAAGCATGTAAGAAATTCTCACATCTATATTTTTATGTCAATTCCTACTAGCTCTACTAGTTGTTGCATTGTTACATCTCACATCATACACATCCATGTTGATTTTTCTCTTTCTAAGTAACTAATCAACTGAGTCATTGGAAGCGTATTGATAGTAGTCCTTTAGATCAATAAAGATATCATATCTACCTTAGGTGTCTATGTTTTCTTGGTCATTTTGTCTAAATAAATTATTTTCATCCTTTTTTTTATCACTTAGCATGTTGGTTTCTTATATTACTTGAATTATCTTCTTATGCAAGTTTATCTGCATGCACTATATTCTTCTATGATCCATGGCTATATAAAATTGAGTCTAGTTTCTTACAATAGAGTCACCACTTCCTATAATGGAAATATAAGATTTCTTTATAAAAATGTATTGTTGCAATCAAAATCAATAGTTGTGAGAATGATATTCCTTATATTTTTTCAATATTTTTTAGGTGTTTAACATTTTTTCCTTGGTAACAATGCCAATATGTTGGGTCTCAAAACCACTGCTCCACTTCCTAGAACAAAATCTCACTCTAAAGGGTGGGGATGTCAACATAAAAGTAAACTTTGATCATCAAAAAATTGTGGAGGGTTAAAAGCCAACTGAATGAGAATGAGTTTTATCTCATGCTCTTCAAGCTTAGCTTACACTTGAGAGGGTGTTCCCAAAGGTTTAAATAAACAAATGGATAACCAAAAATGATGATATCTAAATCCAATCTATTGGCTTTACCCTTAATATTGTCATTGAATCAAGAATAATTAGCTGCCTCAAGGACCTATATATAGTTGATTATGAACACCAATGCATCGAAAGCATGGTGAGGGCTAGGTAGATGATCCACATGATAAGTTGTTGACAAAATTTCATACATATTTCTAACCTATTTTGCTATGGAAAATGAGCCACACTATTTTTTTTTAAATAATGATTTATTCTTTGATTTATTTTATTTTTGTGTGATTGGACTACATATAGATTAGATTGATGCAATCCAAGGGGCTATGGAGGAATGGCAAGAGATAATGACAAACACAAATTGATCTAACACTTAGATGCATTAGAAACATACAATGTTACCAATTCCACATACTTAGTAATCCATTAATGAGCTAAAAAATTCATATGCAAACATGAAATGCTCTATTACAATAGTTTGCAATAGATATATAATTTTTTCACATTCATCAAATAATGCTTACATTAACAAAAGAAAGTGTGTTGAAGAAAATATATCATAAAAAATATATTTTATGATCTTCTAACCATACATTAATAGAGACATAAAATTGAATAAAAATTATATAATGACCTCTAAAATAGCATGGTACAATCTTTGGATTCGTGTAACTCTACATTATAAATTTGTGTTTTCTTTTCAAACCAACTCTAACTTTTATTTTTTTGGTATATCTTTTCTTCTCTCCCCAAATTAAACCCAAAACTTAGTAAAAAAAACCTAACATGAGGTACTCTAGTATTGTGAAAATTGATGGTTTGCATGCATTCCCACTAGAAATTAATGCCTAAGATGAAGATCATGCTAGGGAAGGTCGACAAGATAACTAAGAGTGTTGCCTTACATTTATGATAATTATAAGGTGAATGAAAAGTGACACCATTTCATTTGATGCCTAACACCATTTAATGTGTTCAATTTTCTTACCTAACAGCATCTTCTTAATATTCTACATATAGTTATGTGAGTGAACACCAAGCACAATATTGAATTCTATAGGATTTAGCCCACAACAAACACCAAGTACTCATAACTGCTCACCCCAAAGCCCTGTAAGCCTCTATGGGTCAAGATCTCACTCAAATGGTGTCATCGTCATTTTGCATCACAAACCTCATAGTTGGTCACCACATCTCGACTCATAATCTAATGCACTAGTATCTAGAAAGCCAAAAGGTGGGAAAAAGTGACGTCATTACTTCTTCAAGATCTCTGGTAGACATCAAAGGGTGAGTGAAATACAGCCATTGGGCCACAAAAGAAATCAGGCATTACATTTTTCACACCACCAATTCTTGTTACAATAGACACCCGGCACATTCACATGGTAGGTGTGGAAGGAATAATTATGATAGTCAAGTCTCCAACGTAAAACAAAGCTTCATAATTCAACATCAGACAACTTAGACATTATCAACCCTTTAGGCTTTCCTTTCCTGGTCGGCCAGGGGACAAGAGGATTAAGACCTCTGATATCCTAAAAGATAAACATTACCACCCCTCCCCCATCAAGTCATTGGGCCTCCTTGCACATTCCTAGCGTGGGGTGAGGGACATGGGCATGTCCATCCTTGACATATCGATAAAAGACTTTAATGTTCTGTTCACATTAGGCTACAACATACATCAAACAAATCTTCACTTCGTCATCGCATTCATACTGATCAAACCTCTTTAATATTTGATACCAAGGATGGAATGGTGCATACGCTCGATAGTCTGATAACACGTTCTTCATTGCACATCGGATTGGGAAGAGAGTACTTAACAGCCCCATAGTCTGATAACACCAACTTATTTCATTGGCATATCAGACATATGTATTGGGCCTTTACTCATCCTAATACCTCAAAAATATTCTTGTAAGAAATCTATATCATGGATTTTGGGTATTAGTGAACATCCTAAGAATTCTGGAACTTCCCACGGTCTTCTGATGTGACAATTCTTGTCATCAATCCTAAGGAAAAAAAATGCAAACTCCCTTATTCCTCGTTGGGAACACTATCATTTGTCAGACATCTTTAACTGATTGAGCCTTTCCTCACTCATAGCTTCCCGAGATAAGAGTATTAGCTATCCTGATATGCCGATAAGAACAACACTTTTCCCCCTTCCCTACCAGCCCACCAGAGCACCTCACATTGTCCTACCTATCAGACTTGGAACATCCAACTCTGATATCCCAAAAATCACAATACCTTTCTCAAGTTGAACCCCTACTAATGAATACCCACGATGGGAATAAGATATTCTTTGACGTCCAAAAATCACAAGGATATCATCCTTCAATAAGTATCTTGAATTTTTTTTTCAAAAACTACGGAGGGGTGACAAAAAAGAAAAAGGATAAATGGGCTGACCCAAATACAAAGCATTTTGCAAATTTGAGACAAATACTTATCACAAGCAACCTTTGGGAGCTGAAAGGTATAGGCAATTAGACTTATTTATTATCCCAGATTACCCCGATCCAATACCAAAATAAATTGGGGGAAAGATTCTAAAATTATAGGGAAATGTGAAGGGAAAACAGATTTAAGGATTACCCCGATCCAATACCAAAATAAATCAGGGGAAAGATTCCAAAATTGGGGAAATGAAGATGATAACAGATTTAAGGTACTTCATCAATATTACAGATGAGTATGAGATATAGGATGAAGATGTAATGATAGAAATTATTTGTACATTCTTCGGAGGGGAGTACAAAAGAGTGGTATAGGAATCTCTTGGACAACAATATAACTTCTTGGGAGGAGTTTATGAATATTTTTAGAATGTATTATGGGACATGATTGACCAAAAAAAATCTATTCATTAGATCACAATTATTAAGAAAAGCATCAATGAGGAATTGATGGACTTCAATAGCTGGTTCATCCGTGCTATGAGAAAAGTTACCTTGAGATCTCAAATTGAATGAGTCGATGTGTCTTATTTTATTCTTTGGTGCTTTTGATTAAAATATTGGGTATTTTTTGAGAGATTAAAACCTCCAAACACTTGGAGAGGCTTATGTAACAACTGTTATTATTGAAATCAATATGAGGGAATCGGGTAAGCGGAAGAGTGGATAATATGTTGTCAGAATTGAATAGTGTTGTTATAAATAAACCTCTTTCAATTTAAGATAAATTGTATAGGTTGATGGGGGCATGAAAAGACTTGTCATATAAACTTTGCATGAAATGAGAAGGGGCTATCACCTTAGGGCATGACTGCACATTTCAATAAAGGTCAAAGGTTACACAATAGACCCTACAATATTGATTGGTCTAAAAAACTGCAACAAGATGATAGGCAGACTATTCCAAAGCATGTGAGTTTTAGGCACCAAGACAAGAACACATTGAATCCTTTAAGGAGGAGCATTTGAAATTTCAAGAATAAAATATGTACTATTGAGTCTTACTTTATTCCTCGCGATCCTTTAAATTTTGCAATTGCACTTTCCATGAGTAGGGATGAAGAGTTCCTAAATGAAGAAGGTGGTGTTGAGTACTATCAATATGATATTGACCAATTTGATGATTTTGTGCATGGCCAAGAAAATCTTAAAGCAATTCAGGGTAGTTTTTATGGAGATGATCAAGTTTTTCAATATGAATGCAATGCTAATCCAAATTAGTATGAGCTCCTAGCTCATTACTTTAAGCATCTGAAGGATCTCATGAAGTAGAGGTACAAGAGGACTAGGAAATCATACAAGGACATCAAAAGCCTCATTGATGCAATAATAATAAAGGTCTAGAGTGGTTGCTAGTTGAGATATAAGCTTGAACCAATGCAAGGGAACCAAGTTGGTAAAGCAAATGTAACTACATAGAAAATTGATGTTGATAAGTAGAGGGTGAGAATTGATGATAGACACAATATCCTATCCAAGAAGGTTGCAAAAAGAAAAGAATATAAAACACCAACTTGAGAAAAAAATAGGTACATGCACAATATCCAAAATCAACCTATACAAAAGGATGGTACTACTATTCATAAGGACAATTTTGCCGATACTAGGGAATCTATAAGTAATAAAAAGGTACCCTGAAACCACGCAACTAGATATGTTGAAATTAGAAAAGAGGTAAAAGATAATGTGGCTTCTCTGTCTTAAAACTTAATGGGGTCTTGCATTCTTGATGCAAGTGAGTTAACCATAGAACCTAGTGGACCTCTACCAACATACACTCTAATTGATGCAACACAAATCTTGATATAAGTAAGAATTTACTTACCACTAGGTGAGGCTCTTAGAATTCCAAAGCACAAGAAAAGGGATTTGTTTTTCATCTTCATTGTTTCCCTTGAACAACCAATTAGTGTTCTAGATGAAGAGGAAAGTGTAGCAAATAAGACAATTGAGGTAATACCTTGGAGATTTTTTTTGTGAATAGTCAACAAAGTGTGGATGATCCCTTTTATACCACTATAATAATAAATGGATGGTTGCTCCATAAATGAATGCTAGATCAAGTGCCTTTAGTAATATCATGCCACTTTAGGTAATGAATGTGTGTGAAGGGAGTTTGTGCATATAATGAACAATTTAAACACTAAATTGAACTACACAAAAAACCAAACAAAACACTCAGTTAAGGCATAAGAAATATAAAAGAAGCATAAAATAATATTTTATTAATCCTATTCTAGATTCCTTGTTGCACATAAAGTGGATTTTTCCAATTTGATTGCTTTGATGTGTGCTCACTTTGAAAACATAACATTTCATTCTTGGTTGATCATATGAAAAATAGCTTGGGTTAAGGCCAATTTATAGATTTTTGGGTAAATGGATGGATGGCTAGGATTAAAATATGAGATCAATGGCTTATATTGGTTGAAAGCCATGGATATATGTGAGAAGGACAAGTTTTCTCGTGTGTTTGGAGATGGAAGGAGATGGATTAAAGGGAGAAGCAATGGTGTAGATTATTTTTGGAAAGATTGGATGGACAAGATTTAAAAGGTACTTGGGAGTACCCTTGAGTGATGGGAAAGTCCTTTGGCCCATGTGACATGGTACCAAGGCCATGCCACATGTACAGAGGCCCATGCCTTTGTACACATTGGAGAATGTAGAGGATTTTATGGGAGGTTGACTAAGATTAGGCATGTGGAAGTAGGGGATTTAGGGGTGAAACATAGAAAATGGTGATCCTAAGTACCAAGTGCTTAGAACAATA